>CM035418.1:170458986-171658986 GCA_020310875.1 Ceratopteris richardii | reverse complement strand
TGTATTGCTTTTGCTCATGTTCCTTCACAGGTTAGAGGCAAGATGGATCCAAAGGCAGAAAGGTGTGTATTTATTGGATATGACAACAATCAAAAGGGCTACAGGTTATACAACCCTACCAACAAAGGATTCTTGGTAAGCAAAGATGTAGTTTTTGATGAGAACAATTCATGGTATAAAGATTCATGCAAGAAGATCAATTTACCATATGATCTTGAAGAAGATTTTCCAAAGCTTGTTAGAGAACAATCAAAGATTGAAGAACAAGACACCTCAGAGGATGATGAAGAATCTCACATGGAAAAGATCAAAGCATGGAAGTCTAAAGGTAAAGCAAAATTGCAGGAACTTGGACATGAGGCAGAATCATCACATCATGGCCTAAGAAGATCTATGAGGGAAAAGAAAAAACCAGAAAGGTATGGGTTTGACACCTCATTAGTAACTAAACATTCTATCTACATAGCACAGGACATAAACCAAGAGGAGCCATCATCATTTGAAGAAGCCAAAGCAAAAACAGAATGGAAGCATGCAATGAAGGAAGAGATTGAAGCACTTGAGGAAAACAACACTTGGGATTTGGTGCCCAAGACTTCATCCATGAAGGTAATAGGCTCAAGATGGGTCTATAAACTCAAGAAAAATTCTGATGGTTCAATTAACAGGTATAAGGCAAGGCTTGTGGCAAAAGGCTTTGCACAAACTCAGGGAATTGATTATGAGGAGACTTTCTCTCCTGTGGCAAAGATGCCTACTATAAGGGTTTTGCTTAGTATTGCCTCTTCCAAGAATTGGAAGATACTTCAACTAGATGTAAAGAATGCATTTTTGAATGGTTGGATAAACAGAAGAGATATATATGGCACAACCACCTGGTTTTGAGAATCAAGTTTATCCTGATTATGTGTGTAAACTTAACAAAGCATTGTATGGTCTCAAGCAAGCTCCAAGAGCTTGGAATTTCAGGCTTGTTTCATTCTTGCAGGACAAAGGCTTTCAACCAAGCAAGGCAGATCCTTCACTCTTTATTAAAAAGAGTAATTCCGAGGTCATCTATCTATGTGTATATGTAGATGATATTATATTGACAGGAAATGATGCAGATGGTATGAAGAAGATCAAAGATCAGATGAGAGAAGAGTTCAAGATAAGTGATTTGGGTTCACTTACCTACTTCCTAGGTTTGGAAGTTGTCTACAAAGATCATGGTTTGTTTCTCACTCAAAGGAAGTACATTAAGGACATGTTGGCAAAATTCAAGATGCAAGATTGTAAGATTGCAAGTACTCCAATGGAGGTCAATCACAAATTGAGCTCACATGAAGGTGAACTCATAGAGGACATCACATCATATCAAAGTCTAGTGGGTAGTCTCAACTATGCCACATTGACAAGAGTAGATATATGTTACAGTGTGAGTGTGCTAAGCCAATTTATGCACACCCCAAGGAAACCACATATGGATGCTGCCAAAAGGATTCTCAAGTATCTCAAAGGAACCATAAATAAAGGACTTTATTATCCTTATGTATCTGATTTAGGTTTGAAGCTATTTTCTGATGCAGATTGGGCTGGCTCCAAGGAAGATAGAAGGAGCACTTCAGGTTATCTTACCTTTGCAGGTTCAAAGCATATTTCATGGTCATCCAAGAAGCAACCCACAGTTGCTCTCTCTTCTACTGAAGCTGAATATAGAGGTCTTGCCATAGCTACACAAGAAGCTATGTGGATGAAGACATTGTTCAAAGATCTTGGATTGGAGTTTGGAACTCCAACTATTTTTGGTGACAATATGAGTTCTATTCACTTGGCTGCTAATCCTATTTTTCATGCAAGGACTAAACATATTGAAGTTCATTACCACTATGTACGAGAGAAGGTTCTAAGCAAAGAGATTCAAATATCATATGTGTCCACTCATCAACAATGTGCAGATATTCTAACCAAAGCATTGGATGGTACAAAGCTTTGCAAATTCAAGGCTATGATAGGTTTGTAGGTAATCTTGGAAGATTGAAGACCTCAAGCATACTTGGCTTGAGGGGGAGCTATTGGAGCAAGTCTATGACAAGCCTAAGTATTGGCTTGAGTCTCACAAAGTCTTAGAAGAAGCTTTAAAAAGAAGACTATGTAAAGTTCACTTGTGAACTACCTCTTGTAACTTTTGAAGAGTTTACTTAATGTAAAAGTAAGAGAATCTTAAGTGGTTGAGTCCACATGATCAAGAATGGAAAGAGGAGCCACGAATTCGTGATTTGTGGTAGGTAGAGAATCAAATCAATCATTGATTGATTGGAGAGTGATTGACGGAAGTTAGCCTCCCAAACTCAACTATAAATAGATGGCAGTTTTAGTCGTGGTTAGAGAGACCTATGTGAAGACCTCCAAGAGCTGAGCTTTATGCCATATCAAGGTGTGATTACAAGGCACACATATGTATCAGTAAGTCATTGTATTGTACAAGAAATATACTTTCATTTTCATGATTATTTGGTTTCATCTTTCCATGTTCTTGTGAAGTGTACTACTCACTACCATTACTCTCAGTTTTCTCAGTCAGCTTGCAGAGATGTTTTCTCTAAGCTTGGTGCATCATTTTCAGTGATTTAACTTGGTAAAGTTAGCTCTATAAATCTAATATATGCTCATAAATTTTCATGTCATTTGGATGTTGCAATCTTCAGTTATGTTCATTTGAAGTCAACAGGGTCTGTTCATCTTCACCTCTCTGTCAGGTACCCGACTTTTTCACTCATCGTGTCAGAGGTGTTTCTCAGTGGTTACTTATCCAAATTCAGTGATTTAAAGCTTGTTGGATTAAGCTTACTGTCTAGTATACCCATACAAATGTTAATAATCATTGGATTTCTACATGTTGAGTTATGTTGATTTTTTTGCTCACTGGTCTATTTCTGTAGCAGCCCGTGAAAGGATGATGTCATCACTTGTTAAAACTCATTCTCAGTGTGTGGTTCATTATTTTTGATGCGATTACTCTTGAAAGTTAGCTCTTTAAGTTGCCTAGACTTCCCCAAGAGGAATTGAGCTAATTGCTGCTGTGCTCAGAGAATTATGTAAAACACTGGACAGGTGTATGAACCAAGAATAGCAAGTTTTCACCTCTGAGCTAACTCCAACTTATCTGTTTTGATCTATCTTTTTTAGAGTGATCTTCCAAGGTACATAGGGTGTCTAATACATCCATTGGCAAGCTAAAAGGGCCCACCATATACTCCTGGAGTTCATTTGGCTGGTGTAGATCAAGGATTTTGCAACACCTCTTCATCTTCAAACACATACTTATCCATCTCTTCACACCTTTTGCTCCAATGAATATCCATTGAAAATACATTTTTCTGACTTTGCCTCCATCTTGGTCCTTAGTTCTTGAGGGATGTGAACATAACACACATATCCAAAAACTTTGAGATGTGTAAGGTCACCTTTCTTACTGGAATAAACCTCCTCGGGAGTTAAATTATGCACTTCAACCATTGTGCACTTATTCATCAAATAAACAGCCGTACTAGCTACTTCACCCCAATATTTTAGTGGCACCTTCATCTCGTTGAGCATGCATCTTGCAACTTCTATGATATTTCTATTTTTCCTTTTAGCAATTCCATTTTGTTGAGGTGTGTACCTACATGTAAATTGTCACCTGAGGCCATTATCATAAAGAAAATTTGAAAAATCTTTGGAGAAATATTCTCTTCCTCCACGAGACCTCAAGATCTTTACGTAGCATCTTGTTTCCTTTTCTACCTGTGCTTTAAATCTCTTGAACATGGAGAACACATCTGATTTTTGTTTATACAAAACATCCATACTTTTCTTGAATGATCATCAATAAAAGTGAAAAAATATCTATTACCAGCCACCGATGGTTATGTGATGGTCCCCATACATCCGTGTGTATCATGTCGAGGACATTCCTTGCCACATACTTGCTTTTCTTGAATGGTTGTCGAGTTTGTTTTCCTAGTTGGCATGCTTCACAAAACTCATGTAGTCCAGCATCATTGAATCGTGGAAGACCTCTTATCACTTCATGCTTGCTCATGTCCTTGAGCTTGGGAATGTTGATATGTCCAAAACGTTTGTGCCACAAATCGATTTAAGCAATCCTCTTGTTTCCAAACTGAATATACACGTTTCCATTTGGTTGTTGAATGTCCAAAGTGAACATCCTACCTTCTTTCCTTCCTTAAGCAATGACCTTGAATCCTTCTTTTGGTTTCTTTATGAAGCAACCTTTTTCATTGAAGATAACATGATATCCTTTCTCTACCATTTTTCCTACTGAAATCAAATTCTTTGCAACAGTAGGAACATGAAGAACATCATCCAATACTATCTTACCTCCAAGCTTGATATCTCCAACATGCTCAATTGCATGTTGAGTTTCATCATCTGTCTCCACACATCTTTTTCCAATTGGAGCTTGTAGATTTGTGAATAAATATCCTTGGCATGTCATATGGTTGCTGCAACCTGAATCTGTGAACCATTTTCTATCATCACTTCTCGAGTTGTTGTACTCATGCTTCATGGCAAGCATGGTTTGCTTGTCTCCTTCACTTGATGTACTCGCATAGTTATTTTGGCTCCTTTGGTTGCCTCCATTCAACCTTCCATTCTTTTGCCAACAATCATTTGCAAAATTTCCTAGTTTACCACAATGATAACATGTTATATCTTTATGAGGATTGTATGAACCTCAACCTCTTCCTCTATTTCTTCCTCGACCTCTTCCATGTGTGTTGTCATTTGAGTTGTCTTTGTTTTCCTCCGAGTTGTGTTGGCTGGAATTTGTATTGTTGTAGCTTCTTCCTCTTCCTCTCGAGCCTCCTCTTGAGTTCCTTCCTCTATCTCGACCTGCATATAACATTTGACTATGGTTGTCCTTACCTTTGTTGCCTTCTCCTTGTTGAGAAACCTCTTCAGCCACAAGATTTGGTATAATCTCGTCGAATGTTGGTAGAGAGTCTCTATAAAGAATGTTTGTGATGAGGAGCTTCCACTTCTCTTCACTTCTCAATCCATTGAGGGCAATTTGGACGATGACTTCCTCTTCTATCTTGCATCCAACTGATGCTAGCTGATGTTGAAGCTCCTTGATCTTCAATGTGTACTCACTATTGCTTTGGTTTGAGCTTTTCTTCATGTTGTTGAGCTTGTTCTTGAGTTGCATCCTTCGAGACCTTGTTGAGGTAGCATATGCCTTCTCCAATGCTTCCCAGACTTCCTTGGATATTTCTAAGCTTTGCACATGAACAATCATAGTGTTCGAAATAACTTGTGAGATGAGGAACATCATCCTTTGATTCCTCTCTTCCCAATCAAAAAACTGTCTCCTTTGTGCCGGAGTAATGTTGGGATCTTGAAGGTCCACCAGTTGTGGACCACGTCTAGTAACTAAACTCCATAAACCTTTACCTTTAAGGTAATTTGTCATTCTATACCTCCAAGACTGAAAATTGTCTTTGTCTAACTTCTCAACTTGTTGTCCTAAATCATCCATTGAAGTCTTCCAAGATTGAAGTTTACCTCAAGTATCTTATGGTAGTCTTTCTTGACTTCACAAAGCTCCCCCTTGATTTATAGCTTCTCCTTTGCTTTCCTTCGGCTCCAATACTTTTCATCTTCAAGCTCCAATGCTCTGATACCAATTGTTGGAGAATTTCTCTGCTATTCACAATGGAAAGTGTAGAAGACCTTCTCAGGATCAAGACTTTTTCCAATAGCTGAACCTTCAAATGAAAACTGGTACCAATTGAAAAATCCAATGAACTTGAAACTTTGGTCACTAAAAATAGACACTTATAGCTTTCAAATCAGCTTTAAAAAATGCAATTTGGAGTAGTTTTGGTTTGGCAAATCTTTGCCTCAAAATAGGTTGCATGTTCACTCAGTTGGGCTGAAAACTAGACCACTAAAAACTGACTAACTCATAGAGCATAAAGAACTTGATAAAACTATTCTAGAAAAAGTAAACAATTGAGATAACCTCTTCAAAGAATGTTTAAACTCTAAAAATGGATACATACATTGAGAGATATGACTCTCACAAGTAGGCTACCTAGAAATTGGTATGCAGCTGGACATAGTCTATGAGAGTGAAGAGAATGAAATGACTCAAACCAAATGAGCTACCTACAAGGGGACCTCCACGCCTTCTTCCACTATTCTTGAGTGTCCTCCCTTGCCTCTTTTATACCCAAGTGACCAAAAACTCTCATGATGATTTTGAGAGCTCTTCTCCATAAGTCTTCCACTACTTTGAGTAGCCACTCCTCTTCCAGTTCAGCTTTTTGGATTTGATTCTCTTTTTTTTTAATAAAGGAAATTCGGCATAAGCCTACTCTCTTGGACTTGAATTAATTAAAGAAAAGTACAAGAGAAGAGCACTAGTGCCCACGGGACCCCCCAAATCCCACAAAGTAGGGGAAGCTTTTACAGAGTTTAGATGGCATTACAAAGAAGGTTAATCACCCTCTCATCACCCTTATGCGGGCCCACTTGGGTTTAAGCTTGTTATTGATCAAAAAGAGCACTTGATGATGCCTAAAGGGGGGATTTCTTATAGTTAACGATCCTTTTGCCAGGGAGGAACAACGATTTCTCAATTGACCACTCTTTGGGGGAGTCATCAAAGTTAAAAGCACATCTTTCCCGCCAGATTTTCCATAGGACCTCCCCTCTGATGGTGTTCCAGAGAGTCGCAGAGTAGCCGATCACTTCCCCTAGCAGGGCTTGCTTCCAACTGAGATGTTTTTTAAGACTATTTTTCTTTCTAACCATCTGCCAAAGTGTGTTGGAATTGGGACAGGTAAAGAAGATGTGTAAAACATCTTCGATAGACTGGTAGCAGCATTTGCACCAGGGAGGTATCCCACAAAATTTTCTAGCCTTAAGGTTGGTCCAGATTCCATGATGAAGAATTTTCCATAAGAGGACATAAATTTTTATTTCTATGAGGGGGTTCTAGATAGCCATGAACTTCATGTCTCACCAAAGCTGCGTCCATGACAGGCACCACTTCTTGTTGAGGTTAACCTGATAATCAATCATTTCTTTGATGTTCGGGATTTTTGATAGGTTGTTCCTAGTGTGCCATTTGAGACCAAGCAAGCTCGACGTGTTTTGCCCCATGAGAAGGCGTACTTTATAGTGGTCCTAGGTGAGACATCTGCTTTGCAAAGTGTTCCATTCCTCATACGAAATGTTGACACTAGGGTCAATATCCTCAAAGCTGATCCACCGGTTGGTGTCTTGTTTCCAGAGATGTTTCTTTTTTTTGAAGCCTTTGTTCCATAGCTTCTTGGCGTTTTGAATCTTCCAAGATTCCACGCTCCAGATGCCATGGATCGGGAACCAGATAGAGTCGTTTTGTCTAACACCGGCTGCCCACTTCCAGTCTTAACTTATTCTTGTGTAGCTTTTGACTTTATTCCAACTCTTCCATAGGGAGCACACAAGATTCGAGCCTTTCGGGTAGACGGGGATCAAGGAAAACAACAAGGTTAAGATGTCAAGATTCTTCCAATTTGGGAAACCCATGAGAGCCAACTCATTCTTGTTTCTAAAGATCTTGCACCAAACTGTAATCATCCATTTTGCTGCAAGTTTGTTAACCATGCACCTAATGTCCAAAATTCCAAGGCTCCCACTATTGTTGCGAACATTTGTTTTATGTAGGGTACAAGTTTCAAATTATGTAAATACCTTTGGGAAGTCTTCAAATACTTCAAGAAGGCTCATATTATTCATAAAATATAGCCAAAATACCACGTGAGTTCTAGAACATGGTGAGTCAAATTAGTGAGTCACAAGGGAGTTGCAGTGGTGTCCTAGTGGAAGGTCGATGTGGCTAGTTCTCAAAGTCCATCAATACTTTGCTTATTTCAGCACTTGAGTCATGTAATACCTCCACCCAAGTGTCTACCACGAATTTAGATATATTAGGAAGGTTTTAGATTAGTTCCCCATGCTATAAAAAGAGGAGAGAAGTCGTGATCTTGTGGGAAGTCCAAGAGAGTCATATGTGTATCTCTATGCTGCTATAGTTTTGTATGCAGAGATTGCAAAACTTGTATCTCCCTCATTATACATTCGAATTACATGTTTGATAGCTCATTAGAAAGCTCGTATTGTCTACTTTCATACTATCCATTTTCATAATCATTGGATTTGTGAGCTGAGAGCAGTACCCTTTGCAAGTAGTGTGTGTTCTCGGGTTTCACCCCTGCTGAAGGTCTCCATTAAACCTCAAACTTGCAGAGGTCATATCTGCTTGTGTATTTATCCAAATTGAGTGTTCTTTGGCCCATTGGAAAGATTGCGGTCTCTAGTATATGTGGGTAAAATAGTTTTAAAAAATGCTGAGCCACTAGAGAAAAGTGTTGGAGTCTATTGACCTCCAAAATATAGCTAGAAGTAGATGGAACCCCTAGGAACAAGTTGATCTTCTCACAAACTTCATCACAGAAAACCAGTCATGCTTGCAGAGCTTACTGTTCTCTATTGGCTTAGAATTTTCTAAAACCCAAGAGCTTTCGAATGAGCCGAAGAACACTCAATTTAGATAAATACACAATGAGATATGACCTTTGCAAGTTTGAGGTTTAATGGAGACCTTCAACAGGGGTGAAACCTGAGAACACACACTACTTGCAGAGAGTACTACTCTCAGGTCACAAACCCAATGATGATTTACAATATGAAAGTAGACCGTAGAGCTTTCAAATGAGCTATCAAACATGTAATTTGGATATATAATGAGGGAGATACAAGCTCTGCAATCTCTGCATACAAAACTACAGCAGCGTAGAGATACACATATGAGTCTCTTGGACTTCCCAAAAGATCACAACTTCTCTCCTCTTTTTATAGCATGGGGAACTAATCTAAAACCTTCCTAATACATCTAAATTTGTGGTAGACACTTGGGTGGACGTAGTACATGACTCAAGTGCTCAAATAAGCAAAGTATTGATGGACTTTGAGAACTAGCCACATCGACCTTCCACTAGGACACCACTGCAGCTCCCTTGTGACTCACTAATTTGACTCACCATGTTCTAGAAATCACGTGGTATTTTGGCTATATTTTATGAATAATAGGAGCCTTGTTGAAGTATTTGAAGACTTCCCAAAGGTATTTACATAATTTGAAACTTGTACCCTACATAAAACAAATGTTCGCAACATTCTCCCCCTCAAGTTTCAAAGGGTATTTCCTTCATGCCAAGAATATAGTTGAATCTTTGAAGCTTTGGTCCATCCAAGGACTTGGTGAAGATATCTGCAACTTGATCCTTTGTTCCCACAAAAGAAACTTGTACTTCATTGTTTATGGCCTTCTCTCGAACATAATGATAGTGTACTTCTACATGCTTTATTCTAGCATGAAAAATAGGATTTGAGGTCATATGAATGCTGCTCAAGTTATCCCCATATATCAGCGGTACATCAATCTGCACATTCAAGTCATGAAACAACTTTTTAAACCACATAACCTCGGTAGTAGCCAATGCTAAACCTCTATACTCAGCCTCTGTAGAAGATAGAGCAATTGTAGGCTGTTTCTTTGAACTCCATGTTAATGTCTTGTTTCCTGCTATTACCACATATCCACTTGTGGATCTTCTATCATCTTTGTTTCTAGCCCAATCTGCATCACTAAAGACTTCAAGAGTTAGATCAGCATCATGACTATAAAATAATCCTTCGTTCATGGTACCTTTCAAATACCTAAGCACTCTTTTCGCTGCATGCATATAAGGTACTCTAGGTTCATGCATAAATTGTGACAATACTCCCACTGCATAGCATATATTAGGTCTAGTTTTTGTTGCATAAATCAAAGATCCTACCATGGATCTATATACATTCATATCATGCAACTCATCACCTTCCTTTGCACTCAACTTTACATTACATTCCATTGGAGTAGAAACAAATTTACATTCCTGCATACCAAACCTTTTCAGCATATCACATATATACTTTCTCTGTATCAACCACATACCTTCATCGCCATACACAATTTCAATCCCAAGAAAGTATCTAAGAAAACCAAGATCTGAAATTTTAAATTCCTTCCCAAATTACCTTTTATCTCTTCAATTGCTTTTGCATCATTCCCTGTAATCAACAAGTCATCCACATAAATGCATACATAGACACACATGTCATCTACATGTTTTACATAAAGTGAAGGATCAGCATGACTCGTTGTGTATCCTTGCAGCATAAGATACTTTACCAACCTTGCATTCCATGCCCTTGTTGCCTGTTTAAGACCATACAATGCCTTCTTTAACCTGCATACATGATTAGGACATTTTGCATCCACATAACCATCTGGTTGTGACATATACGCTTCTTCATTTAACTCACCATTAAGAAAGGCATTCTTTATATCGAGTTGATATATACTCCATCTTTTACTTGAAGCTAAAGCCAACAAAGTTCTCACCGTTGCCATGTTTTCTACTAGACTAAATGTTTCCTCATAGTCCAATCCTTGAGCTTTATTATATCCTTTTGCTACAAGTCTATCCTTATATCTTGACACACTACCATCACTATTTCTTTTAATCTTAAAAACCCACTTGCAACCAATTACCTTTTGTTTTGGTGTCTTTGGAACTAAATTCCAAGTCTTGTTATCCTGTAGTGCTTCCATTTCTTCTCTCATTGCTTTCTCTCACTTTTCATCTCCTTTTGCCTCATCATAACATGTGGGTTCATTTTCCTGCTCAACTTTTGTCATAAAAGCATAATGAGTATTCATGAAAGATTCATAAGTATACCTTTGAGGTTGCTTACTCACTCTTGAAGTTCTTCTTACCTCCAATGTAGATGCTCTTCCTTTCTTATTAGGAACCTTTGATGATTCTCCATACTTACATACATCACTAATTTCCTCTCCTTCATTATTAACTTCAACAAGTTTGAGCTTACCTTTACTTTTAACACTTGGAGGTGATCTTGCCTTAATCTTCCATTGAAAGGTAGCTCTCTTTCTTCATCCAAACCACTTTTCTCATCACTTAAACTTCTTGTGGGCTGAGGTAAGCACTCATCTCCTTCACCTGTATCTTCTTCATCTCCATTTATGACCTGCAAACTTTTCTTATCTACATACCATGAAAGTGATTCATCAAAATTTACATCTCTTGAAACAACCACCTTATTGGTATGAGGATTATAACATCTATATCCTCTTTGAGTATCTGCATAACCTATAAATATACACTTTTCTGATTTCACATCAAGTTTTGATCTCACTTCACTAGGTACATGTACATAACAAACACAACCTAATACTTTCAAATGACTTACACTTGGTTTCCTTCCATGCCATACCTCATATGGTGTCAAATGATGAACTCCATCAGTAGGTACTCTATTCATAATGTACACACTTGTGCTAACAGCTTCAACCCGAAAAGAATTAGGCAAACACATATCATTGAGCATGCTTCTAGATGCTTCTGCTATGATTCTGTTTCTTCTTTCTGCGAGTCCATTTTGTTGTGGAGTATACCTGCATGTAACTTCTCGTTTGATACCTTCATCATAAAAAAAATCAGTAAAAGCTTGAGAGAAATACTCTTCCCCTCCATCAGATCTTAGCTTCTTAACATATCTTCCTGTTTGCTTCTCGACAAATGATTTAAAATTTTTGAAACAATCAAAAACTTCACTCTTATGTTTAATGAAATACACAAATGTCATTCTACTATGATCATCAATGAATGATACATAGTACTTATTACCAGCCAAGGATGCCTCTTTAGTAGGACCCCATACGTCCGTGTGTATAAGGTCTAGCAATCCACTGCTTACATAGCTTGAATGCTTGAAAGGTTGTCTACTCTGCTTACCCATTTGACATGCTTCACAAAGATGCACCATATGTTGCTTAGTAAGATCAGGTAATCCTTCAACAATCCTCTTTTTTGATAGCTCCTTTAACCTGTGTACATTCATGTGTCCAATCCTTTTCTGCCATAGATCAAGCTCTGCTATTCGATGCATACCATAAGAGAAATAGTTTGTATGATTTGGGTTTACCTTGAATGTAAACAATCTACCTTGTTCTTGACCTCTAGCAATTAAACTCCTTTGCTTTGAATCCTCAATGAAGCATCCTGCATGATTAAATCTTATTTGCAAACCTTTTTCTACCATTTGACCAACTGACATCAAATTCTTAGTGATCATTGGCACATAAAGTACATCCTTCAAGCAATTTGTCTTGATCTTATCCTGCATGACAACATCTCCAACGTGCATAATCTAATGTGTTGTATCATCTCCTGTTTCAACATGACCTCTACATGAAGGATTATGCATATTAGAAAACCATGAAGCATCATGTGACATATGGTTAGAACAACCACTATCTACATACCATACATCACTATTGCAATTCATCTTAGTTTCTACATTCATCATAAGAAGAGAATCATAATCTTCACTTTTACCTTCAACTGCATAATTTCCTTGTTGTTTACCTCTTCTTGAATAGCCTTCTCTTCAATTACCACCTTGATTATTTTCATTTTGATAAAAATCTTTGGCATAGTGTCCATACCTTCCACATATATAGCAATTGTTGTTATCTTCACTCCTTTGTCCTTGATTGTAGTTGTAGTAGCCTCTCGCACCTCTAGCGCTTGATCTTCCTCTTCCTCTTGTGTTGAAGAAGCCACTTGAAGTCCCTTGATCATCACTCCTTCTTCCTCGACCTCTATTTGAACCTCTTCTACCTTTGTTTCCACCTCTTGATGATCCTACATAAAGAGCTTGTCCTTGAGATCCTTTTTTATTTGAAGTAGAACCATTTAGATTCATCTCCTCCATGACCATGAGAGCAACAAGCTGATCAAAGTTTGGTAATTCTCCTCTAACATAAACTGAAGTAATGAATGGTTTCCATCTCTCATCATCCTTGAGTCCGTTGAGAGTATGTGCAACCAAGTCATCGTCCTCCACATGAGCTTGAATTGATCCTAGTTGATCTGCAATCTCTTTAACCTTCAACAAGTAATCATTGACCGATGTCCTTGTATCTTTCTTTATGTTATTCAACTCATTTTTGAGTTGAATCTTCCTTGCTCTTGTACCCGTAGCATACAACCTTTTCAATTCAAGCCAAACATGTCTACTTGTGTCTAGATCTTGTATGTGTCCTACCATTGAATCTTGAATATTTTGTAATAAAATGAATATAACCCTGTTGTCTCTTTCATTCCAAAGTCTAAACTCCCTCAATTGTTGCTGATTTGGATCCTCTGGTAATATAGGTTTGATATCCGTTCCATCAATCAAACCATACAAGCCTCTACCTTGCAAATATGTTGTGATTCTAAATCGCCATGCTTGATAGTTGTTCTTATCAAGCTTCTCTATTTGTGCATGTTGATCGCCCATTGTGCAAAATACTAAACTTCCTCCTTTAACCCTCCTTTTGGATATATGTGATAAGAAGAAGTATGAGATTTACCTTTGTAATAAAGTCTATGCACCTTTCTTTGCTTGGATGTTGCTTGAGATGCTTCCTTGTTATCTCCTTCTACCTTTGTGTAGTGTCGATGATGAACCTCTACTCCAATAGCTTCAAATTCTTCATCAAGGTATTATAACCTTCTCGAAGGTTCCATTCCTTGCTTTGGTACCAATGTTGGAGTCTATTGACCTCCAAAATATAGCTAGAAGTAGATGGAACCTCCTAGGAACAAGTTGACCTTCTCATAAACTTCATCACAGAAAACCACTCATGCTTGCAGAGCTTACTGTTCTCTACTAGCTTAGAATTTTCTAAAACTATTTCAACCACATATACTAGAGACCACAAGCCTTCCAATGAGCCAAAGAACACTCAATTTGGATAAATACACAAGGAGATATGACCTCTGGAAGTTTGAGGTTTAATGGAGACCTTCAGCAGGGGTGAAACCCAAGACCACACACTACTTGCAGAGAGTACTGCTCTCAGCTCACAAAGTCAATGATTATGAAAATTTAGAGTATGAAAATAGACAGTAAGAGCTTTCAAATGAGCTATCAAAGATGTAATTTGGATATATAATGAGGGAGATACAAGCTCTGCAATCTCTGCATACAAAACTACAGCAGTGTAGAGATACACATATGAGTCTCTTGGACTTCCCAAAAGATCACGACTTCTCTCCTCTTTTTATAGCATGGGGAACTAATCTAAAACCTTCCTAATACATCTAAATTTGTGGTAGACACTTGGGTGGAGATATTACATGACTCAAGTGCTCCAATAAGCAAAGTATTGATGGACTTTGAGAACTAGCCACATCGACCTTACACTAAGACACCACTGCAGCTCCCTTGTGACTCACTAATTTGACTCACCATGTTCTTGAAATCACGTGGTATTTTAGCTATATTTTATGAATAATATGAGCCATCTTGAAGTATTTGAAGACTTCCCAAAGGTATTCACATAATTTGAAACTTGTACCCTACATAAAACAAATGTTCGCAACAAAAAGTAAGCTCTGCAAGCATGACTAGTTTTCTGTGATGAAGTTTGTGAGAAGGTCAACTTGTTCCTAGGGGGTTCCATATACTTCTAGCTATATTTTTGAGGTCAATAAACTCCAACATTGGTATCAGAGCAAGGAATGGAATCTTGGAGAAGGTTATAATACCTTGATGAAGAATTTGAAGCTATTGGAGCAGCAGTTCATCATCGACACTACACAAAGGTAGAAGGAGATAGCAAGGAAGCATCTCAAGCATCATTCAAGCAAAGAAAGGTGCATAAACTTTATTATAAAGGTAAATCTCATACTTCTTCTTATTACACATATCCAAAAGGAGGAAGTTTAGTATTTACACAATGGGCGATCAACATGCACAAATAGAGAAGCTTGATAAGAACAACTATCAAGCATGGCGATTTAGAATCACAGCATACTTGCAAGGTAGAGGCTTGTATGGTTTGATTGATGGAACGGATATCAAACCTATATTACCAGAGGATCCAAATCAACAATAATTGAGGGAGTTTAGACTTTGGAATGAAAGAGACAAAAGGGTTATATTCATTTTATCACAAAATATTCAAGATTCAATGGTAGGACACATACAAGATCTAGACACAAGTAGAGATGTTTGGCTTGCATTGGAAAGGTTGTATGCTACAGATACAAGAGCAAGGAAGATTCAACTCAAAACTGAGTTGAACAACATAAAGAAAGATACAAGGACATCGTTCAATGATTACTTGTTGAAGGTTAAAGAGATTGCAGATCAACTAGGATCAATTCAAGCTCATGTGGAGGACGACGACTTGGTTGCACATACTCTCAACGGACTCAAGGATGATGAGAGATGGAAACCATTCATTACTTCAGTTTATATTAGAGGAGAATTACCAGAATTTGATCAGCTTGTTGCTCTCATGGTCACGGAGGAGATGAATCTAAATGGTTCTACTTCAAATCAAAAAGGATCTCAAGGACAAGCTCTTTATGCAGAATCATCAAGAGGTGGAAACAGAGGTAGAAGAGGTTCAAATAGAGGTCGAGGAAGAAGGAGCGATGATCAAGGGACTTCACGTGGCTTCTTCAACACAAGAGGAAGAGGAAGATCAAGCACTAGAGGTACAAGAGGCAACTACAACTACAATCAAAGACAAAGGAGTGAAGATAACAACAATTGCTATATATGTGGAAGGTATGGACACTATGCAAAGATTGTTATCAAAATGAAAATAATCAACGTGGTAATCGAAGAGGAGGCTATTCAAGAAGAGGTAAACAACAAGGAAATTATGCAGTTGAAGGTAAAAGTGATGATTATGATTCTCTTCTTATGATGAATGTAGAAACTAAGATGAATTCCAATAGTGATGTATGGTATGTAGATAGTGGTTGCTCTAACCATATGTCACATGATGCTTCATGGTTTTCTAATATGCATAATCCTTCATGTAAAGGTCATGTTGAAATAGGAGATGATACAACACATAAGATTATGCAAGTTGGAGATGTTGTTATGCAGGATAAGAGCAAGACAAATTGCTTAAAGGATGTACTTTATGTGCCAACGATCACTAAGAATTTGATGTCAGTTGGTCAAATGGTAGAAAAAGGTTTGCAAATAAGATTTAATCATGCAGGTTGCTTCATTGAGGATCCAAAGCAAAGGAGGTTAATTGCTAGAGGTCAAAAACAAGGTAGATTGTTTACATTCAAGGTAAACCCAAATCATACAAACTATTTCTCTTATGGTATGCATCGAATAGCACAGCTTGATCTATGCACAAAAGGATTGGACACATGAATGTACACAAGTTAAAGGAGCTATCAAAGAAGAGGATTGTTGAAGGATTACCTGATCTTACTAAGCAACATATGGTGCATCTTTGTGAAGCATGTCAAATGGGTAAGCAGAGTAGACAACCTTTCATGCATTCAAGCTATGTAAGCAGTGGATTGCTACACCTTATACCACAGACGTATGGCGTCCTACTAAAAAGGCATCCTTGGCTGGTAATAAGTACTATGTATCATTCATTGATGATCATAGTAGAATGACATTTGTGTATTTCATTAAACATAAGAGTGAAGTCTTTGATTGTTTCAAAAATTTTAAATCATTTGTCGAGAAGCAAACAGGAAGATATGTTAAGAAGCTAAGATCCGATGGAGGGGGAGAGTATTTCTCTCAAGCTTTTACTGATTTTTTGTATGATGAAGGTATCAAAAGAGAAGTTACATGCAGGTGTACTCCACAACAAAATGGATTCATAGAGAGAAGAAATGGAATCATAGCAGAAGCATCTAGAAGCATGCTAAATGATATGTGTTTGCCTAATTCTTTTTGGGTTGAAGCTGTTAGCACAAGTGTGTACATTATGAATAGAGTACCTACTGCTGGGGTTCATCATTTGACACCATATGAGGTATGGCATGGAAGGAAACCAAGTGTAAGTCATTTGAAAGTATTTGGTTGTGTATGTTATGTACATGTACCTAGTGAAGTGAGATCAAAACTTGATGTTAAATCAGAAAAGTGTATATTTATTGGTTATGTAGATACTCAAAGAGGATATAGATGTTATAATCCTCATACCAATAAGGTGGTTGTTTCAAGAGATGTAAATTTTGATGAATCACTTTCATGGTATGTAGATAAGAAAAGTTTCCAGGTCATAAATGGAGATGAAGAAGATACAGGTGAAGGAGATGAGTGCTTACCTCATCCCACAACAAGTTTAAGTGATGAGAAAAATGGTTTGGATGAAGAAAGAAAGCTACCTTTCAATGGAAGATTAAGGCAAGAGTCACCTCCAAGTGTTAAAAGTAAAGGTAAACTCAAACTTGTTGAAGTTAATGATGAAGGAGAGGAAATTAGTGATGTATGTGAGTATGGAGAATCATCAAAGGTTCCTAATAAGAAAGGAAGAGCATCTACATTGGAGGTAAGAAGAACTTCAAGAGTGAGTAAGCAACCATAAAGGTATACTTATGAATCTTTCATGAATACTCATTATGCTTTTATGACAAACGTTGAGCAGGAAAATGAACCCACATGTTATGATGAGGCAAAAGGAGATGAAAAGTTGGAGAAAGCAACGAGAGAAGAAATGAAAGCACTACAGGATAACAAGACTTGGAATTTAGTTCCAAAGACACCAAAACAAAAGGTAATTGGTTGCAAGTGGGTTTTTAATATTAAAAGAAATAGTGATGGTAGTGTGTCAAGATATAAGGCCAGACTTGTAGCAAAAGGATATAATCAAACTCAAGGATTGGACTATGAGGAAACATTTGATCTAGTAGCAAACATGGAAATGGTGAGAACTTTGTTGGCTTTAGCTGCAAGTAAAAGGTGGAATATATATCAACTTGATATAAAGAATGCCTTTCTTAATGGTGAGTTAAATGAAGAAGTGTATATGTCACAACCAGATGGTTATGTGGATGCAAAATGTCCTAATCATGTATGCAGGTTAAAGAAGGCATTGTATGGTCTTAAACAAGCACCAAGAGCATGGAATTCAAGGTTGGTAAAGTATCTTATGCTTCAAGGATACACAGCGAGTCATGTTGATCCTTCACTTTATGTAAAACATGTAGATGACATGTGTGTCTATGTATGCATTTATGTGGATGACTTGTTGATTACAAGGAATGATGCAAAAGCAATTGAAGAGATAAAAGGTAATTTGGGAAAGGAATTTAAAATTTCAGATCTTGGTTTGCTTAGATACTTTCTTGGGATTGAAATTTTGTATGACGATGAGCGTATGTGGTTGATACAGAGAAAGTATATATGTGATATGTTGAAAAGGTTTGGTATGCACGAATGTAAATTTGTTTCTACTCCAATGGAATGTAATGTAAAGTTGAGTGCAAAGGAAGGTGATGAATTGCATGATATGAAGGCATATAGATCCTTGGTAGGATCTTTGATTTATGCAATAAAAACTAGACCTGATATATGCTATGCAGTGGGAGTATTGTCACAGTTTATGCATGAACCTAGAGTACCTCATATGCATGCAGCAAAAAGAGTGCTTAGGTATTTGAAAGGTACCATGAACGAAGGATTATTTTATAGTCATGATGCTAATCTAACTCTTAAAGTCTTTAGTGATGCAGATTGGGCTGGAAACAAAGATGATAGAAGATCCACAAGTGGATATGTGGTAATAGCAGGAAACAAGACATTAACATGGAGTTCAAAGAAACAACCTACAGTTGCTTTATCTTCTACAGAGGCTGATTATAGAGGTTTAGCATTGGCTACTACTGAGGTTATGTGGTTTAAAAAGTTGTTTCATGACTTGAATGTGCAGGTTGATGTACCACTGATATATGGGGATAACTTGAGCAGCATTCATATAACCTCAAATCCTATTTTTCATGCTAGAACAAAGCATATAGAGGTTCACTATCATTATGTTCGAGAGTAGGCCATAAACAATGAACTATAAGTTTCTTTTGTGGGAACAAAGGATCAAGTTGCAGATATCTTCACCAAATCCTTGGATGGACCAAAGCTTCAAAGATTCAACTATATTCTGGCATGAAGGAAATACCCTTTGAAACTTGAGGGGGAGAATGTTGCGAACATTTGTTTTATGTAGGGTACAAGTTTCAAATTATGTAAATACCTTTGGGAAGTCTTCAAATAATTCAAGAAGGCTCATATTATTCATAAAATATAGCCAAAATACCACGTGAGTTCTAAAACATGGTGAGTCAAATTAGTGAGTCACAAGGGAGCTACAGTGGTGTCCTAGTGGAAGGTCGATGTGGCTAGTTCTCAAAGTCCATCAATACTTTGCTTATTTGAGCACTTGAGTCATGTAATACCTCCACCCAAGTGTCTACCACGAATTTAGATGTATTAGGAAGGTTTTAGATTAGTTCCCCATGCTATAAAAAGAGGAGAGAAGTCTTGATCTTGTGGGAAGTCCAAAAGAGTCATATGTGTATCTCTATGCTACTGTAGTTTTGTATGTAGAGATTGCAGAACTTCTATCTCCCTTATTATATATCCACATTACATGTTTGATAGCTCATTGGAAAGCTCTTACTGTCTACTTTCATATTGTCAATTTTCATAATCATTGGATTTGTGAGCTATAGTACTCTCTGCAAGTAGTGTGTGTTCTCGGGTTTCACCCCTATTGAAGGTCTCCATTAAACCTCAAACTTGGAGAGGTCATATCTCCTTGTGTATTTATCCGAATTGAGTGTTCTTTAGCTCATTGGAAATTTTGTGGTCTCTAGTATACGTGGTAAAAATAGCTTTAAAAAATTCTAAGCCAGTAGAGAATAGTAAGCTCTACAAGCATGACTAGTTTTCTGTGATGAAGTTTGTGAGAAGGTCAACTTGTTCCTAGGGGGTTCCATCTACTTCTAGCTATATTTTGGAGGTCAATAAACTCCAACAACTATCTCTTTGGCTGGTGCAGATGGACCACTTGATTTTAGGCACCCCCTCCTATTGTGGTCACCCGTCCAAAGGAACTTTCTACATATACTATCGAGTTTGGACAGATCTTGCTCTTTCGGTCTCCAACAAGAAAGGAAGTAAATGGTCGATGATAAGAGGAACGTGTTGATAATCATAGCACGACCAACAAGACTAGTTTGCATACCTCTCCAATAGTTTAGCTTGTTTTCAAGTTTGGCTAGCTTCCGATTCCATCATTGCTCCATAGAGACACTAAACCCCAAGGGAATCCCAAGAAGCCAAAAAAATTGGCCCTGCAAAATAATTTGACAGCCATGATCAATGAGAAGGTCAGGCTGTGATCCTACAATAGCTCTGAAGGCATTCTTAGAGTGGTTGATTATGGATCCACAGGCTTCACAAAAAGTATCCAGACACCTCTTGAACATTTCCAAGCTGGTACTATCATTGTGGACAAATGCGTTCATATCATCAACAAAAAGTCTCATGGTGATCTGGCCATGGCCATGAGGCAAACGGAGGCTTTTGATATTACCAACTTCCACCTGATACTCCACCACCTTCAAAAGTTTGCCATTAATGTTAATTTGGGTCTATGCGTTTCCTAGAAGGGTCGTGATCATCTTGGTGAATTTCTGACTACATCCAAGATCTTTAAGTGAGTGTAGAATATAGTCCCATTCTAGAATATTGTAGGCTTTATCAAAGTCAATCTTGAGGGAGACCACATCTTGGTTTGACTCCTTTGCAAAGTCAAGACCTTCCCATATCTATAATGGTTTCCAAAATTGACCTGCCTTTGATGAAACCTTTTTGGTCCTCGCTTAACCATGCTCTCAAACCGCTACAGATTCTATTAGTAATGACTTTGGCAATGATCATATATCCCGTTTGGAGCATCATAATAGGATGCCAGTTCTCTATTCTGTTCTTTTCCCCTTTTTTGTGTATTAACTTGATAATGCCATTGTTGAGACAAGTCGGAAGCGCGCCAAACTTGAGCGCCTCTTGCCATACCAGACAAAGAGGGGTGGCGACCACCAACTTGAAGGATTTAAAGAACTCATTAGCGAGCCTGTCAGGGCCTGGGCTTTTACCACAAGGGAGGGCATCAATGACTTCAATGATTTCTGCTTCTAAGATTGGGGCATCAAGTAGGGAACGAAGGTTGAGTGGTATCCTGTGGGTGGAAACTCTAGATATGGCTGCCATGCAGTGCCTTCTATGGTGGGAGAGGGGGTTCGAGGTCCTCAAGAGTCTTGTGAAGTGCCCTTCAATGATCCCAAAATTATCTTCTTCCGTATTGCATACATTTCCATTTGAGTCTAGCAATAGGGGGATTGATTCTCTGTTATGTTTCCTTTTAAGGATGTGGCACATCTCTTTGGTGGGTTTGTCGGCTTTCCCAGCCCACCACTTCTTGAAGAAAATTTGCAAATTTTTCCTTTTTATTTCTTCCTCGTATCTCACCAACGCTCTGCTTTTTTGTAGACCTTTCTAGGATTGAGATTTTCCTTTGTACACTTCCTCCTCGAGCCTCTAGAGTCTATGATATAGAGCTTCTCTACGAGCCCGTCGCACAATCTTGAGCATCTTCCTAGATCTAATCATGATCTAGCGTGACTTATTGACCGCACATCTCTAGCACTTGGCTAGGGATGAGCCGGAGGCGAACACCTCCTTCCACACATCAGCAATTTCTTGATGGATGGAGGGGAGAGAGAAGGAGGTCGTGCTGGCGTGGAACCAAGGAGCCTTATGGATCTTTGTGAAAGATTGGAAAGCGATAACAATCGGGTAGTGATCAGAGATGGTGAGGTCACTACATTGCGAAAGGGAAGGGTGGCCCCACTGATAAGTAAAGCTCTAAGAAATGTAGCATCTATCGAGTCTGTCTTTCCTCAGGTCCTCGCCCGCTTGGAGATTTGACCAAGAAAAGCCATTTGAATCTTTGAATTCGACCAAATCCAAGTGCAGTTTGGTTTTGTCCCACATTTCTTTCTCCCGACTATCGATGACATGCCCTTGCCCTTCCATCTATCCATAGGGTCATCCACCATGTTGAAGTCACCACAAATAAGCACGTTGTGGGGGAGCGAGTCCAAGGAGGCCCAAGTGTTCAGTCTCTCCAACTCCCCATTAGGGGCATACATAGAAACTAAAGTAAAACAAAAGGGAGCACCAAAAGAAACAGCAATCCATCGATGGTGCTCATCTTGAGTGTATTTCTCAAGCTTTTCAAACCAGAATCGATAAATACCAACAACCATTCCACCGGACCCCCGCTGGTGCGATGTTGAAATCCAAACATGGGTCGAGGAGACATGTCTGAGTTGTTTCTGGAGGTCTGCTCCATCAATTTTAGTCTCTTGAATACATATAAATTCTGGGTTTAGGCTAATGTTGCAAAGCCCTTGACTAATGATGGTCGCTCTTGAGGGGTCAGTTAGCCCTCTAGCATTTAACAAGATGATGATCATTGTCGTAGTGAACCCTCTTTGCAAGAGGGAGCCTTGTCCTTTCTCTTCTTGGATTCATCTTTCTTTTTCACTGGGATGGGATCCTGACTTAGCAATAAGTTCTTGTGGGGGCTTTTCTAAGGTAGCTCCATAGGTTGTTTTCCTTTGTGGGAAGCCTCCTGCTGGGAAGAACTAGAAACCGTTTCTGGAATAGTCAATCCGATGATGGAACTTTCACTATCCATGTTATCTTCATTACTAGTAGTAGTAAATCCATCTTCTTTGCTTGTCATTTAACCCTTCTAGAAGATTTCTTTATTGTTAGGGATCTCTAGGGCTTTGTCATTGGTGTCCACCTCAATTTGGTTCCTACCTGGGTAGTCAAACTCATTGATCTCCTTTTCTAGATTGCAAAACAAGTTGTTGGAGGGGGTAACTAGCATGTTGCTTCGCTCAGAAGTCACCCTAGGGCTTCTTTTCCTTCTTCTTCTGACTTCTATGAACCCGTTTGCATCAGCTTCTGGATTAAGGGGGCCCTTAACTTCCTCTTCCTTTGTCGGGTGATTCAATGTCCCTTTGTTATCTTGAGCATTTCTGGGGGCTTCTTGATTTTGCTTGCTTTTTTGTCTCAATGGGAAATCTTTAATCTTGTGGCCTTGTTGGCCACAATGAAAGCACACGTTGGGAAGGTTTTTGTAATTGATGTCTTGCTCCCATACATCCCCTTTGCCCAAGTCCACTTTGATCTTCGATGGAAGTGGCGTGCTGAGGTCAGTCTCAACACAGATTTGAGGGTGCCACCGAGCGCTGAACGAGTGTCTTGCACCTTCATAAATGAGACCACCAATGTCCTCGCATGAAGCCAACGACTTTCCGATAGGAGAAACAATGTCCCACACAAAGTTGTACAAGAAGTACGGCAGGTTAGGGAGCTCAACCCAGAGAGGGTACCGGAGAGATTTTGATTTGTGGGGAGTAAAATGAGGGGACCATCTGAATAGGCATAGGGTTGCCCACTCGAGTTGCTAGGTTCTGACACTTAGGGCTCGAAATGCCATATCTTCATTCTCAAAGACTAGCAACATGTGACTAGCTGGTAAGAACTGACACTTACAAACAATTAGCCCATGAGGGAACCACTCGTGTTGAAGCCACTGTCGCACAGTTTCGAGCGGGGGCCTAGGGCCAAACATTTGATCGACGAGACAAACTTTCTTGAGCTCCTCCTATGTTGATAGAATTGCGGATCTACTGAGGGAGACCACGGGGGGCTCAACACCCTCGGAGGCCCCAAGGGCGACACAAGATCCCCCCTCCAACAAAGGGGCCAGGATACCGATCTCCCCCGGGGGTGGGGCCAGGTTACTTCTCACTAGTGAGGGGGCCGCCAAATCCATGACAAGGGCCCCAACAAAATAAGAATCTCCCCCTACTTGAATTTTCTAAAAAAAGAACACACAAAAGCAGAGTTCAGTTAAATTAGCTAATCAAAAGACGTTTCATCCTTGAATCAAAAGACGTCTTATCTTAGAAGGTAAAGATTGTAAAGTTGTTGAAGCTCTATGGTCAGCCACGTTATCTGAAAGTTAAATCTTTTTTAAAAGAAAAAGGTCGTTAATCACCAAAAAGCACAAAATAAAAGGCCATCTGTGAAGCCCACAAACCAAGGCGGGCTATCACGTCCAAAAAAGGACAAACGTGGGGTTCTATCACACGATAGAAAGATGTGTATCACAACAGACAGGGGGGTGTCCGAGGCCGATAGGGTATCACACGATAGAAAGATGTGTATCACAACATACGAGGGGGTGTATCGCAATAGACAAGGAAGATAGGTGTCCGAGCTCTACATCAGCGCCTTGAGAAGGATTGGATATTGGAGTTCAACTTCCAGTGACAAGCCATACATAGCTCCCTTACGATGCCATCCCAAGGGACGCTGGTGGACGTTGCTGCTGCTTCTTACGGAGCTTGTTGAGAATGTTGTCGGGCGTTGTTTCTACTGACAGAGCTTGTTGCTGCTGACGGATCTTGGTATCGACAACAACAACGTTATTTTGTACTCAATCGGTCGAAAGCAGCTGGATGTTGCATTACTCAATCGGTCGAACTCTGTTGGACATTGTGACATCACAACACTTCGAAGGACATGAAAGCTGGTCCCATCCTCTGTCAAACATGCGCCATATGTACTCTGATTTATTGATTGATTCTCTTTTGATTTCACTACTTGCTAAAGTAAATGCTTCCATTTTTCATTTTTGTATTTTCCTTCCATTTGAAGAAAATCCTTTTTTGCAAAAATATATACGACCTTGCTTCTTTATTTTTTAACAATAATGATAATTATAGTCCGCAATGCATTTGGTACTAGCAAGATAAATGGGATTAGCTACAACATGCGAAGAAGTTATATTATCAATAAATATATGAGGAGTAGATGAATTGAATTCTAGATCCAAATATAGTTTCCACATAGATTCCTAAGCTGCATTGGCCTATCCCCTATATTCAACTTTTGTAGATGAAAGACCAATAGTAGGCTACTTCTTTGATGACCAAGGTATAAGTTTTGAATGTGAAAATGAAAGATATCGAGAAGTATTCCTCATGTCATCTCTTGATCGTTCTTGATTTGCATAAGAGAATAGCTTAATATCTACATCCAAGATTTATGAGTAGAATAGTCCTTTATTCATTGTCCCTTTCATATATTTGAGAATCCTTTTGGCTGCCTCCATGTGTGGCTTTATAGATCTATGCACAAACTGGCTGAAGACACTTACACTATAATATAAATATACTCTAGTGAGAGTAGCATAGTTGAGACTTCCAACCAAGCTTTGGTAGCTTGTTAAATCTTCATTTAACTCACCTTCATTAGCACTTATCTCGGATTTTACTTCCATATGTGTTCCTAAAACCTTAGAATTCTCCATTTTGAACTTGGATAGCATATCTTTTTATGTACTTCTTCTCACTAAGATAAATTCCCTTCTCCGTATATACTAGTTCCAATCCAAGGAAGTAAGTGAGTTTCCCTAAGTCACTGATCTTGAATTCCTCCATTTGTAGCCTGATTTTTTGAATACCTTCAGCATATTTACCTGTAAGTAAAATCTTTTCTACATATTCACAAAGGTATATGACTTTTCCATGTGATGTCTTGATGAATAGAGAAGGACATGCTTTTCTCACTACATCCTTTTGAAATCCATCCATCGAGAAATGCGTTCTTCACATTTATTTGATATATCTTCCAATTTTTGGCATCAAGAATACTCATGAGTACTTCGATTGTTGGAATCTTTGCCACAAGAGAGAAGGTCTCCTCATAGTCAATACAATATCTTGGATCTAAGCATACCCCTTGGCCACATGTCTAGCATTGTACCTAGTAATAGTTCCATCAAAGTTTTCCTTTACCTTATAGATCCATCTCGATCAATCTCCTTCATGGTGGGTGTCTTAGGTGCCAACTCCCAACTGTTGTTTTCTTGAAAAGCTTCAATATCTTCTTCCATTTCATGCTCTTTTGAGTGCAAGTACTAAGCTATATAGATAGAATTTTTAGTTACCAATGAAGTTTCATATCCATACCGTTCTTGCTTCTTCTTTCCCTTGTAGATATTCTAATGGTTTGTTGAGAGGATTTTGTAATGTCTCTTAACTCTTGTACCTAAGCTTTAACTTTGGAGCTCCATGAGATGATCTCCCTCCTAGGATTCTTCTAATCATCTTAAAAAACAATTGAATCTTCAAGTGTAAGTGTACCCTTTCTTGAGAGTGTTGGAACCCTTCAAGTCATATGGGAGCTTGATCTTCTAGCAATTATGTTCAAACCAAGATTTATTTTCATCAGAAACTATATCTTGAGTCACCATGAAACCTTTTGTGCTAGGGTTACATATTCTATAACCCTTTTGATTTAGGTTATAGCCTATAAGACATTTCTCTACCTTACAATCATGTTCATATCTAATTTGAGATGGTATGTGTGCATATGCAATGCACCCAAATATCCTCCAATGATCCAAGCTTGGTCTTCTTTGATCCCAGATTCACAAGGAGTCATACCATCCAAAGAATTTGAGGGAAACGTTTTTATGATGTAGGTGATAGTGGAGACTGTCTCTACCCATAGGTAATTTTGTAGTTTCTTTTCATTGAACATGGACCTTGCTACTTTCACAAATGTCCTTTTTCTCCTCTATACTACTCCATTCTACTCACATGTGTATCTTGAGGTTATCTCTCTTTTGATTCCCCTATCTTTATGGGAGAAGTATTATCTCCCTCCATCAAACCTTAGTATTTTTATGGTTTTACATGTTTGATTTTCAACTGTAGCTAGATACTTTTTGAAACATGAAAACACTTCATGTTTATGCTTCATGAAATAAAGTGTGGTCCAACAACTAGAATCCTCTATGAAAGACACATTGTACCTTGAACTTGAGATGGATGGGTCTTTGGTTGATCCCTAAACATTAGTGTGGACAAGCTCTAAAATATCTTCATGTATCTACCCCTTCTTAGTGAATGGTTGATTGTGCAATTTCTCAAATTGACATGTAGTGCACTTGTAAATCGTATATTTCTTTGAAATGTTGGTAATCTAAGCATACTTTGATCTGTCGTGATGTTCTGTAGGAATCTTTCTCCAATGTGAGCCAACCTTTTATGCCAAACCTCTAACTCTAATACGGTTTGACTACCATAATTGACCAATTATATGTTCCTAGTGTTTTGGACTTCAAAGTTTAACAATCTATCTTTTGTTTTTGTCTGTCTATCCTATAAAAACCTTGATATGGATCCCCTTCATAGGCTACATGCTTTGTGAACCTCATTTGCAATCCTTTCTCCACAAGTTGATCTACATTTATGAGGTTCTTAGTAATACTAGGTACATGAAGAAGTCTACTCAATATATTCATATTACCATTTGAAGTCTTTACATTTCCAATCTTCTCCATAGGGTGCCTTGTCTCATATCCTATTTGGAACTCATTCCTATTATTTGGATCTTCCAAGTTTAAAGCAATGCTACATTTCCTACTACATGGTTTGAGCATCCAAAGTCAATGTTGAACACATGATTATCTGATTTACTTGCTTTCATTGTCATTTTCATGAGTAGGATTGAATCCTCTTGGTATTGATCATCACTATATTTTTGGAAGTCATTTCTTCCCTTTTAGCATCCTTCATAGTTTTTGTTGTTGTTGTATCCATATGAACCTTTTTATCTACCTCTAGGAGCTTCATATCCACCTCTATTGTATCACCTTCTTCTCTCGTACCTTGGGATCCTAAAACAATGCTCTGTGATGTGGTTGGTTAATCCACATATGGAACAAGGTGAGGAGCTTTGAGATCTCCCCATACCTTTTGTACCTCCTTTGGCACCTACAAAATTAGCTTGGGAGGTGCTTCCTTCATCATCAAACTTTTTGCCCTTTCCTTTGGCATCTTTACCTTTACTTTTATCCATGCAAAGGTTAGAGGATTGAAAACCTTTTTTATTATCAACATCCTTTACAAATTTTCCCTCATGAGTGAAGATTTGTCCCATGTGTGTGTTGAAGTATGACACTTGCATATCCATGTACAAGTCCATGGTAGTAATGAATGCTTCCCACTTGTTAATAGCCATGATCCCATTGATGACTCGCCTCATAATTTTTTCTTTATCTTTAATTTCTCCAATGCTTCCTAGTTGATTTGCAATGTCCATCTTGGTGAGAAAGTGGATGACACTTTTCTTGGGCTGCTTTTTGAGTCTTGTGAACTCCATCCACAATTGGTTCTTCTTTGCCTTAGTGTTTGAAGAGAAGAATGCTTCCAAAGAATTCCATCTCTCTTATGATGTCTTAAAACTCCTAATATGAGGAAGTAAGAAAATAGAGATAGATTTTAGAATGTATCATTGGTGCAAATGCCAAGTCTTCACACTTGGCTAGGCATTGGAAGAAGCTATGTGTACTTCTTGCAAATCTACATGAACCATTGCTTATGGATTGTTACCATTAACCCCTTGTAAAAGTCATTTAAATTGGAAGAATCTTGTAAAGCCTACAAACTCGTGAAGTTTGGAAGAGATAAAGCTACAAATCAATTTGGAGGAATCTCTCCTAACTTAAAGAAGATCTTTTAGGTGAAATTCAGGTTTGAATTTGAATTCAAACTTGGAGGCAAGTCGACGATAAAAAATGATTGTAAAATCTCATGGGATAACCACTCCATTATAGTGCCTTAGTTGATCATATTGTAGAGAGTGTGTGGCTCTTACTATAGCCTACACTTCTCACTATCATTGGGAATTATTCTTCATGCCAATGAGCATGTACAACAATGTCATATAATACAATATATCATGGATCATCTTTGTTGGTCTCTCTATCATTGCCACTCAAAACAGTGTTCTTATCTTGCTCATATCTCAGTCATTACTCCATCATTTTCAAATTTCTATGGCGCGTTGGAATCAAAATCTAAGTCTACTACATGATGAAAAGTTTTGAAGACATTTCCTTCAGCCAAGTGGGATAAAAGAGTCTCAAAGTGGTCACTGGTCATTCTCTGTAGAGGTCCTAAAAAGTCAAGGGAAATGTTTCACTTGCTAAATTGATTGCTCTGCGTATAGTCAATCATTTTAAGTGATTCCACTTGGAATCATTAGCTCTTTAAGCTAATTAGATGACCCTAGAATAACATGTCGGCTAGGTTCTCTTGAGAGGTTTATTGCTTGAGAGTAATCTCCTGAGATAAGATCTTATCACATATGAAATGGTAATCGATCTTGATATGCTTCATCTGATCATGGAATACTAGATTCTTGGCGATGGCCAAGGCTGACTAGCTATCCATGTGGATGCATATCGGAGCAACCTAAAAAAAACAATATCAGATAATAATCATCAAAGCTAGATGGCCTCACATGTTGCAAAGTTGGATGCTCAATACTCAACCTCAATGGATGATAGAGCAATTGTAGGCTGCTTCTTACTTGCCCAAGAGATGGGTCTTGAGAGAACCAAGAATATGTACCTAGAAGTAGACTGTTGAGAATCAAGAGCGCCAACCCAATCTGAATTTGAATGCCTGGCGATTTCGATGCCCCCTCTATACCAAAGACCATGATGTCAGGTGAGGGCAAGGTATCCAAGTAGTCTCTGATCAACATCACAATGTGTTTAATGAGGTTGGGATGCAAACTAACTAAGGATAGCACTTGCATAGGAAATATTTGGTCTAGTGTTGTCGAGGTAGAGTAATGAGCCAACAAGCTATCGATAAGTATGCACGCCCACAAGTGATGCTGAATCCTCTAGTGTGAGGTTGATGTTTGGATCAAGTGGTGTAGATACTCAGCAACACTGGTCCATGTTATATATGGAAAGAAGATCAGAGTAGTACTTCTTCTATGATAGGAATATGCCATCTTTTGTTTGCCAAACTTCCATACCTAAGAAGTAGTGAAGAAGACCAAGATCTATCATAAAATACTCAAGGTGAAGTTGTGTGATGATGAACCAGATGCATTCTTCATCTAAACTTATCAAGATCAAGTCATCAACATAGAGGATGATTATGGCTATTATGGACTCTTGATAGGTGTATAAGTTAGCATCAGCACTAGTTCATTGAAATTCTTTATCCTCAAAGAATTTGTGAATCTTTTTATACCAGGCCCTAGAAGCTTGCTTGAGTTTGTAAAGTGCTTTGTGAAGCTTGTAGACTTGATTTTCCTTTCCTTTGATCTTCAAACCTTCACATTCTTCAACTTCTTCTTGAATATCTCCATTCAAGAAAGCACTTTTTGATGTCGATTTAGTAAATGGGCCACTTGAAGTGTGCACTTAGTGATAGAATGATTCTTATAGTTGTAAACCTTGCAATAGGGGCAAAGGTCTCTTCATAATCAATGCCATGCTATTGCTTATATCCCTTAACTATAAGTCATGATTTGTACTGTTGGAGAATTCCTCTCCTAATCGCAGCGGAAAGTGTAGAAGACCTTCTGAGGATCAAGACTCTTGCCAATAGTTGAACCTTCAAATGCAACCTGGTACCAATTGAAAAATGCAATGAACTTGAAACTTTGGTCACTCAAGCTAGACATGTATAGCTTTCAAATGAGCTATCAAACACTAAATTTGGAGTAGCTTTGGGTTGGCAATTCGTTGATTCAAAACAGGCTACCTGTCCACTCAGTTAGGCTGAAAACTGGACTTCACTAAAACCTAAATAACTCACAGAGCATAACGAATTTCATAAAACTGTTTTAGATAGAGGAAGTACTCAAGCTAAGCTTTCCAATGAATGTTTAAACACTAAAATTGGATATAGATGTTGAGAGATATGACTCTCGCAACTATGAGAGTGAGCTGAACGAAATGACTCAAACCAAATGAACTAGCTATAAGGGGACTTCCACGCCTTCTTGCTCTATTCTTGAGTGTCCTCCCTTGCCTCGTTTATAGCCAAGTGACCAAAAACTCTCATGATGAGTTTGAGAGCTCTTCTCCATCATTTCTCCACTACTTTGGACAGCCCCTCCTCTTACAGTTCAGTTTTTGGATTTCATTCTCTTTTGATTGATTCTCTTTTGGCCTCCACTACTTGCTGAAGTAAATGCTTCCATTTTTCATTTTTGTATTTTCCTTCTACGTGAAGAAAATCCTTTTTGAAAAAATATATACGAGCTTACCTCTTTATTTTTAACACTCCCCCTCAAGCTCACATGTGAGCTTGCACCTTCAGCCATATCCTGCAAGTTGATGTCGTCCTTGAACCTCTTTAGTTTAGAAGCATCTAGGGACTTTGTAAGCATGTATGCAACCTGGTCATTAGTTCCAATTAACTTTATATCCACATCCTTGCTCAAAACTTTTTCTCGAACATAATGATAATGCACTTCTATGTGCTTGCTTCGTGCATGAAACATTGGATTATTTGTCAAGTGAATGCTTGACATGTTGTCACCATAAATTGGAATGGTCTCCACCTGCACATCAAAATCAGCCAAGAGCTTCTTAATCCACATAGCTTCACAAGTTGCAAAGGCTAAACCTCTATATTCAGCTTCTGTAGATGATAGTGCAACAATAGGTTGCTTCTTTGAGCTCCATGTGATAGGTTTGCTACCTATCATGAACACATAACCTGAAGTGGATCTTCTATCTTCCTTCGAACCAGCCCAATCAGCATCACTGAATCCCTTTACCTGCAAATCTTCAGCATAACTATAAAACAAGGCATGATTGACTATGTGCTTCACATATCTTAGCACTCGTTTGGCTGAATTTAAATGTTCACTTGTAGGAGCTTGCATAAATTGAGAAAGAACTCCAACAATATAACACAAATCTGGTCTTGTGATCATAGCATAGATCAATGAACCTATAATACTCTTCTATGTAGTTACACCATGTAACTTCTCTCCATCATTTGAGCATAGCTTCACATTTGTGTCCATAGGTTGAGTGAGTGGTTTGCATTCACTCATTCCAAATCTGAAAAGAACATCCAACAAGTACTTTCTTTGCATCAAGTAAATGCCATCTTTCCCATAGACTATCTCAATGCCTAAAAAGTATTTCAGCTCACCAAGATTTGAAATTTTAAACTCCTTACCGAGTTTTCTTTTTATCTCTTGTATTCTTACAACATTACTTCTTGTTATGATGAGATCATCAATGTATATGCAAATATATACCTGCTTGCCTTCTTCTTTCTTCATGTAGAGAGAGGGATCTGCACTACTTGGACTATAACCACACCTTGTGAGGTACTCGACCAATCTTTGATTCCAAGCACGTGGTGCTTGCTTCAGCCCATACAAAGCTTTCTTCAATCTACAAACAATATTTGGATGCTTTCTATCTTCAACTCCAATCGGTTGACTCATGTATACCTCTTCTTGAAGTTCACCATTGAGGAAAGCATTTTTTATGTCAAGTTGGTACAATGGCCATCTCGTTGTTGCACTCACTGCAATCAAGGTTCTAATTGTTCCCATCTTTGCAACCGGGCTGAAAATCTCTTCATAGTCGATGCCGTGAGTTTGCTTGAATCCTTTTGCTACTAGTCTAGCTTTATGCCTAGTTAGAGAACCATCATCATTTCTCTTTATTTTAAACACCCATTTATTTGGAACAATCTTCATACCTTCAGCCTTTGGAACTAGCTCCCATGTGTGATTGTCCTTGAGAGCTTTTATCTCTTCTTGCATAGCTTATTGCCATTCTTTTTGTGTACATGCTTCTTCATATGCATCTGGTTCTTTGTCTTTGATAACCTGTGTCATATATGCAAAATGCTTTGCGATAAAACTATCATAACTGAGCCTTTCAATTGGATACCTTGCTCTTGAAGACCTCCTTTCATCTCCTTTTGAACATTGCGTCTTCAACCGGTTTAACTTTACCTTTGGTGTGATCACCTCTTCATACTCTTCTTCACTTGCATTTGAATCACTATTTTGGGCAACACTTTCAGCTTTAGATATTTCATAAACTAATGTTGGTGATGAGGAATGACTCCTTAGCCTCCCCTTCCATGTTGAGCTTTCTCCAAGTGATGTAGAAGCTTCTGGACCTGACATTTGAGTGCTTGTTTGCTGAAATTCTTCTTGGACAGCACCTCCATCATCTTCGCAATCCTCTTCAAGAATCTTCTCTTTCCCTTTGTCTCCAAACCATGGTCTTAGCTCATCAAATACCACATCTCGTGAGACTCATATCTCCTTTGTCACCGGATTGTAGCACCTATATCCCTTTTGCTCCGATGAATATCCAATAAAAATACATTTTTCGGACTTTGCCTCCATCTTTGTCCTTAGTTCTTGAGGGATGTGAACATAACACACACGTCCAAAAACTTTGAGATGTGTAAGGTCAGGTTTCTTACCGGAATAAACCTCCTCGGGAGTTCGATTATGCACTCCAGCCATTGTGCGCTTGTTCATCAAATAAACAGCCGTACTAGTTGCTTCAGCCCAATAGTTTAGTGGCATCTTCATCTCGTTGGAGCATGCATCTTGCAACTTCTGTGATATGTCGATTTTTCCTTTCAGGTATTCCATTTTGTTGAGGTGTGTACCTACATGTAAATTGTCTCTTGATGCCATTTTCATAAAGAAAATCTGAAAATTCTTTGGAGAAATATTCTCCTCCTCCATCGGACCTCAAGGTCTTTATGTAGCGTCCTGTTTCCTTTTTTACATGTGCTTTAAATCTCTTGAACATGGAGAACACATCTGATTTTTGTTTCATGCAAAACATCCATACTTTTCTTGAATGATCATCGATAAAAGTGACAAAATATCTCTTACCATCCACTGATGGTTGTTGTGATGGTCCCCATACATCCGTGTGTATCAAGTCGAGGATATTCCTTGCCACATAGTTGTTCTTCTTGAATGGTTGTCGATTTTGCTTTCCTAGTTGGCATGCTTCACAAAACTCATGTAGTCCAGCATCATTGAATCTTGGAAGACCTCTTATCACTTCATGGTTGCTCATGTCCTTGAGCTTGGGAATGTTGATATGTCCAAACCTTTTTTGCCACAAATCAATTTCAGCAATCCTCTTGTTTCCAAACTGAATATACATCACCTTTCCATCTGGTTGTTGAATGTCCAAGGTGAACATTCTACCTTCTTTCCTTCCTTGAGCAATGACCTTGAATCCTTCTTTTGGATTCTTTATAAAGCATCCTTTTTCATTGAAGATAACATGATATCCTTTCTCTACCATTTGTCCTACTGAAATCAAATTCTTTGCAATAGTAGGAACATGAAGAACATCAGCCAGTGTCTCCAAGCTTGATATCTCCAACATGCTCAATTGCGTTGTCAGGAAGATTTGCATCTTCCAATTGATGGCCCGAAAAATTAAAATATTTATTGGTGAATTCTAAACCTCTTTTATATCACTGTTGATCAGTTGTGCTAATTGGATTAACTATTTTGAAAATGTTATCAGGTATGAAGGATGAAGCAGGACATATGTTCATATTAGGGTTTACCCTAAGTACTTAATTAATGAGTATTTATATTTATACATGCTAGAAACATGGGTATATAACTCTAGTTCATATGATTTATGACAATAGGGTTCATTTGAAGGGTCTCAAAAGGTTCTAATAGGTTCATGTTAGAGTTTATTTATGTTCCAAAGGGTTAATGATAGGGTTTATTTAAATGTTAATGAGCTAATGGTAGGATTCCAAAAGGGTTTTAAGGGGTTTAGTGTGCAAGAATGAAGATTAGCCTTAGTTTGAAGGGTTGAAACAAATAATATTTAATGAAATTAATCTATAATTTAACATTGGTTAACCTACAAATTTAATTTATGGTTTAATTTGTTAATTTAATAGTGTGTATGCTTTTAAATACTAAGGTTCTAATTAATTAAACCTTTAAACTAAGATTGACTTAAATGATTTATTTAAAATAAGAAATATAGGCTAATTAAATTAAAAATGGTAAATTAAATGGATAAATAACTAGTGGTCTATATGAGTACTAGGAAAAAGAATGGTTTATAGAAGATGTGTAACTAAAGTGATTGAAAGAGTGGTTGGAATAAATGATGCAATTAAAGGAAGTTAAAGAGAAACTTTAAATGAATGGTGTATATGAAAAAGGTTAAAAGAATGGAGTAAGTGAGTTGTGTAAATAAAGTCAATTTAAAGTGTGGTGAAAGTAAGGAGATTAAAGTGTGGTTGTAGATTAAAAGTTAAAACCAAAAGAGTGTATTATGAAGGACTTGTGTATGTATTTAAATGTGTGTTGAGCTCAAGTTTCTCCTAATGTTTTTGCAGGTACTGTCTCCTGCTCTTTACTTTCTTCTGTTTTTCCTTCTTTCTCATTAGACCCTCCTCGTGCTCGGGATATTGAGCCGTCATGTCCTGCTGTGTACGATGATCTTGTTATGCCCCATGCTGCTGCATGAATGATTGTCCGGCCGAAAGCATGACCATGCCTATTCCGTGGCTTGGTCTGAGTCCCTGCAGTAGTGTGTGTGTATGTGCGTGTATGTGTTATGTGATGTGATGTATGTGTGTGTATGTGAAGTGTATGTGTGAAGTGTTATGTGTATGTGCGTGTATGTGTGATGTGTGTGTGTTATGTGTGTATGTGTTATGTGTATGTGCGTGTGATGTGTGTGTGTTATGTGTGTATGTGTTATGTGTGATGTGTGTATGTGTTATGTGTGATGTGTGTATGTGTGTATGTGATGTGTGTGTGTATGTGCGTGTATGTGTTATGTGTGAATGTGTTATGTGTATGTGCGTGTATGTGTTATGTGAGAATGTGTTATGTGTATGTGCGTGTATGTGTTATGTGTGATGTGTGTATGTGTGTATGTGTTATGTGTGTGTGCGTGTGATGTGTGTGTGTTATGTGTGTATGTGTTATGTGTGATGTGTGTATGTGTTATGTGTGATGTGTGTATGTGTGTATGTGATGTGTGTGTGTTATGTGTGTATGTGTTATGTGTGATGTGTGTATGTGTGTATGTAATGTGTGTGTGTTATGTGTGTATGTGTTATGTGTATGTGCGTGTATGTGTGATATGTGTGTATGTGTTATGTGTGTGTGCGTGTATGATGTGACGTGTGTGTGTGTGATGTATGTGTGTGAGAGAGAATCTCTCCCTCCCCTCCTCTGGTGCAGCGCGACAGCGCGCACAGAGAAGGAGAGAGAGAGAGAGAGAGAGAGAGAGAGAGAGAGAGAGAGTAGAGAGAGAGTGAAAGCCTCTCCCTTCCCCTCCACGACGGCTACAGACGCAACGCGTGCGCAAAGAGAGAGAGAGAGAGAGAGAGAGAGAGAGAGAGAGAGAGAGAGAGAGAGAGAGAGAGAGAGAGAGAGAGAGAGAGAGAGAGAGAGAGGTAGGCAGGCAGAGAGAGAACGGGGAAGAGAGAGAGCAGAGAGAGAGAGAGAGAGAGAGAGAGAGAGAGAGAGAGAGAGAGAGAGAGAGAGAGAGAGAGAGAGAGAGAGAGACAGAGAGAGAGAGAGAGAGACAGAGAGAGAGAGAGACACAGAGAGAGAAAGCTCAGAGAGAGAGAGAGAGAGCTCAGAGAGAGAGAGAGAGAGAAAAAAAAAATAGAGAGAGAGAGAGAAAAGCATCTCCCTTCCCCTCCACGGCGACTGCAGACGCAGCGCGCGCGTAGAGAGAAAGAGAGAGAGAGAGAGAGAGAGAGAGAGAGAGAGAGAGAGAGAGAGAGAGAGAGAGAGAGAGAGAGAGAGAGAGAGAGAGAGAGAGAGAGAGAGAGAGGTAGGCAGGCAGAGAGAGAACGGGGAAGAGAGAGAGCAGACAGAGAGAGAGAGAGAGAGAGAGAAAGCTCAGAGAGAGAGAGATAGGGAGAGAGAAAGAGAACGAGAAACAGAGAGATAGGGAGAGAGAAAGAGAACGAGAAAGAGAGAGAGAGAGAGAGAGAGAAGAAATTTATTTTAAGTTAATAAATGTTATAAAAGTGACTAAATAGTTAAATACATGCGTGTGTTAATTGTTTTTTAATACATAAGTATATATATATATATATATATATATATATATATATATATATATATATATATATATATATATATATATATATATATATATATGCAAATGTATGAGTGGAATGTATATACATAAATATATGTAAATAAATGCAAATTAGAGTCAACTTAGGTGTAGATGCATGAGCTAATGTTAGCATATTTATGTGATAAATGAACATATGTGTGCATTATTGTGTTCATTTGCATAGGATTAAGTGCTTGAGAACATGTTAGTATGTTTGAGTGATGAATGAGAATGTGAAAATATGTATTAAGTTAGCATATTAATGTTTAGGGATGTGAATGTATCTACATATAAGAGTTAATGTGAGCATGCATTAGCATATGCTAGCATGTGTGTGTGTATAGATGTAAGTACATGGGTTAATTTAAGCATAAGCATAAGCATGTATGTTAGCATGAGAGTTGATGAATATTCATATGTGCATATATGCATATGAGAAAGTATATTTGTATGAGCATATGAGTATGTGCATATGCATGAAAGTAAGTGTGTTTGCATATGTGAGAATGCATGTGTATGCAAATTCCAAGTGAATTATGTCTTGAAAGTTAATGATTTCTTGTAATATTACTAATATCCTAATGTTTTTTGCAGTGTTGAGAAGCATTGAAGATTAATGAGCAATTGAAGAGCAAATGAAGAGCAGTGAACCTAATGTTTTTTGCAGTGTCGAGAAGCATTGAAGATTAATGAGCAATTGAAGAGCAAATGAAGTGCAGTGAACCTAATGTTTTTTGCAGTGTCGAGAAGCATTGAAGATTAATGAGCAATTGAAGAGCAAATGAAGTGCAGTGAACCTAATGTTTTTTTTGCAGAAACATTGAAGATTACAATCAATTAAAGTGAAGTGAAGACAATTGAAGTGAAGCGGCAGCCTAAAGATCCATTTAAATCTTATTTCTCATTTAGTCAACTATCCAATTGACTAGACATTTATCCAATTGTTTAGGCCTTCCAGTTGTATTAGATTTATTGATTCGAACCATTAGCTTATCAATTAATTTATTTAAGCAGTTTTGCAACAATATTCTTTCCCATTACTTTCATCAAGAACCATTAGCATATCAATTAATTCATTCAAACAGTTTAGCATCATATTGTTTCATTAGTTTTTCCATTACTTTCCTTGATGTCTTCTAAGTTAGTTCATGAGTCTGAGCACAGTACTATTGAAAATATTGAAAATATTGAAAATGTTTCGCCAACTCTAGACAGACCAGAACCCTCTAGCTTACCTGAAAGTTTAGTAGAAGAACCCATTATGGAAGTTTCAATCTCATATCAGGAAGCTGTTGCTATGTACGAGGCTGCCCGTCCGTACGGTCCATAGCTAGTTAAAACTATGTACATTTTATAGAATTATCTTATTTTCCGTCATAGAGATAGGTTATTTAAATGGTTGTGTCATTAGAGCCCTTAATTCCATAAGCCTGAGTCTGCTACAGACACCCCGCGTGTGCCGAACGATTTAGGTGGATGACTTGATCCACCATCCGAGCATCTCTCACGACCCGACATTGGTGAACCCGACGTGAAACAAACGGCCTTGCAGCTCAGGTATAAAATTTAATTTTTTCGTGCATGTGCATACATGATATCGATAGGTTGGATTGCAGAAGCTTCTTCATCCGTGGGAGCAGTGGCTTTGTCTTTGACTCCTTGCACTCTTCTAGGTGTTGAGGGCTGTTCCCTAGGGAACTGAGCGCCTCCACGAAGAGTGGCAAGTAGCTATCCTCATCTCGCCACCCCTTTTCATCGACATTAGAGGCAAGAACGTTTGCACAATCATCCATTAGCAACTGATGTATTAGATTTTGATTCTATTAAAAATTGTATAAACTTATACACAAGTCACTCTTTAAGCCTCTTCTTCGATTCAGATTCCAGGTATTTATATTTGGATTCTTTTTGCTTGCACATAATTAAATGAAAATGACATCTAATGTAGAGAATCTTCTGCATGATATGGAAGCACGATTAATTTCATCTATAGATTTAAAGCTTAATTCCAAGTTTGAGTCCTTAAACTCGTTTCTTTCAATCTTAACTACAGTAGTATCTGATTTTAATGCAAATCTTAAGTCAATAGATACTCAATTTGATCACGAGTTTAGGAATTTAGAAGGAATTCTTCATTATGAACTCTCAAATTTGAATGAAAATATGGAAAAAATAGCAAATCATGTAAAAGAAATTTCATCATTCAAAACGATTGGTCATGAAATTGCAAGTTTAAAGGAGAACATTGAAAGGTTAAACAATCAAATACACGAAAGTGCTACATGTGAATGCAAAGATAGATATCAAGTACGAGTTCAAAGTAGATCTATGTATTCTATTGACCAAAATCCTTTACCCGATCATAGAAAAGTTGATCCTAAGGCTTTATATCAAAGACCAAAGAGAACTGTAAGATGCTTCTGGTGTGACCAACTAGGTCATACTTATGGGAATTGTATGGCCTATGAGAAAGCATGTAGCCAACAATTGGTATTAGAAAGTGAACAGAAAATATGTGATTATCAAACGCATCTACCATTGAGATTAAACTTAGGTAGAGGAGGAATGATAGACTATTTTGACCAAGAAGAATTTAGTCCTAAAATCAAACTTCAAAAACAATGGAAACCTAAGAGTCATAAGGAGAAAAGCAATGTATGTCAATTACATTCTATGAACACCAAGATTGTGCTTAAATGTGAATGTTTGGACAATGATCAAAACCTTATTAAACCTAAATCTATGAATAACATTGATCTTCAAATTAAATCTAAGGATCAAGATACATTGAAAAAGTTTAAGAAAGAAGAAAATGTAAAGATAAAAGATGATGGAAATATAGATATACAGGCGGTTAAAACAGAACCTAAAGTCATAGAAATTGACAATAAATGTGATCAAAATAAAAATGATGAAAGAATAGTACAAACATATGAAGACGAAAATCTTCAACTTCAGTCAGAACATGACAAGAATATGGGAAAATGGGTACAAGAAGCCATATGGAAGATTGAAAATAATATCAAAAACTCATCTAAAGGTAAGAAAAAGGAGAAGAATTTAAGTGAATAGTTTTATTGTGATGGAATTGTTTATTGAAGATAAAACATTTCAAATTTTGATTTTTGCTTGCTGCATATATGTTGTTTTCCTAAAAATTGAGAAACATATACCTAAATTGTTTAGTTTTAATGTTTGAAAAGCTAATTACAAACTTATGATTAAGTTTACATTACGATTTGTTTAATCAAAAGAATTCTAAAATATGAAAACACAAAGTTTGTTTCAAATTAAACAAAAACATGTTTGTAATTATGCTTGCAAATGATTTTGATCAATATGCTTGTCATTTCCAAAACTTATGATAAATTTATGATTTTTTTTTTTTCTCTCACAAATAAGAAGAAATCTATTATGAAGAACAATTATGAAGAATATTATTATGATGAATATTTTGCACAAAATGATCTTTGTTTACAACAATTATGATGATATACTTTTAAAAGAAAGAAATATATATGATATAAATATGATCATGATAAATATGAAGAACATGAAAAAAATGTTACAATATGAGGATGATTTTATTGATATACCATATGATGAGTAAGAGGAACTTTTATAATCCAGATATGAATTTTTCATTGATATAAAAAAAAAATGATGCTCATTTATAAAGATACAAGTTAAAAACTTTGAACATTTTGATTTTTCCTAAATTTTATGAACTTTGTTTCATAGGTTGAAAAACCTATTTAAAAAAATTAAGAATGCATTATTTATGATAAATATAACCACTATGAATTTCTTATGATGAAATTTGTGACATGATGAAGATGAATCTAATAGAATATATGAATTTATATTTGCAAGATAAATGATAATGAAGATTACTTGTTTTGTAGCTTCTATTTTATAAGTGATTACAGGTTCTGAAGATGCATTGATCAAAGCAATTGAAGATGTTATGCCAAAAGTTCTGATAAATTTAAAGAGAGCAGATTGAAGATGAAGCAGATTGAAGATAAAATTGATTTTAGGTCGTATTTTTCTTTGTCTTAAAATTTTGTTTTACGTATTTTATTTGCATTCATATAAAACTAATTGATAAAATCTGGAATGAAGAATATTAATTTATAAAGGACTCTATTTAACCATATTAGGAAAATAGACATAATTTATATTTCTACATTTATAGATTAAGTGAGATTTGTTAAAAATAGAAGGATTTGTAGTTCATTTAGATAACGAAAGTAGTTGTATATATGTAGGAGCATATTGTTGCATGATACATGTCTCTGAAAACCTAGATCTTTCTTGTCCATGCAGCTAGATCCTTAGCTCGGATTAAGGGGTTAAGCCTTTCCCCTTTAAAACAAAAAAGTAGCGAAAAAAAAAAAAAGAATATTGACATGGAAGTTATACCTTCTTCCACCCCAAAAAGGTATTTACATTTATTATCGATATGAAGTTTATATCATATTTATATGAAGAAACTAGTTGTGAAAAAACACATCTAGTGATTAAAATTGGGCATACAAGGCGGTTGTCTGTCCAAGTAGATTTAGTAGATTTCTTTGGCATGCTTGATTGCTCATATGTGAATGCATATATATGACGAAACCTGCATTTGAATGAATGAAAATGAATTCTATTTTATACTAATCTTTACATAGTTTATAAATGGAAAAAAATGTAAACTAATGTTTGTTGACTGAAAAGGTTAATAGTTTACCTTTATACTTTAATATGTTTTCATTGCCAGATGTAATTGAAATAAACTTCATGTGCATGTTGAAAAGATTTAAAATTTGATAAGATTAAATATATTTAAAAAAAGAATTGATGCTGTTCTATGATTTAATTTCAGGATAATCATTGAAAATGCTGCTTCCCTAAATCTGCAAGTTGGCCCATCGGGACGATGTGCAGGTTTGGTGGCGGTGGATGTCGGGAAGATTTGCATCTTCCAATTGATGGCCCGAAAAACTAAAATATTTATTGGTGAATTCTAAACCTCTTTTATATCACTGTTGATCAGTTGTGCTAATTGGATTAACTATTTTGAAAATGTTATCAGGTATGAAGGATGAAGCAGGACATATGTTCATATTAGGGTTTACCCTAAGTACTTAATTAATGAGTATTTATATTTATACATGCTAGAAACATGGGTATATAACTCTAGTTCATATGATTTATGACAATAGGGTTCATTTGAAGGGTCTCAAAAGGTTCTAATAGGTTCATGTTAGAGTTTATTTATGTTCCAAAGGGTTAATGATAGGGTTTATTTAAATGTTAATGAGCTAATGGTAGGATTCCAAAAGGGTTTTAAGGGGTTTAGTGTGCAAGAATGAAGATTAGCCTTAGTTTGAAGGGTTGAAACAAATAATATTTAATGAAATTAATCTATAATTTAACATTGGTTAACCTACAAATTTAATTTATGGTTTAATTTGTTAATTTAATAGTGTGTATGCTTTTAAATACTAAGGTTCTAATTAATTAAACCCTTAAACTAAGATTGAATTAAATGATTTATTTAAAATAAGAAATATAGGCTAATTAAATTAAAAATGGTAAATTAAATGGATAAATAACTAGTGGTCTATATGAGTACTAGGAAAAAGAATGGTTTATAGAAGATGTGTAACTAAAGTGATTAAAAGAGTGGTTGGAATAAATGATGCAATTAAAGGAAGTTAAAGAGAAACTTTAAATGAATGGTGTATATGAAAAAGGTTAAAAGAATGGAGTAAGTGAGTTGTGTAAATAAAGTCAATTTAAAGTGTGGTGAAAGTAAGGAGATTAAAGTGTGGTTGTAGATTAAAAGTTAAAACCAAAAGAGTGGATTAGGAAGGACTTGTGTATGTATTTAAATGTGTGTTGAGCTCAAGTTTCTCCTAATGTTTTTTGCAGGTACTGTCTCCTGCTCTTTACTTTCTTCTGTTTTTCCTTCTTTCTCATTAGACCCTCCTCGTGCTCGGGATATTGAGCCGTCATGTCCTGCTGTGTACGATGATCTTGATATGCCCCATGTTGCTGCATGAATGATTGTCCGGCCGAAAGCATGACCATGCCTATTCCGTGGCTTGGTCTGAGTCCCTGCAGTAGTGTGTGTGTGTATGTGCGTGTATGTGTTATGTGATGTGATGTATGTGTGTGTATGTGAAGTGTATGTGTGAAGTGTATGTGTGAAGTGTTATGTGTATGTGCATGTATGTGTGATGCGTGTGTGTTATGTGTGTATGTGTTATGTGTATGTGCATGTGATGTGTGTGTGTTATGTGTGTATGTGTTATGTGTGATGTGTGTATGTGTTATGTGTGATGTGTGTATGTGTGTATGTGATGTGTGTGTGTATGTGCGTGTATGTGTTATGTGTGAATGTGTTATGTGTATGTGCGTGTATGTGTTATGTGAGAATGTGTTATGTGTATGTGCATGTATGTGTTATGTGTGATGTGTGTATGTGTGTATGTGTTATGTGTGTGTGCGTGTGATGTGTGTGTGTTATGTGTGTATGTGTTATGTGTGATGTGTGTATGTGTTATGTGTGATGTGTGTATGTGTGTATGTGATGTGTGTGTGTTATGTGTGTATGTGTTATGTGTGATGTGTGTATGTGTGTATGTGATGTGTGTGTGTTATGTGTGTATGTGTTATGTGTATGTGCGTGCATGTGTGATATGTGTGTATGTGTTATGTGTGTGTGCATGTATGATGTGACGTGTGTGTGTGTGTGATGTATGTGTGTGAGAGAGAATCTCTCCCTCCCCTCCTCTGCTGCAGCGCGACAGCGTGCACAGAGAAGGAGAGAGAGAGAGAGAGTAGAGAGAGAGAGAGAGTGAAAGCCTCTCCCTTCCCCTCCACGGTGGCTACAGACGCAGCGCGCACGCAGAGAGAAAGAGAGAGAGAGAGAGAGAGAGAGAGAGAGAGAGAGAGAGAGAGAGAGAGAGAGAGAGAGAGAGAGAGAGAGAGAGAGAGGTAGGCAGGCAGAGAGAGAACGGGGAAGAGAGAGAGCAGACAGAGAGAGAGAGAGAGAGAGACAGAGAGAGAGAGAGAAAGCTCAGAGAGAGAGAGAGAGAAAGCTCAGAGAGAGAGAGAGAGAAATAGAGAGAGAGAGAGAGAGAGAGAGAGAGAGAGAGAAAAGCCTCTCCCTTCCCCTCCACGGCGGCTGCAGACGCAGCGTGCGCGCAGAGAGAGAGAGAGAGAGAGAGAGAGAGAGAGAGAGAGAGAGAGAGAGAGAGAGAGAGAGAGAGAGAGAGAGAGAGAGAGAGAGAGAGAGAGAGAGAGAGAGAGAGAGAGAGAGGCAGGCAGAGAGAGAACGGGGAAGAGAGAGAGCAGACAAAGAGAGAGAGAGAGAGAGAGAGAGAGAGAGAGAGAGAGAGACAGAGAGAGACAGACACAGAGAGAGAGAGAGAGAGACAGAGAGAGAAAGCTCAGAGAGAGAGAGAGATAGGGAGAGAGAAAGAGAACGAGAAAGAGAGAGATAGGGAGAGAGAAAGAGAACGAGAAAGAGAGAGAGAGAGAGAGAGATAAGAAATTTATTTTAAGTTAATAAATGTTATAAAAGTGACTAAATAGTTAAATACATGCGTGTGTTAATTGTTTTTTAATACATAAGTATATATATATATATATATATATATATATATATATATATATATATATATATATATATATATAATTGCAAATGTATGAGTGGAATGTATATACATAAATATATGTAAATAAACGCAAATTAGAGTCAACTTAGGTGTAGATGCATGAGCTAATGTTAGCATATTTATGTGATAAATGAACATATGTGTGCATTATTGTGTTCATTTGCATAGGATTAAGTGCTTGAGAACATGTTAGTATGTTTGAGTGATGAATGAGAATGTGAAAATATGTATTAAGTTAGCATATTAATGTTTAGGGATGTGAATGTATCTACATATAAGAGTTAATGTGAGCATGCATTAGCATATGCTAGCATGTGTGTGTGTATAGATGTAAGTACATGGGTTAATTTAAGCATAAGCATAAGCATGTATGTTAGCATGAGAGTTGATGAATATTCATATGTGCATATATGCATATGAGAAAGTATATTTGTATGAGCATATGAGTATGTGCATATGCATGAAAGTGTGTGTGTTTGCATATGTGAGAATGCATGTGTATGCAAATTCCAAGTGAATTATGTCTTGAAAGTTAATGATTTCTTGTAATATTACTAATATCCTAATGTTTTTTGCAGTGTCGAGAAGCATTGAAGATTAATGAGCAATTGAAGAGCAAATGAAGAGCAGTGAACCTAATGTTTTTTGCAGTGTCGAGAAGCATTTAAGATTAATGAGCAATTGAAGAGCAAATGAAGTGCAGTGAACCTAATGTTTTTTGCAGTGTCGAGAAGCATTGAAGATTAATGAGCAATTGAAGAGCAAATGAAGAGCAGTGAACCTAATGTTTTTTGCAGTGTCGAGAAGCATTGAAGATTAATGAGCAATTGAAGAGCAGTGAGCCTAATGTTTTTTGCAGTGTCGAGAAGCATTGAAGATTAATGAGCAATTGAAGAGCAAATGAAGAGCAGTGAACCTAATGTTTTTTGCAGTGTCGAGAAGCATTGAAGATTAATGAGCAATTGAAGAGCAAATGAAGTGCAGTGAACCTAATGTTTTTTGCAGTGTCGAGAAGCATTGAAGATTAATGAGCAATTGAAGAGCAAATGAAGTGCAGTGAACCTAATGTTTTTTTGCAGAAACATTGAAGATTACAATCAATTAAAGTGAAGTGAAGACAATTGAAGTGAAGCGACAGCCTAAAGATCCATTTAAATCTTATTTCTCATTTAGCCAACTATCCAATTGACTAGACATTTATCCAATTGTTTAGGCCTTCCAGTTGTATTAGATTTATTGATTCGAACCATTAGCTTATCAATTAATTTATTTAAGCAGTTTTGCAACAATATTCTTTCCCATTACTTTCATCAAGAACCATTAGCATATCAGTTAATTCATTCAAATAGTTTAGCATCATATTGTTTCATTAGTTTTTCCATTACTTTCCTTCATGTCTTCTAAGTTAGTTCATGAGTCTGAGCACAGTACTATTGAAAATATTGAAAATATTGAAAATGTTCCCCCAACTCTAGACAGACCAGAACCCTCTAGCTTACCTGAAAGTTTAGTAGAAGAACCCATTATGGAAGTTTCAATCTCATATCAGGAAGCTGTTGCTATGTACGAGGCTGCCCGTCCTTACGGTCCATAGCTAGTTAAAACTATTTACTTTTGGTAAGAAAACTTTAGTTTCAGTCATAGAATTAGGTAATTTATATTGTTTTGTCATTAGAACCCTTATTTCCTTAAGCCTGAGTCCGCTACAGACACCCTGCGTGTGCCGAACGATTTAGGCGGATAACTTGATCCACCATCCGAGCATCTCTCACGACCCGACAGCGTGTTGAGTTTCATCACCGGTCTCCACACATCCTTTTCCACTTAGAGCTTGTAGCTTGTGAATAAATCCCTTGGCAGGTCATATGGTTGCTGCAACCTGAATCTATGAACCATTTTTGGTCATCACTTCTCGAGTTGTTGTAGTCATGCTTCATGGCAAGCATGGTTTGCTTGTCTCCTTCGCTTTATGTACTCGCATAGTTATTTTGGCTCCTTTGGTTGCCTCCATTCAGCCTTCCATTCTTTTGCCAACAATCATTTGCATAATGTCCTAGTTTACCACAATGATAACATGTTATACCTTTGTGAGGATTGTATGAACCTCGACATCTTCCTCTATTTTTTCCTCGACCTCTTCCATGTGTGTTGTCATTTGAGTTGTCCTTGTTTTCCTCCGAGTTGTGTTGGCTGAAATTTGTGTTGTTGTAGCTTCTTCCTCTTCCTCTCGAGCCTCCTCTTGAGTTCCTTCCTCTACCTCTTCCTGCATATAACATTTGACTATGGTTGTCCTTACCTTTGGTAGAGGGTCTCTATAAAGAATGTTTGTGGTGAGGGGCTTCCACTTTTCTTCACTCCTCAAGCCATTGAAGGTTGTTTGGACGATGTCTTCCTCTTCTATCTTGCATCCAACTGATGCTAGCTGATCTCAAAGCTCCTTGATCCTCAATGTATACTCACTAATGCTTTGGTTTGAGATTTTCTTCATATTGTTGAGCTCGTTCTTGAGTTGCATCCTCCCAGACCTTGTTGAGGTAGCATAACACCTTCTCCAATGCTTCCCAAACTTCCTTGGCTGTTTCTAAGCTTTACACATGACCAATCATAGTGTTAGAAATAACTTGTGAGATAAGGAACATCACCCTTCGATTCCTCTCTTCCCAATCAGCAAATTGTCTCCTTTGTGGTGGAGTAATGTTGGGATCTTCAAGGTCCACCGGTTGTGGATCGTCTCCACTAACTAGACTCCATAAACCTTTACCTTTAAGGTAATTTATCATTCTATACCTCCAAGACTGAAAATTATCTTTGTCTAACTTCTCAACTTGTTGTCCTAAATCAGCCATTGAAAACTTCCAAGATTGAAGTTTACCTCAAGTATTGTGTGGCGCTCTTCCTTGACTTTACGAAGCTCCCCCTTGATTTGTAGCTTCTCCTTTGATTCACTTCAATTCCAATGCTTTGCCTCTTCAAAATCCAATGCTCTGATACCAATTGTTGAAGAATTCCTCTCCTAATGGCAGCGGAAAGTGTAGAAGACCTTCTGAGGATCAAGACTCTTGCCAATAGCTGAACCTTCAAATGAAAACTGGTACAAACTGAAAAATGCAATGAACTTGAAACTTTGGTCGCTCAAACTAAACACCTATAGCTTTCTAATGAGCTATGAAACACTAAATTTGGAGTCGATTTGGGTTGGCAACTCTTTGATTCAAAACAAGCTACGTGTCCACTCAATTAGGCTAAAAACTGGACTTCACTAAAACCTGAATAACTCACAGAGCATAAAGAAGTTCATAAAACTGTTTCAGATAGAGGAAGCACTCGAGATAAGCTTTCCAATGAATGTTTAAACACTAAAATTGGATACATATGTTTAGAGATATGACTCTCACAAGTAGACTACCCAAAAACGGGTGTGCGGCTAGACATACTCTATGAGAGTGAGCTGAACGAAATGACTCAAACCAAATGAACTAGCTACAAGAGGACTTCCATGCCTTCTTGCTCTATTCTTGAGTGTCCTCCCTTGCCTCTTTTATAGCCAAGTGACCAAAAACTCTCATGATGAGTTTGATAGCTCTTCTCCATCATTTCTCCACTACTTTGGACAGCCACTCCTCCTACAGTTCAGTTTTTGGATTTGATTCTCTTTTGGCCTCCACTACTTGCTGAAGTAAATGCTTCCATTTTTCATTTTTTTATTTTCCTTCTACGTGAAGAAAATCCTTTTTGAAAAAATATATACAAGCTTACTTCTTTATTTTTAACATGTACTTGTCCAATGTACCATCTGATTCATACTTGAATTTGTATAACCACCTAACTCCTATGACTTGATGATTTGTAGGCTTAGGAACAAGTATCCAAGTGTTGTTCTTGTCAATTGCATCCATCTCTGCTTACATAGCTTCTTCCCACTCAAGTTGTCCTTGAGGTTCTTTGTAGTTGGACAACTTGAGAAGTTGTTGAATCTGATGCATCAATGCATAATTTACATAATGATTGTGTTCACTTTGTTGCTTTTCAATGAGCCTTTGTGATCTCCTTGGTTGGTTTGAAGTACTTTCCTCTGAGTTGTGTTTGGTAAATATTGTGTCCCCCTTTCAAGTGTAGATGGGTGGACTAAAACTTGGTACTTGGATCTTTAGTTGAGTATGTTGAAACTTCATTAATTATTACATCTTTTGAGTTGTGATGAAGTGGTTCTCAAGATCATACAATCTATGAGCTTTAGATTGTTCACTATAGTCAATGAAGATTTGCTTTTTAGACTTGGACTATAACTTGTTTCGATCCTCTTTGGCACATGGACAAATGCTTCACTTCCAAATATTCTAAAGTACTTGACATTGGGCTTTCTTTTGTAGTAGGCTTCAAAGGGTGTTTTGTTGTTCAATGCACTAGTGAAGCCTGGATTGAGTATGTGCACTATAGTGTGTACCACTTCTCCCCAAAACTTGAAGGGTAATTCTTTATTGTGAAGCATGGTACGTGTCATTTCCATTACATTTTGGATCTTTCTCTCAGCTACTCCATTATGGGATGGAGTGCAAGGCTGAGTGACTTGTCTTTTTATCCCTTTTTGCTTTAAGAAATTGTCAGTCATGATTGATAAATTCACCACCGCCGTGTGATTGAATAGTCTTGACTTTCTTGGATGCTTCATTATTAGCTTGAGTTATCCATTCTTTAAACTTTGAAAAAGTATTTGCCTTGGACTTTAAAAAGTATAGCCAAATGTGTTTTGAGTGGTCATCTACTAGAAGAAAGAAGTAGATTGATCCACTAAGGGGAGGGGTATTCATGGGTCCATAGAGATCCATGTGGACTAGGGCCAAAGGGTTCTTGGCTCATGTGGAATCCTCCTTGGGAATGGGAGCCCTATCTTGCTTGCCTTGGGTGCAAGCTTAGCAAACATCATTGACTTGCTAGATCTTGGGCAATCCTTTAACTATTTGTGATGTGAAACTTTGGTAAATATGAGGTGCGGACAACCTTTGATGCCAGAGGCTGCAAAGCAACTCCTTAGATAGAAAGTAGGAGAGTTTGTCTAGCCCTTTTTCTTCTACACCTAGGGCAATGATGTCTTTGGTTTTAGGATCAAGCACCTTTATAGAAGTTTTATTAGATAATACTTGTTTATCGTGGTTGGTGATGGCCTTAATTGATAGTAAATTCAAGCACAAGTTAGGGACAGATAACACACTGGATAATGATTTACATTCCCCTCGATCATCAGTAAAAGGTACTTTTCCTTTCCCTTCGATGGGTAGACTCTTGTTGTTGCCTAGGTAAACTTCACCAGTATGGTCCTTGATCCCTTGGAAGGATGCTTGATCTTTGCACATGTGGGAGGTGTCTCCACTATCAAAGATCCACTCTTTAGATGAACTCAAAGTAACTAGGGTATTGGCTTTTGTTGAAATAAATAGGTCTTGATTAGAACAATGAGACCTATGTTGGGAGGGTTTTGATTGGTTCCTCGAGCTAGAGGGCTTGGGGCTATTCTTCTTTTTGTAGAAAAAGTTTTCAAGGTGCCCTGTTTTACCATAGTAATTACAACTAAACTTCTTTGATAGTGTCGGAACCTTGTTTTGGTGAGTTGCTAGTGTTATGACTAGCATCTTTTGCTTTTTTGAAGGGTCCTTTAGCCTTCATCACAGTTTCTTGTGAGGATGCAGACTTTGGTCGAGAATCATGGAGGAGAAGAAGTCTCCAAACTTCTTCCCAAGTTAATACTTGGCCACGATTATAAAGAGTGGTTACAAATTTTGCATAGGATCTAGGAAGCTTATTAAGAAAGCAAATGGCCATTTCCTTGCTTAAAACTTGATGGCCACTCAAATGGGGCTATAACTTTAGAAATAGGATCTTGGGGCCTAATGGATAGTTTTTGAAACTCGGCCTCTAAGGTATAAATTTTAGAGAGATTTTTTTCTTCATACAAGTCTTGTAGGATCTTCGAGGCTTCCTTGGATGTTTTACAAGAGGTGATATAAACCTTGATTAGCTCGTAGAAAAATAGAAGTAATTAACCTAAAGCTCTCTTATCCTTGACATTCCATGCATTCTAGGCTGTTAGATCACTTTCTTTATCGTGCTCTTGCTCAATTCCTTCAAGTAATTCATATAAGAGGTTTGTATAAAGGTAAGCCCTAATGGTGTCCTTCCATAGATTGTAGTTTGTGCCATTGAGTCGCTCATCTTTTGGCCCAAAGATCAGCATGAATGAGGGTAAATACAATTGACTTCATGATGTTGCATTCGAAATTCTTGACATGGTCGTCGTAGAGAATTGTTGATATATTTAGGTAGTGATGTGTGTGAACACACTAGGACCACCAGGGCTATTTTTTTCCCCCTGGCTTGTATATACACCTATTGCCCTAATGGGTTGCTTATCTTTGTACATTCTAATGGTAATACTCTCAGTATTATGTGTTGTCCTCCAAGCTTCTTCTTCTTCCTTGTGATGTTCGTGTGCTTCCACAAACGTCGAACTCCAACAATTCGTATTAGAACAGGTCGTCACTTCATCTAGGGCATCGTCGACACTCCTTCGATCACAGTCTCAGAATCACACGAAATTTGGTGTGCATACGCAAGATGATTAGGAGATCAAAACTACTTCACTTTATGGTGCCAAAATCGCAATCTGAGCTCGTTTCAACCTCTAGATGCACTATCATAGTGCTTGTGCATGCTGTTTTGTCTTTTTGTGCCAAAGATATATAGAGGTTTTGGTTTGCCAATATAAGCATCTCAAAGTTCACTACAGGTCTACCAAAACTTGTTTGGGTAGTTCTGTTCAAATTTTTCAAACACAATCATTTTTTTGCATCAAGGTATTTTACTCAATGGCCATGGCTAAAAGCAATGATGTATTCCATATGTTGGCTATTGAGGATAAGTTGGATGGTACCAATTATCCATTGTGCGCTTATATGATGCGTCATGTACTAGTCGCAAAAGGACTCTGGAATATTATGCAGGGTGTTGAAAAACATCTTATTACACCTACGAATATAGATACTACAAATACAGGTACTAAAGCTGATGCAGATGGTATCAAAGATGGTGATATTCTACAAATTCCTATTCATCCTACTATTTTTGTTGCACCTACTACATAGAAAATTCATTGGGATGATAGAGATCCTCAGGCACATGCATTGATAGCTTTGTCTATCAAAGATGACATTATTCTTCATATTCACTCTTGCAAAACAACTAAGGATGCTTGGGATACACTTACCACATTGTACCAGGCTAGGAATGAGGCTCATGTTGTTTACCTTCAAAAACAGTTGGAGAGTGAGCATATATGTTGAGCCCATAAAAGTCATATTGGTCAAAGTCAACCACAATCATCAAGGTCAACCATAGTCAAAGTCAAAGTGATCAAAGTCAATGTGTTCAAGGTCAAAGCAACATGGGTGAAGTCAAAGTGTTCAAAGTTCGAGTATCAAGGTGCACAGGTAGTGCACAATTAATTGTTCACAAAGGTTATAATTGTAGAAATTTGGTTGCATGGTTGCAGAGGTATTTCTATAATTCTCTAAGGTTCAAAGTGTTTTTAAAAGTGTTTGGAAGGTTCAGGTGAACCCTCTCTTAGGTGCACAATTGAAGAATTAAAAGGCAAAATGTGAAGGTATGTGAAGCGGCAGCATACGTAGAAGTGAAAGTATGGCCCCCCAATTAAAATTTTTGTTTTAGTCTAAAGTCACCACAGGAAAAAACAGGGATTCATTGGCTATCCACTTTTGGAGACAATCTTGGGACATCTAAGTGAGCACCAAGATACTCTAGCAATTAGGAGCGTACATGAATCAATACTCAAATCAAGGGCAAGGCATGATGCTTGAGGGACTAAGCAAGGTGAGTATAGTTTAGACTAAGCAAGAGAGAAGTGCAAGAGACATACAGTGAGCATGCAACATAGAGAAGTGAAGTACAAGGTATGCATGAAGAGGACTTAGAAGTGTGCAGAGAAGTGCTAAGCTATACAACCAAAGATCCCAAGGTCTCATTGAAGTTGTGCGCATGCTGACAGAAGGTGTCCATCTCGCCCCCTATTGGAAGCTTGAGATGCAAGGGTGTGCATAAGTGCAAGCTTGGAGGAGGTGGAGATCTGGTGCAGAGAAGGCCGAAAGCAACAAGAACCTTGGGTATTTTGTACTTTGTGATTGTGCACCTTGTGGGATTTCGCTTAGAAAGCATTGGATTGTATTGTGCATCACCATTGTATTTTCCTTCTTATAATCAATCGACAGAAGCTTCCAGTGTCTGTATCTTTCTTCTTATCTTTCCCTTTTCTCCTACAAACACTCAAATCCCTTTCTGCACAAGAATCCCCCGACAATATTTGGCATGCCCGGTGGGACTCCAAGGAGATTTGAGCATAGGAGAAGCAAAGTGCAAAGTGTAGAAGAGTTCAAGTGCCAACAGTGCTACAATACTACTTCATTGGGTTAAGAGGTAAATTTTTTTATTAATTATCTTAGCCTAAGAGGATTATGAACAGCTCATGGCTGCAACTTGGTCCCAAACATTGAGGACCACTACAAAAGATGCAGTATATAGAAGATAGTATTCTAATGAAGGATTTAGGGTACCCTTATTAGATGGTCGGTATGCCCAAAAAGAAGACAAAACAAATGAAGTACAGTACACTTGGAGATTATGGAGGAGTTTCTCTTCGTCATCATATCAAGGCTCAAGGCCTATCATCAGCACAACTGAAGATTTATGGATCACGTGGAACTTGCAAAATCTGACCAGGTTGTACATAGCCTTCTCATATCATTTTGCTCGAGTTTTAGTAGTTTTTATCCATTTTCATGCTTGTTCCTTGCATTTTTAGAAAATTTAGCAATCATTTCATCGCCCTTTGCATAAGTGCAATTTTTAGAAAATTTTCATAATTTTTCAAGCATTTTTAGAATTTTTCTAGCATTTGTTCATCCTTTTCAAATGTCATTTTCTTGCTAAAGTAGAGGAATAAAGGAAGCTCTCTATGGTTTTGAGTGAGCAAATTGACCTAGACCTTTAGGGAATTTAGTTCTTCTGAATTTTTTTGGTTTTTTTTCACATTTTTTTAGATTTTATTTGTATTTTTATCCAGTTTTTGGATATTTTCAAAAAAAAAACCCCATGGATTTTTTTTTCAAAAAAGGGGATAATCCACAAAAGAAAAAAACGCTCCGCCTCGTGCTCCCTCTCTCTCGCTCTCTCCCCTCCCCCCCTCTTCCCCCCTTGCCCGCCCTCCCCACCCACCATTTTTATTTCTTTTTTATTTTAATTGTTTATTACTTTTTTTTATTATTATTTTATTTATTTTATTAGTTTTTATTTTATTTTATTTATTTTATTTTATTTATTTTATTTTTCTTTATTTATTTTCTTTTCCTTTTTTCTCTAATCCTAGATCCCCATTTTTTTTATTTTTTTATTTTTCTTTATATTTTTTTATTTGATTCATTTTTTTATATTTTTATTTTTATTTTCTTTTATTTTATTTTTATTTGTATTTTTTATTATTTAAGCTTTGCCAACTATGTGCGTTCGAAAAAAAAATTAAAAAACTTTTTAAATTTTCATTATAAACAATTAAATAATATATATATATATTTAATATTTCATAGTCCAATGCTTTTGGCTCTAGATTGCACCTCCGATGGCCATTTTTTTCAATCTTGGGGTCATTTTCATGAATTTTTGCCTTAATTTTTCCAAAAGCCCACCTTTTCTCTGACTTTTGGTCAAAACCCACATGTTTTGAGCACATTTCTCGCGTGTTTTTAATTCCACACATGGTCCACATGGTCTATTCTCACTTTATTTTACCATATGTTTCATACTTTCCCATATGTGCCCTCTATTCTTGTTTTATCATTTCGGCCCTCTCCAGACCCCATACTCCTACTCCCTCACCCTCCCTTTATCCTTCTGCCCAGCCCCATCCTTACCCCTCCCTACCTATCCATCTCAACCCCCTCAGTCCTCCCTTCCCCTTCCTTCCTACCCCTCCATTTGGCCTCCTTTGCTTTTCCATGCAAAATTTACACTTTTGGTTCTTCTCTGGTGTTGTTCTCTCCTTCTCCTGGTGGACTTGGTTGCTGCTCAAGTGTCCTTTTGAAGATTTTGTAGCACAAGAATCATGGGGTCATCTCTGCTCCAAGTTTTGACTGTATCTCTCCAAGACGGAGAGCCCATTAGGTGGTGGGTAACTATTGAGCCCATAAAAGTCATACTAGTCAAAGTCAACCACAATCATCAAGGTCAACCATAGTCAAAATCAAAGCGATCAGAGTCAACGTGTTCAAAGTTCAAAGTCAACATGGGTGAAGTCAAAGTGTTCAAAGTTCGAGTGTCAAGGTGCATAGGTAGTGCACAATTAATTGTTCACAAAGGGTATAATTGCAGAAATTTGGTTGCAGGGTTGTAGAGGTATTTCTGTAATTCTCTAAAGTTCAAAGTATTTTTAAAAGTGTTTGGAAGGTTCAAGTGAACCCTCTCTTAGGTGCACAATTGAAGAATTAAAAGGCAAAATGTGAAGGTACTATGTGCAGCAGCAGCATACGCAGAAGTCAAAGAATGGCCCCCCAATTAAAATTTTTGTTTTAGTCTAAAGTCACTATAGGACAAAACAGGGATTCGTTGGTTTCCCACTTTTGGAGACAATCTTGGGACATCAAAATGAGCACCAAGATACTCTAATAGTTAGGAGCATATGTGAATCAACACTCAAATCAAGGGCAAGGCATTATCCTTGAGGGACTAAGCAAGGTGAGCATAGTCTAGACTAAGCAAGAGAGAAGTGCAAGAGACATACAGTAAGCGTGCGATGCAGAGAAGTGAATTGCAAGGTGTGCATGAAGAGGAATTAGAAGTGTGTAGAGAAGTGCTAAGCGATACAACCAAAGATCCCAAGGTCTCATTGAAGCTGTGCACGTGCTGACAGAAGGTGTCCATCCCTCCCCCTATTGGAAGCTTGAGTGCAAGGTGTGCACAAGTGCAAGCTTGGAGAAGGTGGAGGTTTGATACACAGAAGGCTCACAACAACAAGAACCTTGGGTATTTTGTACTTTGTGATTGTGCACTCTGTAGGATTTTGCATAGAAAGAATTGGATTGTATTGTGCATCACCATTGTATTTTCCTTCTTACAATCAATCGACAGAAGCTTCCAGTGTCTGTATCTTTCTTCTTATCTTTCTCATTTCTCCTACAAACACTCAAATCCCTTTCTGCACAAGAATCCCCCAACAATATGAATGAAAATGATTCTATAGATAATTTTTTGACAAAGATCAAGGATTTAAAGGAATAGTTGATTTTTGCTAATGAACTCCTTCTTGACAGTTCACTTGTGCAGATTGTTCTGAATGGTCTTCTGGACTCATATCAGAGTTTTGCTTCTACTCTTCGTTTGATCATGAAAGGCAATCCAAATTCCTTAACATTCGAAGAGTTAGTTTTTGTTTTATTGCACGAAGATCAGTCTAGGTAGAACATGTCTATTATGCATGTTGCAAATCAAGCTTTCTTGGCTAGTCAGAAGGGCAAAGGAAAATGGAGCTCTTGTACTAGTGAGCAGAAATCTACTAATTCTGCACAATCGAAGGAGGACAAAAGATGAGAAGGAATCAAAAAAGTAGAAATTGTTTTGCAAATATTGTAAAGTAAATGATCATGTCATTAAGAGCTATCCAAAATTGGCTAGTAAAAAGGCAAAGAAGAAAGAGGCCGGAATAGTTGTTGTAGAGGCCTCTACACCGAAAACAGAGTCTGCTAATCTTGTGTAGGATGAAGAATGGGCATTTAATATTGTTTGCAATTTTGGCCCATATTCTCATGAGTAGTGCATGCCTACAATAGACTCAGATGTTTGTTACTTTGATAGTGGCGCGACCAAACATATTACCTCACAACACAGTTTGTTCTCTTCACTCAAGCCTGCACCTATAGGGAATACTATTACATGTGCCTACAACTCCTCTTATTTTCTTATGGGAGTTGGTAAGATCATTCTAACCACTACTGATGGTAGTTCTTTTACATTGTCAGATGCTTTATTTTTGTCGGGGATCAAGAAGAATCTATTATCATTTTTGGCTTTAGCCAAGATTGGCTTGGTTGTGAAATTTGTTGATGAGAGATGTACAGTTCATGATCTCTCAAATGGTAATGTGATTATTGCTTCTAGAATTTTATCTCATAGGTTGAATAAGCTCATAGATTATGAAAAATCTATGAATGACTTAGCATGTGCAGTACATGATTCTCAGGCTATGTCAAATGCAAAGCTTTAGCATTCACGCCTTGGTCATCTGAATTTTGCTAGTTTGTTATGCCTGCACAAATCTGAAATGGTGTCCTCTTTGCCCAAACTTGAGGCACCTGGTAAACATGTATGTGAAGGCTATATTTTGGGAAAAATGCAGCATTCCTCATTCCCAAAAGATGGTTCTGTTCGAGATACACAGAAATTGCATCTTGTTCATAGTGATGCCTATGGTCCTCTATCGACACCCTCTTTTGGAAACTATCTTTACTTCATGAATTTCATTGATGATTTTTTTAGGCATGCATGGGTATATCCACTGAAAGCAAAGTCCAAAGTGTTCATGTGCTTCAAACAATTTTTGGTTTTGGCTAAAAATTTATTAGCATGTAAAATGGGCACCATTTGTTTTGATCGAGGGGGGAATATATGTCCTCTAACTTTAATGCATTTCTAGCTGAACATAGGATACAACATCAGTGTAAAGTGCCATATACACCTTAACAGAATGGAGTTGTTGAACGAAAGAAGAGGTCACTCATGGAGATGGCGAGGTGTATGGTCAAGAGCCAAGCTTTACCACATAGTTTCTGGCTTGAGGTTGTTATGTGTGCAACATATGTACTTAACAGGTATCCCACTAAAGAATTGCAGTCTATCACTCCATATGAGGCTTGGCATGGTCACAAGCCATCTACTACTCATCTGTGTGTTTTTGGTTGTCTGGCATATGCATTAGTGCCTGAACAACATCACAGAAAATTGCATGATAAAGCAGTGAAATGTAATTTTGTTGGGTACAGTTGTAAAAGCAAAGGTTATCATCTGTATCATCCACATACTAAATGCATTTTGGTTAGCCATGATGTTTTTTTGTGGAGGATTCTATTCAGCCGTTACTTTCATGTACAAATGAGACACATCTATTAGCTCCAAAGATATGTATGATACTTTGTTGCCTCTTTTTATAGGTGGATAGTTTAGTGTTGGTCCTAATGAGGCAACTTCTCAGCCTTTGCAGGTTTCATGTGATGATGCAAATCATTCCATTTTTGATGCAGATTTACATCATCCACTCATTGATGAGAGAGCTGATATTAAGCAGGCAAAAACTATGCCAAAATGGTTGGTGCAAACTTTACGTGATAGCAAATTAGATGCACCTCTATCATATCATACTTGTTCAGGCTCTCATAGTACCTCTTTTGCATCAGATTGCTATGTTATGGCTACATCTAGTCTCTATGATGAGAATGAGCCTGTTTTGTTTGATGAAGCACAAAATTTAGAAAATTGGATGGCTACTATGCAATCTGAATATGATGCTATAATGAAGAATGGTACCTGGTCTCTATGTGACTTGCCTCCTAGCAAGAAGGCCATTGGCACTAAGTGGGCATACAAGCTGAGGCATAAGCCTGATGGAACAATTGACAGGTATAAGGCTAGGCTTTTTGCAAAGGGTTATGCATAGGAAATAGGCATTGATTTTGATGAGACCTTTGCACCTACAAGCCGAATGACTACTGTTTGTAGCATCTATGCACTTACAACTCATCATGGATGGAATATACATCAGTTGGACATTAAAAAATAACATTTCTAGATGGTGACTTGCATGAAGAAGTGTATGTTTTTCAGCCATGTGGCTTTATGCAAAAAGGGTATCAAAACTAGGTGTGCATGTTAAAGAAGGCATTATATGGTTTAAAGCAAGCACCATGTGCTTGGTATGAAAAGATACATGTCTATCTGATTGCACATGGTTTTGAGAACAGTCCAACTAAGAGCATCTTATATGTTAAGCATGCTAATGATGTGCTTCTTATCATTGTTGTGTATGTTGATGACATGTTGCTCACATGTCCTCATGACAAGCATATTACTGATTTCAAGGCTAATTTGCATGCCTCATTTGAGATGTCTGATTTGGGGCATTTGCATCATTATTTGGGCATTCAGTTTATGCATCATTTTGGCCTTGAAGAGTATAAGCCTATTGCCACTCCTATGGAGATAGGTTTACAATTGATTCTTCATGATGCTGGAGATGCATTTGATGTTGTTCTCTATCAGCAAGATGTTGGATGCTTGATTTACTTATGCATTCCTTGGCTAGATATTGAGTTTGTTGTTTCAGAGATGAGCAAGTTTATGCATTGCCTAGGTGTCAAGCATTGGCAGGCAGTTAAGTGCATATTTCGCTACTTGAGTGGTACCCGATGTCGTCGAGATTTTCTCTCCTCTCTCACTTGTGAAGGCCTACAAAAAACATATTTGGTGAAGGTAGCCGGAATTCCCCGAGAAAGTCCAAGATGCATCAAGGATGTCAAAGGAAGGTCACATACAAAGTTTCAAAGAAATCAAGAAAGTCCATGGTAGCGATCAAAGCTGGTCAAAGCTGGTCAAAGTTAAGAAATTAGGGCAAAAATTTCATTGTCACCAAATTAGATGAAAATTCATATACTTGTAAAGATTGTCAAAGGCAGTCTATAGCCCAAATTTCAGCAGAAAATGGTTTTTGTAGCACATTGATATGCTATGTTCATTTTGTAAAAATGTAATTTTTCTAGTTTGACCCTACAAATTCTTGTATAGAAATTTATGTTAGCCATATGGTTTGGCATGCATAAAGATCATATATGGCTACATATTTGTACAAAATTTCAAGGCTATCCGAGCTTCCTAGACACCTTAATGCCACCTTGCAAGCTTCCAAATGTAGTCAAACTTGTACAAGTTAGATTCAGATGGGAGTTTTTTCTGCATATTCCTGAAGGAGATCTTTGGAAACATAGTCCTACAATGTTTCATCTTCATCAAAGACTTTTTGGAGGGTCAAAGAGCACAAAGTCCAGTTTTCAAGGTCACCGCAGTTTTCTAGATTAAGAAAATTGAAGGCTTGAATGTCTGCCACATGTCAAAATATGATTGAACCATGTTGTACGGTCAAGATGAGCTCATATTCAAGGGTGGAGATGCACTAAAGCATAAAGGAAGGAGGATCCACGAATTTTTTCCATAAAAGAAGACCTTTTTTACAATCAAAGATCAATAATGCAGCATTTCTCCAAAAATAGTGGCTTATCTTATCCTAATTGATATCAGCACTGATCCGACGGTCCAGATCATCCCCAGATCCAATGGTGGAGAATGAGGGCGCCTAAATTTCACTCCTTTACACTATATTTGATAGAAAGAACAATTCCAAGCCATTGATTTGATTAATCAAATGGTTGTAATCGAAAGTAGTGATCCTAGAGTTGAGAGTTGATTTCTCTAGATCCAAGGGCCCAAATTCATTCAAAAAATTATATAAACCCCCTCCAAACTCCTAGAGCATCATTGTTAGGCATCCATAGGGCTCATGCTAGCTTACGGTTTCCTTGAGACGATCATCCTCGGTTGAGCGAGTGAGGATCCAAGGTGAGCTAGTATGAGTATAGAACCTAGTTTCAAATTTAAGTTAGAACTCCAATCTAGGATAGGCTCTTGAAACCAGCATCTCTATCTTGACTCACCCTCGGTGGAGCGTGTGAGTGAGTTAGAGCTGATTTTAATGAGTCTTAGACTTCTTTAGTTAGACGTTACGAGGCTAGACAGACATAGGGTCACTGGAGTGGAACTCACCTTCTTACGTGTGACATTCGGTTGAACTGTCATGGTTTGAGGGTCGGAACCACCTTTGATCAGTAGACTGCCTAGCTTGACGTACCACGACGATCTTATACATGTATCTTAATTCCAATCCTTTTAATTCATGTCACTTGTCACTTATCTCTTGTCTCCTCTCTCAGTCTCTTAAGTATTTTTACATGTCTTCTATTTCTTCTATGTGTGAGAAGGCTCCGCAGTATTGCGTTGAACCAGTGAGGATGTTTCTTTGAGCTTGTGAGTAAACTCTATTATCATAATTCACTTGCATGCATATAAACATACATACCCATACATATTGATTAGTTTCTGAAAGTGTATAAGAAGCTCCAATATTGGACCATTCTTCCTTTCGAAACTGGTTTATGTGTAAGGATTCCATCTATTCACGTCATGCATACATATCATCCAAAGAAGACTATGCATATGAATTAGAATTAGGAAGTGTTTAAGAAGCTCCTTCAATGGACCATTCTTCCTTCCAAATTTGATTCGTGTGTATGGTTCTCTTTCATTCTTATCATTCATGTTCATAAATCTAAATTGCACTCCTACTTTCCCATTCCCATAATCATTTCAACATCTCTCTCTTCTCCATACTCAACATTAATTTCACTTTCATGTCCTTAAACCATCCAACATTCATTAGCTTCATACACCCTGTGTGTGCCACGACCGGACCCGATCCACCCGGATTGCGATCACCTCCATATTTGAACCCGACGTGAAACGCTTCGTGGCATTTGCTTCTGATCTTGTTGCCCGGAGGTTGTGATCGATATCCTTTGTTTCATATTTTTCATCCTCATCATATCATCATCATCAGTCTTGAGTGTTGCACTAGATTTCTCACAGTGTCGTGCACATCTTCGTCGTGAAGTAAACGCATTTGTGAGAGATCTAGAGCATCGTGCATCACTTGCTTATTCACATAAGATGGAGGAAGGATTCAAATCCCTTATTGTTGAGAAACAAGGCCAAAGAATAGTCTCTTCTATGTTGAGAGAGAAGGGAAAATTCAATGGCATCAACATAACAAGCTACTTAGATTTGTTTGAAGAGCAAGCTATGATTTTTGGTCTTCCCGAAGATCTTTTGATATCATTCTTTGAACGAATTGTTGATAGCTCTATCATAAACCGTGTCACTCAATATGATACTCTTCCTTGGAGTGATTTTAGAAAGGAGATGCTCAAAGAATTCTATCTTGAAGATTATAGCCAACATAATCGGGATGGATTCTTACGATGGGTCAATTCCCCAAAGCCTAGTAGCTCTATTACTCACTTACAAAATGAGTATATTAGACGCTATGAGCAACTTCCTGATGAGGATAAGATAACTTTGGAACCTGATCTTGTGATCAATTTTCTTAAGCTTCTTCATCCTGAAACTCGTAGGGAAGTTGAACGGCGATTAGAAGAGCCAGATAAGCACTATGGTCTTACTGACAATTGGCAAAAAGTGCGTAAAGTAGTAGAGGCTGTAGCCCATAGACATCAAAGGCAATCCATGCTTTATGAGCAAACCAGTCTTCCTCAAGCTAGCCTTCCACAAACTAAGGAGCAAGTTAGAGAACAATCCCATGCTATGCTTTTTGACTCTACTCCTATTCCTCAAATGATGGAGCCTACTCAAGGTTTTAAAGTAGAGCCAAATAAAAGTGTAGTTGAACAATCTCAAGTGGAAATTCTCACTAAGCAAATGGAAAGTCTTATTGCTACACAATCCAATTTGGCCAAGACTATAGATGCTTTACAACCTAATTACACCAAAACTTTCCAAAATCAAATGAACCCAATGACTTTTCAAGAGCCTAATCAACATGTTATAGCTACCAATCAAAATCCACAAGTAGCTCCTACTCAAGCATATCAAGTTCCTCCAATGCATAATCCTTCAATGCAAAATCCTCATCCTCATGTGCAAAATCCTCAAATGTATCAAAACCTGTATCCTCAAGCTTCTCAAATAACTTTTCAAAATCCTCAAAATCAAAATTTTCAAAATCATCAACTATAATATGGAAGCTCCTCTTGCACCTCAAGTACCACATGTTGCTCCCCAAGCTCCTCAAATACATCAATTGCATTTTCAAAATCCTAATTATCCTGTTCAAGCAATACCTTATCAACAAAATCCTCAATTTCCAAATTTCCCACCACAAGTTAATCAAAATCCTCAAAATCAAAATGGTTTTGTGTGTGGCCCTCGTAGGTGTCCTTGGTGTGATTCGTTAGAGCACTTTTTGAGAGATTGTGAATTATTGAAGGCTTCTAAGGAGCAACGACTAGTAATAGACATAGACAAGAAAATCTGTGACTATCGATCTAGGCTACCTTTGCAAGGAAATTATGGTAAGGGAGGAATGAAAAAACATTATGAAAATATAACCATAATGGACGTAGGAACTAGAAGAGTGAAACTAGAAGCTCTTGATGAACAACAAGTAGAATCAAGTAAACCCACAAAGGAAGGTGATTTTTCCATAGAGGCTTTAGTAAGAGCACGGGATGAGATTAGGAGAATAATAGCTTGGGAGTCACCGATAGAAGATCAATCTCTTATTTCTCACATATCCAATGTAGAAGAAAAACGAAAAAGAGATGAAGCTGAGCCTAGTGAAAGAAGAGAGAAAAATAGATCCTATGGAGATTTTAGATGACATTTTGCTTAAGAGTCAAGTGACTATGTCTTTAGAACAAGTTTTCTCTATTGCAAAGCCTGTTTTTAAAGATAACTTTATCGGCCTAATTAAAAGGAAGAGGTTTCCGCTTAATCTAGATACTGAGATGCAAGATTCTCTAGATCAAGATCAAGCTATGAATGAAGCCTTAAACTTTGATGAATCTGATGAAGAGGACTTTGATGATGATGAAGTAAATGTTAATAAAAATTTCTTAGGACCTATTCAACCTGACCATGAAAATCATGAAAACAATCCTGAAAGTCACTTTAAAAGAACATTTTGGTCTAGAGGTACATCAGAGATGCATGTTAAAATAGGAAATGATAAGAACACTATCACTGTAAATGCATTAGTAGATTCCGGCTCTGAAATCAATGTGATTTCAAGAGAAGTCTATGATAAGTTTCGATGGCCCATAGATAAAGATTGTGGATGGCGTATGAGAACTGCAGATAAGGGTGTAGGTACCCTGTACGGAGCTTGTGCTAGTGTGCCCATATCCATAGGAGGAATCACAGAAGAATTTCACTTTTTTATTCAAGATAATTGCTCCTATGAAGTTCTCTTAGGTCAACCCTTTATTTGTGAGAGTCGTATGGAAACTAAAGCCATGGATGATGGGTCTACCTATGCTAGATTCAAGTCTAAGGATGGAATGCAATCACTTCAAGTCATGACAGTAGGAGTGAATCATCCTAGGAATCGATTATCAATTAGAAAGAAACCTATTGTTACTCAGGGTCATGAGCATGCTTGTAGTGATTGTGCACCTCGATTCATGTTTGGAGCTACATATGATCAAAATTTTGGATAGAATCCATTGTTGAGCGGGACAACAGTGGATATTGGTTTGACATCTCGCAGCCAACCAACCTGTTCAATAGTTTGTCACTTTGTTTTCCACATTCTAGATTAGATTTTCTTCATAAGAGTCAATTGTCCAAGTCTTTTATCCAAAAAACCCAAAAAAATTATAAAAACAACAAAATCATGGAACATGATGAGAACATTGAGCATGTGATTGAAACATCTCATTGTTTCTCTACTCTTGAGGAGTTAGAGTTATGTCTTCAACAAAATTCTAATTCCCATATTATTCTTCTTTCTTCCCTTGATGAGTATGCTCTAATCCAAGAGTATGCTCTCAATGTTGACAAGTGCTCAAAATTTAACCAAACACATGATGTGCCTTAGTTGAAACAAAGTACAAAACTGTAGAAAAAAAAATCAAACCCATAGCTCAATGATTACCTCAAGGAAGTAATGAAAAAATTATTGATGTGAAAAATGATCCAACTCTTCGGGATAAGAAAAACATAGGACATACATTCACGGATGAGACAATCAAACAGGTGAAAATTGGTAGAGATGATGACTTTCTTTTGCCAACAGAGAGAGATAAATTTGAGGGAGTCATACGTAGCCATGGAAAAGCCTTTACTATGTATCCTCATGAGATTGGTTGTGTAGATCCTAAGCTAGTTGCACCCATGATAATCTTTACTATTCCACATATTCCATGGAATCTTCGTCCTATACCTGTTCCAAAGGCTCACTTACCTGAGCTAATGAAACTACTTAAGGAGAAGATAAACATGAGAATTTTAGAGCCATCTTTTGCACCTTACTCAAACAGATGGTTCACTGTGCCTAAAAAGAATGGGAAACTACGTTTTATTCAAGATCTCCAACCCGTCAATAAAGTCACCATAAGGAATGTAGGAACAGGACCCATTGTAGATGAGTTTGCTGAATCATTTTCAGGACATTCTATCTATTCAATGGGTGATCTATATTCTGGATATGACCAATTCCAATTAGCAATTGATAGTCGTGACATAACCACAATGAAAACTCCTTTAGGCTTAGTGTGAATGTGTACTTTACCTCAAGGAGCGACTAATTCTGTGGCTCATATGATGAGTGCTATGAATATGGTCTTACATGACTTTATCCCTCATATAACTATGCCATTCATTGATGATATTCCAATTAAAGGGAGTGAGGAACGTGTAAAGGACATTACTTTAGATTCATCGGGATGTCGTAAATTTGTTCTTGACCATATCTCTGATTGTGAAAGAATATTTCAACGATTTGAAGAGGTAGGTCTCACATTTTCCATAGAGAAATCTGTTTTTGGTGTCAACGAGGTACTTATTGTTGGACATTTATGTGGCCATTATGGTCGAAAGCCATACCCACAAAAAGTTGATGCCATTAGCAAGATTTCTGAAACATGTAACAACGTGAGTGAGGTACGTAGATTTCTTGGTGCTTGCATCTTTTATATTATTTGGATCCCACACTTTGCTCATGTTGCTGATTGTCTTTATGACTTGTTGAGGAAGAAACGAAAATTTATTTGGACTGACAAACACACTCAAGCTATGCGTAAATTGAAGAAATTATTGCTTGAAGCTCCCATCCTTAAGCGTGTAGACTATTCTGCTAACAAACCTATTATATTGACTGTTGATACTAGTCCTATTGGTATAGGTTGGGTCATAAGTCAAGACGATAGTGAAGGGAATAGATATGCAATTAGGTTTGGTGCCAAAATTCTACATGAAACACAACGAAAATATCCACAGATCAAACGAGAACTATGGGGTATGGTAACAGCTTTGAAAATAGACAAAGAATATTTCATTGGTGCAAATGTCAAAGTTGAGACTGATTGTTTGCCTCTCATTGGAATGATAGCCAATTGTTCATCTCCTGATATAGCCATGCTTAGATGGATCTCATATATTAAGTTCATAAATCCTGAGTTAGTTCATATTTCAGGTAAGTCAAACTCAGTTGCTCATATGTTATCGAGAGCTAGATTTGATGATGATCTTGAAAGTGATCTAATAAAGAATGTGAACTTAATTGACTATGTTCCACATATATATGAGTATGAGCAATTTCATGAGTCTGAGTACGAAAATGAATGGAGAGACATAGGAAAGTATCTGAGTACACTACAACCATTACCTAACTGGACTACGAATAGATTCCGTAACATTAGGAAACGAGCTTATAGCTTTTTCCTATGTAATGGTTATCTTTGGAGACATGCTAAGGGTAAGGTTAAGAATCCACAACGAGTCCTAGGAAAACGAGGTCTTCAATTGCAAGTAATGAAGGAAATGCATGAGACATTATGGGCCGGTCATAAAGGATTTTTTGGAACATATGAAAAAATTAGGAGTACCTATTATTGGCCTAGGATGTATGTTGACATTAGTAGCTTTGTTTCTACATGTTCTACTTGTCAACTTCATTCATCAGTCAAACATAGAGATCCATTGCATCCTACTTATCCACCTTGTATTCACTACAAGTGGGTAGTAGATCTTGTAACTATGGCTAAAGGTATCGACAAAATGCGTTACATTGTACTTGCAAGAGAAGACTTAACTAATCATGTAGAGGGACGTGCACTACGATCTAAGACCACTTACAATGTTTGCAAATTCTTGCTTGAAGATGTCATAAGTCGCTTTGGGTACATAGAGAAAGTAGTTGCCGATCGTGGAGAGTTAAATGCGAGAGAAGCTAAAGAGTTCTTTGAGCGTCACGGTATTCGTTTGTCTCTCACTACTGCATATAACCCAGAGGCCAATGGTAAAATAGAGAGAGGGCATCCACCTATTGTGAAAGCCATATCTAAAGCATGTAATGGTGACATCAAACAATGGCCTAAATTCTTACCTTTTGCACTTTGGGCAGATAGAATGACATGCACACGTACTACTGGATATATGCCTGCTGAACTCATGTACTGTCAAAAACCATTGTTTCCAATTCAGTCTCATATTTCTGCATGGTCAAATTTGCCTTGGTCTGAAAACATGTCTACTGATGACTTTTTGAGTTTGCGCATTAAACAGTTAGAACAAGGTAAAGTAAGACTTGATGATGCTGTTGAAAAATTAAGAGAATCTAGAATGAAGAATAAGCATTATTTTGATAAAACTCATCGACTGCGTCCTAATCCAATTGAAGTAGGAGATTGGGTGCTCATTTATGATAGTACATTTGACTCTCAATATGATGCACGCAAAAAGCTCACTCAACGGTGGTTTGGGCCATACATAGTATCAAAAGTCAACAACAATGGTACGTATGCTCTTTGTGAATTAAATGGTGTTGCACTAAAAACTTTGATTGCAGGTAAAAGGATAAAGCTATTCAAGAAACGTGATAATGATGAGTACATTTTGGATGAGGGCATCGAAGAAGATGAAAACAATGAGGCCGATTCATAAACAGGAGTATCCATGTTAAAAATAAAAAATAAAAAATAAAAAAAAGGAATAAAAAAAAGTATAAAAATATCATTAATTTTTCAAGTTCATGTTGCTTTGTTTTTTTTCAAGTTCATTCTATTTTTTTTCCATGCTTGTTTCATGCATGTTTTTTTCAATCTTTGCATCACATTGCATATCCACATCACTTGAGTCAAAAAAGGCAAATGATGATTTCTCTACTTGTGTAAAATTTTATCTTAAGTAGTAACTTATCTACCAAGAAATTGTTTATAATCTAGGATTGTGGAAAGATAGGGCATGTAGATTTGGAGGTTTATTTTGGTGACAAGACTTTCATATATAAACATGCATATGTATCCTGTATCGAAAGCATAATTGTTGAAATCCTAGCTCCTGCTATTGCATGTTTCTACATCCTTAGTCCATCTCACAGCACTTGTATCGGAGTTTAAACGACTGCTCTCCGTCATCAAAAATGGTTGTACCTTGTATCGAGGTTTAATTTTTCCCCGTCATCAAAAAAAAAAAAAAAAGTTGCTACATGTTACCAAGAAGTTTACACTTTCTTCCATTCAAAAAAAAAAGTGATCGTAACCATAAAGTTGCCGAATCATCATTATCATCAAAAAAAAAAAAGAGCAAGCCAAAGGAGGATAAAGAGGCATAGTAGAATAAATCACGGGCTATATAGGCAGATTTATGCATTAGTGGAGTTTAGTTAGATTTCTTTGCATGTTATTAGAGAAAGAGCATATTCATATTTATGTAGGAAAGGAGTTGATCTAAAATAAGCTAAAGATGAAAGATGTCTCTTAAAACTCCTAAATCTTTGTTTATAATCATATTTAAGGTAGATTGCTTTATGAAAAAGGTACAAAATTTTCTTCAAGATGAGAGGAACTGATGCTTAAAACGACTCAATACATCCACTTCCACTTCATATTGATGCTTGTTTCTTTTCTTTCTTGTTGCCAATGTTGCTTGTTCATTTGCATATATGTTGCCTATTTGTTCATGCATATTCATGTTGCCTGTTTCAATTCTTTCTTTCATGCAAATTTTGTTGCATGTCACGTTACCTACTGATTCATGCATATAATCAATTTTCCTTCCATGTTTCTTATGTTGCCTATAAAAGAATTTGATGCCTGGAACATTTTGTTTTTCACAGATGCTAGAGTGGCGCTTCCAGAGGAATCGCAGGTTTAGTGGGGCGAATGTCGTCGAGATTTTCTCTCCTCTCTCACTTGTGAAGGCCTACAAAAAACATATTTGGTGAAGGTAGCCGGAATTCCCCGAGAAAGTCCAAGATGCATCAAGGATGTCAAAGGAAGGTCACATACAAAGTTTCAAAGAAATCAAGAAAGTCCATGGTAGCGATCAAAGCTGGTCTAAGCTGGTCAAAGTTAGGAAATTAGGGCAAAAATTTCATTGTCACCAAATTAGATGAAAATTCATATACTTGTAAAGATTGTCAAAGGCAGTCTATAGCCCAAATTTCAGTAGAAAATGGTTTTTGTAGCACATTGATATGCTATGTTCATTTTGTAAAAATGTAATTTTTCTAGTTTGACCCTACAAATTCTTGTATAGAAATTTATGTTAGCCATATGGTTTGGCATGCATAAAGATCATATATGGCTACATATTTGTACAAAATTTCAAGGCTATCCAAGCTTCCTAGACACCTTAATGCCACCTTGCAAGCTTCCAAATGTAGTCAAACTTGTACAAGTTAGATTCAGATGGGAGTTTTTTCTGCATATTCTTGAAGGAGATCTTTGGAAACATAGTCCTACAATGTTTCATCTTCATCAAAGACTTTTTGGAGGGTCAAAGAGCACAAAGTCCAGCTTTCAAGGTCACCGCAGTTTTCTAGATTAAGAAAATTGAAGGCTTGAATGTCTTCCACATGTCAAAATATGATTGAACCATGTTGTACGGTCAAGATGAGCTCATATTCAAGCGTGGAGATGCACTAAAGCATAAAGGAAGGAGGATCCACGAATTTTTTCCATAAAAGAAGACCTTTTTTACAATCAAAGATCAATAATGCAGCATTTCTCCAAAAATAGTGGCTTATCTTATCCGAATTGATGTCAGCACTGATCCGACGGTCCAGATCATCCCCAGATCCAATGGTGGAGAATGAGGGCGCCTAAATTTCACTCCTTTACACTATATTTGATAGAAAGAACAATTCCAAGCCATTGATTTGATTAATCAAATGGTTGTAATCGAAAGTAGTGATCCTAGAGTTGAGAGTTGATTTCTCTAGATCCAAGGGCCCAAATTCATTCAAAAAACTATATAAACCCCCCTCCAAAGTCCTAGAGCATCATTGTTAGGCATCCATAGGGCTCATGCTAGCTTACGGTTTCCTTGAGACGATCACCCTCGGTTGAGCGAGTGAGGATCCAAGGTGAGCTAGTATGAGTATAGAACTTAGTTTCAAATTTAAGTTAGAACTCCAATCTAGGATAGGCTCTTGAAACCAGCATCTCTATCTTGACTCACCCTCGGTGGAGCGTGTGAGTGAGTTAGAGCTGATTTTAATGAGTCTTAGACTTCTTTAGTTAGACGTTACGAGGCTAGACAGACATAGGGTCACTGGAGTGGAACTCACCTTCTTACGTGTGACATTCGGTTGAACTGTCATGGTTTGAGGGTCGGAACCACCTTTGATCAGTAGACTGCCTAGCTTGACGTACCACGACGATCTTATACATGTATCTTAATTCCAATCCTTTTAATTCATGTCACTTGTCACTTGTCTCTTGTCTCCTCTCTCAGTCTCTTAAGTATTTTTACATGTCTTCTATTTCTTCTATGTGTGAGAAGGCTCCGCAGTATTGCGTTGAACCAGTGAGGATGTTTCTTTGAGCTTGTGAGTAAACTCTATTATCATAATTCACTTGCATGCATATAAACCATACATACCCATACATATTGATTAGTTTCTGAAAGTGTATAAGAAGCTCCAATATTGGACCATTCTTCCTTTCGAAACTGGTTTATGTGTAAGGATTCCATCTATTCACGTCATGCATACATATCATCCAAAGAAGACTATGCATATGAATTAGAATTAGGAAGTGTTTAAGAAGCTCCTTCAATGGACCATTCTTCCTTCCAAATTTGATTCGTGTGTATGGTTCTCTTTCATTCTTATCATTCATGTTCATAAATCTAAATTGCACTCCTACTTTCCCATTCCCATAATCATTTCAACATCTCTCTCTTCTCCATACTCAACATTAATTTCACTTTCATGTCCTTAAACCATCCAACATTCATTAGCTTCATACACCCTGTGTGTGCCACGACCGGACCCGATCCACCCGGATTGCGATCACCTCCACACCGACTACTTGGATTGTTTTATCCCAAGGGGGGATCACTACCGCCAGATTCGCATGTTTTTTCTCATAGTGATTGGGCTGGTTGCTATGAAACTCGTGTGTCCACTAGTGGCTTTTGCTTCATGCTTAGTAGCTCATGTATATCTTGGTTGAGCAACAAGTAGCCTACTGTAGCCACTTCGAGTTGTGAGGCTGAGCATAGGGAAGCTTTCACAGTGGCTTTTGAGTGTGTGTGGCTCAGATGCCTTATGGCTAATTTGGGTGTTGGTTAGTCTTCTACCACCACCATCTTCATTGACAGTCAGAGCACATTGGCAGTTGTGAGGAACCTAGTGTTCCATGCTCGCTCTAAGCACATCGAGGTGCATTATCATTATGCCAAGGAGGGGTTCTCTGCTGGAGAGATCAGCTTGGCATATGTGCCCATGTAGGAGAACATTGCGAGACCTTTTCACAAAGGCTATGCCTAGGGAGAAGTTTGAAGCTTTCCACAAAACTTTGGGCTTACTTCCTTTTGTGGAGTGATTTCCACATAGCTTGGCACTTCCTTATACATGAGTGCGAACTCCTTGTTCACTGCATGACTCCTAGAGGGGGATTTTTTTATATCTTTAGGTAGTGATGTGTATGAACACACTAGGACCATTGGGGCACTTTTTTCTCTCTTTACGAGGTTTTTTTCCCCCAGCTTGTATGTATGCCTATTGCCCTAACAGGTTACTTATCTTTGTACATTCTAGTGGTAATACATTCAGTATTGTGTGTTGTGCTCCATGCTTCTTCTTCTTCTTACTTGTGATGTTTGCATGCTTCTGCAGATGTCTAACTCCAACAAGAATAAGGTACCACACTTGCAAAATTGAAGTCAAAATTTGCACAAAAGTTGAGATGGGATGGGGAGGCTTAGACAGCCCTACACTCGAGTATCGCTTTGTATCTAAGTATCGCGATTCACAAGTATCGTGTATCGTTTCTCAGCCATCGCGACACTTAATAGAGATCGTGTATCGTGATATTGAGGTATCGCGATACTGCACAAGTATCATGTATCGAGTATCGCTTCTTTTGAGTATTGAGTATCGTGTTGCCCTGATCGCGATACTGTACAAGTATCGTGTATCGTGTTCTTCAAGTGTCGTGTATCATGATATTGAGATATCATGTATCGTCCAGTTCAAGGATCGAGTATCGTGACTTTTTGGGTCAAGTATCGTGACTTGAGAGTTCATGGTCAGTCCTTTTCCAGCCACATTTTTCTAGGATTCTGACCTGGAGTGAAGAACTCTAGAAGTTGGGGGTTGGCAAGGTTAAAGAGAACTTTAAAGTGGATGAACCTAAGATCTGGGAGAACCCTAGGAAGCCGAAGAAGTGTAATCTCTTCTGTAGGTAGTGTAGCCGAGCCAAGTAGCCATTCACATTATTCTGAATTCTCTAGTGAGTCAGAAGAAGAAATTCCTATGGCTTCAGAGGACATGCAAAACATTGTACCAATGATTGGCATGATGTCAATTATTGAGGGAGAATATAGGACATCTTTGGAATATGTGTACACCAACCAAAATGATATACCTATCTACTTAGATGGGCTAAACCGATCAATGGCCAGACTGAAGAAAGCTTCAGGTGCTTACATAGTGCCTAGGCTAGCTGTCAAGTATTCAGGAGGATTTTATATGGCTAAAAGGGACATCCAGTATGTGGTTACCGAACATCATGAAAACATTAATGAACTAGGGGAAGAAAACCATGCTAATAACCCTAATGGTGAGGGAAATGAAGAACGAGTGACCACACCTAGGGGGAGATCTACTGTTGTTAGGGGTTGGAGAGGAGACCTGATTCCCCAAGATGACTCCTTAATGGATGTGTATTTGATTAATGGAATGGAGCATCTCCTTAGAGCCCACTCTTCAATATGGGAAGCAGCCCCTAATCCAGTGACTGTTTATGGGTTACAAGATCCTGACTTCCCCGCCATCATCACATATTTGGACAAAAACGAGAGGAGGTATTGGCCCCTAACAGATTCAGAGAGAGCCGGATTGAAATATCAGAACATTCCAGTGTTTCCCCCGAGGGATCAAGCCACTACTTCACAAAACCCACATGGAACATCTCAGAATAATTCATTTCAACAGTCAGGACAAACACAACAAACTCAAATTCCGGTTAGACCACATGTGCAGTTTGCTATGCCTGCAAATAACCCTAACTAGCGGCCTCAGCCACCTGCTGACCCATGGAATGGAATTCCCGCCCCCGTTAGACCACCTGTAGCAAGAGGACCTGGTATACCCATTGGAAGACCAGTTTTCCCTGTGATGCCTAGACCGCCTGAAGGAGGAAGAAGATTAAGGCCAATTCAAGTGGCCAAGTGCATGAGAAATCACTATGATGGCTCTAGTGAACCTTACAATCATATAGTTGAATTCAAGCAAGTAATCCGAGCCGAACAAGTAGAAGATTTCTTGATCCAATATGAATCTTTTGGTCTAACTTTGACAGACACAGCTTTAGCTTGGTTCCAGCCATTGGATCCAAATGATTTTCAGAACATGGAGCAAGTCTATCAAGAAATGATTGAAGAATTCACTAAGTCTGGAATTAAAAACAACTCGTCATCATTAATCCATAGCTTTAAGCAAGCTCCAACAGAATCAGTAAGATTGGCAGCAAGAAGATTCAAGCAGTATGTGGATAGATGCCTAGAGGAAGAGAGACCCACCCAAAACAAAATGGTGTCATTATTTTTTGAAGGATTATTGAATGGATCATTAAGATCTCTAGTGTATGTGAAGAGAGTTCAAACCTTGCAAGAATGCATGAAAGAATGTATTGACCTAGAGAACAATCTAGCGGAGGATCTGAAAATACCTCAAGGTAGTATGAAGAGTGAAGATTCAGCAAGCAGCACATCGAACCCTACGAAAAATGTTGAGGAAATAGCCGACCTAGTAGCAAAGAAGCTGAATGTCCAAGATAGAGGAATTACCCCAACAACCCAATGAGAGTGCCCATGCTTAGAAGATGTATGCATTGTGGAGGTGATCATCCATCTCATTTGTGCACTAGGGGAATAGTCCCACCACCTGCATATGCTTACAATAGACCACCCGTTCTAGGCCCTCTACAATATTGCAGCATAGAACAAAATACACAAATCCTAGTACAGAAAATTGTCCCTACAATAGGCAATCAAGACCAACACAACCTGTTATGAGACCTTATGGATACCCTCAGAGAGAACAAGGAGGTGAAGCCTTTAGGTATCCCACATATCAGCAGCAGGCACCTGTACCACGGCCATATGCTTACCAAGGTTACAATCAACCACAACCGGTGTTAGGATAGCAACCACCCCATCCTCAGAATGTTGTCCTAGTGAAAATAGCTCAACCTGAAGAAAACTTAGAGAGAGCAATAGTCCCAGCCACACCATTGACTAGTAATGAACCATATGACTCATCTTATGACCATAGTCAAGGAAACTATCCCAGTTATGAGAGCTCTATGATAGAATATGGACAAATGTACGAACCATATGCATATGGCATGGAAACACCTGATAGTTCCTACGGATATGAGCAGGACTATGTGTCATTGATGTACACAGCCCCTAGGGCATCCATACCCCCCCGACCTATGAACAGACGGCCTGTACCTAGAGGACCATGTTATAGATGTGGAGGTGATCATTATATCAGAGAGTGTACACTACCAAACCCACCACCACCACAGCGTCTGGGAAGGATACTGTAGTGACTGTGGTAAAGAACACCTTTTCAGAGATTGCCCTAAGAACCCCAACAAAGTTAACTCTAATGTACAGATTAACGTGATAGAAGTGATAGAATCATCAGGAAGCGATAAGGAGTACACGGTACCATTGAAAGCTATAACTAGAGCCAAAGCCAGAGAGACCCTAGACAAAACTGAGGAAAATAATCAAAGCTACAAAGAGGTGAACACACCCACACCTCAGAGAGTTGAAGACTCGAAAGAGCCTGAGAAAAGTGTTGTAAGAAAACGGACACAAAGATGGAAGAACCGTAGAGATAGGATAAAGGAAAAGAAGTTACTACAGAAGAAGGAAAATGAGAAGAGCGAACAAAATCCAAAAGAGGAACAGAAAATTGAAGAAGAAAATAAAAATGGAAAGTATAAAAAAGAAGAGGTAGGATTAGTTTTAGCAGATCCCATGCCTGAGGAATTGGCCATGTGTATTCAGGCTTACAAGGCACGAATAAGAGCAAGACCTACGATAGAACAGCATGAAAGAGAATATCCTAGAGGTGACCTAGAGAAAGAGAGGTTGGAGATCTGCAAAAAATTAATAAAAGTCGCCCAACAGACCTTAGAAAAACCTGCTTTGCCACTACCTAATACACGAATTTCCGAAAGAGAATTCCAAGAGTGTGTCATTGCTAATGATCACGAGAAACCCGAAGCAGGTAAGACACATAATGGAAATTATTGTGAGGATAAAAGGGAAGGTTCCATTGTTCCCGAAGTAGAAGGGGAATGGCCTAAAGATTTGTGGGCAAGAGTCCAAGAAGACAGATGGAAGAAAGTGGAAGGAATAGAACCACCCTTCGAGGAGCTAGAAGCAGAAGATGGAATAGAGGATTCAATACCTGAGTTGAATTCTGAAGAAATATTACCAAATGATCCAAGTAACGAAGAAAATGATAGTGTAAAGGTTTTGCCAAATTACACAAAAGAGTACGAACATAATTCGAAACTATATTGCATTCCCTCAATGAGGAAAAAAGAACTTAACCCATCAGTCCAAACATCGGATATCATACAACATCTCAAAAAGGTAAAAGTCCCTTGTACCCTAACATTAGAAGAACTTTTGAAGATCAAACCACATTTGAAGGAGAAACTGAATAGTCAATTGGAGATCAAGACGGAAGAGAAAGAGATATCTGATGAAGTAAACACTGTGAAGATCCCAATCGATAAGGTTGGAGATTTTAGTGAGGGAGATGAAGGAAACACTTGCCTTCCAATTACTTATAGGGGTTACACCACCAAAGCCATTTTAGATACAGGAGCTGGAGTAGGAATAGCAACTAAGGAAATCTGGGAGAAATGGGGAAAACCAGCTCTAAGACCAACACGCATGAAGATACAAATGGTAGATGGACACACTGAACGACCCTTGGGACTATTGGAACGAGTAGTTTTTACCACTTGTGGAGTTGAATTCGAGCACACCTTAGCAATTTGTCAATTTGAAAGGCCTAGCAATTATGAAATGATACTTGGAAGACCTTTCATGAGACAACTAAAGGTAGTGCAAGATTGGGGAAAAGACCCTGTATACTTACAGCATGAAGGAACCACCACAAGAATAAATCTCCACACATATACATATCAAGATGTTCCCCCCTTACAATGGAATCAGATTCATAAGGAGGAAGATAATCAGTCGATTCATAGTATAGGTTCAAGTGATCAATCATGGATGAACGAGGACACTCATCTATGGATATGCCAAACTACGAAAAAGGAGGAAGATAGGAGAAAAGGATGGCAGCAAAAGCAAGGAATCGCTAGATCTGTACAAGATCTAGCCTATATGCCTCAAATATTCTTAGATGAAGAATTTGAACCTCATGGTTGGATGGAGATTTTAGCTACTCTCGATGTGTGTGTAAACGAAGAAGTGATAACCATGAATGAATGCATTGATGAGGAAGGATATGACGTTAGTCTATATGTGGTAGTCCTTCAGGAGGCTGAAGAAGGAGAAGTCATAGAAAAGTAATGGAAGGAAGACTATGAGAGCATTGAAATGGAGCAAGAACACATGGAAACAGAAAATGAAACTCAAGAAATAAGTGTCATAGCTAATGAAATAAATCAAGAACCAACACAGGAAGAGGAGCTTGGATTAGAAAATGCAAAAATTGATGAAGAAAACAAGCCTCAAGACCAATTTGAAGTGCCCAATATGAAGTAGAAGAGAGAAGAATTGTTACTCAAATGCCAAAATGAGAAGCATAGCCGAGAATAGCATACGACAACAAAGAGCAAACCAAGAAGATAGTAGTAACATTAGAAGAAGGAGAGGAGCGATGTACTTTCATAGGACAGGATGTCTCAATGGAGGAAGAACAAGAGTTAATAAGACTCATAAGGGAATATCAGGATGTCTTTGCGTGGACCTATAAGGACTTGAAAGGAGTAGATCCATCTATATGTGCTCATAGAATCCCTATGACATCCGAAGCCAAACCTTCTAAACAAAGACCGTACACATTCAATGATGTGTACTCAGCAAAGATAAAGGAAGAGATAGATAATTGTTAGATGTTGGATTTATATATGAGATTGAACACACGGAATGGGTATCACCTTTGGTGGTTGTACCGAAAAAGAATGGGAAGTTAAGATAATGTTGCTACCGTAAGAGACAGTTACCCATTACCCATCACGGATCATCTTTTGGAGAGAGTGGCAGGGAAGGAAGTGTATAGTTTTTTGGATGGCTTTTCAGGATATAATCAGGTAGCCATTGCTCCTGAGGACCAACACAAAACAGCCTTTGCAACAGAATGGGGAGTATACGCCTTTAGGGTTATGCCTTTCGGCTAACCAATGCCCCAGCCACTTTCCAAAGATTGATGTGCCATGTATTCAAAGAGTTCCTAAGAAAGAGTATGGAGGTATATGTGGATGATTTATGTACTTATTCAGCTATACGAACAGAGCATATCCCTGAACTAGAAAAGATCTTTGCCAAATGTCGACAATATAGAGTATGCCTCAACCCAGAAAAATGTGTCTTCATGGTTCGACAAGGAACAATATTAGGACATATTGTCTCTAAAAATGGAATTTCAACTGATGAAGACAAAATCAAAGTTATTCTGGATTTACCGAGACCAAGGACTGCTAAAGAAGTCCAAGTATTTATGGGACATTGTGGATACTACCGAAGATTTATACATATGTATGCCATAATTGCTAGACCTCTCTATGCATTGTTGACTCAGTTTAACTGGACTAAAGAATGTGAGAAAGCCTTTAATGAATTAAAGAGTCGATTGAGTTCAGCACCAATCCTTCGAGTACCCAATTGGAACAAGCCATTTCACATTCACGTGGATGCTTCCAAGTTTGCCATTGGTTGCATCTTAGCTCAACCTGCAGATACTGGAAAGTTAGACCACTCTATAGCCTATGCCAGTAGACAATTAAATCAAGTTGAGCGCAATTATACAACAACCGAAAGATAAGGCCTAGGGATGGTGTATGCAGTAAAGAAGTTCCAACATTACCTTTTGGCAAACAAACTCAAATTCTTCATTGATCATCAAGCCCTACTGTACTTAGTCAATAAGCCTTGTAATATAGGACGACTAGTACGATGGTTTCTATTGTTGATGGAATTTGATTTTGAAGTAGTAGTCAAGAAAGGAAATACCCACATAAGAGCGGATCACCTATCAAGAATGACACATGGTGAACCACCCATAGGAGTACTAGATGATTTACCAGACACGTACCTGTTTAACCTCGAAGTATGCCCCCAATGGGCAGAAAAGTTGATCCCTATACTCACGCATGGACCTAAAGATGGGATCACACCAAACCGAATTCAAGATCTATGGAAGACTAAAAACCTTCATATCATTGCTGGAAGGTTGTATCACCAAGACTCAAACGGATTACTCATGAGATGTGTAGAAGAAGAGGAACAGGAAATGTGGCTTCAAAAAGCACATGTAAATCAATGGAAAACTCATCTAAATGCGAACGGAACATGGCAAATGTTAAAGAGATTAGGTATATATTGGCCAACCATGCAAAGGGATGCACATAACTATGTAGCTGCCTGCCCGGCTTGTCAAGAACTAAATCCAGAAGAGAACTCTACGTTATGCTACTCCACTGTAGCACCGAGATGGAGCATACCTCTGGTAAAGTTTTTGAAGACCCAAGAATACCCAGAAGGAGCCACTTTAGCAAGGAAACGTGCACTTGTAGAAAAAAGCAAAGATTATACTCTTGTAGGAAAACAGCTCTTTAAGCGAGGAAGAGATAATCAATTGCGAATGTGCATTCATGAAGATGAGTATCTTGTTGTTTTAGAGATGGCACATACAGGAGCTACAGGAGGACATTTTTCTGTAGATAAGACAGCAAAAATGATTCTCTTTGCTTGAATGTGGTGGCCAACTCTACATCAAGATGCTGCAACATATGTGCAACGATGTGATACATGTCAACGAACAAAATATCCAATTAGAAGAGATGAAATGCCTCTGAAACCCATGATGAGTGCGAGAGCTTTCACTAAATGGGGAATAGACTTCATAGGACCTATTAGCCCCCCAGCTAAAGGATCCCACGTCGAGTATATAATTGTAGCCACAGACTATCTGACCAAATGGGTGGAAGCCAAAGCAACCAAGAAAAATCACGCAAGAACTATGGCCGAATTTCTCTTTGAGAACGTTTTCACTAGATTTGGACTACCGATAAAAATTGTGAGTGATAGAGGTACGCACTTTGTGAATGAAGTTATAGAAGCCTTACTGAATAAATTCTTGGTAATTCATAAGAAATCAGCCCCTTATCACCCACAAGTCAATGGACAAGCCGAAAGTTCCAATAAAATCTTATGCACAGTTCTCACAAAAATTGTGAACAATGGCAGATCTGATTGGGATAAACAATTACATCACACTTTATCGGCATTCAGAGTGGCCTACAATATCGCCATAGACACTACTCCTTTTAACTTGGTGTATGGACAGAATGCTATTTTACCAATTGATTTCTTAATACCCACTCTCAGAGTAGCAGCAACTTATGAGTGGACATGACATGAACTCTCAGCTCAATCGGATAAAATAGAGAAGCTTCATGAAACTAGGTTACAAGTAGTAGCAGGGATTTATGCTGCTAAAAGGCGACAGAAGGCATATTTTGATGCTCATATTAAAGACAAAAATTTGAAGGAAGGAGATTTAGTGTTGGTTTATACTTTGAAACAACACGCTAAGAAGTTGCAAAAGAGAGGATATGGCCTGTTGATCATCAATCGTATATCCACGAGTGGAGCCATCAGCTTAGCAACTCTAGATGGAGAAGTATTACCAAACTATATCAGTGGATGTCGAGTGAAAAGATATCTAGAACCATTGAATGAAGAAACAATGTCACGATTAATCAAGGGCAAGAATAGACGCATCGAGGAGGAAAGGATACGAGAAGAAGCGAGGCAAGAAGCACTAGAACGAATCAAGAAACGAAAAGAGTGGATGAGAGAGAGAGATGAGAGGTATCGACTAGGAGAAGAACTCATCCCAATGGCTAATTTTAGAGCCACTGGAAACTTAGGTCAACAAAGGACACAACCATATTTGAATGTGGGAGCAGGAAAAAAGGAATACCATTTAGTGGATGCTCTCATTGACACAGGAGCCGCCATAAGTTGTATCAAAGTTTCATTGACTCAAAAATTCAAGGAGGAATTACTTCCATCAAAGGTATAGTTGATAGGAATAGGGGGCACAATTACTCAATGTACGGGTGAAGTAACCTTACCTCTACATATTGGAAACAATACTATGGAACAGGACTTCTTAGTATGTCATGATCAGGACTTACTCGAAGACTTAGTGCTAGGTCAAGATTGGATATACGAATATGAAGTGACTATCCAATTGGCCTTAGGATACATCTCAGCCAAGATAGGACATCGTGAAGTATTCAGCATGCTAGACGAACGACCAATCAAAGCTGCAAGCATAGAACCAGAAACCCACTCAAATGAAACCAATGATGCATGCATGTTCACTAGCACTATGGATACCCCTTCAGCTAGTACTTCATGTGAAGACACACCGAATTCGGCTTGCAAACCACCTTCTAATCTAGCAAGTCACAAGAGTGCCATTCTATCTGAAAACAACCTTAGCAAAGAACCTTGCACAAGAGAGACTAGTTCTCTGAATAATCCCAAGTCTGCACCTATTAGAATATACCCCATTCCTTACACTCGACAAGCTTGGATAAGGAAGGATCAGGTAGCTACATATCTTCTACAACAAAAACATCAGCAACATCAAAACAATCCATTGAAAAAGGAGACAAATTACTTTGGACACCGATGTCCCCAACAAATTGCTAGAATATGGGTTCCAAAGAAGATGATAGCTGCCCAGTCGGACCGAACTCAAATATGGATTCCCAAGTCATGTACTCAAAGGGCAAGCATCAGAAAGGAGGAACCATTGCGTAAGGAGAATCGGGATGGTTTAAAGACAAGACAACAAAAGATGAACTGCTCAGGACTGAGCTGGAGTCTACATACAATTCACTTGTCATTCCAAGATTCAAGAAGCCGACAAAGAAGAAACACCAGATGAGAAGCATCACAATCACCAGGAGGATTGGGAACACGATTTCTCCCAACAAAATAAAGCAGATTTGGATGTCGAAAGACAAAGCAAGCTGTATACATCTGCCAAATAATTCGAGTTGCACGCATTTAGAGTTACCAGAATCCAAAGTATGCATGATAGGGCCACATTACAAGGCCATGCATTCGGCACAATATTCTTCTATTTCAAGATAGTGAAGCACATTTCCCTCTTGGGGAATAGGAGAGCACTTGTACATAATTTAAAGAAAATTACTAAAAAATTAACAATCGCTTCGGCTATGAACTCACTTTTCTGTTTTTCTTTCAGACAAAAACATAAAAATACCTAAAAATATGAAAAATCCCAAGTATTACCTTTCTCACACCCACGGGGAAGGGACGACACCATTCACTCGGAGCAATGTCAATCTTATGAAAGACAAATGACGGAGGATTTCTGATACTATATGGCCACTAATTCATACTCTATATTGAGTGTAGATGGCATCCACTAATTCCGAAGCAACTCAAGAGGAAGAGGTTCAGCTTCTTCCACTAGAATCCATAACAAAAGCTAGAGGCCATTGGTTCTTGGATGACCAACCGGTGTCGGACCTCATTTTTATGGCTACCATCAAGATTATGGACAAGGATCACTACTTCCCTATTATGTTGCAAGACTTCAAGACTATCATACAAGGATTACCTCGCATGGTGGATATCTGGACACAAGCAGGAATAGAGGCATTCTTAAAACTACCTATTTATATGCCAGATTTTCAAAGATGCATGCAAGTGATGAACACACTTCAGCGTGCAGCGAATAGGATATCAGTTCTTGAGGCACGAGTATTGGACAAAGTGGGAACCTGGAAAACCATTCAATTCACTCATAAGTTAATCAACAAAGCTTTTGGATGGAATCAAGAAGGAATCACTAATGTCAAGGAGGAATGTCATGATCCAAAAAAGAGATCCTTTTTGGACATTAACAAAACTGATATTGAAGATGCTGTTCGATTAGTGCACCAACACTTTTGTTTCCCGAGTATGCATAGATACACAGCCCCTCAAAAGATTGTCGTACAACTATTATCACATGCTATGAGGCAAGTCGGTAATAAAGTAAACATGACGCCTTATGTTCAAGACTGATTGTTTGAAGCCAAGAAAAAGTGGGGCCAGAAAAAGTTTCTCAATGGCAGTTCAGCTTTGACCTTACTCATCTATGAGGCACTTGATATGAAAAACTGTCTGCGTGACATGCCAACCTTAGAGGGTTTCGCCCAATATGCCAAGTCCGCTACGGTTCCCAAGAAGAAGAGAGCAGCTATCGCTGTCAAAGAAGTAGGAACAAGTTCACAGAAACCCATGAGGGGTACAAAGCACCTCAGAGAAGAAGAAGCCCAGGCTACACCTCAATCAAAGAGGACACATACTTTGCCGAAGATCCATGTAGCCCAAATACCAATCACCAAGAGAGACCTCTCCGCAGCCCTAGAAGAGACACATCAGTACATGCAAGGGCAAGTGAATCTAAATGTTCAAGGTCATCACTACAGACAAGCAAGTCAAGAAAAGCAACAACGGAGTAAAGAAAAGACCCTAGAACAAGCCGCCAGATACAAAGCACTGGGCTTAGAAGATTCAAGTTCCAATGAAGAATCTAGTCCTGAAAAAGATACTTTGGACACCGACATAAGGACAGAAACTAACGAGGAAGAATGGACAGAGATTAATCAAGTCGAAGTTACGCCAGACAACCAATAGGGACAAGCCAAGAGGCAAGAACCCAAGAAACCAGCTCATGTCATTCAATTGAACGATACAACAAAGATTAGTATCAAAGAAGCTACCACATCGAATAAAGAAGTAATGCAACCTATCAAGGAAGAAATGCAAACTCCAGTGGACACAGATTCAGACCTACACAAAAATAAAGAGCAAATTGTGATTGAAGTGCCGGATGACACTCCTCAAGGAAAAATCAACCACATGTAGGCTGAGCCAAGAATACAACTACACATTAGGCAGCCCCATGACACTACATTACACGTAGCACAAGGAAAAGATGTGACAACAGGAGCAAAACCGAGTAATCCTAAAACATGGTTAAATGTGGATGTCACACAATTAAAGCCTATGGTCAAGCAGATGATACAAACGGCCATGGACACACAGCAACAGATGATGGATATGGATGCAGACTATGACAAAGCCATGAGGGAAAAGAATCAGTTCCAAATTATGAGTGAACAACTATCTACACAATTAATCCAGGCACAAAAAGAGATTGCTGTCAAAGAAACGGAATTACTTGAGGTAAAAACACAATGCGACACATTGATGACCAAACATTGTCAACTCCAGGCACAATTAATGGACTTACAAAGATTACATGAAGCCAGCGAGGCCGACAAAGAGCGCATAAAAGCTAGAAGTCATCTGCTTGAAACACAACTGAAGGTATACATGGAGGAGAATGAAACTTTACGAAATAGAAATAAAGAACTGATGAAGTCATTGCTATATGATCAACCCATCGAAAAACAAGAGACAACGGATCTTGATCAGGGAGAATTAAAAGCTCAAATCGAGAAATATGCAGATTTGCTGAAACAAGAGCAAGAATTGAGAGAAGAATGGGAACGTAAGTACATTCAAGAAACAAATGAGCTAAAAAAGCAGTTGAATATAGCCCATGGAAAACTTGCAGCAAGCTACAGTGAAAATATGGATCACGTAGCGGAAATTGGCAATGAACTGCTTGCAGCAAAAGAAGCACTCAGAGCAGCCATGCAAGAAAGTAAAGAGAAGATTGAACGTATAGTACAGTTAGAGATCCAAGTAAAGCAGAAAGCACCAATCGGGACACTAGTAGAGCCAACAAAAGAGAATCCTATTGACGAGGTAGAGGTACATCCTCTATCTCCCCCGATTTATAATTCTCCAATACACGAGCAGATGGTGGACATACATGATGATCATCCAATGCCATACACTGCAAAAATAGGTCAGAAGGAACGGGCACTATTGGTGTCCCGGTTGACTGAAAATTTTGAAAACGAAGTCATCAAAGTCATGAAGGAAGCGAAGATAAAGGGTAAAGACTTGGACATGATTATGAAGCCTTTCAACATTCCCTACGGACTGATGAAAGAGAAAACAAGACAATATATAAAGAAGATTACACAGAAAAATCCAGACAAGCAGCTAAACTTCAAACATGACACATTCGCTTACACTCAAGAAGAATTTGAAGCTGCACAACCTGTTTGGAGAAGGAAATTTTTGGAGAAAAATCCTAGACTATGGGTGCATTGGCAAGCAGCGCCATATCTACTACAGGTAAACCCTTCTTTTTTCCCAACTCCACGTCGCAGAGAAGCACGGAATTGGATATGCAAAAGACAGGTGTAATCAATAAACAGTGGCTAAACTACCCGCTACTTCCAAGTCCACCACATAATTATTTACCTACCAAAGATTACATGGTCAAGACAATCGAATTTTGGCTGCAGACTTATACCACCGTACCAGATTTAACTATCAAGATGACAAATAAAATACTCAGTATGATACTGATGGTATTGAAGGTCTTCAAACATGCAGCATACACGTTTTTTAATTTCATTGGCATTTACCAGGGAATAGATATTCTGGTTTTTGACTTATCTATTACGCCTAGCCGACCTACCATAATGGCTTATTATTCAAGACTTATGTTTTTGCCAAGTACATATATGCAGACCTTCGAAGAAGCCTTCTTCACGGGATTTTTTGAAATCGATTCAGAAATCTTTTTGAAGATGTCATCCAACTTGAATGCCAGATTAGTGGCATATGAACTGAGCTTCTTCGCCGACCACAGATAGCCACCTAATGATGGTGTAAAAGCTGAACAGTGGAAACAGCTAATGATACGTGAAGCCAATCTGCTTAATGAAACAGAGCAAAAAGTATATAGAACATACTCCCGTTGACTGTCAAAGCCTGTCGAGGACGACAGAGTTCAGGAGGGGGGCAGTGTTTAGGAAGAATCAAGGAAAAAGAAGAAAAGAAGAAGACAACGAAAGAAGCTTCACTAAAAATGTAATATTTGAAGACATATCGCTGCAAGAAGCCCCGCAGGGGCGCAACACCCATCTCTACATAGAGCCCCGCAGGGACATGCATCAAGGAAAAGCACATAAGTGGAAGGAGGGACCAGGGCCAGGAAAGTATCCATGCACAACTGCAAGACAATAATTGGCAGGTACTAATCCTTCCGCTGACAGCGTGCGGTGAAAAGAAAATAAACAGGCTCAAAGCAATACAACAGGGTCACATGTTTGCAACCAAGACAAATCAGAGTAGCACAAGCAAGACATAGGTCACTGGTGGTGTGCGTGGCAACCCAACTGAATACAGCAACCCAGATATGTGATATACGGAATACCAAGGGGCAAAACAAAAGCAAAGGACATAGATCAGATAAAATAACAAATTTGCTGACAGTCCTTATTGCTTCTTCGACCACTGGGTGCGTGTATTCAGACCTTTTAAAGTAAGCTGAAGACAGAAGCAAAGGACAAACCTCGGATAAGATAACCAATTGTCTGACGGTTCTTATTGCTTCTTCGACCACTGGATGCGTGCACTCAAAAGACTTAAACAAGCAGCCAATGAGAAGATAAAGCCTGTCAAGGGACGACAGAGACGAAGAGGGGGAGAGTGTTGCAGAGCAAAGAGAGCACAAGGCAGAGAAAAAGAAGGGCCCCAAAATTTTTCCGATTTGGACACCTAATTTTTGTATTATAACCATTCTTGTAATATATTTTTCGATGTAAATGCACTAGAGGAGTCCTCTAGATGCATCCCCACAAAAGATTAGAAACTTACCCATGTAAATTAGTAGGAAATTAGTCTTTTAGTGAATAAAGTTCCGGTCTCTTGTGTGAAAGGACCATTTTTAAGACGCAAGTATATAAGTCAAATTGTGACTCTTTGTAAAGACTTTTTGCCATTGTGAGAATCAAGAGCACAAAAATTCGATTTTGTGTCTTCTCCTCTTTGTATCTTTTTCTTTGTGAGCTTGTATGCTTGTGTATTGCTTGGAAAGAGTGTTAGGAAGTGTTGTCTATCCATGAAAGCTTTTGTTTGCTGTGGTTAAGGTGTGTGTGAGGTGTAGGAAGTGCTGAAGTGTAGGAAGTTTAATCCCATGACTCAGTATTTTGCTCATAACTTGAAGTAGGAGTGTCGAAATTGAGTGAAAATATCGCCATTGAATGCGTTTTCTTGAGAGCTTCGAAAAGCATATGCTATTCATTATATTTGGAGTTCGCAGCTGAGAGAAAAGCTCAATTTACTGTTGGCTGCTGTTCCAAGTATTGTGACACCATGACTGACAGTTGAAGCTTGTTTGGATTAGTCTTTGCCTTGTTTGCACTCTTTGAGTAACTCATTTGCATTGATCGTCATTTGAATGCATGTCTTCATACACTCGGCTAGGTTTTGATACTCATCGGATTGATAATTAAAGCGTGAATCCCCACTATATGCACTTGAGGGGGATTGAGGTATAGTCTCTTTCTCCACAAGTCCCTGAGTTGGTTCTTAGGTACACAGTAGGCTATGGACTTGAAAAACCTTGTGGATGGGCTTAGACTAGCCTCCAACCCATAAATGCACACACAAAAAGATCCTTCTTTGTATGTTTGTGGTGTTATAAGAGGTGGGGCACTTAGTGCCAAAGTGTGCTAAAGGATTCTGAGCTAAGCTCTTGTGAGAAATACAAATGAACCTTTTGAGGAGCACCAAATCGGGTACCCTTTGCAAAGTATAAGATATTTTTAGGTAAAGGCTCCTAGAATAAAGAAAACTTCTTAATGATGGGTTAGCCTTGATTAAAGTATATATTTGGCTTGTGGTTTACCTCAAAAACTCTTGGTGTGATTCCACTTGATTTATGCACAACTTTACCTCAAAAACGCTTAGTGCCAAAATAAGGTGAAATGGGATTCCACTTGGTTTATGCATAAGTGGATTCACAAAGTGGAGCACTTTGGAAAATTGTAAGGTCTCCCTAGAACTTCAAGTCAAAGTCGAACTAATGTCACGATGTGATTGTGTAATTTCTAAAAATGAGTATATCACTCGAGTCTTTAACATTGTGCTTGATGTAAACAATCGCATGATTGGGGTTTTCCCTTAAAACCAATCTGAAGTTTTTCTTGGAACATGGCCTAGATTATTAATGGGTTCACCTAGGACGTTAGATATTCAACCAAGAGTATTTTGACCATAAAGGGGGTGCTTCAATCGGAATTATCTCTAACCTCAATCATCTTGTTGATCGTCTTGGTGAGTAACTCTAATCAATGGGTAGCCTTGAAATGCAAAGATCCCTTGAAAGTAATTGTGGTTTGTGTTTATGTTGCTAATAATGCTATAGACAGAATTAAGTGTTGGGAAGAAACCATGAGGCTTCCAAGGGACATTCTCTTGGTTGGTGATTTCAACATGGTCACCAATCTTGCTGATAGATTTGGTAACAGAGATCATGTGCTAGTGGGCAAGGAAAGGGAGACTTGGTCAATTCTCACAACCTACTTGACCTGTCTGTTAATTTTAGTCATACTTGGAATAATAGAAGTATTTGGTAACTTGGTCAATTCTCACAACCTACTTGACCTATCTGTTAATTCTGGTCATACTTGGAATAATAGAAGTATTAAAAAAAAGCTTTCTGCTAGACTTGACAGAATTTATATGAATATTTCTAGATATCAAGAATCGTGGAACAATAGTTGTGAGCTAGACCACACCCTTCAACTTTCTGACCATGTTTCCCTTATGGTCAAGCTCTATAGAAACAACCCCGATTACAAAGTTGGTTAGCCTCATGTGGATATCTCTTTACTTAGAATCCCCTATGTTAAAAAGGAAATTGAAGACATCCTCAACAGTCAGTTTGCCAAAGATATCTCTCCCTTCTTGTCTTGGGGGTTAGCTATCAAAGAGATTCAAAGAGTGCTCACTACCTTCAAGCAAAAGTCTAAGGCAATTAGGAACAATAGAAGGATGATGATATTAAAAGAGATTGAGAATATTAAGTGTCTAATCTTAGTAACACTTCCATTACTTAGAAGGTCTTAGAGCTTTAGGATAGATTAAGATATGAGGACTACCTTCTTGCCATTGGTGCCCTTGTCATGTCCAGAGAATTTTAGGCTGGGAAAATTGAGAAACCTAATAAACACATGTAGATCTCATGAGGAAAAAGAAAGCTAGAGATTTTATTCTTTTGCTTAAGAAAAGTTTTGGTCGTTATGCTACTTGTATGAAAGAGAACTTATAGGATGCGTTAAGCTTCTTTACCAATGTTTTCTCTATGCCTCCCAAGAGAGGGGAGCACATCTAGAGTGCCAAGGGTACTATTGCTCTTAAAAGGAAGAAAATGATTCCTCAATACAATAGTGTGGTCTCCCTCCTGGATCTCCCCCTCTCTTCCAGTGAGGTTAGAGAAACCATCAATAAATTGAAACCCTATAAGTCTCCTGGACATGATGGTATTCCCAATGAATTCTTTCAAGAGCTTAAGGAAATATTGGTGCCCATTATTCTCTTGATCTAGCAAGAATCCATTAGAAGAGATAATCTTTCTACCTTTATCAATATTGGAGTTATTAAATTGGTGCACAAAAAAGGACCTAAGGATGACCTTAACAATTGGAGAACAATCTCTTGTAGACTTCTTTGTACAAAATTTATGGTGACACTCTTACTAGAAGGTTGAGTCCCTTAATGGATAATATCATTCTCCCTAAGCAAAAAGGTTTTATTAAAGGTAGATATATTCTTGATGCCATCATTTCCATTTGGGAAGGTCTTAATTATGATAAAGAGATCAACTTAGATACTTACTTCTTCAAAGTTGACTTTGATAAAGCTTATGATAGAATTGAGTGGGAGTTTATCCTTCAGTCCCTCCATGACATAGGAGAAGGTAAAAGATTTATCAAGTTTGCTAGTGTGCTTTTTGGAAATGCTCACTCTAAGAATGGCCAATTATCTGCTCCCTTCAAGCTTTGTAGATTAATAAGACAGGAATGTCCTCTTGCCCTCCTCCTTTTTTCCATTACTAATGATGCTCTGGGTTGGTTAGTTAAAGACAGTATTGATCAAGGCTCTATCCAAGGTATTGAGATTCCTAATGCCCCTTCCCACCTTTCCAAATGTTTGCTGATGATACTAACATGATTGTTAGGGTTGATGATTCCTCTGCTTCCAACTTTCTTAATTGTTTGAATTTTCTTTACATTCCTAGTGGCTCTATTGTTGATCATAGTAGAATTTGTTTCACTCCTCAAATGAGTTCATTCTTCATTGTGTTAAGATTGTAGGATGTGATATGATCAAGGAAGGAACAACCTTCAGACTCTAGGGCATACCAATGGTATTTGAAATTTCTAATAAACAGAGATGGAATTGGGTTATGGATGAATTTCAAGCAAAAGTTTTCAAGTGGATGGATCTATAGCAAAATATATCTCAAAGATCTTTTTTTCTTAAACATTACATTTTACGAACCTCGACTTATTATTTGTCTTGTTGGCAGTTGGCTCAAGCCATCTCTTTGGCTAGGAGATTTTTGTGGGGTGGTTCCAAATTTCCTAAGGTTGCTTGGAGTATATGTTGTATGAAGAAACCTGAGGGGGGCCTTGGTTTAATCTGCCCTTCTAGAATGGCTACCCAGATGGCTACCAAGTGGATTTTGAGAGCTACCTACTCTGAGGATTTTTGGGTCTATCTGATTATGAGAAATATAGATAAGTTTTATTTAAAAACTAACACGAATTGTTCTAACTTTTAGCTGTGGGATATTGTGATCTCTCCTATTGCTTTTGTCCCCAAAGGTACCAACCTTGTTTGCAACTTTTGGTATGCTTGGATGTTGGTCAAGGAAAAGTATTATTTACCTATTTGGTATTCTAATAATCTTTCCTTTTTTTGCAGGAATCTCTATGGATAGGCTGGTTTGATAATCCTAACAATGTCTCATTATCTATAAGAATGAATAAGTGCAAAAAAAAAGGTTTTTTAATTGGATGAGTTTATTCAGGAATGAAGATATGATAGAAGACAACAAAATTATGGAAATTGACTCTTTGTCAATGTCTTGTAAACGGTTAATTAAAGATAAGAAGCTGAAGCTCTTGGAAAATCTAGATAGCAACCTCTTGGAGAAACAAGTTTCTATGTGTGAAGCGGCTCAAGACATGTTCTTCAACTTCAAAAGAACATATACCAGCTTCAAGACTCTCATTGGAAGATTGAATAGAAAGTGGAACATCTCTTGGACCTCCCTGCAATGGAGATATAGGTTCCGAAGCACCTGGTCTTTACCTCTCTCCATAAAACAGTCCTGCTTGTTGAGTTCTGATTCTACACAAAGGTATTTGGATGGGGAGCAAAGCTAGGAAGTATAAAATTGATGCACGAATATGCTGCCACTGTGGGCTTATTGAAGATATGGAGCACTTGTTCTTCAACTGTAATTCAGCCTTAATGTTCTGGAAAGGTATCAACCTGTTTTGCAAAAACTCAGGACTAAAGATGCATGGTTTCAGAGAGCTCCTTGTTGGTGAATCTAACAGGATGGATATTGTTCTATGGAAACTACTGAGATTGGTCAATTTGGAAAAACAAAAACAACAAGGTTTTTGTTGTTAACAATAAAGACCAATTCTTCTCCTACCTGGTGGGAATGAGAAAAATTTTGAAATTTTGTAAATCTTTCCTCAATGATTCTCCTCATGAGGAATCTAACCCTGCCTTAGTGGTTCGTAACTACCATGGTAATACTTGGAGAGATAAAATGTTTTTTTTTAATAAAGGAAATTCAGCCTTAGCCTACTCTCCCAAACTTGTATTAAATAAATGGAAAAGCAAATTACAAGTGAACTAGTGCCCATGGGACACCCCGTGTCCCACAGATTGGGGGTAGAACTTACAAAGATTATATGTCATTACAAAGAAGGTTAATCACTCTCTCCTCCCCCTCATGTGGGGCCCACTTGGGTTTAAGCTTGTTGTTGACTAGGGTAAGCATTGTCTGATGCCTGAAAGGGGGGTATTTCTTATAGTTGGTGATTCTTTTACTGAGGAGGAAAAACGATTTCTCGATCGACCACTCTTTGGGGAAGTCGCCGAAGTTGTAGGCACATCTTTCCCACCAAATCTTCCAGGGGACCTCCCCTCTGATGGCATTCCAGAGGGTCGCCCAGCAGTCGATCGCTTCACCTAGCAGAGCTTGTTTCCAGCAAATATGCATCTCAAGTCTAATTTTCTTTCTGATAATTTGCCAGAGCCTATTGGATTTGGGACAAGTAAAGAAGATGTGGCCAAGATCTTCAATGGATCAATAACAATGCTTGCACTAGGGAGACACCCCACATATTTTGTTGGCCTTTTGGTTGGACAAGATTCCCCAATAAAGAATTTGCCATAAGAGGACAAGCTTTTTGTTTTCTATGAGAGGATGCCAAATAGCCATGAACTTCATTTCCCATTGCAACCTCATTCAAGACAGGCACCACTTCTTGTTGAGGTTGACTTAGAAATCAATGATTCCTTTGATATTCGAGATTTTTGTTAGACAATTACCATTGTTCCATCTGAGACCCAATGAGCATTGTGACTCATGTCCCATGAGTAGTCGGGCTTTAGAGCGGTCCCAGGCAAGATGTCTGCTTTGTAGAATGTTCCATTCTTCATAGGTAATGTTGACTCTAGGGTTGATATCCTCGAAGTTAACCCATTGGTTGGTGACTTGCTTCTAGAGATGTTTCCAATTTCTAAAGCCCTTGGTCCAGAGTCTCTTGGCACTTTGAATGTTCCAAGATTCCACATTCCTGGTGCCATGGATCGAAAAACAAATAGAGTGATTCTGTCTGATATCGGTTGCCCACTTCCAATCTTCACTGATTCTTATAAAGCTTTTTACTTTATTCCAACTCTTCCATAGGGAGCACAGGAGGCTCGAGCCCTTTGGAAAAACCCAGATCGGGGAAAAAAAGGGGTCAGAATTTCATGGTTCTTCCAATTTGGGTATCCCACTAAATTCAAAGCATCCTTGTTCCTGAATATAGTTTGGCCCATGAAGACTTCCCATTGCACCAAGCCTTAATCATCCACTTTGTTGCAAGTTTGGAAGCCATGCAACCCATGTCCAGAATACCAAGGTCCGCACTATCCCTCTTGCTAGTGCAGATGGACCACTTGATTTTTGGAATCCCCCTCCTGTTGTGGTCATCTATCATTAGGGGAAAAAGTAAACGCTACATGGGCCTTGTAAGGATCCCTAATTTTTAGGGATTAAGCTTAATTATGTTCTTGTTTAAGGAGACAAAGTGCATTTAATAGGGCACTTTTTAGTAGGCTAGAATAGGCTTTTTTTTAGGCTTTACTAGGCCTCTCTCTTTCTCCTTCTAGAGAGAGAGCAAGAGAATCTACTTTCCACATCATCAAACTCATGCATGTATTTGAATAAAAAAATGTTTTTTTTAAGTCTCATTTTTAGTGTATATTAACTCAAAAGGGCCCGTTTTTTAATATATATGTAAGAAGTCACTTTTTTGGGCCCATTCTTTAAAGTTTCTTTTAGAAAAAGTATAATTTTCAACCTACCTCCAAAAGTAAGTGCCACATCATCAAATCCGTGAGTATGCTTCCCCCAAAAAATGACTTTTTTCAAATTTCATCATTTTCAGCCATACATAGTGGAAAAATACACTTTAACCCATACACATACAAGAAAACACATTTTTTGAGCAAAACATATGCTTTAGAGTCCCTTCCAACCAGTTTTCCACTTTGTTTTTGATATCATTGGTCATTAGCAAAGATGGAGTTGACATGTATCACAAACTTCACAGTAGAACGTCCTCATGCTCCTGCATCAACAAGTATCCATGTTCGTGTGCCTAGAGAGTTTGCTCCAAATACACAATGCAACAATGATGCCAATTCTCAAAATGAACATCGTGTAGCTAGAGAAAAAAGTATTGATCTTTGGACTCATGGTCCACTATATCCTCTTGATCCAATATTTTCTTACCATCCAACATTCCATAACCTCTCAACTTTACTTCTGTTCATTGGTGCAGGTGAAGTTGGACTATTAGGTTACTACAAGCGATTATCTACACATTCACATGCTACTGCTAAGTATTGGTTCCAACAATATCAATTCCATCATATGAGGGTGGTCACTTTAGAAAGCACAATCATATCTTTACAAAAACAACTTGCAAATTTTGAACAGGATATGGAAGCAAAAGAAAGCACAGTTTCAAAGTTAAATGTCAATCTCCAGCAGCTGAAAGAGACTCCACTTGATATGAGATATAGGAGAAGAGCATTCTCATCCTTTGAAGCTCTTTTAGTAGGTGGCAGAGCACGAAAATGACATATATATGCAACAAGGTGAGTGTTTGTTTTACTTTTATATGTTTTAATGAAGATTTGTAATGGAATCTTTCATTGTGTAGGTCATTTATTCAAGACATAACTTCTTCATCAACAACACACAACCAATTCAAGCTGATGAATAGCTATATAAACAGCAAAGAAATCACTTTTGCTATAGACACACCCATAGGAAAGTGTATTAGAGTTTTTGTTGAAGTTGAGTTTTCAGGGAAGTTAAAAAACCTTATCAAAGTGCAAGATGTGCAGGCAATATGTGAGGAAGCAGGCATCAGTAGAAATGGGTATACTGCAATGTACACCCTTCTATGGCAAGCCTTCCAAGTACAACGTATTTCTCAGAGTATATTTCCATGCCCATATAAAGTGTCTATAAAAAAAACTTCTATTGAGGATGCGACTCGTACTATTGGACAATATTTATTCATAGAAGACACTATGCCTACCTCTGTTTATCATCCAAATATTCCCAAAAGGCAATCAAAGATCCTATCTACACAAGGATTTACTTACACTAAATTCAACAATATATTTGTGGATCTTCAGAAGCTTCAACGAGCATTGGTTCACTTTTATAGTTCAACAATCAAAGGTACCCCTACTACATTTTATTTGGTGTCGAAGTTTTATTGCATTCAAGTGTCATATTAAGGTAATGATTCCTCTTTTGTGCAAACTGTAATGTTAAGTTAAAGTTCATACTAAAGCTTGATGAGTGCCAAATCATAAAGGGTTGGTGACTGGAAAGGTTTGTGTGATGCTAATGAATGAAGTTATAGACCATGCAATGAGTGATGAAACTTTAGGATCCACTTCTCATTTTACTTACAGTGTGCGATTAAAGAAAGATATATGGTGGCTAGGTGCTATAGAAGTTCCCAAAGAAACAAACAATGTTATTTCATGGATTTTTAATAGGACTCCATGGATTACAAAAGTAATCTCTTCACAAATACATGGGCAAAAGGTTTTTGTAGATGATATAGGTGATTTTGAGGTAGAATGGCATTTGGGTGGAGACCTTAAGAGTATTAAATGCATGTTAGGTTGTAAACAAGGAGCATCTTCTCTCTATCCTTGCCCATATTATACACAAGGTTACAAAGGATCTATTTTTAAACATAACAGGGTTCACCTCTCCAAACACTTAAAAAACCCTTTGAACCTTAGAGAAATTCCAGAAAGACAATTTGCAACCTGCATCCACTTTTTGCAAAACATAACCCTTGTGAACAAATTGATTGTGCACTACTCCTGCACTTTGACAATTGAACTTTGAATGTTGAGGGATAGGATAAGGAGGGGTAAGGGTGGGGCAGGGTATCAGGATAAAGGGAGGGGCAAAGAGTAGGATTAGGGGCTCTGGAGAGGGCCAAAATGATAAAACATGAAAGCTATAGAGGGTGCATATGGAAAAATGTGAAACATATGGTAAAATTGGGTGAGAATAGACCATGTGGACCATGTGCAAAATAAGAAATCATGCAAAATATGCATGAAACATGTGTGATTTTGACTAAAAAGAGAATTAGAGTCTGGATTTTGCAAAAATAATGCAAAATTTGAGTCCAATAGGGTGAAAAAACATGAAAATGACCCCAAATTTGAAAAAAATGACCATCTGAGGCGCAATCTACAGTCAAAAGTACGTTTTCGAGAAAAATAAAAAAAATACATAGTTAACCACCATAGGATGAATTTTATCCTATGGTGGGGGGAGGGGTGAGGAAGGGGGGGTGGAAAGAGAGAGAATTAGAGTGAGGGTAGAGGGAGGTAAAGGGAGGTTTTTTTTTTGCAAAAATAAATAAAATAAAAAATTAGCCATCGAGGACTTTTTTTTTAATACCATAAAAATAGATAAAATTCAAATAAAATCCAAAAACTTCAAACAAAAATCCAAAAAAAATTAGAAAAAAATTTGAAAAAATTCCATAAATTTTTAGGCTACTAATCCCACTCAAAACCATAGAGATCTTCCTTTTTGCCTCCATTTTATCAAGAAAATGACATTGAAAAAAGATGAAAAATTCTTTAAAAATTCTAAAAATTCTTTAGAAATTTCCTAAAAATTTCCAGAAAATTGTTCATGCAAAGGGCTGTGAAATGGCTTCTAATTTGCATAAAAACTCAAAGAACAAGCATAAAAATGGATAAAAACTAATAAAACTTAAGCAAAAAATGGTACAAGAAGGCTATGTGCAACCTGGATAGATTTTGCAAGTTCTAGGTGATCCAGAAATCTTCCCTTGTGCTGATGATAGGCCTTGAGCCTTGATATCTAGACTAATTGAAACTCTTTTCCCTCCATAATCTCCAATTGTACTGCACTTCATTTGATCTATCTTCCTTTTGAACACACTAACTATTTGACAGGCTATCCTGAATCCTTCCTTGGAATAATATCTGCCCCATACTCCATCTTTTGTATCTCAGTTTCAACTATTGTGTGACTTAATCTGCAAAATTTCATTTTTACAATTCCAACTTCTTCAGTCAATGGAATCCTCTATTTCCAAAGACTTGCAGATACTCCTTCCACATCCTTGTAAAGCCTTGCACTAACTACTATAAAAATTATTATAAAAGGAGATATCCATACTAGTATCCATAACAAAGTGGCCACTAATGTAGGATTTGAAGAAGCTTCATCACTGCTGCACTTAAGGGCTTTTCTTTTCTTCTCTCTTCTATGACCTTTGGCGTAGACTGTTTCACTCGAATCTCTAACATGAATGATATCCTCTTTTCCTTCATAGACTTCCTCTCTCCTTGTGTGGTTTGGAAAAGTTCCATGGTAGGAAGATGGGTCTTCGGCATGGAGCCAAGCCAACATGTTTCCTTCTTCATGTAAATTTACTTCTTCATATAGATCTACCTTTGGGTTGTCCTACAATTCTTCTTCCATACAAATACCATTTGTCTGCATCATGCTAGTATGTCTTTTATTTTTCTTCTAAAAATATCTGCTGCAACTCTTTTCCCTCTTGCTTTACCCACATTGTGTCCTTACCCTAGTCATGCAGCACATTGGCATGCCTTAACCAAGGTCTCCCAATAAACAAGGGGAAACTTCTTTCTCTTGAGATATCAAGCTCAACATGTGATGATCTAGGTTAACACGTATCAGTTTTTCATTTCTTTGACATGTATAGTGGTCGCACCGGTATATGTCAGGGATACTTCATTGAGTTGTACTAGGTTTATCTACCGAGAGTGATAGCACATTTCTTTCTTGCCAGCTCACTCATTTGCAGAAATTAGGTTTTTCCTTATGTACTCGTCTTTATATATGCATTTTATTGTATTCTTGTTTTTAGGTCTTCTTGTACATTCACTCTTATGTAATAGAAGAAGAAGAAAATCATTCTTCCTTGCCTCAATCCAAGTGTGTGCTACTCTTTGATTGTGAGAGTGTGTGTGTGAGCTCTTTTCCTTATCTCCTCCTTGTGACATGGTATCAGAGCGAGCATGGTTGTAGAGAGCTCGTGGAGAAGGCGAGGGTGAAGAGCACGCAGCAAGGCATGGAGAAAATGCGATTCACAAACGACCTCCATTTTCTATGAAAATCGGCATGAAGGTAGAAGACCTCAAAATATTTTCATGAGCTAACCCTTTAGGGTCACCCGTTTTTGTCACATCAAAGTTTCGGAGCCATCTCCATCTCCGTTTTGAGCCCGTAAGGTGAGGCCCACAAAAAAACCACGTCAGTTTTAGAAACTGTAACTTGCATCATGTTCCGAAACACTCATACATTCCAGATCTAGAATTTCAAGCAATTCCATGTACTGTTGATACACAAAAACTTTTTTTTTCTAAGATCGAATTGTCACGTCATAGTGCGACAGTGTTCAAGCAGAAGTGTGGTGTTGTGAATTGTTGCAAAAATGGAAAACAAAGATGGAATGAGTCAGATTATGAGCGATAAGTTGGACAAGAACAACTTCCATGCTTGGAGATTCAGAATGACGAATTTCCTAATGGGAAAAGGCTACTAGAAGTACATCGAGGGAGATAATGAAAATGATCTATAGTTATCAGAGAGGAATCGGACCACAAAACAGTTAAGAGCATACGAGGAATGGAATCAAGGAGCACGAAAGGTAATATATTGGCTATATGTTAGTATACAGGATATCATGATTGGGCACATATAGGATTCCAAGACTCTGAAAGAGTCTTGGAACAGTTTGGTCACATTGTATGAGACCAATACAAAGGCACGGAAATTACAACTCAAGAACGAGCTGCATACATTGGAGAAAAAGAGCATGTCGATAAGTGACTACACTCTGAAAATCAAAAGCAAATGTGAGTCACTTGCATTTATTGGCGTGAATTTAGATGATGATGATAAGGTGGAAGCGCCTTCATGGTTTAGGAGTTGCATATAAGAAGTTCAGAACTTCTATACAGATGAGGGAAAATATTTCGAATTTTGTTGATCTGGTATCTATGCTGATTATTGAAGAAAAGAATCTTGGTGAGGATTCAAACTCCCAAGGAAAACCTAGTTCTGAGAAGGTACTCTACTCTGGCAGAGGAAGAGGAAGAGGTAGAGGTTTTAGAAGTGGACGAGGAAACAATAACCAAGACCGAAGTCAACAACAGAATCATGTAGGAGGAAGAGGAAAGTTTCGAGGCAAGGGAAGCCAAAGAGGTCGCAGAAATTTCCAAAGAAATGATTCAGATAATGATAGTAAAGGATGTTGGAATTGTGGTAAACCTGGGCACTTTGAATGTGATTGCAAGTTGAAGAATCAAAATAACAAAAGGCAGCAAAACAACTATGCATCCACAAGTGCAAATGATTCTGAGAAGCTCTTCATGGTTCAACATCACATGATGAATATGTTTTCTACTAGTGTTTCAAGATCGAATGATAATGTCGAGTATGTTGATTTAGGTGCTTCAAATCACATGATCAGTCACGTGGAATGGTTTAGTACTTTGCAAAAATCGCCAATTCTTTGATATGTTGAAACAGGTGATGACACATCACACCGTATCGAGCATACAAGAAAAGGCTGCAAGTGGGTTTACAAGGTAAAGCACAATGTTGATGGTAGCATAAGCAGGTATAAAGCACGTTTGGTAGCAAAAGGATATGCACAAACTTATGGCATTGATATGAGGAAACATTCAACCCTATAGCTATAATTCCTACTGTCAGAACACTTGTTGCATTAGCTACAACAAAAGGATGGACTTTGCATCAGATGGATGTGAAGAATGCTTTCTTACATGGTGAGTTATAGGAAGAAGTCTACATGGACGAGCCACAAGGATATGAATACTCAAAGCATCCAAAATATGTTTGCAGGTTGCAAAAGGCTTTGTATGGGCTTAAGCAAGCTCCTTGTGCATGGCATGCGAGGATTGCTGATTACTTAACCACCATTGGATTTTCTATGTGTGATGCAGATCATTCACTATATGCAAGGAAGGTTGATGATGGCATCATGATTGTGGCTATTTATGTTGATGAATTGATCATAGGTGGTGATAATGAAGAACGCATCAAAGAGGTAAAGCAACTTCTTATGTAGGAATTTGACATGAAAGATCTTGGTGTGTTGTGCTATTTCTTGGGCATTGAGTTTATATATACAGAAAGAGATATATGGATGTCACAAAGGCAATATGCCTTGAATATGTTGCAAAATTATCATATGGCTGATTGTAAGCCAATTTCTATGCCATTAGATCAGAATTTGAAGTTAGATACTACATCAGCTGAAGCATTGGAAAATGCTACTCTGTATAGGAAAATTATAGGAAGTTTGATATCTCTCACAATTACGAGGCCTGATCTTAGCTACACTATTGGACTTGAAAGTCAATTTATGCAAGTTCCAAGAAGCCACATTTGGATGCTCTGAGGCGCACTCTACGTTATGTGAGTGCTACTTTGGATTATGCATTGTTTTATGAAGCTGGTGTAGATTTGCAGGTTCATGGATACACCGATGCAGATTGGGCTAGTAGCATTCTAGGTAGAAGATCTACTAGTGGCCTTCTATTCTCACTTGGGAGTGCAGCTATTACATGGAGCAACAAGAAGCAACCCATTGTTGCTTTGTTGAGTACAGAGGCTGAGTATAGAGGCAGCATGTGAAGCATCATGGATGGAAATGCTACTTGCATATTTAGGTATGAAAGTGCAAAAGCCTATCACTATCTATTGTGATAATCTTAGCAGTATACAGTTAGCACGAAACCCTGTTTTTCATGCTAGAAAAAAGCATATCGAGGTACATTATCACTTCATCAAAGAGAAGGTATTAGCAGGTGATATTGATCTTGTTTATGTGAGAACAGATGAGCAGGTTGCTGATATTTTCACTAAAGCACTTGGATCAGAGAAGCTGAAGAAGTTTTGGAAGATGCTTGGATTAGAGGACATGACGTTGATCTTGAGGGGGAGTTGTTGAGATATCAAGCTCAACATGTGATGATCCAAGATGACACGTATCAGTTTTTCGTTTCTCTGACATGTATAGTGGTCACACCAATATATGTCAAGGATACTTCCAGATGAACATATTAGAAGATTATTGGCCTTATGTAAGACAAGGGGTCTGATGGGAAGAGAAGATACATTTTTTATCCTTTTCCCTGCAACATTAGAAAGGCTAGTAGACAAATGCTTTAGTCATTTTCCAGACAATCATTTCACCATATGGGACCTACTGAAGGAAGCATTTAGGACATAGTTCCAACAAGGGAACACAACTGAAAACATCATTGAGAAGTTAGAAAATCTAAGACTAGGTCCTAGAGAGATCTTTCCAAAATTTATCACCAGAGCCAAGGCATTGATGGCTAAATTGCCAAATTTTTCCCATGATTTTTTCATCAAGAAGTGGTTAACTAAACCACTTCCAATATCAACACAATGTAAAATAAAGGAGTTAGTGTTACCGACAACAACAATAGAAGAGTATATTAATATAGCCATAAGATTGGAGCAAATTAGGCATTAGTATGGGGAACAAGCTCTTCCAATTTATCATATCCTGTAGAACCTGAGGACCTAGTAATTCAGCTAAGGAAAGAACTTGAGAGCTTGAAAAGGAATAAACCCCACAAAGAGGAGGAAAGTGCAGTAAATTAACTAAGGCAAGAAATCCAAAGTAAATTTGACACAACTTCGACAAGAGCTACAGGATCTCTAGGGAGGTGACATAAAAAATGGATTATGGTGCACCATGTGTAGCAACTAGGGTCATGTGGTAAGTGAGTATCCAATTTTAAGTGTAACTTGTCAGTTATGCAGGAAAGTTGGGCATGAGGCCCATGAGTGTCATTCAAGAGGGATGCCTGCACAACCATACAGGGTACAAGGAGGAGCACAACCTTCAACTAATGTGATGAAGCAACACCTACTCAAGGTAACAATTATAACCAATGGCCTAGGAGTAATTTTGGAAATGGGCCTAGATGGCCAATTATTTGTTTTAGGTATGGAGAATGTGGACACTACTAGAGTAAATGTACTCTGCCAGAAAATGCCCCGCCTTGCAGGAATTTCCTAGAGTCTAGGGACCATTATACTAATTGTTGTCCTAAGAACCAGACATCTTCATCTGGGCCACACATTCAAATGATTTTTGTGTGCAAAGAAGAAGTTGTAGAACATCAATGTGCCATCACCATCTACCAGAGTGGTGCGATTAGAAGAAATTGAATATTTGGCAGTGTAGACAAGAAGCAAGGGGAAGGCTCAATTAGAAATAGGTCAAGAGTCAAGGATTAATGGATTGAACAAAGACAAAGAGACATCTAAAGACAAAGCCAACACGTGTAGATACAAGGCAAAAAGAAGATCTCATAGGTACTAGTGATGCCATTGGACATGCATTCAACAAGGCTCATAAGGAGTTTGATAAGTCAAATAGAGCCCATTCTCTCAAGGAATCGAAAACTTCAAAACTACTCAAGTCCATGAAAATGAGGTCAATATTTTTTATTTAATAAAGATGGATGTGAAATTCAGGTCAGAGCTCTTGCAAATAATTGATGAGGCTTCCATAAAAGGTTTAGTGGCAAAGGTTGCTATTATGCATAAAGATAGAATTGTAGTGGAAGCTTCCCTCACAGATTATAAGAGCCCTCAACTAAAAGACACTATAAGAAGACATGAGTTTCAAGGAGTTATTGTGGATGGAAGTTTTGGCATTAACTTGATGCCTGAACATACCATGAAAAAGATTGGACTACAATCTTCAAGACCTGCCAACTTCATTGTAACATTGGTAGAACAAAGCATAGTAAGACCTATGGGAGTGGTCCCTAGAGTCCGAGTCGAGATACAAGGTACCATCTTTAACTTGGACTTTGTTGTCTTAAGGTTGCCACAGGTAGGTGTCACAAGGAAGGAGATAAGGAAGAGAGCTCATACACATACTCTCACAATCAAAGAGAAGCACACACTCAGATTGAGGCAAGGAAGAATGATCTTCTTCTTCTTCTTCTTCCATTACATAAAAAGGAATGTACAAGAATGACCTAAAAATAAGAATACAACAAGTGCAATATATAAAGAGCAGTACATAAGGAAAAACCTAATGTTCGCAAATGAGTGAGCTAGTAAGAAACAAATGTGTGATCACTCTCGATAGATAAATCTAACCTGGGCTTCGATATTCTTTACTGATGATGTCGATGACAGTGGACTGATTGATCTTCGAATAACCCTCCTTCTTGTTGCTTTGCAAGGGACCCTCAAGGTTTGAGACCAGGTTGCGGTCATGAGCTACTCATACTCCTCTTACGCTAAGAGAATTTCAATAGAAAAAATATTACCTCTTAAGCCAGTACAGTATTGTTGGTACCCTTGCACTCTTCTACACTTTGCAAATATTACTTCTCCTATGCTCAAGCCTCCTTGTGGTCCCGTCATGCATGCCAAATTTTGTTGGGGGAATTCTTGTGCAAAAAAGGACTTGAGAGTTTGTAGGAGAAGGAAGGAGAAGAAGAGAAATACAGACATCGGAAGCTTTCTGTAGATTGATTATAAAAATAAAAGTACAATGATGATGTACAGCACAAAGCCAAATGCTCTCTATGCATAATCCCAAAGAGTACACAATCAAAAAAGGTTACAAGATACCCAAGGTTCTTTCTGCCACCGACCTTCTCTACACCAGACCTCCACCTTCTCCAAGAGCTTGCACTTGTGCACACCTTGCACTCAAGCTTCCAATAGGGGAGGAGAGATGGACACCGTCTGCCGATGCACACATGGCTTGAATGAAACTTTGTAATCCTTGATTGCCTTGCTTAGCACTCCTCTGCACACACCTAAGTCATACTTCTTGCATACTTTGCACTTGCTTCTCTAGGTCGCACACTCCCTAAATGTCTCTTGCTCTTCTCTCTCCTAGTATAGACTATGCTTCCTTGCTTAGTCTAACCAAGAGTAATGCATGCTTTGAGTTGAGTGTGGGTTAATGTACATACGCTCCTAATTGATAGAGTATCTTGGTGATCACTTTTATGTCTCAAGAAAAACGATAAGAAGACATACGCTTCTGGGGACACTAATATACCACTTGGGGATAACAAACGGGCAACCAAAAGCGTAAAGGTGCCATAATTCATTCACAAAGCGATGTCTCTAAACTTGGTGCTTGAGGATTTAGGGTTTGACTTGAAAATTGAGTGAGAATAGGGCTTAAAAACTGGTTGGGAATCACAAAAAAGAAGAAAACCAAAAAGAAAGGTTGAAAATTCAACTTTTTGCAAAGAGTGATATCCATGAACACCTATGGAACAGAAACATCATCCTCTACATCTTAGCCAAAAAAAATAAGAGAGAAAGAAAGTATGTACATGTGGAAAGGTTTAGGGGTCATCTATGTATTGAAAATAGGGCCTAAGAACTCTAAAATTAAGCAAAATCATTGAGAAATATTCTTGGTATGAAGAGAGGCCAAAGACATCATTTCTGGGATATCGGACATTTACTGGGTGATTGAGGGTTGCATGTGCTTAGGAAGTGCCTAGTTACCACAAGGACATCAAGTCAAGTAGAAAAAAATAAAAATACAGATCATTTGCAAAGGATGATTTCGTGCTATGAAGAGACATTATTCCTTGAGCTTATAAAAAAAAAGGAGATCAATTCAAGTGCAAAGCTATTGATATCAAAGCCTAGGCACTAGGCCAAAGGGAAAACCACAAGAATCTCAATGAAAGATAAGTGTTTTGAACTCTATTCAAACCAACGATGTCCTTAGGAGAATAAAGCCATATAGACATAAATCCTCATAGGTTTTGACTTAATCAAAAGAAATTGGAACCAAAGACACTCGAAAAATACTTGGGAGATGTAAACATATGCAAAAATGGGGAAAGGTGACCAAAAGCAAGTGTGTTCCAAGTTTATATCAAAGCCTATAGTGAGAAAAACCATAGGAAGCTTCAAACGTCAAGCTCTAAGATTCATATCCATAGGACAATATCCCTTGCTACTTGTGGAACAAGGACATTATTCTTGTAAAGAGGATGCTTGAGTGAGCTTTTGAGCACTACCTGCATGAAGAGAGATTGAGAACTTAGTATAGGTCCCCACAAGAGAATATACCCTAGCTCAAAGGGAGAGTTGCACTAGAAGGAGGTCACTGTACCTTTTGTGGGAAGAGACTTCAAGGATTGAATTTGAGGGCTTATAAGTGAAAAGATAATCCATTAATCTAGGGAAATTTTTAGTATGACTCATCTGTTAGCTTTTTGGAGGAAATTCAAAGAAATCCTAGATATTTCTCAGCAATAATGTCCAGAGAGATTATTGAATGAGCACTTGAACATTTTAGGCCATCTAAGGGAAATGTGTTGATTCACAAGCCACACATGTGAGATGTATTGATCTTTCTTCTAGACATCCTCAGTTAAGTTCTTGATAAGGGAAGTTCTTAAAGAAAGATCATTAGCATGGAGTGAGCCAAAACAATGTAGAGCTAAGTGTAGGTTCTAGGGTTTGCATTCATAGCACTTAGAGTTGGTGAAGATCACTTTTGACATCACGCTTTGCATAGAAGATTTAGACTAGCAATGTAGAGAGACAAATAGTACATTAGGAACACAAACTCCCTCTAAGGAGTGACAATGCACATTGAAATGGATTCACCAATATGTTATAAAGTAAATTCTATGATCCAAACATCTCACCATTTCAAAAAAATATGAAATCGGACACCATTTGGTCTCTAGTACATAAGATCTTGAGACTAGACTTAAGCATAGTTTCATGTGTTGTCCACTTAGCCTAGTGGTCAAGTCTCAAGATTGGGAAGGAGGAGATCTTGGGTTCAATGCCCATGGGGATCAAGGGGAGATATTTTTGCCAAAAAAACTCTAGATCCTTATAAAGAGACTTAACTTGAGTGGTTAGTACACATACCACTAGTGGAGTCTAGTGGAAGGTGCCAAAGTAGTGGCGGAGATCACACATGCACTTGTGGACTCTAGTTACATTTGTGGTCCTTGTTGATTCGAGTAGCTATATATACAAGGCTTGGTTGGGAAGAGAGTCATCTCTCTAGCAAGTGGTGGTCCTAATAGTCTAGTTCATTACATCGGTATCATGTATGCATCCTTTGCTCCTATTGTTGATGACCTAGAAGTAGTCAAAGCTCAAATACTTGAAGAAAAGAATTTTTTATAGTAGTAGGAAAATAAAACTTCTTCAATTTAGCTAGACAGCAAGTAGTTCGCAAGAAAGTCCAAACCACTAATAGGGATATTTGAATATAAACAAATGTATATCAACCTTGAAGAGATTCTTTGATTTAAAATCTGAAAAGAATTAGTGGATGTTTAGACTTGGGTTGAGGGGAAGGTCTCTAAAAAATACCTAGGGTAAGTGAATGATTTTTAGACAATCAAAGAGATCTTATGATAAAGACTAATTCTTTATCATTGTCACAAGGTCAACAGGAATTGATCAGGATTGAAAAATCTTGTCCAAGAAGTTTTCTTTGGAATTACTATGAAGTTTGCCCAAGTATTGGCAATAAAATTCAAGAATAATTCATGAGAGTTACCACTTGAAGCATTGAATCCTGAGTTGGGCTAAATTTTGGAATTAGATTTTTTTCCAAACTAAAGGTATAAAGAGGTAAAAGGGTATCAACACACCCTAGATGTGAGGCCTTAAAGTTATTGGCAAGAACTAGTAAGTGAAGAAAATGGATAAAACACCTTACTCTTAGCTCTCAAAGTTGGCATCAACAAGGGTTAAAGAAAGGATCGTTAGAAATTATCATGAGAATCCTTTTCTTGGAAAAGAACATAAAGTTAATGTACTTAAACCGCTAGAAGAAATTATATAGAAATAAAGGATTTTTTTTTACTCTCACATCCAGATCAAGGATCTTTGAGTGAATAAAGTTAAGATCCAAGGGACAAACGATGCAAGAAAATAGAGGTAGTCAAAAGGGGTCAAACATATGCTATCGCTTGAATCGATCATGTACAGAATCCAAGCATAGGAGTGTAGACTATGGGTAGAGACAAATGTTGAAGGTAGAGAATGGACAAAAGCCAAGGCAGCTCATATTTATATGGGAAAGGAAACATTGGAAAATCTATGTGGACCAATGAGAGAATGGATGTGTCATCGCCTCATGATTCCCAATGACTGATTGGTGTGAACCAAGAAGCAATGAAATTGTGACACATGTCAAACTATATCTTGAGATTCGCAAAAAATGACATGGACCAATGACAATGTGCCATGTCTCAAGGTTATGTCAAGATTCATCAAGGTCAGATGACATGGAACGGTCATACTTCCTGGAGAGCCTATATAAGCTCCTCACTTCATTTGTGGCCCTTTCCTTTGTGCTCTCTCTAGTCCTTGCACACATGTTTGATGGTAAAGACAATGCCTATCATACTTATGGTTGTCATCTGTTTCCACCCTTGACTGCTTCATGTAGAAGTCAAAGCACTTTCACCGTGCCTCACACATATTGACATATTTTGTTCAGGATATGTTGCCCTTACTTAGGTAGTAGGTATGTACCAAGTGATTCAATCTAACCTTTCTCGTATCCGATGAGGGACACCATCGAATTTGGAGGTTAAGCTATCCTTCCCTTCCCCTTCAACCTGCTTTGTGCTCTTGGATTCATTTGCCATAGCTTTTGCTACACCCATTTTTTTCATTTTGACCAACTAAACTTCTCCCAAACTTGATGGATTATTAGCCCAAACAAGATGTTTTTTGTATTAGCCGAATCAAACATCTATGTTAAGGGTATTCCTTCAAAAAAGAGCCTCACATGGTGCACCATAGATGTAATTACTAGAGCCATTACGAAAGGAAAAAAAATTAGCACTTGGAGGTGGAATGGTTTCTTTTAAATCTGATTTCAACCCATCAACTAAGGGTTAAAACAACCCAAATGATCCCACCACATTAAGACTCTTTCAATGTTACATGGAAGCCATGACTTTGTGTTTGACTAACACTAGAAAGGCTTCCTCTTGGTAGAAACGATATGATGATTCCAAAGATTTTAGCTAGGAAACAAAGGATATATGGCTGAGATATATCAACAACCAATGCTTGTCTACACATATCGCAGAGACAACAAGCTGTAGTGCCTAGAAGTCGATGCCGCCTCCAAACATACTTATAGAGAGAATAAAAAGATAAATTGTTTCATAATTGAAGTCCATTTTCAAGGTTTCAATGTTTGTCCTCTATTCCCCATATTCATGGCATTTCACTTCTCGCTTCACATCCCTGTTAGACATGGTCAATGCTCCACTCTCATGGAAGACTTGGCATCATGCCAAGAAACTAGTTCACCTTTGGGTGGACATTGAGGGGGGATGTTAGATATGTTCAATGCCTCACCCTTATGTAGCACCACCATTGTTCCATAACACTCTATTTTGTAAGGCCCCCATTATGAGGAGAAGCCATGTGAGAGTGTTGGACATTGGTAGGTTCCTGACTTTGAGGTCAGACGAGGTCTAGTGTAGACCGTAGATGGATAGTTAGGAAGGTTACTTCTAAGCCATTGGATTTGGGATTGATCCGATGTGAGGATCAACCTAAATCAAGGGCTAGAAACAAAACTAGCTTTCTTAACTTGGGGAAGGGTCTATTTAATATGGGCCATTGGATCTAGACTTGATCCTAAGTGTGGATTAAGCAAGATCAAGGGCTGCAAACAAATGGTAGCTTGATCCATGCCCAAAACATGTGTCTCAGCCACCAAGGTTTGAGGCTGCACATTCAAAGAGCAATATATACAAATTGAAGAAGGCGTTCTATTTGATGAAACAATCCCTAAGATCATTGTACGAGCAAATAGACATTGGGAGCTACATGAAGGTCTTTGGTAGTCTTATCTACTTATGGAGTACCATACAAGATATCAATTTTCTGGTCAGACTTTTGAGACAGCTTGGGAATAGACCTTGTGAAGGACATTTAAGAGTTGGCAAGCACGTACACTTGAGAAGGATGGTGGAAATAGTCTACTATGCAACCATGAAGAATGCAATGGGTATCCTCAACAAAGTGCCTACAAAGGATCTACTTCAGATACATCTTCGAAGACTTGGCATTGGGCCAAGGAGATAGTTCATCATTTGGGTGGACATTGAGGGGGGGTGTTAGACATGGTCAATGCTCCACTCTCATGGAAGACTTGGCATCATGCCAAGAAACTATTTCACCTTTGGGTGGACATTGAGGGGGGATGTTAGATATGCTCAATGCCTCACCCTTATGTAGCACCACCATTGTTCCATAACACTCTATTTTGTAAGGCCCCCATTATGAGGAGAAGCCATGTGAGAGTGTTGGACATTGGTAGGTTCCTGACTTTGAGGTTAGATGAGGTCTAGTGAGATGGATAGTTAGGAAGGTTACTTCTAAGCCATTGGATTTGGGATTGATCCGATGTGAGGATCAACCTAAATCAAGGGCTAGAAACAAAACTAGCTTTCTTAAATTGGGGAAGGGTCTATTTAATATGGTCCATTGGATCTAGACTTGATCCTAAGTGTGGATTAAGCAAGATCAAGGGCCGCAAACAAATGGTAGCTTGATCCATGCCCAAGACATGTGTCTCAGCCACCAAGGTTTGAGGCTCCACATTCAAAGAGCAATATATACAAATTGAAGAAGGCATTCTATTTGATGAAACAAGCCCTAAGATCATTGTACCAGTAGATAGACATTGGGAGCTACGTGAAGGTCTTTGGTAGTCTTATCTACTTATGGAGTACCATACAAATATCAGTTTTCTAGTCTGACTTTTGAGACGGCTTGGGAATAGACCTTGTGAAGGACATTTAAGAGTTGGCAAGCACGTACACTTGAGAAGGATGGTGGAAATAGTCTACTATGCAACCATGAAGAATGCAATGGGTATCCTCACCAAAGTGCTTACAAAGGATGTACTTCAGATACATCTTCGAAGACTTGGCATTGGGCCAAGGAGATAGTTCATCATTTGGGTGGACATTGAGGGGGGGTGTTAGGCATGGTCTATGCTCCACTCTCATGGAAGACTTGGCATCATGCCAAGAAACTAGTTCACCTTTGGGTGGACATTGAGGGGGGATGTTAGATATGCTCAATGCCTCACCCTTATGTAGCACCACCATTGTTCCATAACACTCTATTTTGTAAGGCCCGTTCTTCTTAATACTCCTCCTCTTTGCATTCTTACCTTTGGTTGAGGAACCACCTTTACTTGATGCATTGTTGGAGAATGTAGCATCTCCATTGCTACTTCCTTGGGCTTTGAGCTCCAAATCCTCTTCCCTTGGTAGTGAATAGAACTCTTCAAGTATCAACATTTGAGGTCTCACAGGAGTGTTGAGAGTAGTTACCCTTCCATCATAGTTTGGTGGAGAATCTTGGAGATGCCTTTGAGCTAGCCCCATGCCAGTCTTCTCTATCCCTTCACAAGCCATTCCATCACATGGCATCTTGATCTCAGTAATGGATGCCTTCACCTTCTCTCTTTCTGCAAACTTCTTTGTTTCCAATTGATTTTCTAAATTTTGAATGCATGTTTGGTTTCTTACCTCATAGTGACTCCTCAATAGACTCCATGCCTCACTTGCCTTGGATGTATGTGGTAGAATACTCCACACAATTGTTCACTATGCAATATAATGCATTTGCATTCCTTATTTCCAAGCTTCTCGAAGCTTTGCATCTGGGAGAATCACCATACTCGGATCCAATGGGTCAAAGGTAGGTTTTGGCTCTTGCTCACTTCCCATCACCATCTCCAAAAGATGTCACCTTGATTTGCTATTCTATTAGCAAACGTTAATTGATTTGATGTTGTGGATGGTGATTCCCACATGGTCATTTTGGTTCTAGAGTCCATTTTACAAAAGAGATGCTGCCGAAATTTTATCGGCTTTTATGCTAGAAAGGAGCTCTAGTGGATCTTGAAGCTTGTGTGATAGCTTTGGATAATATCTCCATTCATTTGGACTTGATGAGAGGTTATTCATGACAGGTTGGACCATCTTGTAGGATTCATTCTTGAGTGGAAGATACATCATCATTGTATTGGCATGTATTGCTATTATGTTTTTTGGCACATGTAGTTGCCATTATCCTTGATTGGATGAGTGACAGCTGGTGATAGATTACTCATTGTTCTTTTGCTATTGGTTATCTTGTTTGATTGCTCAGTTTACAGGGGATACTATGTCAAATTTTTCTTAAGATTCTTTTACATCTATTTTATCACTTTGGAGACGTGGTGAGTAGGCTTATGCTCATGGTTTTATGTACATGCTAGATGCATGGTTATGCGATAGGTGGTTCACATGGTTTCTTCTCCAGTGAGATATTGATGATGTGAGTTATGCATATGGATATGCATGCGTAATCCTATTGAGGATAGAGTATTGTTTCTAGTCTCTTGTTACATTGCTAGACTATTGGATCGCCAGCATGGTGTCTTCTCAGTTTGATGGTGTCTTCTCAGTTTGAGATGGAAAGCTCAGATGTGGCATACATTGGTTCGTGTAGGGTTACATATGTATGTGCATAGAGATGCACAGAGGCCTCGTGACATGCCCGACCACGTATGGATGGATATGGACGCATTGGCCAACTCCACTATCTGATTACAGCTTGTGGACTCTATATATGAGTCTGTTATGTATGAGGAGATGAGTAGTGCATTATGGCAGAGACTACATCATATGTATGTGAGTCCATTGACTCGTGTGAGACATAGATCACATTGACGACTTCAGTGTTGACATTGTGGTCATGAGGGCCATATTTGATGACGTTGCTTTAGGCGGATGCGACGACGAGGTCAGAGATATGCACGTGATGCAGGTCAGGTAGTGATTTCAGGAGAGTCTATGTGAGTTGATTATGCCAGTGATGGTGATATCACTTTCTTCTATGGTTCATCTCAAGATTCGTCTTATTCATTGGATAACACACATATGGCTTGGTTGCTTGATGCATTAGCCAGTTTTCATGTTACTCCATATCGTGATTGGTTTTGTCGATTCTCACGTGAGAGTCGTGGATGTGTGCAGTTGCCTGATGGTACGACATATGACATTGAGGGTGTAGGAGATGTATGCCTTATGCTAACTAGTGGAGCATCACTTATGCTCAGACATGTACGCTATGTGCCTTCATTCCCTATGAGATTGATTTCAGTTAGCCAGTTACAGGAGAGCAGATGTTATGCATTCCTTGGTGAGCATCATTTTCAGTTGCAGTTGGGACAACTTATGCTTGTCAGAGGTGCTAGGATTGGGCACAAATATCCACTTTAGGTACTTCATGTGAGAGATAGTCTCGTCTTAGTGGGAGTTCAGCCTTATGTGCGATGTGAGATTCTTCATGTCTCATTTTGTCTACCTACAGATAGGTTTCTTGACATTCATGATGCACATGTATGGCAGGATTCAGATGCTCAGATTGATGCATATGTAGAGCATGTTTTGGATGGTCATGATGCTTATGTAGAGCATGTTTGGTTGATCATGTGGATGCTCTTACAGATCACACTTTGGATGATCATTTGGATGCTTTATAGCATGATGTGGATGCTCATGAAGAGCACTATGATGATACTCGATTAGAGTTTGATCATCCGTTTGATCTTGGTGTTCATGTTGTGCAGTTAGCTCATGTGGAGAATGATGATACACTTGGTGTGGTAGAGCAGGATAGCTCTTATGATACACAGTGTATGTCAGAGCATACTAACTCTTAGGGTGCACAACTAGACACATCCTTGGTTGATAGGATGACTAATTTGGATGTTGAGCAGTCAGCAATTATGCAGTCATTCTTGGATTCACTCATGCCAGATGTTGACATAGATATGTCAGGACATATTGTTCTTGATGATGGTGCTTTGGATGCCTTGGATACAGGCATTGCTGACATGCTTAGGTTAGCTAGGATAGCACATGTTTTGTCAGATTTGGGAGTTTGATGTACAAGTTGTTATTCTCGAGACCAGACATTGCAGTTGCTATTGGAGCATTTGCACTTGGAGTTGTCAATCGTTTGATGATTGACACAGACATAGAGCAAGTGGGAGCTTTGTAGGAACTTCATCAGTTCTTGCATCAGTCAAATATGAGGTGAACTCTTACCGATATGAGTCTAGAGTAGTTTGAGGTGCATGGATACACCTTGTTCGAGACAACTGGTGTAGGTTGATCTCTATGGGTTGAGATCCGGAATCTTCCTGTACATTAGTGTATAGTCCTACATCATTCTTTGTATATTTTTCCACTTATGGTCACATTGACCCATAAGTGGGAGATTGTTGGGGATGTAAGGGTCATGTGACCTTACCCCCATATTCATATATATACATCATATATAGAGCATTGCCTAAAGAGAGATCACTATGTGGGTTTCGAGGCTCCCACGCATCTATGCACGTCTCTCCTCTCATCTCTGTCCTTCCATCTCCTCCTTCCTCCTCTTGTTTTGCACATCAAAGCCCTTCAGAATTGTCTGATTGAAAACATCCTCCAATCTTCCTCAGGATATTCTTGAATCTAGGACATGCTCAACTTTGAATTCTTCATGATCGTCAATCTCGATAGGTGGTGAAGGACTTGGTCTCTCCCCCCTCAATGGTGAAATCTGATATGGTTCCAACATGGAGACATGGAGAACTGGATGTGTTCTTATGTTACTTGGTAATTGGAGCTTGAAGGTGACTGGATTAATCTTGGCCAAGATGGTGAATGGACCAAATCTCTGATGGTCTAGCTTTGCACAAGGCCTTGAAGTTTGCAAATTATTTTTGAGTAACCACACTTTATCCCCGATTTGATAGGATGGATTTTGAACACGATGCTGAACTGCATAATACTTGTACTGCTCTTGAGCTTTATGGATCTCTTCCTTGAGTTCTTTGTGCATGTCCATGAGGTACTGGGCCTTATCTCTGGCAGTTGGGTTCTTAACATGATTTCAGAGATGTATATCCATCCTTGGATGTTGTCCATAATTTGCAAAGAAGGGAGTGTGCTTGGTAGATGTATGAATGCTATTATTATAGGCAAACTCTGCAAAGGGTAAAAGCTTGAACCAATAATGTTGATGATAGATTATGGTGCATCAGAGATATTGTTCTAGGACTTGATTCACCCGTTCTGTTTTTCCATCAATTTGTGGATGATTAGCTATAGATAATTTAACTTGATTAACAAGGAGCTTGCATAGACTGTTCCAAAAACTGGATATGAACTATGGACCTCGATCATTAATAATGTCATCAGGTAGTCCATGAAGCCTAAATACGTATCTCAGAAAAAGTATTGTAGTGGATGCACCTATGATTGTCTTGGTAGTTGGAATGAAGTGTGCCATCTTTGTAAATCTATCCACTATAGCAAGGATGGCATTATTTGACTTCAAGATTGAGACCACTTCAAAATTGATTAACCATATAGTCTTCTTGATATGTAGTTCCACAATACAACATCTTGATATTCAAGGCATACCTTGAAACTGATCGATCATCTTGTCATAACAATATTTTCATCTCCTGGACATGTTCGATCAAGTCCTTTATGGTATATTGAATCTCCTTGCATAGGGAATCCATGGTGCTGGTCATGATGAAGATAGTGTTAGCCGTTAAAGGCTACAGACTCTGATTTCGGACTCCAATACTTTAGGAGGTTGGGAGTCCCTGACGAACTACTTTTCCGTATGCAGCTTACTACTATCGTGATGCTTAAAAGTAACTTAACTCTTAGCCACGTGGGTCCTTGGGAGTGGTAGGGGTCTGTTAGACAGAGGCCCTGTACTATTTTCCCAACTCATCACACAATCATAAATGCTCTCTCGTGTCTTAGCTCAGTACCCAACTCTGAACAACTGAAAACTGTTCAGTGTACTGGAATTAGAACTTCAGAACTGATCCTGTTGTAGCTATCTGAGCAGCAGTCCGGTTACTTGTTCTCAGAGCAAAATATACTTCAATAACGAAGGTCACCTAATACGTACTTCTTCAGAACAGACAGGTATACCAACCAGACATCTATACCTTGAAGTTATGAGAACTCACCGTATGCTAAACTCAAACAACCAATCTCCTAATAACAAACGACTAGCTACAGACTTAACGGTGTCCTACTCACCTTCAGACCATTACAGATACTAGTCTTCCTGTGATCGGAATCAACACTGAACGTAGAGTACTGTATCGAATTCGATCACTTACAGAAAATGCTAACAGGCAAACAGTTCGGGACTACTTTTCACATTCCCTTGCTTCGTCGAAGAACTGACAAACAACACACTGCACTTGATAACACTCAGAGACACACTCAACCATTACCGAACAGATTCGTAACGCAATACAACTGATTCGTAACTCTGTATTAAGGTGCGAATAAACGACTAGACGAAGCACAGAACAGAACAGAACAGAGCAGAATTAACGACTAGACGGAGCACAGAACATAACAGAACAGAGCAGGAATAACCTTCTCAACAACATACACACTCAAACAATACGTTTACAATCCCCAAAACGGGGCTCACTCAAACAATACACTGCAATTCCCAAAAATGGGGCGCTCGGCCACTCTTTTCTCATTGCCTTATATAGAAGATTTTTTTTACAAGGGTGCACGAATCTTTAGTTACCTGCGTCCCCGAAAGGTTCTTTTACATTTAAGACGTCTGTCCTAGTACATTTGTCCTTATTCGGCGGCCGTTTAATACTGGCACGCACGGTGGGACTCGAACCCGCAGGTTCCTATGGTTCTGCTACGAGTCCTTCTAAATACATATTTTGGGCGAGCCTAAATGTTCGGGTAATTTTCTTTTTAATGGTTTCTATCATTTGAACTAAAGTGGATGGTTCTAATAACTGGGTGTCCGTTCTAACGGAGCTAATAGCTATGGCTTGGGTTAACAAAATTTTGGCCTGGTTCTGTAGGAAGGCCTCTTGTAAATAGAAGTCGTTGGATAATGCAGCGTCGAGGGATGTCTTCATTTCGATGACCTTCTGCTACATATCCGTGACTCGATCCTTCTGATTTCGCAATTGATTATCGAGTCGCTCGAGCTGTTGGTTCTGAAATTCAATCGTCTTGTAGTAGGCGTCGCGTTCTCTTCGAGCATTTGCTAGATCTTTTTGGTATTTGGATTCCCTGGTTAATTGGTGTCTCAGCAGTCTGTTTACTTCGTCCAAACACTCCTGGGCTCTTCGTAGCTCGTCTTTGACTTGTTCTGCTTCTCTCTGTTGGTCTTGATTTTTCTAGATTGTCTCCTGCAATTGGGCCTTTGTTTCTTCGAATAATTCCTCGAGGGATGAGCTGATGTCTTCTTTTTCTTGGAGTGCAGTCTTCAATTCCCGTATTTCTTCGTGTGCTGTGTGTAATAGCTGGTCTTTGGCGGCAAGCTGCTCCAGTTCTCCATCCCTTTGCTGTATCAAGGCCTGTTGTGCCGAAAACTGTGCTTGGAGGTCTGCTAATTGCGTTTGTAATTGATGATTCTCTGCTTTTTTTGCATCGACTTCTTCTTGGAGAGGGACGATGTCGGCTTCCAGGAGGTCGACTTTGTGCTGTAGATCTTGCCGAATCGTATTTGTGACTTCACTCAGCTGTACTGGAAGTTGCTGAGAAAGGGAAATAAGCATTTGGCCCATGGCGGCCAGTTCGGAAAAGACCGGAACAGAGGGAAGGAGAAGTGGGTGTGGTGGTGGCGCAGAGGTTTGGGTGTGGATTTGGGGGGATGTTGGGTGTGAATAATTGGGGGAGGATGAAGAGGATTCGGAAATTGGCGGGGGAAGAGGGTTGATTGGTGGGGATTGAGGACCCGGGGATGCAGGGTGAGTTACCTGATGGATGGGTTGGTGTTCACCTGTATTGTGGGCGATGGTGGATTCTACGGCCTTCAGCAGGGTGTTGAGTGCACTGTTGGCCACTTGCTGTTCGTCTTCTCGTCGTCCTGATGCTTCTTCGGTGGAGACTGGTTCTGTTTCTGGGTGATTCTGCGGGTCATGGTGATCGGCCGATGATTCGTTGTGGATGGAAGTGGCTGTGTCATGGAAAGTCTCTTCTTGTTCTTCGTTTCGGGTGTCCTCATCCTTTCCGGCGGATCCTTGTGCTTCGCTTTCTGAAGAGCTGATCCGGATTCTCTTATTACGGAAGAGTTGGTTGATCTCCTCGTCTTCTTCTTCATCGTCGTCGAGTGGTTGTACTGATTCTTCGTGCCTAAGTACGGGACCTTGGGGTGGTGGTTGTGCGGCGAGGATGGCTGGGAAGAGGAATGATATGATATGGGGAAGGCGAGAGCGCGGGGTGGTTCCCTTATTTACTTACTTCCCACAGACGGCGCCAATTGTTAGTCGTTAAAGGCTACAGACTCTGATTTCGGACTCCAATACTTTAGGAGGTTGGGAGTCCCTGACGAACTACTTTTTCGTATGCAGGTTACTACTATCGTGATGCTTAAAAGTAACTTAACTCTTAGCCACGTGGGTCCTTGGGAGTGGTAGGGGTCTGTTAGACAGAGGCCCTGTACTATTTTCCCAACTCATCACACAATCATAAATGCTCTCTCGTGTCTTAGCTCAGTACCCAACTCTGAACAACTGAAAACTGTTCAGTGTACTGGAATTAGAACTTCAGAACTGATCCTGCTGTAGCTATCTGAGCAGCAGTCCGGTTACTTGTTCTCAGAGCAAAATATACTTCAGTAACGAAGGTCACCTAATACATACTTCTTCAGAACAGACAGGTATACCAACCAGACATCTATACCTTGAAGTTATGAGAACTCACCGTATGCTAAACTCAAACAACCAATCTCCTAATAACAACGGTGTCCTACTCACCTTCAGACCATTACAGATACTAGTCTTCCTGTGATCAGAATCAACACTGAACGTAGAGTACTGTATCGAATTCAGTCACTTACAGAAAACGCTAACAGGCAAACAGTTCGGGACTACTTTTCAGATTCCCTTGCTTCGCCGAAGAACTGACAAACAACACACTGCACTTGATAACACTCAGAGACACACTCAACCATTACCGAATAGATTCGTAACGCAATACAACTGATTCGTAACTCTGTATTAAGGTGCAAATAAACGACTAGACGAAGCACAGAACAGAACAGAACAAAGCAGAATTAACGACTAGACGGAGCACAGAACATAACAGAACAGAGCAGGAATAACCTTCTCAACAACATACACACTCAAACAATACGTTTACAATCCCCAAAACGGGGCTCACTCAAACAATACACTGCAATTCCCAAAAATGGGGCGCTCGGCCACTCTTTTCTCATTGCCTTATATAGAAGATTTTGTTTACAAGGGTGCGCGAATCTTTAGTTACCTGCGCGTTCCCCGAAAGGTTCTTTTACATTTAAGACGTCTATCCTAGTACATTTGTCCTTATTCGGCGGCCGTTTAACACTGGCACGCATGGTGGGACTCGAACCCGTAGGTTCCTATGGTTCTGCTACGAGTCCTTCTAAATACATATTTCAGGCGAGACTAAATGTTCGGGTAATTTTCTTTTTAATGGTTTCTATCATCTGAACTAAAGTGGATGGTTCTAATAACTGGGCGTCCGTTCTAACGGAGCTAATAGCTATGGCTTGGGTTAACAAAATTTCGGCCTGGTTCTGTAGGAAGGCCTCTTGTAAATAGAAGTCGTTGGATAATGCAGCGTCGCGGGATGTCTTCATTTTGGTGACCTTCTGCTGCATATCCGTGACTTGATCCTTCTGATTTTGCAATTGATTATCGAGTCGCTTGAGCTGCTGGTTCTGAAATTCAATCGTCTTGTAGAAGGCGTCACGTTCTCTTCGAGCATTTGCTAGATCTTTTTGGTATTTGGATTCCCTGGTTAATTGGTGTCTCAGCAGTCTGTTTACTTCGTCCAAACACTCCTGGGCTCTTCGTAGCTCGTCTTTGACTTGTTCTGCTTCTCTCTGTTGGTCTTGATTTTTCTAGATTGTCTCCTGCAATTGGGCCTTTGTTTCTTCGAATAATTCCTCGAGGGATGAGCTGATGTCTTCTTTTTCTTGGAGTGCGGTCTTCAATTCCCGTATTTCTTCGTGTGCTGCATGTAATAGCTGGTCTTTGGCGGCAAGCTGCTCCAGTTCTGCATCCCTTTGCTGTATCAAGGCCTGTTGTGCCGAAAACTGTGCTTGGAGGTCTGCTAATTGCGTTTGTAATTGATGATTCTCTGCTTTTTTTGCATCGACTTCTTCTTGGAGAGGGACGATGTCGGCTTCCAGGAGGTCGACTTTGTGCTGTAGATCTTGCCGAATCGTATTTGTGACTTCACTCAGCTGTACTGGAAGTTGCTGAGAAAGGGAAATAAGCATTTGGCCCATGGCGGCCAGTTCGGAAAAGACCGGAACAGAGGGAAGGAGAAGTGGGTGTGGTGGTGGCACAGAGGTTTGGGTGTGGATTTGGGGGGATGTCGGGGGTGAATAATTGGGGGAGGATGAAGAGGATTCGGAAATTGGCGGGGGAAGAGGGTTGACTGGTGGGGATTGAGGACCCGAGGATGCAGGGTGAGTTACCTGATGGATGGGTTGGTGTTCACCTGTATTGTGGGCGATGGTGGATTCTACGGTCTTCAGCAGGGTGTTGAGTGCGCTGTTGGCCACTTGCTGCTCGTCTTCTCGTCGTCCTGATGCTTCTTCGGTGGAGATTGGTTCTGTTTCTGGGTTATTCTGCGGGTCATGGTGATCGGCCGATGATTCGTTGTGGATGGAAGTGGCTGTGTCGTGGAAGGTCTCTTCTTGTTCTTCATTTCGGGTGTCCTGATCCTTTCCGGCGGATCCTTGTGCTTCACTTTCTGAAGAGCTGATCCGGATTCTCTTATTGCGGAAGAGTTGGTTGATCTCCTCCTCTTCTTCTTCATCGTCGTCGAGTGATTGGACTGATTCTTCGTGCCTAAGTACGGGACCTTGGGGTGGTGGTTGTGCGGCGAGGATGGCTGGGAAGAGGAATGATATGATATGGGGAAGGCGAGAGCGCGGGGTGGTTCCCTTATTTACTTACTTCCCACAGACGGCGCCAATTGTTAGCCGTTAAAGGCTACAAACTCTGATTTCGGACTCCAATACTTTAGGAGGTTGGGAGTCCCTGACGAACTACTTTTCCGTATGCAGGTTACTACTATCATGATGCTTAAAAGTAACTTAACTCTTAGCCACGTGGGTCCTTGGGAGTGGTAGGGGTCTGTTAGACAGAGGCCCTGTACTATTTTCCCAACTCATCACACAATCATAAATGCTCTCTCGTGTCTTAGCTCAGTACCCAACTCTGAACAACTGAAAACTGTTCAGTGTACTAGAATTAGAACTTCAGAACTGATCCTGCTGTAGCTATCTGAGCAGCAGTCCGGTTACTTGTTCTCAGAGCAAAATATACTTCAGTAACGAAGGTCACCTAATACGTACTTCTTCAGAACAGACAGGTATACCAACTAGACATCTATACCTTGAAGTTATGAGAACTCACCGTATGCTAAACTCGAACAACCAATCTCCTAATAACAAACGACTAGCCACAGACTTAACGGTGTCCTACTCACCTTCAGACCATTACAGATACTAGTCTTCCTGTGATCGGAATCAACACTGAACATAGACTACTATATCGAATTTGGTCACTTATAGAAAACGCTAACAGGCAAACAGTTCGGGACTACTTTTCACATTCCCTTGCTTCGCCAAAGAACTGACAAACAACACACTGCACTTGATAACACTCAGAGACACACTCAACCATTACCGAACAGATTCGTAACGCAATACAACTGATTCGTAACTCTGTATTAAGGTGCGAATAAACGACTAGACGAAGCACAGAACAGAACAGAACAGAGCAGGATTAACGACTAGACGGAGCACAGAATAGAACAGAACAGAGCAGGAATAACCTTCTCAACAACATACACACTCAAACAATACGTTTACAATCCCCAAAACGGGGCTCACTCAAACAATACACTGCAATTCCCAAAAATGGGGCGCTCGGCCACTCTTTTCTCATTGCCTTATATAGAAGATTTTTTTTACAAGGGTGCACGAATCTTTAGTTACCTGCGCATTCCCCGAAAGGTTCTTTTACATTTAAGACGTCTGTCCTAGTACATTTGTCCTTATTCGCCGGCCGTTTAACAATAGTCTTGCCAAAATGTCAAGGGAGCACTAGATTGTGCTCTCTGACTACACTAGACAAGATCTTGGAAATATGCTTCTGATTACGAGATCAGCCACACAGGTGAAACTGTTGGAGCAGAACAATCAACAATTAGTGATTACATAAAATCCAGAAGTGGAAAAATGAATGGAAGATTGAAGATCAGTTTCAAGAAAGAAGAGATTCAGAAACAAAGTTCTTTTGTACATTACTCTTGTAAATATTTTCAATGTATTTGGAAAATTGACGAGTTAGACTCGTATATATATATAGATACATGTTCATAGTCGGGTGTGAGATATAGAAGAGATAGAGAAGACAATAGATGTGAAGAATAGAAGAATAAGAGAGAATGAGATGAACATTATGCATGTCATCCATCAGATGTATGAAAAATTATGAGAAGAAAAATCTTTCAGAGAATTGCGCGTCGATCTTTTCTTTGATTCTCCTTCTGTAGTTAATCTTTTGAAAAATCCTTTTGAACATGTCTAAATTCATAGTTAATCCATCTATGGTTAAGGTTTGAGAGTCCAATTGCAAACAAGCTGAGAGAATTTTGAATAGGAACATTCATATGTAGAAAGTTCTGAATGTCTTCTGAAACAGGCGCAGATTCGATGGTCAAAGAAATGGATAGTGCTCAGTGCATAGTGTAAAGTTTTACACAAATGAGGACTCAAAATTTAATTTGAGAGGTAAGCCATCTATGGCTAAAAGCATTTGATTAAACGGGCTATAGTTTGGGAGAACCATAGCTTAGAAGTTAGAGGTGTCAAAGTCGTCATTACAGAGAGACAGTTTCAGACATAGGTACATTGTTTGAGTCATTTCTCACAATCTACTCAAGCATGTGAAGTGTTTTAACTTGGAGAAGATGCGCAACCGCTAGGCGACATACTCTACAAAGTTTTATCAAAAACTTTACATGAATGATCAGTCAATGAATGATTAATGTGCAGCAGACTTTTTTTGAGAAGTGATTTTTTCACAGTTGATCAATTTCTTGATAGTTTGGTGATTGTTCTTTAAAATTAAGTGGAGTTTGAAGTTATTCTTGATATAGAGGTGGTCTAACATCAAGGATAGCTTGTTCTTTTGGAGATCAACACTCTCCATCAGTGGTATCAGAGCAGGTTATATCAGAATTGAGGAAAGGGAGACTCCGACTGCTGTAGACATACAAACTTTACATCTCGAAGGATCAAAAGGATAAGGTGTGAAGAAAGATTGAAGGAAGACACATAAAGGTTGTCAAAAGGATCAGAAGAAGCAACATTCAAAACTAAGGTACATTCATTCTTTATAAGGACTAAAGATTTGAGACTACAAGTGAAGCAAGGATGGGAGATGGTCTCCAAATTGAAAAGTTGGATAGAGAAAATTATCCAGCTTGGTCTATGAGAATGGAAGCTCATCTTATGAGCAAAGATCTGATGGGATATATCAGAGGAGAGGACGAAAAGCCAGAGTTAAGAGATCCTAGTGTTCCAACTAGGGAGGAGCTAGCAGATGTAAAGATTTGGATGAAGAAGGATGCTCAAGCAAGGAGCATAATCTACATGGCAGTGAATGATTATTTGCTTCCTCATATTAGAGGACTTGAAAGTTCAAGTGACATTTGGAATGCTTTGGAAGAGCATTTTCAGAACACAACCAAATCAAGGAAAGCTTCATTATGGGCAGAGTTCACTACCTTCAAGAAGAAGGCTTCACAATAAATATCTGATTATGTGACAAAGATGGACATTGCAGATTCTTTAGGTGCAGTGGATGAAGATATTGAAGAAGATAAATTGGTAAGAAAAATTCTCACAGGGCTAAGAGGAGATGAGAAATGGAAGCCTTTTATTTTGTCTACAGAACTTTCATTAGATCATTTCACTCTTGATCTAAATCAATTGTTAGGACACATGCTAATTTTTGAGAATGATATCAAAGGAGATATTGATAAGAGTGCAGGTCATGCAATGTATTCTAAAGACAAGAAGAAAGCTAGCAAAGGAAAGCAACAATCAGTTGAAGATCAAGGTACTCCAAGCCAAGCAAACTTCCTAAGAGGAAGAGGAAGTGGCAGAAGTAGAGGAAGAGGCAGAAATAACAAAGATAATGTCAGAGCTTGTTGGATATGTGGTAAGACCAATCATCTATCTCATGATTGTTGGCACAATAATCAAAGCAATGGTAATTTTAATCAGAATTTTAATCAGAGAGGAAGAGGTGGCAGATATCAGAGAGGAAACTTCAGAGGTAGAGGTGGTAGGAATTCTTTTGGAAGAGGTGGAGGAAGAAACTTCCAAAATCAATCATATAATAATACCTACTACAATTATGCATCAGATCAGAAAGAAGATTCGACTCTTATTATGAATGCAACATGTGAAGCCTCACATGAAGACATGAGAGTATTTTATATTGACTCAGGATGTAGCAACCATCTGAGTGGAAACATTGCCTTGATGACTGATCTAGATTATAATGCAATTAATCATACAGTCCAAACAGGTGATAATACAAAGCACAAGGTAAAGTCAATTGGTTCAGTCAAAGCCAAACATGGAAGCACTCTTTTGAGTAAGGTTTTGTATGTTCCTACAATTCCTAAAAATCTGATAAGTGTAGGACAAATTGTGGAAAAAGGATATGAGGTAAGGTTCACTAATGATGGAGTTTATGTTGAAGACCCTAGTCAAGGATATAAACAGATTGTTACAGGGAAGAAGGAAGGAAGGCTCTTCACATTAAAGGTACAAGGAAATATTGGACATGCTATGTTTGCATATGGAGAGCAAAAGGTGTCAGAATTGGATCTTTGGCACAAAAGACTTGGACACTTTAATGAGAGAGGTATCAAAGAAATGATAAACAATGGTTCAGTACTTGGATTTCCTAACATTGCAGGTCAACACATGACATACAGATGTGAAGCATGTCAATTAGGTAAGGCTCATAAGCAATCATACAATAAGCATGGTTTTATGTATTCAGAAAGACTTGAATTGGTACATACAGATGTGTGGGGTCCTTCAAAGGACTTTAGTATAAATGGTTCAAGATATTATGTCATATATGTTGATGATGCTACCAGGTGGATCATAATCTATGTGATCAAAGACAAATCAGAAGTGTTTAATACATTTAAACACTATCATGCATATGCAGAAAGAATTACAGGTAAAAAATTGAAGAGGTTAAGGTCAGATGGAGGGAGAGAGTATTTTTCTAATGAGTTCAGTGATTACTTGTGGAATGCAGGTATAAAGAGGGAAATTACTTGCAGGTACTCTCCTCAACAAAATGGGGTAGCAGAAAGAAGAAATAGGACACTTGTTGAATTTGCAAGATCCATGTTGAAAGAGAAAAATTGTCCAAATTATTTATGGGCTAAGGCTATAAACACAGCCACATATTTGGTTAATAGATTTCCTTGTAAAGCTTTGCAGGGTATGACACCATATGAAGCTTGGTGGGGTAAGAGACCTACCTTGGATCATTGTAAAATATTTGGATGCCTGGCATATGCATATGTGCCATCTCAATTGAGGCATAAATTGGAGCCCAAAGCAGAGAAGTATGTATTCATTGGTTATGATGACAAGCAGATGGGTTATAGGTTGTGGAGTCCATCCACAAAACAATTCCTTGTGTCCAAGGATGTTACATTTGATGAGCAAAGTACTTGGTATGCAGGTACATCTAATGTGTATGCAGAAGTTGAAGAAATTATGAATCAGAAGAAAGGTAAAACAAAGGTTCAGATATTTGATGAAGAAGAGAAAAATGAAATACAAGTTGGAGGTGAAGAAGTGCCAAGGTTTGATCCAGAATGTGATGAACCAGAAACTTCAAGAAGTGGAGAACTCAGGAGGTCTACAAGGCACAAATGGCAACCTACAAGGTATAGCTATGATACTTCATTCTTGACTACTAAGGATTATGCTTACATAATAAAAGCAGATGAAGATCCATCTACATATGATGAAGCCAAAGGGAAGAAGAATTGGGAAGAAGCTATGCAAGAGGAGTATGATGCATTGATGGAAAATCAGACATGGGATCTGGTTCCTAAACCTAATAGCCAGAAAATCATTGGATGTAAGTGGGTTTACAAAACAAAAAGATTTGCAGATGGAACTGTGTCTAGGTACAAAGCCAGACTTGTTGTAAAGGGATATGCACAGACATATGGAGTGGACTATGATGAGACTTATAGTCCTGTGGCAAAAATGACAACCATCAGAACACTCATAGCAATTGCTGCTTGCAAAGGTTGGAAATTGTCTCAATTAGATGTTAAAAATGCTTTTTTGAATGGTTACATTTCAGATGAAGTTTACAAGGAGCAACCAGAAGGGTTCAAAGATCAAGTGTATCCAAATTGTGTGTAAGCTCAAGAGAGCTTTGTATGGATTGAAGCAGGCCCCAAGGGCATGGAATTATAGGCTTGTAAAGTTCTTGAAGGAACTTGGATTTCAAGCATCAAAGGCAGATAGTAGCTTGCTAGTCAAAGCAAGTGAAGATGGATTTATTTATGTTTGTATTTATGTTGATGACATAATACTTACGGGAACAAATGATAAAGGCATACAAATGATTAAGAAACAGATAGAGAAAGAATTCAAAATCAGTGATTTGGGAAATTTTTCATTCTTCTTGGGAATGGAGATTTCATATACTCAACATGGAGTATATGTAACTCAAGAAAGGTATCTGAAAAATTTGCTAACCAAATTTAAAATGGAAGATTGCAGGATAGCACCAACTCCAATGGAAGTGAATCATAGATTGACTAAATATGGAGGAGAAGAATTCAAAGATATGAAGCTCTATCAGAGTTTGGTGGATAGCTTGATTTATGCTACATTAACAAGGCCTGATTTGTCATATGCAGTTGGAGTTCTATCTCAATTCATGCATTGTCCTAGAAAGGAACATTGGATTGCAGGACAAAGAGTACTTAGGCACATCAAGGGTACACTCAATGAAGGGTTGTACTATGGGTTTACTTCAGATACAAGAGTCAAAATATACAGTGATGCAGATTGGGCAGGTAATTTGGATGATAGAAGATCAACACATGGATATTTGTGTTATGTGGGAGATAAGCTAATCTCATGGTGTTCTAAGAAGCAACATACAGTTGCTCTATCATCCACAGAAGCAGAATACAAAGGCATGGTGGAAGCTGCAAAGGAAGTAATATGGCTAAAGACACTTATGAAGAGTTTTGATGTCTCCACTTATCATTTGTGGAGACAATATGAGTTCTTTATATTTGGCAGCAAATCCTGTGTTTCAAAAGGTTATTGATAAAGAAATTGAAGTCATGCATACTCCTACAAAAGATCAACTTGTAGATATGATGACAAAAGGTTTGGATGGACCAAAGTTGTAGAGGTTTAAAGATATGGCAGGAATAAAGAAGATGCAGGTAATCACAATTGATGATTGAGGGGGAGTTGTTGGAGCAGAACAATCAACAATTAGTGATTACATAAAATCCAGAAGTGGAAAAATGAATGGAAGATTGAAGATCAGTATCAAGAAAGAAGAGATTCAGAAACAAAGTTCTTTTGTACATTACTCTTGTAAATATTTTCAATGTATTTGGAAAATTGACGAGTTAGACTCGTATATATATATAGATACATGTTCATAGTCGGGTGTGAGATATAGAAGAGATAGAGAAGACAACAGATGTGAAGAATAGAAAAATAGGAGAGAATGAGATGAACATTATGCATGTCATCCATCAGATGTATGAAAAATTATGAGAAGAAAAATCTTTCAGAGAATTGCGCGTCGATCTTTTCTTTGATTCTCCTTCTATAGTTAATATTTTGAAAAATCCTTTTGAACATGTCTAAATCCATATTTAATCCATCTATGGTTAAAGTTTGAGAGTCCAATTGCAAATAGGCTGAGAGAGTTTTGAATAGGAACATTCATATGTAGAAAGTTCTGAATGTCTTCTGAAACAGGCGCAGATTCAATGGTCAAAGAAATGGACAGTGCTCAGTGCATAGTGTAAAGTTTTACACAAATGAGGACTCAAAATTTAAGTTGAGAGGTAAGCCATCTATGGCTAAAAGCATTTGATTAAACGGGCTATAGTTTGGGAGAACCATAGCTTAGAAGTTACAGGTGTCAAAGTCGTCATTATAGAGAGACAGTTTCAGACATAGGTACATTGTTTGAGTCATTTCTCACAATCTACTCAAGCATTTGAAGTGTTTTAACTTGGAGAAGATGCGCAACCTCTAGGCAACATACTCTACAAAGTTTTATCAAAAACTTTACATGAATGATCAGTCGATGAATGATTAATGTGCAACAGACTTTTTCTGAGAAGTGATTTTTTCACAGTTGATCAATTTCTTGATAGTTTGGTGATTGTTCTTTAAAATTAAGTGGAGTCTGAAGTTATTCTTGATATAGAGGTGGTCTAACATCAAGGATAGTTTGTTCTTTTGGAGATTAACACTCTCCATCATAAACAATACAAGGATACATAGCTGATACACAAAGTCCCATAACCCAGGGCCAATATGTATGGATAACTCGACTAGAGATGATACACAAGATCCCACAACCCGTGATTGTAGGTATGGAACAAGATCTCTGGATTACAAGAACGCCCTTCACGGAGATGATCTAGGTACAAGAAATAACTAGACAAGATCTCGTACTATGAGATTACAAGAGGACAAGGCTAGATGTCCAAAAACTATGTCATCAACTAGAAACAAGACCTTCGGGTGTTAGAATTCAGCAAATAGATAGTCGATCTTGGGGTTTTGGCATGTTTTAGACACAATGGTAGCATTAGTTTCTCCAAAATCTTAATCAAACATGAGATATAAGAAATTCACATGGAATCTAAGGTTTAAGATGGTTTTCTTTGTGTCCATGATACTAATGGCCTTTTTTCCTTGAGGCAAATCACATAAAGACCATGTACCATTCTTCATAATAACATCATATTCTGATTGCATATCAGCCATCAAATTTTTTGAGTTTTGTGCATCATAAAAAAAAACATGCTCATTCTCATCATGAAGATAGAGTAACCCTTGGCATGGCAATCTAATGAAAAGGACACACTATGAGAGCCTAAATGAGTACAATATGATAGAGGTGTGTCTAACCTTCTATCCCTCAAAATCTACACTATCCATTTAGCCCTAGTTTTGCCTCCTCTATATCAGACCTCTCATCAACAAGTGCATCACATAATTCTACATAAAAAATGGAATGATCTACATCATCATGTGGAACATGTAAAGGCTAAGAAATTGCCCCATTCGGACTAGCATTTGATTGCCCACCTATAAAAAGAGGCAACAAAGTCATACACATCTCTAGAGCTAATTGAAGTCTCCTTGGTACATGAAAGTAATGGTTGGATCACAACTTCCACAAAATAAAATATCGGCTAACCAAAATGTGTTTACTCTATGGATGATACAGACAATAGCCTTTGCTTTTAGAATAATATGCAGCAAAAATACATTTCACTACTTTATCATCCAATTTCTTGCATTGTTGTTCAAGCACTAATGCATGTCCTAGACAACCAAAGACATGCAGATGCACAACAGATGGTTTGCCAAATGCCAAGCCTCATGTTGAGTGATAGATTGTAGTGCTTTGGAGGGACACCTGTTAAGTACATATGCTACACACATAACAACCTCAAGCTCAAAGCTATGTGGTAAAGCCTAACATTTGACTATGCACCTCATCATCTCCATGAGAGAACTATTCTTTCTTTAAATAAATCCATTTTATTGAGGTCAATATAGAACTTTAATCATTGATGTTTTATCCCATGCTGACCTAGAAATGCATTCAAATCAAAAGACATGTATTCCCCCCTCGAACAGAAAGGAGGTGCCCAATTTACATGTTGAAAAAATTTCAGCCATAAATAGAAATTGTTTGAACCACACTAGGCTTGTTGGAAAAGGTTATGCTCAAGAGAGAGAGGCATTGATTTTGATGAGACCTTTTCACCCACATGCCAAATGACCACCATTCGTAGCACTCATGCACTTGCAACTCATCATGGTTGGAATGCACATCAATTGGACATTAAAAGTTCATTTATGAATGGTGACTTCCATGAAGAAGTGTATGTATTTCAATCTCATGGTTTTGTGCAGAAAGCTCATGTAGAGAAAGTGTGCAAGTTGAAAAAGGAATTATATGGGTTGAACCAAGAACCATGTGCTTGATATGAAAAGATACATGCCTACTTGATTGCACATGGTTTTGAGAATAGTCCAATTGAGAGCACCTTATATGTTAATCATGCAAATGATGTACTTCTAAAAATTATTGTGTATGTTGATGAAATGTTGCTCACTGATCCTAATGAGAAGCATATTGTTGAATTTAAGTTGCATGCCTCTTTTGAGATGTCAGATTTTGGCAATTTTGCATCATTATTAGGGCATTCAATTTATGCAAGTTGATAGGGGTATAGCTTTGTGTCAAACAAAATGTATTGACACATTATTGCAATGTTTTGGCCTTGAATATTGCAAACCTATTGCCACTCCTATGGAGACATGTTTACAATTGAGTCTTCATGATGTGGGAGATCATTTGATGTTGTTATCTATCAGTAGAATATTAGATCCATGATTTACTTATGCATGAATAGGCTTGATATTTAGTTTTTTGTCTCTCAAATGAGCAGGTTTATCCATTGTCCAAGCATGACACATTGGCAAGCAGTTAAGCGCATCTTTCACTACTTCAATGGTACCCAGATATTTGGATTGCTTTATCCCAAGGGGGGGATCACTACTGCTAGATTTACACGCTTTTTTTGACTCCGACTCGGATAGCTGCTATGACACTCGTGTGTCCACTAGTGGTTTTTTCTTCATGCTTGGTTGCTCATGCATATTTTGGTTGAGCAAGAAGCACCCTACTATGGCCACTTCTAGTTGTGAGGATGACTACAAAGCCGCTTTCACAATGACTATTGAGTATGTGTGGCTCACATGCCCTTTGGCTTACTATGATCATCTTCATTAAAAGTTAGAATGCATCGGAAGTTGCAAAGAACCATGTGTTCCATGCTTGCACAAAGGACATTCATGTGCATTAGCATTATTTCAGGGAGAGGTCCCTTAATGGAGAGATCAGTTTGGCATATGTGGCCACACATGATAACGTTGCAGACCTTTTCACAAAGGTTCTGACTAGGGAGACATCTGAAGCTTTAAACAAGCTTTGGGCTTACTTCCTTTCATGGATTGATCTCTTTCCACATAGCTTGGCACTTCTTTATACATGAGTCCCAAATCCTTGTTCACTGCATCACTCCTAAGGGAAATTTGTTGATATATTTTTGTAGTGATGTGTGTGAACACACCTAGGATTGATGGGACACTTTTTCCCTCTTTAAGAGTTTTTCCCCCCTGGCATATACGCCTATAAACCTAATGGGTTACTTATCTTTGTACATTCACTTGGTAATTCATTCAATGTTGTTTTGTGCTCCAAGATTCTTCTTCTTCCTTGTGTTGTTCATAAGCTTTCACAAACCTAAAAATCCAACATTGTCCATGTGTCAAGTAGATCATAGCCAAGAAAAAGTGGATTGCTAAAAATCTTTACAAAATTGTAGAGAAAAATCCAGGGATGACTACTATAGAGAATGGGGGAAACATGGATCAAACCACAAATACCCAAAAATAGAGTGGTTCTAAAAAAGCCTTTATTAAGAAAATGATAAAATATCATGTGAAATCATTGAGGGAAATAAAATTGCATGGAATTTTGTGGGACTTCTCATCCCCAGGCTTCCATTCATGAAATTTGTTAAATACATCTCCTTGAAGCTTTGCTAAATGATACAGATAACCTCATTTGTGAATATCAAATGGGAAACCCAAGCTCGTTTATGCTTGCAAGAGGCTGCAAAAGACTTGGAAATTGACTTCATGAATGATGCATATTTATGTGTTGCCCATTGTCAAAGAGTGACATTGATGATAAAGGACTATGTTTTTGTGTCAAATCTTAGGTACAAATTTAACATCACCATAATATATTGCAAACAGTAAGTTTTAGTGCATTTTCATGTGTCACCTAATTTCAATGCATTTTTGTATCACCACATTTTCATGCATTCTGAAAATACATGTGACATTACAAAAGGATTCTACATCATGTGGATGGAGAGTGATTGCCAATGCAATAAGGTTCTTAGAACATAGAAGTTTTATAGTCTTCATTCGAATCTATCTAAATATCCAGATGCATGGCTTTATTTGGTGAGAGAAAGAGCAATTCATAACATCATGAGGGATGATATTTGTCTATATGATTCAAATTCACCTCCACCACCAATAGATAACAAGAAAAATAATAAGAAAAAAGGTCCTCTTATTCATTCTCCATTGAAGCATGCCCCAAATAAAAAGCACAAAGGTGAAGGATCCAAGAAGCAAAAGCATAAGAAGAAAAATTAAATGTATAGTTTTCCGTAGGTATGATAAGCAATATTTAGCAAGCTTGTTTATATTCAACATATATCAAAAGATATTTTTTTGCTCTGTTTTGTTGTGAATACAAATTCTATACAAAAAGAACTTTTTAAAGCAACATATTTTAGAATGATGTAGATGCAATAGTATCTTGATCCTAAAGATAATATAATTGTTATTCTTGGTTCTAGATTGAAATCATTATTTTTTACTTCTATATGTTGGTATCTTTTCAGTTTTCTCAAGTTAAGAAAGATTTTGTAGTGTGCCTACCATTTATGAGATCATTTTATATATTAAGTGGTGTCCTTTGATAACTTTTGTTAGATGTTTTCAAGATTGTTATGAGTGTTATAAAGATGATAATATTGACTAAGGTTTTAAACTATATATCAAGAACTTTTTTGGAGGAGAAAAAAGACATGACTAATTTGAGTGATTAGATCAATTAGAGAACTTTGGATGGCTCTAATAGCTTGAATCGGTCGTGTCTTGTATCTCATCTAGTTTGATCTATATATTCCTTGAAATGATATATCTTGATTTGTTTATATCTGAAATGTAGTATGTGTCCTATATAAATTGTTATTTTGTGGAGAAAAAAGACGACCAATTCAAGTGATTAGAGAAATCGACAAACTTCCCATGACCCTAATCACCTAAATTGGTCATGTCTTGTATCGCATACAAAATTTTCCAATTTGATATGCTTCTCCCCTCAAGTGTTATATCTTGATTTGTTTATCTCTTAACTATACTATATGGACCATACAAGTTGTTATTTTGAGGAGAAAAAAGACACAACCAATTCAAGTGATTAGAGCAATCGAAGAACCTTCGATGGTCCTAATCGTTTGAATTAGTCATCTCTTGTATCTCCTCAACCTTCGCCATTTTGATATGTTTTTATTGGTACATCTTTGAAATTATAATCCTTTGAATTGCCCTTGGTTATGACCCCTAAGTGTTGTAAGTACAAGGAGTTGGTTCCCCAATCTTGTACTATTTGCAGCTGTCGTAGGAAGGGTCTTCCTAAGATCATCTCATAGACATTATTTTTACCAAGTCACATATGGAAAAGGTGTGCTCAAACTTTACACCAGAAGTGGTTAGAGTTATATTGAAGGTCAATTTCACATATTGATAATGTTTTAGGTAAGGATTGGAATAGCAAAGAATTTCAAAAACTAGGGGACATCATTTTATGTAAAGTAAGTCCCAATTTTCTTTCAATTTTGTAATCAGATATCTCAATATTCTTTAGTGTTAGGATATGACTAAAAAGGGTGGAAAAAACATCTTGGAGACTGGATACCTTTAGATTCAAAAGAGAACTATCCAAAATTTGAATTAAAATTATTGATGCATCCAAATTTTCAACCTAAGAAAATAATTGTCATTAATTGGAAAATAAAAAATGTTCAAGAACTTCTAAATTATCATGATGAGCTTTCAATATAATTTAGATTCTCAATCGATGGTGCAATGGTAAACATAAGATCACAGAAAACATTATCTTGCATTACTTGTTTGCCACTTAAAGTGATCAATTTCCAACCTTTGAGAATGTAACAATCACCCTTGCATTTTTTGTCCACAAAAAATAATTATATCTCATCTTGAATGAAAACATAGGTCATCTTGAGTGCTTAATATTATTGTCAGTTATTTTATTTTTTCGATTTTCAATCAGTGCATATTTTCAATCTCATAGTAGATATCTTATGCTTTAGATCATTCATTTAGGTTAGATTCTATAAATCATAGAGTTTCTCTCACACAAGAACAATGGTTAAAACTAATGTAAATGGATAGATAAAGATGAACAAAAAAGATCTTACATAGTTCACATGCTCCATTTCTATGATAAACAAGTCTAGATATAGCATTTGAGGGTGAAACAGTACAAGACAACCACCAGATCAAAGAGAACAAAAAGAATTTAGGAAGAAAGTAGTTTCATGCATGAAGCAGATTTGGGTATGAAAAGGAGAGAAACCATCTGTGTTGCCACAACAATTCCCATCCAAGTAGGACAACCATGATGAAAGGAGAACCAAGCAACTAGGTCAAACTCAACCACCAAGTATCCGACAAATTTGGGTGCCTAAGAAATTAGCTGCAGCTCAACAAGGACAATTACACATGTGGATACCCAAGAAGCTCTTACATATACCAAATTCTATGCTTTCTCGCACGAAAAAAGTTTCAACAAAAAAGCCAGGGAGAAGCAAGAGTCGGAACCAAGCACAGAGATCAAAAGAAGATCAACTCACCTCTTTGGCAATAGTAAAGACAAGCAACAAGGATATGGATTTGGAAGCCAAAAGCAGCAGTAGCACTCATAGAACCAAATAACCAACCACTCGGGATACACAATTTCAGCAACCACCCATAGACGAGAAGTCCAAAGGTGATCTATACGCAGCCGAACACTATTCTCAAACGGATCCCCATAAGGAGGAATGATCAATTGTCATTTCGAGATCCAATGGATACCTCCAAATCATGATTGCATCAACATCTGCAAGTAACATAGGAAACCTCGACGAGCGACAACCATGTGCCTTGGCATAACCATGTCTTTTGCACCATTCAGGTCATACATTTCCAAAGTATGCATTAATATACAGCCACATTACATGGCCATGCATAATTAAGAAACCCAGGCACATGAGACACTTGTGACATATGTAAAATATTTTATTGATACTAACCTCTTTCTTCTTGTTTGGTGACATTATTTCAAAAAAAGAAGAAAGAAAAAAAGAAAAAGGATAGGACTGTGCGTTTGAAGAACCTCATTAGTGAACCATCAGCAAGGACATCCATCAACAAGAAAGACAAGCCAATGGTCAATCACCGTGATGGGTGTACAACACGAATAGAGGAAGATCGACGGACCCTTCACCATGGTAAGAATCGCCTACTTTGGCAACACTATAATGATAATGGACTAGGAAACCTCTTCATCAGCATACCCTTGAGCACTTAGATCAAGACCAAATTTCTTGCACCATACTTCTTCCAATGCATTTCCCAAGTATGCATGCATAAGGCAAACTGTGCACAAGGCACATATTTTTTTTCAACCCATGCACTAACACACTTACCCATCATTCATTATGGGTTCCAAGTACTTGACATGAAAACTATGAAACACATGTTTGAAAGATCAAGAGGACATCAACGTTACAACATCAGTACCTATGAAGCGATTCAAGGCCGATAGCTGCTCAAAATTCACATTGACAAATTCTTTTGAGCAACTAACAATCCTTCAAAGCTCACACATACACCATCATACTGGAATCCAAGGAAGAAGTGCATAAAAAAGGATCCAAAGTTGCAAAAGCTAACAAGGACAAAAGGAAGAACCAGATAACCACACCTACTACATTTAGCAGATCGACAACTCTTGTTGATACATGAGGGACATTATTGCTCCAAATACTACATGGAACAACCACTCCAACGAGGGTCTATCAGGGATGACAAACTTGAGAGGGGGGAGTGTTGACAGTTAAGGTCAAGCACAAGGTGTGAGAATGCATCAAAGAAGCAAATACACAAGAAGACAAAGCATGAAGGGAGCTCCAAGAAGAACATGTCAAATTTTCAGAAGAAATCCCTATTAAAATAGTGATTTTCATGACTAAAAACCATTGTAAATACCATAGTATTTCCTCATTTTCTCCTAGACTACTTCATCGATGTAACCCATGCTTTGATCATCTAAATTTTGCTATTTTGCTATGCCTACAGAAATCTGAAATGGTGTCATCTTTGCCCAAACTTGTCCTCTCTGAAATGATCTTTAGGATGGCAGAATTCAATGATCCTAAATCCTTGTATTTTCTCCCAGACTACTTCATCAAAGTAACCCATGCATTGGTCATCTAAATTTTGTTAGTTTGCTATGCGTACAGAATCTGAAATGGTGTTCTCTTTTCCCAAACTTGAGGCATCCGGTAAACATGTATGTAAAGGCTGTATTTTGGGAAAAATGCAACATTCCTCCTTCCCAAAAGATGGTTCAGTTCGGGCTACTTAGAAATTGCAGCTTGTTCATAGTGATGTCTATGATCTGAAAAAACTTGGAGAAGCTTGTCGAAGGTAGAAAAGTGCGTTTCGAAGCGATCAAGTTTGGTCAAGCCAACCGGCACAAGACCAGCCCTTGAGCTTTTGGAGACTCAAATAGACCTTATAGGCATGCTATAAGTGCAAAGAAACACACTATGTACCTTGGAGCATCAAGGAGAATGAGTCGATACAAAACAGATAGGTTCGCGGGTCGACTAGCTCAAAAAACTTACTATCTTTGGAAGAGACAATGAACTTCAAATGCCCATAGCGACCAGCGTAATTACAATTAGAAAAAATCCTTTTATGGGAGTGATACACATAGGGTTGAGTGTATGGAATGCACAAAAGTATAAGGAATAAGAAAAATATGCTATAGGAATGAATGCGACATTCACCGGTGGTACTTCCTATTTTTCAGGAATACGCAGAGATTGACCCCGAGGCAGAAAAACTGAGATTTCTCCAACTCTGCTGAACCAAATGCTTTGAAAATTTACAGGAATAAACTAGACACTAATACCTTTCCAATGAGTCCTCTTGCACTCAATTTGGAGCTCTGAGGAGAGAGCAGAAGCCTCTGCAAGATTACTGTTGGCGAAGAAGATGATGTAGAAATTGAAGGAGCAAGACAATGATGGTCACAAGTGTATGTATATTGCTTCCATGTAATGTACAAGTGATTTCAACTCCTTATATAGCCTCTAGGAGTGTTCCACGACTTTTACAACTTGAATTTGAATTCAAATGAAGGTGGGAATGGTTGTTGGAGGGAATCAATTCACTTCCCTACAATCTAGGAAAAGTGAAGATCTTGATTGATCTACTTTTAGGTGATTGATTGCTTGATTGAATGCAACTTCAACCACCAAAATTTCGTGGGATTTTGGCCCTATATTTGTACCTTTACATGTGTACAACTCAAGGCTTTTACAACGGTAAATGAGCCATCAAAATATTCTCAAAAAATACAATAAATGAGCATATGAAAAAGAACTCTCCAACGGATATTCTTTCGACGCAATAGCGTTTGATGTAGATCAAATCCACCTCAAGCATAGTGTAAGCTTGATGTTCCAACAGCTCCCCCTCAAGCTAAAGTATGCTTGAGTCTTCATTCTCTGATAGGTTGAATACCTGCCATAGCTTTGAATCTACAAAGCTTTATTCCATCAAGTGCCTTCGTCATCATATCTGCTACTTGCTTTTCAGTCGGAACAAAAGAAATGTCGATCTCCTTTGCCATGAGCTTCTCCCTGATGAAGTGATAATGGACTTCTATATGCTTGGTTCTCGCATGAAAAATAGGATTTGCCACTAGATGCATGGAACTTACATTATCTCCAAATATGTGAGGTTTGGAACTCAAGTCCCAAATCTGTATACAATGCTTTTAACCATATTGCCTCTTGAGTTGCTATGGTCAAGCCTCTATACTCTGCTTCAGTTGAAGATAAAGCAACTGTTGGTTGCTTCTTGGAACTCCATGACACTAGCTTCGAACCTGCAAATGCTAAGTAACCAGATGTACTTTTTCTATCATCCTTAGCTCCTGCCCAATCTGCATCTGAGTAGATTTTGATATCCAAATCGGAAGAGTAAGGATAGAATATACCTTCGTTGATTGTACCTTTGAGATACTTAAGTACTCTCTTAGCCGCATCCATGTGTGGTCTTCTCGGTGAGTGCATGAACTGACTAAGCACTCCCACACTATATGAGATGTCTGCCCTTGTGTGAGTAGCATATATCAAGCTACCTACCAAGCTTTGATACTCTTTAATGTCTTCAATTTTCTCACCTTCATAAACACTAAGTTTATGATTCATCTCCAAAGGTGTACCTGCAGGTTTAGTGTTCTCCATTTTGAACTTGAGAAGAAGATCCTGAATGTATCTTTTTTGAGTCAAATACATTCCTTCATCTGTATATATCACCTGCATACCTAGGAAATATGTGAGCTCACCTAGGTCACTGATTTTGAACTCCTCTTGCATGTGTCTCTTGATCCTTTGAATGCCATTTAGATCATCACCTGTCACAATAATATCATCTACATATACACATAGATAGATAACCTCATTGTGATCCCTTTTGATGAATAGAGAAGGATCGGAGCTGCTAGCTTTGAACCCTTGGTCTTGAAGATATGTAACCAACCTGTAATTCCAAGCTCTTGGAGCTTGTTTCAATCCATACAATGCTTTCTTAAGTCTGCAAACATAAGATGGATGATTAGGGTTTTCAAAACCTGGTGGTTGTGACATGTATACCTCTTCACTTATCCAACCATTTAGGAATGCATTTTTCACATCAAGTTGGAGGAGTCTCCAATTCCTTGCAGCAACTACACTTATCAATGTCCTGATTGTAGTCATCTTTGCAACTGGTGAGAATGTTTCCTCATAGTCTATACCATGAGTTTGTGAGCATCCTTTGGCAACTAATCTTGCCTTGTACCTGCAAACTGATCCATCTGAATTTCTTTTAACTTTATATACCCATCGGCAACCAATTACCTTTTGATTCGGTGACATTGGAACCAAATCCCAAGTGTCCATTTCCTTCAATGCATCTATCTCTTTGTTCATGGCCTTTTCCCAATTAGGGTTTCCCTTTGCCTCTTCATAGGTTGAGGGTTCCTCTGAAATAGAGTCTTTTGCCAAGTAGATTGAATGCTTTGTAACAAATGTGGAATCATATCCATACCTTTCTGGTTGTTTCTTCTCTCTTGCTGATCTTCTAGGTGCTTGTTTGGAGCATTCTCCAACCTCTTGCATCTTTGCTTTGCCTCTTGACTTCCATAGCTTGTAATCCCTTTCTCTTTCATCTTGGTCATCGTCTGTATCACTTCTTGGATCCTGGACCTGTGTATAATGCTTGCTTCCTAATTGATGAGAGTCATAATCAAGATCATATGGTAGTGTTACCTTTTGTTTGTCTTCATCATACCAAGACCTGTGTTCTTCAAACACAACATCTCTACTTGTAGTGAATTGCTTGGTTGAAGGATTGAAGAACCTGTAACCCATCTGAGTTGAATCATATCCAATAAACAATGCCTTTGTTGCCCTTTCATCTAGCTTACCTCTTATTTGTGATGGTACATGAACATAAGCTAAACAACCAAAAACCTTGCAATGTCCAAGACTAGGTTTTCTTCCATGCCATGCTTCATAAGGAGTCATACCTTGAAGTGATTTGGATGGTAGTCGATTGACAAGGTACACTGCAATTGAAATAGCTTCTGCCCATAGATAATGTGGCAACTTCTTCTCTTCAAGCATTGTTCGGGCTGATCCAACCAATGTCTTGTTTCTCCTCTCTGCAATTCCATTTAGTTGAGGAGAGTACCTGGTAGTCACTTCCCTTTTGATACCTTTATCCTGCAAGAACTCATCAAAATCTTTGGAGAAGTATTCTCCCCCTCCATCAGATCTGAGCTTCTTTAGTGATCTATCTGTATGATTCTCCACATGCGCAAGATACTTCTTGAAGCAATCAAACACTTCATTCTTACTCTTGATAAAGTATAGAATAGTCCACCTACTATGGTCGTCGATAAATGAGACATAGTACCTTGATCCTGCCAATGAAGGTTCTTGACTTGGTCCCCATACATCTGTATGTACTAAGTCCAATAAGTTGTTGTGGATGTAGCCTTTGTGGTTGAATGGTTGTCTTTGTGCCTTCCCAATCTGAAATGCATCACACCTGTTGATCATGTGTTGCTTTGATATGTTCGGCAGTCCTAGAACACTTTGATCCCTGCATATATCCTTCAAGGTTCTTTCATTCACATGAGCAAGTCTCTTATGCCACACTTCAAGCTCACTTAGGGTTTGAGACCCAAAGTTGAATAGAGCTATGTTCCTGGTATCTCCTACTTCAAAAGTAAAGAGCCTACCATGCTTCTCACCTCGGGCTATCTTCTTGAAGCCTTGACATGGATCTTCCACAAAAGCTCCATGTTGGGTGAACCTAACTTGCAAGCCTTTTTCAACTATTTGGCCTACACTTATTAGGTTTTTAGTGATAGTGGGTACATAGAGAACCTTACTCAGAATGTTTGTCCTGCCATTGGAAGCTTTGACATTACCAATCTTCTCCACATTGTGCTTCGTGTCATCCCCTGTTTGCACTTCATGTCTATGCTTTGGACTTTCCAAGTCAGATAGAAGAGCAATGTTGCCTGCAACATGATTCGAGCATCCTGAATCTATGTAGAACAAATGATCATCTTCTTTACCTTCTTTGTGGCTTAGGTTCATAAGAAGTAATGAGTCTTCATGTGGTTGATCTTCTGAATAATTGTTGTAGTCCCTTCTATTATAGCTTCTATTGTTGTTGTTGAAGTTGTGTCCACCTCTGCCTCTATTGCCGCCATATCCACCTCTTCCACTTCCTTTCTGGGTCTTCCCATTGAACCAGCAATTCTGAGTGGTGTGGTTGGTCTTATCGCATATGGCACAAGGTTGAACATTCTGACCTTTGGCTTTGTCTTGCTTTGGTCCTTTCTTCTTCCCTTTCCACTTGCTCTTGCTTGCGAAGTTGGCTTGGGAAGTCTCTTCTTCGTCTTCTTCCTTCTTCTTGCCTTTCTGCTTCTTATCCTTCTTATCTGCATATAGAGCACTCGTTGAATTACCATGATAAGAGTTACCTTCCTTTATGCTATTGTTGGCTTCTTGATTGAAGAGTTGTCCAAGAAAGATGTTGAAGTCTGGAGTTTGCACATCCATGATGAGATCGTAAGCCGTCGTGAAGGATTGCCATTGCTTATCACTTCGAATGCCGTTGAGAATTTGCCTCATGATGACCTCTTCTTCAATCAGCTCTCCAATGGATGCTAACTGATCCGCAACCTCCTTGACCTTGGTAACAAACTCTGTGATGGTTTGTTTAGGTGTCTTCTTCATTTGGTTGAACTCGTTCCAAAGATGATTCTTTCTTGCTTTGGTACTAGCAGAAAAGAAAGTCTCCAGGGCATCCCAAGTCTCTTGAGATGTCTTGCATCCTCTAATATGTGGTAATAGAAAGTCAGAGATAGAGTTTAGTATGTACAACCTTGCTTGAGCATCCCTTGCGCACCAAAGTGTGAGCTTATCTGTCTCCTCTTGTGTAGGTCCTCCTTTGGATCTTGGAATAGGCATAGCTTCATCACCTGCTACAATTCCATAAAGATTTCTACCTTGCAAGTAGGCCTCCATTCTGATTTGCCAAGCCGCGTAGTTGTGTCGATCAAGCTTCTCGATCATTGAGGGAAAGTCGTCACCCATCTTGAACTAGCTCCGATACCACTGAAAAAACTTGGAGAAGCTTGTCGAAGGTAGAAAAGTGCGTTTCGAAGCGATGAAGTTTGGTCAAGCCAACCGGCACAAGACCAGCCCTTGAGCTTTTGGAGACTCAAATAGACCTTATAGGCATGCTATAAGTGCAAAGAAACACACTATGTACCTTGGAGCATCAAGGAGAATGAGTCGATACAAAACAGATAGGTTCGCGGGTCGACTAGCTCAAAAAACTTACTATCTTTGGAAGAGACAATGAACTTCAAATGCCCATAGCGACCAGCGTGATTACAATTAGAAAAAATCCTTTTATGGGAGTGACACATAGGGTTGAGTGTATGGAATGCACAAAAGTATAAGGAATAAGCAAAATATGCTATAGGAATGAATGCGACATTCACCGGTGGTACTTCCTATTTTTCAGGAATACGCAGAGATTGACCCCGAGGCAGAAAAACTGAGATTTCTCCAACTCTGCTGAACCAAATGCTTTGAAAATTTACAGGAATAAACTAGACACTAATACCTTTCCAATGAGTCCTCTTGCACTCAATTTGGAGCTCTGAGGAGAGAGCAGCAGCCTCTGCAAGATTACTGTTGGCGAAGAAGATGATGCAGAAATTGAAGGAGCAAGACAATGATGGTCACAAGTGTATGTATATTGCTTCCATGTAATGTACAAGTGATTTCAACTCCTTATATAGCCTCTAGGAGTGTTCCACGACTTTTACAACTTGAATTTGAATTCAAATGAAGGTGGGAATGGTTGTTGGAGGGAATCAATTCACTTCCCTACAATCTAGGAAAAGTGAAGATCTTGATTGATCTACTTTTAGGTGATTGATTGCTTGAATGAATGCAACTTCAACCACCAAAATTTCGTGGGATTTTGGCCCTATATTTGTACCTTTACATGTGTACAACTCAAGGCTTTTACAACGGTAAATGAGCCATCAAAATATTCTCAAAAAATATAATAAATGAGCATATGAAAAAGAACTCTCCAACGGATATTCTTTCGACGCAATAGCGTTTGATGTAGATCAAATCCACCTCAAGCATAGTGTAAGCTTGATGTTCCAACATGATCCTATGCAGACACCTTCTTTTGGGAACTATCTTTTCTTTGTGACTTTCATTGATGACTTTTTCAGGCATGCATGGGTATATCCATTGAAGGCAAAGTTTGAAGTGTTTATGTGCTTCAAACAGTTTTTTGTTTTGGTTGAAAATCTTTCAACATGTAAAATGGGCACCCTCCGTTCTAATCGAGGGGAGGAATATATATCTTCTCACTTTAATGCACGGCTGAACGTGGGATAAAACATCAGTGTACAGTGTCATATACACCTCAATAAAATGGAGTTGTTGAACAAAAGAACATGTCGCTCATGGAGATAGCGAGGTATATGGTCAAGAGTTAGGCTTTACCACATAGTTTCTCGCTTGAGGCTGTCATGTGTGCAGCATATGTACTTAATTAGTGTCCCACTAAAGCAGTATAGTCTATCACTCCATACGAGGCTTGGCATGGTTGCAAGCCATCGGTTGCTCATCTGCATGTTTTTGGTTGTCTCGCATATGCATTAGTGCTTGAACAACATCGCAGGAAATTGGATGATAAAGTAGTAAAATGTATTTTTGTTGGGTACAGTTCTGAAAGCAAAGGCTATCGTCTGTATCACCCACATACTAAATGCATTTTGGTTAGCCGTGATGTTGTTTTTGTGGAAGATGCTATTTAGCCTTTACTTTCATGTACGAAGGAGACATCTGTTAGCTCCAAAGACATGTATGATACTTTGCTGCCTCTTTTTATAGATGGACAGTCTAGTGCTGGTCCTAATGAGCCAACTTCTCAGCCATTGTAGGTTTCATGAGATGATGCAAATCATTCTATTTTTGATGCAGATTTACATGATGCACTTCTTGATGAGAGAGTTGATATTGAGGAGGCAAAAAATATGCCAAAATGGATGGTGTAGACTTTGCGTGATAGCAAATTGGATGCACCTCTGTCATATCGTACTTGTTCAGGATCTCATAGTGCATCTTTTGCATCACATTGCTATGCCATCTAGTCTCTGTGATGAGTGTGAGCGTATTTTGTTTGATGAAGCATAAAATTCTGAACATTGGATGGTTGCAATGCAATCTGAATATGATGCTATCATGAAAAATGGTACCTCGTCTTTATGTGACTTGCCTTCTGGCAAGATGGCCATATTCACTAAGTGGGTATACAAGCTGAAGCATAAACCTGATGGAGCAATTGATAGATATAAGGTTGGGCTTGTTGCAAAGGTTTATGCTCAGGAAAGAGGCATTGATTTTGATGAGAACTTTGCTCCTACTTGCCAAATGACTACTATTTGTAGCATCTGTGCACTTGTAGCTCATCATGGTTGGAATTTACATCAGTTGGAAATTAAAACAGCATTTTAGAATGGTGACTTGCATGAAGAAGTGTATGTTTTTCAACCCCGTTGCGTTGTGCAGAAAGGGCATGAAAACTAGGTGTGTAGGTTAAAGAAGGCATTATATGGTTTAAAGCAAGCACCATGTGCTTGGTATGAAAAGATAAATGCCTATCTCATTGCACATGGTTTTGAGAACACTCCAACTGAAAGCGTGCTAATGATGTGCTTCTGATAATTGTTGTGTATGTTCATGCCATGCTGTTCACTGCTCCTATTGAGATGTTAAGCATGCTAATGATGTGCTTCTGATCATTATTGTGTATGTTGATGGCATGCTGCTCATTGGTCCTATTGAGATGCATATTGTTGATTTTAAGGCTGATTTGCATGCCTCATTTGAGATGTCTTATTTGGGGCATGTGCCTCATTATTTGGGCATATAGTTTATGCAAGTTGATGATGGAATGGCTTTGTGTCAAATGAAATATATTGACACATTATTGCAGCATTTTGGCCTTGAAGATTGTAAGCATATTGCCACTCCTATGGAGAGAAGTTTACGATTGAGTCTTCATGATATTGGAGATGCATTTGAAGCTATTCTCTATCAGCAAGCTATTGGATGCTTGATTTACTTATGCATTACTCGGCCAGATATTCAATTTGTTGTCTCACAGATCAGTAGGTTTATGCATTGCACAAGTGTCAAGCATTGGCAGGCGGTTAAGTGCATCTTTTGCTACTTGAGTGGTACCCGGCTACTTGGATTGTTTTATCCCAAGGGGGGATCACCACCACCAGATTTGCATGCTTTTTGTGATAGTGACTGGGCTGGTTGTTATGACACTCGTGTGTCCACTAGTGGCTTTTGCGTCATGCTTGGTAGCTCATGTATATCTTGGTTGAGCAAGAAGCAGTGTACTGTGGCCACTTCTAGTTGTGCAGATGAGTATAGGGTAGCTTTCACAATGACTGTTGAGTGTGTGTGGCTTAGACACCTTATGGATGATATAGGTGTTGTTCAATCTTCTACCATCACCATCTTCATTGATGGTCAGAGCGCACTAGCAGTTGCGAGTGACCCTGTGTTCCATGCTCGTACTAAGCACATTGAGGTGCATTATCATTATGTTAGGGAGAGGTTCTCTACTAGAGAGATAAGCTTGGCATATGTGCCCACATAGGAGAACATTGCAGACCTTTTCACGAAGGCTCTGCCTAGCAAGAAGTTTGAAGCTTTCTACAAAGCTTTGGGCTTACTTCATTTTGTGGATTGATTCCACATAGCTTGGCACTTTCTTATACATGAGTGCCAGCTCCTTGTTCACTGCATCACTCCCAGGGGGATTTATTGATATATTTAGGTAGTGATGTGTGAACACACTAGGACCGTTGGGACACTTTTTTCCCTCTTTAAGAGGTTTTTTCCCCCGCCTTGTATATATGCCTATAACCCTAACAGGCTACTTATCTTTGTACATTCTAGTGGTAATACATTCAGTATTGTGTGTTGTGCTCCAAGCTTCATCTTCTTCCTTGTGCTACTCGTGTGCTTCCGTAGATGTCTAAATCCAACTATTAGCTCAAGAAGACCTAGATGAACACATTAGGAGATTTTTAGCCTTATGCAAGACAAGGGTTCTGATGGGAAGAGAAGATGCATTTTTTAGTCTTTTTCCTGCAACATTATAAGGTTTAGGAGAAAAATGGTTAAGTCAATTTACCAATAATCACTTCACTACATGGGACTTCATGAAAGAAAAATTTAAGACACAATTCCAACAAGGAAACACAGCTGTAAATATTATTGAAGAGCTAGAAAATCTAAGACAAGGTCGTAGGGAGACCTTTCCAGAATTTATCACCAGAGCCAAGGCATTGATGGCTAAATTACTACATCCTCCCCATGGTTTTTTCATCAAGAAGTGGCTAGCTAAACCACTTCCAATCTCAACACAGCGTAAAATTAAAGAGTTAGTGTTACCTACATCAATAATTGAAGAGCTCATTAATATAGCCACAAGATTGGAGCAGATTAGGCATTAGTATGGGACAAGCTCTTCCAATTTATCATATCTTGTAGAATCTGAGGACCTTGTAATTCAGCTAAGGAAGGAACTTGAGAGCTTGAAAAGGAACAAACCCCACAAAGATGAGGAAAGTGCAGTAACTCAGTTGAGGCAAGAAATTGAGGCCTTAAATCTACAAAAAGAAGAGGAAGCCCAAGCAAAAGAGTTGGCACAACTCCAACAAGAGTTACAAGAACTCATAACTTGCAAGCTATGCAAGAAAGCTGGTCATGAGGCTCAGGAATGTCAGACAAGAGGAATGCCTACACAAACATATTGGGCACAAGGAGGAGCCCTACCACCAACTAATGTGATGGCTACTACACTTAGTCAAGGTAACTCTTACAACCCTCGACCTAGGGATCACTTTGGAAATGGGCCAAGGAGGCCAATCAGTTGTTTCAGATGTGGAGAATGTGGGCATTACCAAAGTAGGTGCACTCTACCAGAAAATGCCCCTCCTTGCAGGAACTGCCTAGAGGCAAGAGAGCATTATACCAATTGCTATCCTAAAAACCAGGCATCTACATCTGCACCACACATTCAAATGATCTCTGTGAGCAAAGAAGAAGTTGGAGAACAAGTCATTGTGCCATCTCCATCTACGAGAGTAGTGCAATTAGAGGAAATCAACTCTTTTGTAGTGCAGACAAGAACTAAGGGGAAGGCTCAAATAGACATATGCCAAGACTCAAGTACTAGTGGACTAAACAAGGACAAAGGGACATCTGAATGCAAGGCCAATAGAGTTGAAGATATGAGACAAAAAGAAGAGGTTGCAAGAATTAATGATGTCATTGGGCATACATTTAGTAGGGCTGATGAGGAGTTTGATAATTCAAGTAGAGTCCATGCTCTTAAGGACTCAGAACCTTCAAGACTACTCAAATCCATGAAAAAGAAGGTCAATATTTTTTATTTAATAAAGATGGATGTGAAATTTAGGTTAGAGCTCTTATAGATAATTGATGAGGCTTCCACAACCACTTTAGTGGCAAAGACTACTACTATGGATAAAGATAGAATTGTAGGGGAAGCCCCCCTCATAGATTATAAGAGCCCTCGATTAACAATCACTATCAAAAGACATGATTTTCAAGGAGTTATTGTAGATGGAAGTTATGGCATTAAGTTGATGCCTAAGCATACCATGAAAAATATTGGACTACAACCTTCAAGACCTACAAACTTCACTATAACATTGGTAGATCAAAGCGTAGTAAGGCCTATGGGAGTGGTCCCTAGAGTCCTAGTCGAGATACAAGGTAACATCTTGATCTTAGATTTTGTTGTGGTAAACGAGGAGGGAAAAGAGTTGTAGCAGGTATTTTTAGAAGAAGGACCAGACAACCAAAGACATACCAGCACCATGCAGACAATTGGTATTTGTATGGAAGAAGAATTTTTGGATAGACCAAAGGCAGATCTATATGAAGAAGTGAATTTATATGAAGAAGAAAACATGTTGGCTTGGCTCCATGGAGAAGACCCATGTTCCTTCTATGGAATTTTTCCAAACCATGCAAGGAGAGAGGAAGTCTATGAAGGAAAAGATGATATCATTCAGGTTCCTCATTCGAGTGAAATAGTCTCGGCCAAAGGCCATAAAAGGGAGAAGATAAGAAAATCCCTTAAGTGCAATAGAGATGAAGCTGATTCAAAAGCTATATCAATGGTCAATTGGTTATGGATACTAGTATGGATATCTTCTTTTATGATAATTTTTATGGCAAAAAGTGTAGGGCTTTACAAGGATGGGGAAGGAGTACCTGCAAGTCTTTGGAAACACAAGATTTCGTTGGCTGAAGAGGCTGGAATAGTAAAAATGAAATTTTGCAAATTGAATCACACAATAGCTGAAACAGAGATACAAAAGATAAAGTATGCTGGAAAGATTATTCCAATGAAGGATTCATGGTGGCCTTATCAAAAGGTCAATGTGCCCAAAAGGAAGACGGTTCAAATGAAGTGCGATACAATCAGAGACTGTGGAGGGCAAAGGGCATCCATTGCTCATCATATCCAAGCTCAAGCCCTATCATCAATACGAGTAAAGCTTTCTAGATCACTTGGAACTTGCAAAATCTATCTAGGTTGTACATAGCCTTCTTGTACCATTTTTTTTTTGCTTTAGTTTATTAGTTTTCATCAATTTCCATGTTTTTTCTTTGTGCTTTTATGCTATTTAGAAGCTATGAAATAGCCCATCTCATGTACACATTGTTGGAGTTTTCTAGAGTTTTTAAGGATTTTTTTGCAATTTTCTTAGAATTTATATCCTTATTCAGTGTCATTTTTCTTGCTAAAATAGAAGAGAAAAAGGAAGCTCTTTGTGGTTTTGAGTGGGAAACTTGATCTAGGCTTTTAAAGAATTTTGTTTGAGAATTGTTTTGTGATTTTTTGTGGTTTGTTTGAACTTGTTTTGAATTTTTTTGGATTTTTATCTATTTTTTGTATATTTTCAAGAAACAAAAGAGGCCCCTTGGCTATTTTATTTAAAAAGACCTCTCCCTACCTCTCCCTATCTTCTCTCTCTACATCTCTCTGGAGACCTCTCAAAACATAGCTCTACAAATTTACATATTCATCAAAGGATATTTGAAGGGTCAAAGAGCACAAAATCTAGTTTTCAAGGTCACCACAGTTTCCTAGAACAAGAAAATTGAAGCCTTGAAGGGCTTCCCTATGGAAAATAGTGATTGAACCATGTTGTAAGGTCATGATGAGCTCATATTCAAGGGTGGAGATGCACTAAAGCTTAAAGGAAGGAGGATCCACGAGTTTTTTTCATCAGATAAGCCTTTTTTGATGGTCAAAGATCAATAATGCAAAGTTTGTTCAAAAATAGCAACTTATCTTATCCGAATTGATGTCAACATTGATTCGATGGTCCAAATCAGCCCCAAATCCAATGGTGGAGAATGAATGCGCCTAAGTTTCACCCCTTTGCCCTATATATCATATAAAGAACCAATCTTAGCCATCCATTTGATAAATCCAATGGTTGTAATCAAAAGCAGTTGATCCTAGGGTTGAGAGTTGATTTCTCTAGATCCAAGGGCCCAAATTCATTCAAAAAACTATATAAACCCCCCTTAAAGCATCATTATTAGGCATCCATAGGACCCTTGCTAGCACATGGTTTCCTTGAGACGATCACCCTCAGTTGAGCGTGTGAAGATCCAAGGTGGGCTAGTAAGAGCATCGTTCCTAGAATCAATTTTTAGACTTTCTCTCTAAGGTAGGCTCATAAACTCAAATTCTCTTTCTTTGCTCACCCTCAATGGAGCATGTGAGTGAGTTAGAGTTGGTTTTATGAGTGTTAGACTTCTCTGGAAACACACTACGATCCTAGAAAGACATAGGGTCAATGAAGTGGAACCTATCCTCTTACATGTGACATTCGATTGAACTGTCATGGTGAGCTTGATGTTTCACAACATTCATGTACATGTATGTCATAACAATATCTTCTAATTCATGTCTCTTGTCTCTTTTCTCTTAGTCTCTTAGTCTCTTATATGTTTTTACATGTCTTCTATCTCTTTCTATGTGTGAGAAGGCTCCGCAGTCATGCATTGAACCAGTGAGGATGATCCATTGAAATTGAGAGAAAAAATTTCTATTCATTTATACATCATGACCCATATGCATTCATACCACCCACAAAAACCCATGCATATGATTCAGTTTTGAAAGTGTATAAGAAGCTCCATTGTTGGACCATTCTTCCTTTCAAAAATTGATTCATGTATGTGTTTTTCTTTTTGCTTTCATCATGCATACATCCACAAGAACCCATGCATATTAATTGATTTTTGAAAGTGTATAAGAAGCTCCATTGTTGGACCATTCTTCCTTTCAAAAGTGGATTCATGTGTGTGGTTTTCTTTTTGTTCTCATCATGCATACATCCATATGTTCCCCCTGTTGGAGTTAGACGTCTGTGGAAGCATGCGAACAGCACAAGGAAGAAGAAGAAGCTTGGAGCACAACACACAATACTGAATGTATTACTAGAGAATGTAGAAAGATAATTAGCCCATTAGGGCAATAGGCGTATATGCAAGCTGGGGGAAAAACCTCTTAAAGAGGGAAAAAAGTGCCCCGGTGGTCCTAGTGTGTTCACACACATCACTACCTAAATATATCAACAAATCCCCCCTGGGAGTGATGCGATGAACAAGGAGCTAGCACTCATGTATAAGGAAGTGCCAAGCTATGTGGAAATCACTCCACAAAAGGAATTAAGCCCAAAGCTTTGCGAAAAGCTTCAAACTTCTCCCTAGGCAGAGCCTTCGTGAAAAGGTCTGCAATGTTCTCCTGCATGAGCACATATGCCAAGCTGATCTCCCCAATAGAGAAGCTCTCCCTGACATTGTGATAATGCACCTCAATGTGCTTAGTGCGAGCATGGAACACAGGGTTCCTCACAACTGCCAATGCGCTCTAACTGTCAGTGAAGATGGTGGTGATAGAAGACTAGCCAACACCCAAATCAACCATAAGACGTCTGAGCCACACACACTCAACAGTCGCTGTGAAAGCTGTCCTATACTCAGCCTCACAACTAGAAGTGGCCACAGTAGGCTGCTTCTTGATCAACCAAGATATACACGAGCTACCAAGCATGAAGCAAAAACCACTCGTGGACACACGAGTGTCATAGCAACCAGCCCAATCTGAGTCAGAAAAAGCATGCAAATCTGGCGGTAGTGATCCCCCTTGGGATAAAACAACCCAAGTAGCCGAGTACCACTCAAGTAGCGAAAGATGCGCTTAATCGCCTTCCAATGCATGACTCCTGGGCAATGCATAAACCTGCTCATTTGTGAGACAACAAACTGAATATCTGGCTGAGTAATGCATAAGTAAATCAAGCATCCAACAACCTGCTGATAGAGAACAACATCAAATGCATCTCTAGCATCATGAAGACTCAATCGTAAACCTGTCTCCATAGGAGTGGCAATAGGCTTACATTCTTCAAGGTCAAAACGCTGCAATAAAGTGTCAATATATTTCGTTTGACAAAAAGTCATTCCACCATCAACTTGCATAAACTGAATGCCCAAATAGTGATGCAAATGCCCCAAATCAGACGTTTCAAATGAGGCATGCAAATCAGCCTTGAAATCAACAATATGCTTCTCAATAGGACTAGTGAGCAGCATGTTGTCAACATAGACAACAATAATCAGAAGCACATCATTAGCACGCTTAACACCTAAGGTGCTTTCAATTGGACTGTTCTCAAAACCATGTGCAACTAGATAGGCATGTATCTTCTCATACCAAGCACGTGGTGCTTGCTTTAAACCATATAATGCCTTCTTTAACCTACACACCTGGTTTTCATGCCCTTTCTGCACAAAGACACAGGGCTAAAAAACATACACTTCTTCATGCAAGTCACCATTCAGAAATGCTGTTTTAATGTCCAACTGATGTACATTCCAACCATGATGGGCTGCAAGTGCACAAATGCTCTGAACAGTAGTCATATGGCATGTAGGTGCAAAGGTCTCACCAAAATCAATGCCTCTTTCCTACACATAACCCTTTGCAACAAGCCTAGCCTTATACCTGTCAACTATACCATCAGGTTTACGCTTCAGCTTGTATACCCACTTAGTGCCAATGGCCTTCTAGGAGGCAAGTTACATAAAGACCATGTACCATTCTTCATTATGGCATCATATTCAGATTGCATAGCAGCCATCCAATTTTCTGAATTCTATGCTTCATCAAAAGAAACAGGCTCATTCTCATCATAGAGACTAGACGCAGCCATAGCATAGCAATCTGATGCAAAGGAGGCACTATGAGAGCCTAAACAAGTACGATATGACAAAGGTGCATCTAATTTGCTGTCATGCAAAGTCTATACTAGCCATTTTGGCATAGTTTTAACCTGCTCAATATCAGCTCTCTCATCAACAAGTGCATCATGTAAATCTGCATCAGAAATGGAATGATCTGCATCATCATATGAAACCTGCAAAGGCTAAGAAGTTGCCTCATTAGGAGCAGCACTAGACTGTCCACTTGTAAAAAGAGGCATCAAAGTATCATACATGTCTTTGGAGCTAACAGATGTCTCCTTAGTACATGAAAGCAATGGCTGAATAGCATCTTCCACAAAGACAACATCACGGCTAACCAGAATGCGTTTAGTCTGTGGATGATACAGACGATAGCCTTTACTTTCAAAACTGTACCCAACAAAAATACATTTTACTGCCTTATCATCCAATTTTCTACGATGTTGTTCAGGCACTAGTGCATATGCCAAACAACAAAAAACACGCAGATGAGCAACAGATGGCTTGCGGTCATGCCAAGCCTCATATGGAGTGATAGACTGCAGTGCTTTAGTGGGACACCCATTCAGTACATATGCTGCACACATGACAGCCTCAAGCCAGAAACTATGTGGTAAAGCCTGACTCTTGACCATGCACCTCGCCATCTCCATGAGTGACCTGTTCTTTCGTTCAACAACTCCATTCTGTTGAGGTGTATACGACACTGGTGTTTTATCCCACGTTCAACCAAAAATGCATTAAAATTAGAAGACATATATTCCCCCCCTCGATCAGAAAAATGCATTAAAATCAAAAGACATATATTCCCCCCCTCGATCAGAACGAAGGGTGCCCATTTTACATGCTGATAGATTTTCAGCCAAAACCAAAAACTATTTAAAGCACATGAACACTTCGGACTTTGCTTTGAGTGGATATACCCATGCATGCCTGGAAAAATCATCAATGAAAGTCATGAAGTAAAGGTAGTTTCCAAAAGAGGGTGTCTGCATAGGACCACAGACATCACTATGTACAAGCTGCAATTTCTGTGTAGCCCGAACTGAACCATCTTTTGGAAAGGAGGAACGTTGCATTTTGCCCAAAATACAGCCTTCACAAACATGTTTTTCAGGTGCCTCAAGTTTGGGCAAAGAGGACACCATTTCAGATTTTTGCAGGCGTAGCAAAGTAGCAAAATTTAGATGACCAAAGCGTGCATGCCAAAGCTTTGCATCTGACATAGCCTGAGAATCATTTAGTGCACATGCCAAATCATTTTCAGATCTTTCATAGTCTATGATCTTATACAACCCACGACATAAAATGCGAGAAGCAATAATAACATCGCCATTTGACAGATCATGAATTGTACATCTGTCACCAACAAATTTCACAACCAAGCCAATCTTGGCTAATGCAGAAACTGATAACAGATTCTTCTTGATTCCTAGCACAAATAAATCAGACAAAGTGAAAGAACGACCATCAGCAGTAGTCAAAATGATCTTACCAACTCCCATAACAAGATAAGAGGAGTTGTTGGCACATGTAACAGTATTCCCTGTAGGAGCAGGCTCGAGTGAAGAGAAGAAACTCCATTGCGAGGTAATATGTTTGGTCACCCCACTGTCAAAGTACCAAACATCTGAGTCTATTGCAGACATGCACTGCTCATCAGAAGATGGGTCAAAACTGCAAACAGTAGTGAACGCCCATTCTTCTTCCTGCACAAGATTAGCAGACTCCATTTTTGGTGTAGAGGCTTCTGCAACAACCATTCCAGCCTCTTTCTTCTTTGCCTCTTTTGCAACAAGTTTTGGACAAGTTCTTTATGATATGATCATTCCCTTTACAGTACTTACAAAACAATTTCTGCTTTTCTGATTTTTTTCTCATCTTTGTCTTGGTTCTTCGAATGTGCAACATTTGCAGATTTCTGCTTACTAGTAGAAGAACTCCATTTTCCTTTGCCCTTCTGACTAGCCAGAAAATCTTGATCTGCAACACACATAATGGACCTGTTCTGCCTGGACTAATCTTCCTGCAACAGAACAGAGACTAAATCCTCAAATGACAAGGCATTTGGATTGCCTTTCATCATCAACCAAAGAGTAGAAGCAAAACTCTGATATGAATCAAGGAGACCATTCAGAACGGTCTGCACAAGTGAGCTATCTGGTATAACCTCATCAGCACAAATCAACTATTCCTTCAAGTCTTTGATCTTTGTTAGGAAACTATCCATAGAATCACCTTCATTCATGTGCTCACTCTCTAATTGTTTTTGGAGGTAAGCAACATGAGCCTCATTCCTAGCTTGCTACAATATGGTAAGTGTATTCCAAGCATCCTTAGCTGTTCTGCAAGAGCGAATATGAGGAATAATGGCATGTTTGACAGACAAAGCTATCAATGCATGTGCCTGTGCATCTCTGCCATCCCAACGAATCTGCTCTAAAATAGGTGCAACAAAAACAGTAGCACGAACAGGAATCTGCACAATATCATCTTCGATACCATCTCCATCAGCTCCAGCACCTGTATTTGTAGTACCTATTGTTACAGGTGTAACAGGACGTCTTTCAACACCCTACACAATATTCCACAATCCTTTTGCAACCAATACATGTCACATCATATAAGCCCATAATGGGTAGTTAGTACCATCCAACTTATCCTCAACAACCAACATACAGAATACATCACTGCTTTCAACCATGGCCGATGACTAAAATACCTTGATGCAGAAAATTGACTGTATCTCAAAAAGCTGAACATAACTGCCCAGAGGACTTCTACTAAACCTGTAGCAAACTTCGAGACGCTTATACTGGCGAACAGAAACTGGTATATACCTTTGGCACAAAAAGATGAAATAGCCTGAACAAGTGCTAGATTATGCATTTAGAGGCCGAAACGAGCTCGGAAACACCTCGAGTATGCTCACCAAATTTCGTGCAAATCTGAGACTGCAAATGGAGGAGTGTCGACGACGCCCTAGATGAAGCGACGACCTGCTCTGATACCAATTGTTGGAGTTAGACATCTGCGGAAGCACGCGAACAACACAAGGAAGAAGAAGAAGCTTGGAGCACAACAGACAATACTGAATGTATTACTAGAGAATGTACAAAGATAAGTAGCCCATTAGGGCAATAGGCGTATATACAAGCCGGGGGAAAAAACCTCCTAAAGAGCGAAAAAAGTGCCCCGGCGGTCTTAGTGTGTTCACACACATCACTACCTAAATATATCAACACCCCCTTCTCATAATCAAATCATGATATCTCTCCTCTCCATACCCAAATTCATCTTCACCTTCACATTTTTATCACAAAGACCTTCCAACACCCACTAGCTTCATACACTGCATGTGCCGCGACCGGACTCGATCCACTAGATTGCGATCACCTGCACATTTGAACCCGACGTGAAATGCTTCATGGCATTTGCTTCTGATCTTGTTGGGAGGTTGTGATCTATATCCTTTGTTGCATATTTTTCACCCTGATCCTATCATCACCATCATTCTTGAGTGTTGCACTAGATTTCTCACAATATCGTGCACATCTTCGTCGTGAAGTAAACACATTTGTGAGAGATCTAGAACATCGTGCATCACTTGCTTATTCACATAAGATGGAGGAAGGATTCAAATCCCGTATTGTTGAGAAACAAGGCCAAAGAATAGTCTCTTCTATGTTGAGAAAGAAAGGAAAATTCAATGGCATCAACATTACAAGATACTTAGATTTGTTTGAAGAGCAAGCTATGATTTTTGGCCTTTCCGAAGATTTTTTGATATCATTCTTTGAATGAATTGTCTCAAAGGGAATAGAAACCATCATAGAGCAAGGGGAAACATCACAACCCAAAGATAAAAAATAGGAACCACAAGCTAATGAACAAAAACAAGAGGAGAAACAAAAAGGGAAGAAGACAAAGCAAAGAAAAACAGAACCAAAGCCTTTAGATAAACAAGAACAATCAAAACAAACTAAAGAACAAACACAAGAACATGAACAAAAACAAGATCTTGAGCAAAAACAAAAGAAAACAAAGAGAAAACCTAAAGCCATCTTGATTTTAGAAATTGAGAGAAAAATAGATCCTATGGAGATTTTAGATGATATTTTGCTTAAGAGTCAAGTGACTATGTCTTTAGATCAAGTTTTCTCTATTGCAAAGCCTATTTTTAAAGATAAATTTATCAGCCTAATTAAAAGGAAGAGGTTTTTGCTTAATCTAGATACTGAGAAGCAAGATTCTCTAGATCAAGATCAAGCTATGAATGAAGCCTTAGACTTTGATTAATCTGGTGAAGAGGACCTTGACGATGATGAAGTAAATGTTAATAAAAATTTCATAGGACCTATTCAACCTGACCATGAAAGTCATGAAAAAATCCTGAAAGTCACTTTAAAAGAAAATTTTGGTCTAGAGGTACATTAGAGATGCATGTTAAAATAGGAAATGATAAGAATGCTATCAGTGTAAATGCATTAGTAGATTCTGGCTCCAAAATCAATGTGATTTCAAAAGAAGTCTATGATAAGTTTCGATGGCCCATAGATAAAGATTGTGGATGGTGTATGAGAACTGTAGATAATGGTGTAGGTACTTGTATGGAGCTTGTGCTAGTGTGCCCATATCCATAGGAGGAATCATAGAGGAATTTCAATTTTTTATTCAAGATAATTGCTCCTATGAAGTTCTCTTAGGTCAACCTTTTATTTGTGAGAGTCGTATGGAAACTAATGCCATGGATAATGGGTTCTACCTATGCTAGAATTAAGTCTAAGGATGGAATGCAATCATTTCAAGTCATGACGGTAAGAGTGAATCATCCTAGAAATAGATTGTCAATTAGAAAGAAACCTATTGTTACTCAGGGTCATGAGCATGCTTGTAGTGATTGTGCACCTCGATTCATGTTTGGAGCTACATATGATCAAAATTTCAGGTAGAATCCATTGTTGAGTGGAACAACAGTGGACATTGGTTTGACATCTCGCAACCAACCAACCTGTACAATAGTTGTCACTTTGTTTTCCACATTCTAGATTAGGTTTTCTTCATAAGAGTCAATTGTCCAAGTCTTTTATCCAAAAAACCCAAAAAAATTATAAATCCAACAAAATCATGGAACATGATGAGTACATTGAGCATGTGATTGAGACATCTCATTGTTTCTCTACTCTTGAGGAGTTAGATTTATGTCTTCAACAAATTATAATTCCCGTATTATTCTTCTTTCTTCCCTTGACTGTGCTATAATCCAAGAGTATGCTCTCAATGTTGACAAGTGCTCAAAATTTAACCAAACACATGATGCCTTAGTTGAAACAAATACAATGAAACTACTTAAGGAGAAGATAAACATGAGAATTTTAGAGCCATATTTTGCACCTTACTCAAACAGATGGTTCACTGTGCCTAAAAAGAATGGGAAACTACATTTTATTCAAGATCTCAAATCTGTCAATAAACTCACCATAAAGAATGTAGGAACAGGACCCATTGTAGATGAGTTTGTTGAATCTTTTTCAGGACATTCTATCTATTCAATGGGTGATTTACATTTGGGATATAACCAATTCCAATTAGCAATTGATAGTCATGACATAACCACAATGAAAACTCCTTTAGGCTTAGTGCGAATGTGTACTTTACCTCAAGGAGCGACTAATTCTATGGCTCATATGATGAGTGCTATGGATAAGGTCTTACATGATTTTATTCCTCATATAACCATGCCACTCATTGATGATATTCCAATTAAAGGGAGTGAGGAACATGTAAAGGACATTACTTTAGATTCATTTGGATGTCGTAAATTCGTTCTTGATCATATCTTTGATTGTGAACATATATTTCAACGATTTGAAGAGGTAGGTCTCACATTTTCCATAGAAAAATTTGTTTTTGGTGTCAAAAAGGTTCTTATTGTTGGAAATTTTTGTGTTCATTATGGTCGAAAGATTTACCCACAAAAAGTTGATGCCATTAGCAAGATTTCTGAAACATGTAACAACGTGAGTGAGGTATGCATATTTCTTGGTGCTTGCATCTTTTATGTTATTTGGATTCCACACTTTGCTCATGTTGCTGATTTTCTCTATGACTTGTTGAGGAAGAAATGAAAATTTATTTGGATTGACAAACACACACAAGCTATGCGTAAATTGAAGAAATTATTGCTTGAAGCTCCCATCCTTAAGCGTGTAGATTATTCTATGAACAATCCTATTATATTGACTATTGATACTAGTCCTATTGGTATAGGTTGGGTCATAAGTCAAGATGATAGTGAAGGAAATAGATATGCAATTAGGTTCGGGACTAAAATTTTACATGAAACACAATGAAAGTATCCATAGACCAAACGAGAACTATGAGGTATGGTAACAACTTTGAAAACAGACAAAGAATATTTCATAGGTGCAAATGCTAAAGTTGAGACTGATTGTTTGCCTCTCATTGGAACGATAGCCAATTGTTCATCTCCGTATATAGCCATGCTTAGATGGATCGCATATATTAAGTTCATAAATCCTAAGTTAGTTCATATTTCAAGTATGTCAAATTGAGTTGCTGATATGTTATCGAGAGCTAGATTTGATGATGATCTTGAAAGTGATCTAATAAAGAATGTGAACTTAGTTGACTATGTTCCACATAATTTCATGAGTCTGTGTACAAAGATGAATGGAGAGACATAGGAAAGTATCGAGGTACATTGCAACCATTACCTAGCTGGACTATGAATAGATTCCATAACATTAGGAAATGAGCTTATAATTTTTTCCTACGTAATGATTATCTTTGGAGACATGCTAACGGTAAGGTTAAGAATCCACAAGGAGTCCTAGGAAAACGAGGTCTTCAGTTGCAAGTAATGAAAGAAATGCATGAGACATTATGGGCGGGTCACAAAGGATTTTTTAGGACATATGAAAAATTAGAAGTACCTATTGTTGGCCTAGGATGTATGTTGACATAGTAGCTATGTTTCTACATGTTCTACTTGTCAACTTCATTCGTCAGTCAAACATAGAGATCCATTGCATCCTACTTATCCACCCTATATTCACTACAAGTGGGTAGTAGATCTTGTAACTATGCCTAAAGGTATTGACAAAATGCATTACATTGTACTTGCAAGAGAAGACTTAACTAATCATATAGAGGGACGTGCACTATGATCTAAGACCACTTACAATGTTTGCAAATTCTTGCTTGAAGATGTCATAGGTCGCTTTGGGTACATAGAGAAAGTAGTTGCCGATCGTGGAGAGCTAAATGCAAGAGGAGCTAAAGAGTTCTTTGAACATCACGATATTTGTTTGTCTCTCACTATTGCATATAATCCAGATGCCAATGGTAAAATAGAGAGAGGTCATCCACCTATTGTGAAAGCCATATCTAAAGCATGTAACAGTGATATCAAAAATGGCCTAGATTCTTATATTTTGCACTCTAGACAGATAGAATGATGTGCACACATACTACTGGGTATATGCCTGTTGAACTCATGTATTGTCAAAAATCTTTGTTTCCAATTCAGTCTCATATTTCTGCATGGTCAAATTTGCCTTGGTCTGAAAACATGTCTACTGATGATTTTTTGAGTTTGCGCATTAGATAGTTAGAACAAGATAAATTGAGACTTGATGATGCCGTTGAAAAATTAAGAGAATCTAGAATGAAGAACAAGCATTATTTTGATAAAACTCATTGATTGCATCCTAAGCCGATTGAAGTAGGAGATTGGGTGCTCATTTATGATAGTACATTTGACTCTCAATATGATGCACGCAAAAAACTCACTCAACGGTGGTTTGGGCCATACATTGTATCAAAAGTCAACAACAATGGTGCATATGCTCTTTCTGAATTAAATGGTGTTGCATTAAAAACTTTGATTACAGGTAAAAGGATAAAGCTATTCAAGAACCGTGATAATGACACATACATTTTGGATGAGGATATTGAAGAAGATGACAACAATGAGGCTGATTCGTAAGCAACGAGTACGTTTTGGATGAGGGCATTGAAGAAGATGACAACAATGAGGCCAATTTATAAAGAGGAGTATCCATTATTAAAAAAAAAAGAATATCATTACTTTTTCAAGTTCATGTTGCTTTGTTTTTTTTCAAGTTCATTCCACTTTTTTTTCCATTCTTGCTTGTTTGCAATTTCACTTCATGCATGTTTCGTTTCAGTCTTTGCATTGCATTACATATCCACATCGCTTGAGTCAAAAGGGCAGATGATGATTTCTCTACTTGTGTAAAATTGTATCTTAAGTAGTAATTTATCTACTAAGAAATCAGTTATAATCTAGGATTATGGAAAGATAGGACATGTAGATTTGGAGGTTTATTTTGGTAACATGACTTTCATATATAAACATGCATATGTATCGTGTATCGAAAGCATAATTGTTGAAGTCCTAGCTCCTTCTCCTGCATGTTTCTACATCCTTAGTCCACCTCACATCACTTGTATCGGAGTTTAAACGACTGTTCTCCATCATAAAAAATGGTTGTACCTTGTATCGGGGTTTAATTTTTTCCCATCATAAAAAAAAAACTGCTACATATTATCGAGAAGTTTACACTTTCTTATACCCCAAAAAAGTGATCATAACCATAAAGTCATTGAATCATCAAAAAAAAAAGAGAGCAAGCCAAAGGAAGCTAAGGAGGCATAATAGAATAAATCACGGGCTATATAGGAAGATTTATGCATTAGTGGAGTTTAGTTAAATTCCTTGCATGTTATTAGAGAAAGAGCATATTCAAATTTATGTAGGAAAGAAGTTGATCTAAAATAAGCTAAAGATGAAAGATGTCTCTTGAAAATCCTAAATCTTTGTTTATGATTGTATTTAAGGTAGATTGCTTTATGAAAAAGGTACAAATTTTTCTTTGTTTATGAAAATCATAAATCTTTGTTTATGATTGTATTTAAGGTAGATTGCTTTATGAAAAAGGTAGATTTCTTCAAGATGAGAGGAACTGATGCCTAAAAGGAATCAATACATCCACTTCCACTTCATATTGATGCTTATTTGTTTTATTTCTTGTTGTCAATGTTGCTTGTTCATTTGCATATATGTTGCCTGTCTGTTCATGCATATTCATATTGCCTATTTCAATTATTTATTTCATGCAAATTTTGCTTCATGTCATAGTGCCTACTCATTTACGCATATGATAATTTTTTTCCATGTTTTTTATGTTGCCTGTAAAAGAATTTGATGCCTGGAACATTTTGTTTTTCATAGATACTAGAGTGGCGCTTCCGAAGGAATCACAGGTTTAGTGGGGGCGAATGTTGTCGAGATTTTCTCTCCTCTCTCACTCATGAAGGCCTACAGGAAACACATTTGGTAAAGGTAGCAAGAATTCCCTGAAAAGTCCAAGATGCATCAAAGATGTCAAAGGGAGTTCACATGCAAACTTTGGAAGAAATCAAGCAAATCCAAGGTAGCGGTCAAAGCTAGTTAAATTTTGGAAATTAGGGCAAAACATTTCAATGTCTCCAAATCACATGAAACTTCATGCGCTTGTAAAGCCTATCAAAAGCAGTCTATAGCCTCAATTTTACATGTAATTGGATTTTCTAGCACATTGATGTGCCATGTGCATTTTGTAAAAAATGTAATTTTTCCACTTAGACCCTACAAAATATTTTATAGAAATTTTTGTTAGCCATATGGTTTGGCACGTATAAAGATCATACGTGGCTACATATTTGTATAAATTTTCAAAGCTATCAAAACTTCCTAGACACCTTAATGCCACCTTGTAAGCTTCCAAATGTAGTCAAACTTGTATAAGGGAGATTCAGATGGGAGTTTTTTTTTGCATATTCCTAAAGGAGACCTTTCAAAACATAGCTCTACAAATTTCATCTTCATCAAAGGATATTTGAAGGGTCAAAGAGCACAAAATTCAGTTTTCAAGATCACCGCAGTTTCCTAGAATAAGAAAATTGAAGGCTTGAAGGGCTTCCACATGGCAAACAGTGATTGATCCATGTTGTACGGTCACGATGAGCTGATATTCAAGGGTGGGGATGCAATAAAGCTTAAATGAAGGAGGATTGACGAATTTTTTTCATCGGATAAGCCTTTTTTTTATGGTCAAAGATCAATAATGCAAAGTTTGTCCAAAAATAGCAGCTTATCTTATCCAAATTGATGTCAACATTGATCCGATGATCCAGATCAGCCCCAAATCCAATGGTGGAGAATGGATGCGCCTAATTTTCACCCCTTTGCCCTAGATATCATATAAAGAACCAATCTTGGCCATCCATTTGATAAATCCAATGGTTTTAATGAAAAGTAGTTGATCCTAGGGTTAAGAGTTGATTTCTCTACATCCAAGGGCCCAAATTCATTCAGAAAACTATATAACCCCCCTCCAAACTCCTAGAGCATCATTGTTATGCATCCATAGGGCCCTTGCTAGCACATAGTTTCCTTAAGACAATCACCCTCAGTTGAGCGTGTGAAGATCCAAGGTGGGCTAGTAAGAGCATAGTTCCTAGAATCAATTTTTAGAATTCCTCTCTAAGACAGGCTCATAAACTCAATTTATCTTTCTTTGCTCACCCTTAGTGGAGTGTGTGAGTGAGTTAGAGTTGGTTTTATGAGTCTTAGACTTCTTTAAAAACACATTACGATCCTAGAAAGACATAGGGTCAATGAAGTGGAACCTATCCTCTTATGTGTGACATTCGGTTGAACTGTCATGGTGAGAGGGTCGTGCAGACCACCTTTGACCAGTAGAATGCTTAGCTTGATGTTTCACAACATTCATGTATATGTATGTCATAACAATATCTTCTAATTCATGTCTCTTGTCTCTTGTCTCTTGTCTCTTAGTCTCATATATGTTTTTACATGTCTTCTATCTCTTTCTATGTGTGAGAAGGCTCCATATGACCCATATGCATTCATACCACCCACAAAAACCCATGCATATGATTCGGTTTTGAAAGTGTATAAGAAGCTCCATTGTTGGACCATTCTTTCTTTCAAAAATTGATTCATGTGTGTGGTTTTCTTTTTGTTTTCATCATGCATACATCCACAAGAACCCATGCATATGAATTGATTTTTGAAAGTGTATAAGAAGCTCCATTGTTGGACCATTCTTCCTTTCAAAAATGGATTCATGTGTGTGGTTTTCTCTTTGTTCTCATCATGCATACATCCATATGTTCCCCCTTGTCATAATAAAGCATGACAACTCTCCTCTCCATACCCACTTCATCTTCACCTTCACATTTTTATCACAAAGATCTTCCAATACTCACTAGCTTCATTTACTCTGCGTGTGCCATGATCGGACCCGATCCACCTGGATTGTGATCACCTCCACACTGCAAGCAGAAGGGTTGAACGAGAACCTCTCAGGGATCATAGGGTGCATGGGGTTGGGAACGGATTTCCCCTACCTACACCAAGATACCACCCTAGAACCTTGAGGCCTACTCAAGTAGTGAAGGCTATGAAGAATTGTTTTGATGGATCAAGAGACCCTTATGAGCACGTAGAAGAATTCAAGCAGGTGCTATAGGCCGAACAAGTTGAATACATGTTTACCCAATTTAATGCCTTTGGACTCACTCTAAAGGGTGACGCGTTTGATTGGTTCCGATCATTGCGCCAACATCAATTTAGAGACATCCAGCACATGATGGAGTCCTTTATTATGGAGTTTTCCAAGAGTGGAATCAGACACAACACATCTTTTTTGATACACACATTCAAACAAACCCCTGAAGAGACTCTGAGGATGGCCGGTTGAAGACTTAGACGGTACATAGAAAGATGTCCCCCATTGGAAGTTCCCACTCAAGCTGAATTGATAGCTTTGTTCATAGACGTCCTTCTGAGTGCTAAGCTGAGATCATACGTCTTCTTGAAGGAGCCAAGAACCTTGGATCAAAGTTTGTTGGTGCAAGTGCCAAGCCTTCACACTTGGCTAGGCATTAGAAGCTTTTATGTGCAAATGCATGAAGACCCATAAGAACCATTGCTTATGGTTTTACCATTAACTCTTGTAAAAGTCACTTGACTTAGAAGAATCTTTGTAAATGCCACTAAACTCATGGAGTTAGGAGAACTTTATGGTACAAATTTCCTTGAGGGAATATCTCCTTGTTTAGAGGAAGAAATTTTGGGTGGAAATGCATTTGAATTTCAAAATTCAAAAGTGAAGAAAATCACTATAAAAGACACTTGAAATCTCGTGACCTTTGTGCTCCCCATTACTGAGCTTAGAGTTGATCATTTGATGTAATAGAGAGGCTCACACTATAGCCTACTCCTATCACCATCATTGGACATCATATTCATGCCAATGATCATGTACAACATTGTTACATAATACATTACATTTATGATTACATATACATTCATATCTACCATTGTCACTCAAAACAATGTACTTTTCTTACTCATATCTCAGTCATTACTCCATGATTTTCAATGTTCTATGGCTCCTTGGAATCAAATCTAAGTCTACTACAAGTTGACAAATGTTGAAGGCATTTCATTCAGCCAATTGGGAGAAAAGCATCTCAAAGTGGTCATTGGTCATTCTCAGTAGAGGTCCTAAAAAGTCGGGGGTAATATTTCACTTGCTAAATTGATTGGTCTGTGTATAGTCAATCATTTTAAGTGATTCTACTTGGAATCATTAGTTCTTTTAGATAATTAGATACCATAAGAAGGAATATTTCTAATTGCAACTGTGGTGGGAGTACCGAACTTAAGAACCCATAGGTGTGAACCATAATAGCAAGTTTTTGATGAGTTGTGACTTGTGAAGTTATCTGTTTTGGACTAATCATTACATGCATCATCTCCAAAGTACATAGGCACTTATTTATGGTCATTGGAAAGATAAAAGGGCCTAAAACCCAACTCTGAAGTAATATAGGACTGGTACAGAGCAGGGATTAGCAGTACCAACTCATTTCTTGAAGTGTCCATCCATCTTTCCCAACAGTGGTATCAGAGCAACTTGAGGTAAAATGGGAGATGGTTTTCCTTCTTTTATTGATAAATTGGATAGGAACAACTACCAAGAATGGTCCTTGAGGATGAATACATACTTGCAAGGAAGGAGTCTCTATGGATACATATCAGGAGATGAGGAGATGCCCATTTTTAGAAGCAAAGGACAACCTACAAGAGAGGAGCATGAAAGAGTCAATTCATGGTGTACCAAAGATGCATTAGCAAGGTCATGTTCACTTAACTCTATCTCTGACTTCCTTCTTCCACACATTAGGAACTGTAAGACATCCCAAGAGACTTGGGATACATTGATTTCATATTTTCCTTCCAATGCAAGGGCTAGGAAGAACCAATTGTGGATTGAGTTTACCACTCAAAGAAAGCAACCCAAGCAAAGCATTTCAGAGTATGTCACTAAAGTTAAGGATTATGCTCACCAATTGGCAAGCATAGGAGAGGAGATTGAAGAGGAGCAGATAGTAAGGCAAGTAATCAATGGCATCAAGGCAGATGACAAATGGGAAAGCTTCACAACTACCATGAACTTGTACATGGACATGCAGATTCCAGATCTTACCACACTCATGGGCCAACTCTTTACCAATGAGGCCAAGCTCAACAAAAATGGAGATTCATCAAGAGGTAATAACTCTTCTTCCCTATACACAGATAAATATTTGTGGTTTATCAAATCACACCACAGATGAGTGTTACAGGAACCTCAAGAATCAGAGGGGTAGAGGTTTCCAAAGAGGTGGCTACACACAATCAAGAGGAAGGTTCAACCATCATCAAGGCTACAATAACAACTACAACAACAACTAGAATAACAACTACCAAGGAGGCTACAAATCAAGGAAAGACTACAACTACACAGAGAAACAAGAGGATTCCCTTCTGATTATGAATATGACTTCAAAGCAATATATGAATGATGACCATCTCTTCTACATTGACTCCGGATGTTCAAACCATGTGGCAGGCAATGTAGCTCTTCTCTCTGACCTTGAGGAACCTAAGGGAAAGCACCAAGTGCAAATAGGTGATGACAACAAGCATTTAGTGGTCAAGGTAGGAAATGCTAAAACCTCTTATGGAAATAGAAATATGTTGAGCAGGGTTCTATATGTACCTACAATCACCAAGAATTTTGATGAGTGTTGGACAAACTGTGGAAAAGGGTTTGCAGGTTAGGTTCAACAAATATGGAGCATTTTTGGAGGATCCCCAACATGGGTTCAAGATAATTTCCAAAGGAGAAAAGATAGGTAGGTTATTTACATTTTAACTTGAAGATACAAAGAATATTGCACTTTATAACTACAAAGATCAAACATTGTCAGAGCTTGAGATCTGGCATAAAAGATTAGGGCATATTGGTGAGAGAACCTTAAAGTGAATATGTAGAGATCAATGCGTGCTTGGGATACCTAATGTATCCAAGCAACACATGATCTATAAATATGGTGCTTGTTAGTTTGGAAAATCACGCAGGTTACCCTTCTCAAAGATGAGGACTACTTGGAGCTTGTCCATAGAGATGTATGGGGACCAAGTAAGGACCCTTCAATTTTAGGATGAAGGTATTATGTATCTTTCATTGATGATTTCAGTAGGTGGAATATATTATATCTTATGAAGCACAAAGATGAAGTGTTTAGTTGCTTTTTAAGAAGTATCTTGCACTTGTGGAAAACCAAACAAGAAGAAGCCTAAAAAGACTAAGGTCAGATGGAGGAGGTGAGTAATTCTCAAAAGAATTTGATGCATTCTTGCAGGATAGAGGAATCAAAAGGGATATTACAACAAGGTATACCCCTGAGCAAAATGGGGTGGTAGAGAGGAGAAATAGGTTGATTGTTGAAACAGCTAGGTCAATGCTAAATGAAAAAAAGTTACCTAATTATTTGTGGGTAGAGAGTGTATCTATGTAAACAGGTTGCCATCCAAATCACTTGATGGGATGACCCCATATGAAGCATGGCATGGTAGAAGGACATCACTTGATCATTGCAGGATCTTTGGATGTGTTGCTTATGTACACATCCCATCGCAAATCAGAGGTAAGCTAGACCCTAAGGCAGAGAAGTGCAGCTTCATACGATATGATTTAAATAAAAAAGGGTACAGGTTTTATAATCCACCCAACAAAGGATTTATGGTCAGTAAAGATGTTGTGTTTGATAAGAATGATTCTTGTTTTGAAAGTGAATGCAGGAAAGTAAAGTTGCCTTATGACTTGGAAGAGGAGTTTCCAAGCCTCACCAAGGAAGAGCCAAATCAAATTGAGGACATCAAATCAGATGATGACATCATCAACCTAGAAGAATTCAAGGCATGGAAATCCAAAGGCAAAGTCAAGATGAAGGACATAGCTGAATCCTCCAACCAAGCAATCAGAAGATCACAAAGGGGGAGCAAGAATCCAATCAGATATGGGTATGACACTTCTTTAGTTACTAAGCATTCTATTTATCTTGCCAAAGATTTATCACTTGAAGAGCCATCATCATATGAAGAGGAAAAGACCAAGGCAGAATGGAAGGAAGCTATGGATGAAGAAATTGAAGCACTCAAGGAGAATGATACTTGGAAGCTAGTGCCAAAGGAGACTATGAAGGTAATTGGTTCTAGATGGATTTACAAAATCAAGAGAAATTCAGATGGATCAATAAACATGTATAAAGCTAGACTTGTGGCTAAGGGTTTTGCACAAACCCAAGGAGTTCATTATGAAGAGACTTTCTCACCTATGGCCAAAATGCCAACCATCAGGGTATTGGTAAGTGTGCCTGCATCAAGAAATTGGAATATGTACCAACTGGATGTGAAAAATGCTTTTCTTAATGGTTGGATTTCAGAGGAGGTGTACATGTCTCAATCTCCTGGCTATGAGGACCCAAGCAAGGTAAATTATGTGTGCAAACTAAACAAGGCTCTGTATGGATTGAAGCACGCACCTAGGGCATGAAATCATAGGTTAACTACATACCTTCAAGATCAAGGATTCATAATGAGCAAAGTAGATACTTCTCTATTTTTCAAGAGAAGTAATTCAGAGGTGATATACCTATGTGTGTATGTTGATGATATCATACTTACAGGTAATGATGCCAATGGCATAAAGTAGCTCAAGAATCGAATGATGCAAGAGTTCAAAATAAGTGATTTAGGGTTACTAAAGTATTTTCTTGGACTTGAATTAGTCTATACAAATTCTGGAATTTACATCACTCAAAGAAAGTATGTGCACGATATGTTGAAGATGTTTCACATACTTGGAGAATGCCAAGATAGCAAGCACTCCTATGGAGGTAAATAAAAAATTAAGTGCTCATGAAGGTGATGTGCTTGAAAATGTTGAAGGATACCAAAGCATGGTTGGGAGCCTAAACTATGCTACATTAACAAAGATTGATATTGATTATGGAGTAAGTGTCTTAAGTCAATTTATGCACAAACCCAGAGCACCTCACGTGGAAGCTGCCAAGAGAATTTTGAAGTACCTTAAGGGTACTCAAAATCAAGGTTTATATTTTCCTTATACTTCAGATTTGGACATCAAAATATACTCATATGCACGTTGGGCAGGTTGTAAGGATGACAGGAGGAGCACCTCATGTTATCTTTCTTTCGTAGGTGATAAGCCCATTGCATGGTCTTCCAAGAAGCAACCTATTGTTGCTTTATCTTCAACAGAGGTAGAATATAGAGGATTGGCCAATGCCACTCAAGAAGACATATGGATCAGATTGCTATATACAGGGATTACACTCTAACTCTTCAATGATTTTTGGTGACAATACAAGTTCTTTATATCTTGCAACAAATCCTATCTAACATGCTAGGACCAAGCATATAGAGGTTCACTATCAGTATGTGAGAGAGAAGCTATCAAGAAAGGAAATTTAGTTGCCATATGTATCCACTAATATGCAATGTGCAAACTTATTGACCAAAGCACTTGATGGTACTAAACTTTGCACGTTTAAATCTATGATTGGATTGTAGGACATTCAAGAAGATTGATGAAGAACAAGCCAAGATGTTTGGCTTGAGGGGGAGCTGTTGGTGCAAGTGCCAAGCCTTCATACTTGGCTAGGCATTGGAGGCTTTTATGTGCAAATGCATGAAGAACCATAAGAACCATTGCTTATGGTTTTACCATTAACTGTTGTAAAAGTCACTAACTTTTAGGTGGAAGTGCATTTGAATTTCAAAATTCAAAAGTGAAAAAAGCCACTTTAAATGACACTTGAAATCTCGCAGCATTTGTGCCCCCATTATTGAGCTTAGAGTTGATCATTTTATGTAATAGAGAGGCTCACACTATATCTTACTTCTATCACCATCATTGGAAATCATCTTCATGCCAATGATCATGCACAACATTGTTACATAATACATTACATTTATGATTACATATATATTCATCTCTACCATTCTCACTCAAAACAATGTACTTGTCTTACTCATGTCTCAGTCATTACTCCATCATTTTCAATGTTCTATGGCTCATTGGAATCAACTCTAAGTCTACTACAAGCTGATAAATTTTGAAGGCATTTCATTGAGCCAATCGAGAGAGACGCATCTCAAAGTGGTCACTAGTCATTCTTTGCAGAGGTCCTAAAAAGTCGAGGGTAATGTTTCACTTGCTAAATTGATTTCTCTATGTATAATCAATAATTTTAAGTCATTCCACTTGGAATCATTAGTTCTTTAATCTAATTAGATGCCCTCAGAAGGAAGTTTCTAATTGCAACTTTGCTGGGAGTACTGAACTTAAGAACCCGTAGGTGTGAACCAAAATAGCAAGTTTTTGATGAGTTATGACTTGTGAAGTTATCTATTTTGGATTAATCATTGCATGCATCATCTCCAAAGTACATAGGCACTTATTTATGGTCATTGGAAAGATAAAAGGGCCTACAACCCAACTCTGAAGTAATATAGGGCTGGTATAGAGCAAAGATTAGAAGTACCAACTTATTTATTGAAGTTTCCATCCATCTTTCCCAACAATGTTTACAGATCTGTGTAGACATAGAAGATAACTTAAGAGATGAGATAGAACTTCCTAAGGTCCGTAGAGACTCGGACAGCACCATAGAAAATTCATCCAGGCATTCCAATTCAATTGAGGACTTAGGGGAACAAGTGGCCAAACGATTGGGAGTGTCAAGTAAACCAGGCATCAAATCAGCCCCCCCTCAAAGGTGTTATACTTGTGGAAGCAACTATATGGCGAACATGTGTCCACATGCATTGCAACCCATAGGAAACTCTAACGGAGTGTATTGTACTATAGAGCGAAGGTACACAAGCCACATTGCTCAGGATTGTCCATATAACAAACAAATGGTTAGGTAGAACTACCCTCAGCAATATCAGTCAGGTAGATACCAAGGGCAATACCAGCCACAAAAATATCATCGAGCCCCCTCTTAGTATCAAACACCATATCAAGCACAGCGAAGACCACAACCTGTCCTAGGACAACAACCTCCACCCCCTGCTAATGTAGTGTCGATAAAGTACGCTACACCAGAGGAGAATTCTAACATGGCATTAGTACCCACGACCCCTTTAATCAGAGATAATGACCCTAATGCAAAGAATTTTGACTCCACTCATGTGGATAGCCCACTAGCATATTACACGAAGTCACCAAAAAACTGAGACTCGTATTATGAGAACCTTGTGTATGAGCAAAACTGGGAACCAGATTATGCTCAGATCATGTACACAAACCCCAAACTGAGACCGCAAGCTAGACAACTAAGACCACAAGCAGCCAAAGGAACATGTTATAAATGCCAAAGAAACCACTTCATACGAGATTTTCCACATGTAGCAATTATAGTGCAGTTGCAATATTTCAATATTCAAGGCTTTTGCCCTGAATGTGGAAAGGATCACTTCATAAGAGATTTCCCTAAGAACCCTGCAAACACTTCTATGAAAGTGACACCCATCAACGTGATAGGCATAGTGCATCATTCCGAAGGTTCCATACCTCAGTACATACCCATCCAAGTAGTTACTAGAGCCCAAGCACAAAGGCAAACACAACCAAAAAACCTAGGAAAAATAGCTGACGCCAATGAGGTAGGAGAATCAACAAGAAAGAAAACTAGAACTTGGAAAAAGTCACGAGAGTGACACAAGAGGAAATGGGGTAAAAAGATTAGTGAGTTAGAGGAAAGCTTAAGGGAAACCAGAACTAAAATCTTAGAAATGACATCACAAGAGGTTGAACCACGAATAATCACTTCTACACCAAGATCAATACTAGCAGACCCCACCCCAGAAAACCTTGATATGATGTTCAAAGCCTATCAAGCAAGAACACAAGAAGGACCCCAAGTAGGAGAATCTAGCAAGAATTACCCCCAAGCTGACGATAGAACCAAACTGTGCATGAAAATGGTGGAATTATCCAAGGCAATGTTTGAAGCCTCACAATACCTCAATTGGGAAATTATGGCCAAGCCTAAGCATTTTCAAGGACTCCTAGAGAAACTAGGGCAAGTCATATCTAACCCTGCAAAAGTTAGCTCTAGCACACAAACTAGCCCAATGGAACCCTTGAAGACCACTCTATTGGAACATGCTAAGTTAGATTTAGAAAATCATCAATTAAGTTATATGGATTCACATGCCATCTTGAAAGAGATTCAAAAAGAAAGATGGAGAGATGAACAAGAATCTTGACCACCCATACCCGAGATTGATGACTCAGGGGAACAATTCCCTGTAGATATCCCATCAATCTATGGAGATCAAGTGGATGATTGGCCAAGTGAGGACACTACTTTTGAATCTAACTCTTTACAAGAGTTACCTCACTTTACGGGCCCTTGGGAAGACTGTTCAGTTCAAGTGAAAGCTGTTGGAGCAAGTCTATGACAAGCCTAAGTATTGGCTTGAGTCTCACAAAGTCAGTAAAGAAGCTTCAAAATGAAGACTATGTAAAGTTCACTTGTGAACTACCTCTTGTAACTTTTGAAGAGTTTACTTAATGTAAAAGTAAGAGAATCTTAAGTGGTTGAGCCCACATGATCAAGAATGGAAAGAGGAGCCACGAATTCATGATTTGTGGTAGGTAGAGAATCAAATCAATCATTGATTGATTGGAGAGTGATTGAGGGAAGTTAGCCTCCCAAACTCAACTATAAATAGATGGCAATTTTAGTCGTGGTTAGAGAGACCTATGTGAAGACATCCAAGAGCTGAGCTTTATGCCATTTCAAGGTGTGATTACAAAGCACACATATGTATCCGTAAGTCATTGTATTGTACAAGCAATATAGTTTCATTTTTATGATTATTTGAGGTCATCTTTCCATGTTCTTGTGATGTGTACTACTCACTGCCATTACTTCAGTTTTTCTCAGTCAGCTTGCAGAGATCGTTTCTCTGCACTTGGTTCATCATTTTCAGTGATTTAACTTGGTAAAGTTAGCTCTATAAGTCTACTATATTCTCACAAATTTGCATGTCATTTGGATGTTGGAATCTTCAGTTATGTTTATTTGAAGTCAACAGGGTATGTTCATCTTCACTTCTCTGTCAGGTACCCGACTTTTTCAGTCATCTTGTCAGAGTCATTTCTCAGTGTTTACTCATCCAAATTCAGTGATTTTAAGCTTGTTGGATTCAGCGTACTGTCTAGTATAAGCATACAAATTTTCATGATCATTGGATTCTTACATCTTGAGTTATGTTAATTTTTCTACTCACTGGTCTATTTCTGTAGCAGCCCGTGAAAATCGGGATGATGTCATCACTTGTTAAAAGTCATTCTCAGTGTGTGGTTTGTTATTTTTGATGAGATTACTCTCTAAAGTTAGCTCTTTAAGCTACCTAGCCTTCCCCAAGAGGAATTAATCTAATTGCTGCTGTGCTCAGAGAATTATGTAAAACACTGGACAGGTGTATCAACCAAGAATAGCAAGTTTTCACCTCTGAGCTAACTCCAACTTATCTGTTTTGATCTAGCTTTTTGAGAGTGATCTTCCAAGGTACATAGGGTGTCTAATACATCCATTGGCAAGCTAAAAGGGCCCACCATCTACTCCTGGAGTTCATTTGGCTGGTGTAGAGCAAAGATTTTGCAACACCTCTTCATCTTCAACACATACCTATCCATCTCTTCACAGTGGTATCAGAGCAAGGTTGGACAACATGGCAGATGGATTTCCTTCATCAATTGACAAATTGGATAGAGGTAATTACTCAGCTTGGTCATTAAGGATGGAAGCTTATCTCCAAGGTAGAAGTTTATATGGTTATGTGGCTGGAGATGAAGTTATGCCAAGTTTCAGGAACAAAAGTCAACCAACACAAGAAGAGCAAGAAAGATTGAGCACATGGTGCTCCAAGGATGCACTTGCAAGGTCTTATCTCCTCAACTCTATCTCAGATTTTTTGTTGCCTCACATTAGAAGTTGTAAGACATCTCAGGAAGTGTGGGATGCACTTGAAGCTTTCTTGTCTTCAAGTACCAAAGCCAGGAAGCATCAACTATGGCTGGAGTTCACAACTCTCAAGAAGGCTCCCAAACAAAATGTGACTGATTTTGTCACAAAGCTCAAGGACATAGCAGATCAGTTGGGAAGCATTGGAGAGGTAATAGATGAAGAGCAAATTGTAAGGCAGGTCATCAATGGCTTGAAGGCAGATGACAAGTGGGAAGCATTCACCACAGCTATGGATTTGTACATGGACATGCATGTACCTGATTTCAACACACTCATTGGACAATTACTTACTCAAGAGGCAAAGCTTATCAAAAATGGAGAAAGCTCTAAAGGTAATCAATCTTCAGCTTTATACACGGATAAAAGCAAGTCTAAAGATAACAAAGGAAAGGCAAAGAAAGTGGATGATGAAGCAGGTACATATCAAGCTAACTATGCAGGTAGAGGAAGACATGGCAGAGGTAGAGGAAGAGGAGGTAGACAAGGCAGGGGGAGATCCCAAGACTCCAACTCATGTTCTATTTGTGGATTAACTAATCATACAACTGAAAATTGCTTTAGGAATTCCAGGAATCAAAGAGGCAGAGGATACAATAGAGGAAGTTATGGCTACTCAAGAGGAAGGTTCAACAACTACCATGGCAACTACAACAACTACAATCATTCAAACTATCAAGGAGGCTACAAAGGAAGGAGAGACTACAATAACTACACAGAAGACTCAAACAAAGAGGATTCATTATTGATCATGAACATGGCTATGCCACAAGGTAAATCTGATGAGCATGTTTTCTAGATAGATTCAGGTTGTTCAAATCATGTGGCAGGAAATGTGGCACTCCTATCAGATTTAGAAGATCCAAGGAATAAGCATGAGGTACAAACAGGAGATGATACAAAACATCCTGTGGAGAAAATAGGCAATGTCAAAGCACCTGATGGAAACATCAACCTACTCAGTAAGGTACTCTATGTCCCTACCATTACAAAGAATTTGATAAGTGTTGGGCAGATAGTAGAGAAAGGGTTGCAAGTCAGGTTCACAAAAGCAGGAGCATTTGTTGAAGATCCAAGTCAAGGATTCAGAAGAATTGCAAAAGGTGAAAAGACAGGTAGATTGTTCACATTTGAATTACAGGACACTAGAAACATTGCTCTATTTAATTATGGCAGTCAGACACTCACAGAATTGGAAGTATGGCACAAAAGGTTAGCACATATTGGTGAAAGGTCATTAAAGCAAATTTGCAGGGACCAAAGTGTACTTGGACTTCCTAATTTGTCAAAACAACATATGATTTATAAGTGCAGTGCATGTCAATTTGGAAAGTCTCACAGGTTACCATTCATGAAGAAAGGTTATATGCATGGAGATCTCTTGGAGTTGGTTCATACAGATGTATGGGGACCTAGCAAGGAAGCTTCAATATCAGGATCAAGGTATTATGTTTCCTTTATTGATGATTGCAGCAGATGGACTATCCTATTCTTTATGAAACACAAAGATGAAGTTTTTTCATGTTTCAAAAGATATTTGGCTCTTGTGGAGAATCAAACAGGTAAATCACTAAAAAGGCTAAGGTCAGATGGAGGGGGAGAATACTTCTCCCATGATTTTGATTCTTTTCTTCAAGAAAGAGGAATCAAAAGAGAGGTAACTACAAGGTACACTCCTGAGCAAAATGGAGTGGCAGAAAGGAGGAATAGGACAATTATTGAAGCTGCAAGGTCTATGTTAAATGAAAAGCATTTACCTAATTACTTATGGGCTGAGGCTGTATCTACAGCCACTTACTTGATTAACAGGTTGCCTTCAAAATCCCTTGATGGGATGACTCCATATGAGGCTTGGAATGGAAGAAGACCAAGCTTAGATCATTGTAAAATTTTTGGATGTATTGCTTTTGCTCATGTTCCTTCACAGGTTAGAGGCAAGATGGATCCAAAGGCAGAAAGGTGTGTATTTATTGGATATGACAACAATCAAAAGGGCTACAGGTTATACAACCCTACCAACAAAGGATTCTTGGTAAGCAGAGATGTAGTTTTTGATGAGAACAATTCATGGTATGAAGATTCATGCAGGAAGGTCAATTTACCATATGATCTTGAAGAAGATTTTCCAAAGCTTGGTAGAGAACAATCAAAGATTGAAGAACAAGACACCTCAGAGGATGATGAAGAATGTCAGATGGAAAAGATCAAAGCATGGAAGTCTAAAGGTAAAGCAAAATTGCAGGAACTTGGACATGAGGCAGAATCATCAAATCATGGCTTAAGAAGATCTATGAGGGAAAAGAAAAAACCAGAAAGGTATGGGTTTGACACCTCATTAGTAACTAAACATTCTATCTACATAGCACAGGACATAAACCAAGAGGAGCCATCATCATTTGAAGAGGCCAAAGCAAAAACAGAATGGAAGCATGCAATGAAGGAAGAGATTGAAGCACTTGAGGAAAACAACACTTGGGATTTGGTGCCCAAGACTTCATCCATGAAGGTAATAGGCTCAAGATGGGTCTATAAACTCAAGAAGAATTCTGATGGTTCCATTAACAGGTATAAGGCAAGGCTTGTGGCAAAAGGCTTTGCACAAACTCAGGGAATTGATTATGAGGAGACATTCTCTCCTGTGGCAAAGATGCCTACTATTAGGGTTTTGCTTAGTATTGCCTCTTCCAAGAATTGGAAGATACTTCAACTAGATGTGAAGAATGCATTCTTGAATGGTTGGATAACAGAAGAGGTATATATGGCACAACCACCTGGTTTTGAGAATCAAGCTTATCCTAATTATGTGTGTAAACTTAACAAAGCATTGTATGGTCTCAAGCAAGCTCCAAGAGCTTGGAATTTCAGGCTTGTTTCATTCTTGCAAGACAAAGGCTTTCAACCAAGCAAAGCAGATCCTTCACTCTTTATTAAAAAGAGTAATTCCGAGGTCATCTACCTATGTGTATATGTAGATGATATTATATTGACATGAAATGATGCAGATGGTATGAAGAAGATCAAAGATCAGATGAGAGAAGAGTTCAAGATAAGTGATTTGGGTTCACTTACCTACTTCCTAGGTTTGGAAGTTGTCTACAAAGATCATGGTTTGTTTCTCACTCAAAGAAAGTACATTAAGGACATGTTGGCAAAATTCAAGATGCAAGATTGTAAGATTGCAGGTACTCCAATGGAGGTCAATCACAAATTGAGCTCACATGAAGGTGAACTCATAGAGGACATCACATCATATCAAAGTCTAGTGGGTAGTCTCAACTATGCCACATTGACAAGAGTAGATATATGTTACAGTGTGAGTGTGCTAAGCCAATTTATGCACACACCAAGGAAACCACATATGGATGCTGCCAAAAGGATACTCAAATATCTCAAAGGAACCATAAATGAAGGACTTTACTATCCTTATGTATCTGATTTAGGTTTGAAGCTATTTTCTGATGCAGATTGGGCTGGCTCCAAGGAAGATAGAAGGAGCACTTCAGGTTATCTTACCTTTGCAGGTTCAAAGCTTATTTCATGGTCATCCAAGAAGCAACCCACAGTTGCTCTCTCTTCTACTGAAGCTGAATACAGAGGTCTTGCCATAGCTACTCAGGAAGCTATGTGGATGAAGACATTGTTCAAAGATCTTGGATTGGAGTTTGGAACTCCAACTATTTTTGGTGACAATATGAGTTCTATTCACTTGGCTGCTAATCCTATTTTTCATGCAAGGACTAAACATATTGAAGTTCATTATCATTATGTACGAGAGAAGATCCTAAGCAAGGAGATTCAAATATCATATGTGTCCACTCATCAACAATGTGCATATATTCTAACTAAAGCATTGGATGGTACAAAGCTTTGCAAATTCAAGGCTATGATTGGTTTGCAGGTAATCTTGGAAGATTGAAGACCTCAAGCATACTTGGCTTGAGGGGGAGCTGTTGGAGCAAGTCTATGACAAGCCTAAGTATTGGCTTGAGTCTCACAAAGTCATTAAAGAAGCTTCAAAATGAAGACTATGTAAAGTTCACTTGTGAACTACCTCTTGTAACTTTTGAAGAGTTTACTTAATGTAAAAGTAAGAGAATCTTAAGTGGTTGAGCCCACATGATCAAGAATGGAAAGAGGAGCCACGAATTCGTGATTTGTGGTAGGTAGAGAATCAAATCAATCATTGATTGATTGGAGAGTGATTGAGGGAAGTTAGCCTCCCAAACTCAACTATAAATAGATGGCAGTTTTAGTCGTGGTTAGAGAGACCTATGTGAAGACATCCAAGAGCTGAGCTTTATGCCATTTCAAGGTGTGATTACAAAGCACACATATGTATCAGTAAGTCATTGTATTGTACAAGCAATATAGTTTCATTTTTATGATTATTTGAGGTCATCTTTCCATGTTCTTGTGATGTGTACTACTCACTGCCATTACTTCAGTTTTTCTCAGTCAGCTTGCAGAGATCGTTTCTCTGCACTTGGTTCATCATTTTCAGTGATTTAACTTGGTAAAGTTAGCTCTATAAGTCTACTATATGCTCACAAATTTGCATGTCATTTGGATGTTGGAATCTTCAGTTATGTTTATTTGAAGTCAACAGGGTATGTTCATCTTCACTTCTCTGTCAGGTACCCGACTTTTTCAGTCATCTTGTCAGAGTCATTTCTCAGTGGTTACGCATCCAAATTCAGTGATTTTAAGGTTGTTGGATTCAGCGTACTGTCTAGTATAAGCATACAAATTTTCATGATCATTGGATTCTTACATCTTGAGTTATGTTAATTTTTCTACTCACTGGTCTATTTCTGTAGCAGCCCGTGAAAATCGGGATGATGTCATCACTTGTTAAAAGTCATTCTCAGTGTGTGGTTTGTTATTTTTGATGAGATTACTCTCTAAAGTTAGCTCTTTAAGCTACCTAGCCTTCCCCAAGAGGAATTAATCTAATTGCTGCTGTGCTCAGAGAATTATGTAAAACACTGGACAGGTGTATCAACCAAGAATAGCAAGTTTTCACCTCTGAGCTAACTCCAACTTATCTGTTTTGATCTATCTTTTTGAGAGTGATCTTCCAAGGTACATAGGGTGTCTAATACATCCATTGGCAAGCTAAAAGGGCCCACCATCTACTCCTGGAGTTCATTTGGCTGGTGTAGAGCAAAGATTTTGCAACACCTCTTCATCTTCAACACATACCTATCCATCTCTTCACAAAAGCCCCCACTATTCGAGTAAGGGGAGAGAACTCTGTTCTTCCTAGGAACACAAAAGCTATTAGAAACACAAAAGTGCAATGTCATTTGACTTTGGACGAGCTCTTGAAGATCAAACCTGAACTATGGAAACATGTAGCAAACCAGTTCCCAAAAATAGCCACAATCTCCGCTAGATCAAGTGCACGAGGAAAGGTGTGTGAGATACCCCTAGATAAAGTGGGCAATGTGAGTGAAGGAGAGGAAGGTAACACTTATTTGCCTATTACGTAAAAGGGCCGCACTACCAAAGCCATCCTAGATACAGGTGCAGGTGTAGCCATCGCGACCACTTCACTGTGGGAATGTTGGGGAAAGCTAGCCCTTAGACCCACGAGGATGAAGTGTAGATGGCAGATGGACACATCAAAAGACCCTTAGGATTGTTGGAAGGAATTACCCTATCCACTTGCGGAGTAGAATTTGATCACACCTTTGCAATATGTGAGTTGGAAAGAACCAAGCATACAAGATGCTCTTAGGTAGACCTTTTATGCGACAGTTGCAGGTTGTACAAGATTGGGAACCAACTCTTTGTACCTACAACACCTAGGAGTAACCACAAAAGTGAACCTCACAAACTATTCACATAGAGATGTACCACCTTTGCAATAGAATACGACACATAGGAGCGAAGAGGAGAAGGAATCGGTACATTCCCTAACATCAGATCCATCTTTGTTACATGAGGATTCACACCTGTGGATGTGTAAAATTGCAGCCAAGGAGGAGAAGTGCGCTATTGCAAGATCGTTAGGAGTAGGACACCCATCTAGACCCATTCAAGATCCAACATATGTCCCAGTAGTATTGCTAGATGAGGAATTCGAACCCCATGGCTGGGTAGAAATCTTAGCGACTATGGATATTGCAATTAACGAAGAACAATGGACCCCCCATTGCGACGAAGATAGGTATGATATATCCATCTTCATTGTAAGCCTAGTAAGAGAGAAAACAAAAGAGGATAATCCTAAAGAAGAAATCTCGGATTGTAGTAAGCAAGTGAACAACGTGGAATGGGAAGTAGGTTTGGATATACCTGAATGTTCATTGAAAGAGGAATTCCTATGCTGGGTAGAAGCCCTATCTCTAGAACTCACCACCCCTAAGAAAAAACAGGAAAATTCAAGTTCTAGTCAACGAGATCAAAAGGCGAGGAAGAAAAAGAGTGTGAAAACTGAGGAGGAAGAAGCCATGATGGAAGTGCGTGAAAACTTTAGGAAATATGGGGTGGAAGACCAAAAAATCATGATCCGAATGCTCAACAGAGACAAAAGTTCGGGAGAAGCTTATGACAATAAGGAAACCATGAAGAAAATCATAGTGGCAATCGAGGAAGGAGAAGAACGATGCACGTACATATGACATGATTTAATTGATGAGGAGGAAGAAAATTTGATCGCTCTACTGAAGAGGTATAGGGATGTGTTTGCTTGGAGTTACAAAGATTTGAAAGGGGTAGATCCTGACATATGTTCCCATAGGATACCCATACCATCGAGGCAAGACCCACTAAGCAAAAGCCCTATACATATAATGACAATTATGCATTGAAAATCTAGGAAGAAATAGACACACTCATAGAAGCCGGATTCATTTACGAAATAGAACACACCGAATGGGTTTCACCCATTGTACTCGTGCCTAAGAAGAATGGTAAGCTGAGAGTGTGCATAGATTTAAAGAAGGTCAATGCTACAGGATTAGGGATAGTTACCATCTACCCATTACAGAACACCTGTTGGAAAGAGTCATAGGCAAGGAAGTGTACAACTTCCTTGACGGATTCTCAGGCTATAACCAAGTTGCAATTGCCCCCAAGGACCAACACAAGATGGCATTTGCCACTGAGTGGGGTATCTTTGCATTTGGCATAATGCCTTTTGGGCTAACAAACCCACCTGCAACTTTCCAAAGGTTGAGGTGCCATGTGTTCAAAGAATTTTTAAGAAAGAACCTAGAAGTGTATGTGGATGACCTGTGTGCTCACTCAGTACTTAGACCACAGCATATCCCTGAGCTGGAATGCATCTTTGAAAAGTGTGCGGAATATCAAGTTTGTTAAAACCCAGAGAAGTGTGTCTTTATGGTCAGACAAGGCAAGATACTCGGCCATATAGTCTCAAAAAATGGAATCTCCACGGATGAAGTATGAGTAATCAATGAATTACCGAGGCCAAAGAACATCAAAGAACTACAAGCATTTATGGGCCATTGTGGTTATTACCGATGATTCATACATATGTATGCAATCATTACTAAACCATTGTACAACTTGCTAACCAATTTTGAGTGAACAGAAGAATGCGAGAGTTCCTTTAGTGAGCTTAAATGACGATTGTGTTCTGCAACTATTCTTGTGGTACCTGATTGGAACAAAACTTTTCATGTACATGTAGATGCCTCTAATCATGCCATAGGATGTGTGTTGGCACAACCCACAGGGGAGGGAAATATAGATTTACCAATTGCATACGCCAGAAGGCATTTGAACGAGGCAGAGAGAAATTACACCACTACACAGAGAGAAGGACTAGGAATGGTCTATGCAATGAAAAATTTTCACCATTATTTATTGGCAAATAAGTTTAAATTCTTTACTAACCACCAGGCTCTTTTGTATTTGGTCAACAAACCATGCAACACCTGTAGATTGATACGTTGGTTTTTACTCTTGATGGAGTATGATTTTGAAGTTGTAGTCAAAAAGAGGAAAACACACTTAAGAGTAGACCACCTCTCTAGGATAACTTCAAGAGAAGCGGCCATAGGGGTAGCAGATGAGCTACGAGATGCATATCTTTTCAATGTTAAGATTGTCCCTGAATGGGCCAAGCCATTAGTCCCAGTACTAACATACAGACCTAAGAACCCTCGAGTAAAAACCCAAGAGAAAGAGGTAGTGAGAACGCACAGATATCAACTTCTCATAGGAAGTATCTATAGACAAGATGAGCACAATATCCTTGCTTGTTGTGTAGAAGAGCAGGAGTACAACGATTGGTTGCAATTAGCACATGTAGGTGCATTGGCGCACACTATCCTAGACAAGCGGCGCTATCAAACTTAAAAAGGTTAGGTGTGTATTGGCCATCAACGAAAAAAGATGTCCGACATCTATGTGACGAATGTTCTAAGTGTGGTGATAGACCCCCAATAGAACATGTCACTGTATACTAGGTGAACCTAACACCAGATCGGAGTGAACCTTTAGTGACTTACCTAAGGACACAGACCTTTCCAGAGGACATGACTATAGCCCGTAGATGCAGCTTAGAACAAGAGGCCTTAGAATACAAGCTCATTGGTGACAATTTGTATAAGTGAGGATGAGACAGTTATCTGAGGATATGTGTGCACAAAAGCGACTATCTCAGCCTATTGTAAGCTGCACACTAGAGCATAGCAGGAGGCCATTCGATCGCGTTATCAAGGCCATATTATTTTTAGGATTATGGTGGCCCACTCTACATATGGATGCCCACACCTACATCAAAGGATGTGATGTATGTCAAAGGACTCAGTATCCCATATGCAGGGATGAGATGCCCCTACCGCCCATGATGGGAGGACGTGCATTCTCAAAATGGGGAGTAGATTTCATGGAACCTATTAATCCCCCTGCAAGGAATTCCCATGGTGAGTACATCATAGTTACCATCGACTATCTTGCGAAGTTGGTAGAAGCTAAGGCCACCAGGAAAAACAATGCACACACTACTGCTAAGTTCTTGTTCGAGAGTGTCTTCACAAGATATGGACTTCCTATCGAGCTTGTAAGTGATAGGGGTAATCATTTCTTAAACAGGTTATTGAATATCTATTACAGGACTTTATGGTTGTACACAAGAAATCAGCCCCATACCATCCATAAGCTAACGGACAAGCTGAGAGTACTAATAAGATTTTGTGCAACATTCTCACCAAAATAGTGATTACTCAACGTTCAGATTGGGATCAACAATTACACCATGCTTTGTGGGATTATCGTGTAGCCTATAAAATAGTGCGTCATGCTACACCATTCCAAATGGTGTTTGGCCAGAATGCCATATTACTTTTAGATTTTTTTGATACCTACACGTGAGATTGCTCAGGAGTACGAATGCACAGGTCATGAGCTTTCCTCAAGAATACTTGACTTAGAGCGTTTGGGAGAGACAAGACTCCGAGCAGCAGGAGGGATTTATGCCACTAAGAAGAGACAGAAAGCCTACTTTGATGCTCATATTAAAGACAAGGGATTACGAGTAGGAGATTTGGTGCTGGTTTACACCTTGAAACAACATGCTTGCCAGTTAGAGAAATGAGGTTACGGACCCATGATCATTAATAGGATATCGACTGGCAGTGCAGTTCAGTTAGCAACTCTTGAAGGAGAAGTATTGCCTAATTATATTAGTGGATGCCGAGTTAAGCTATATAGGGAACCTTTAACTGCAAACATGCTTAAACGATTAACTCTCGCCAAGAAGTGAAATGAAGAAGAGGAATGAATCAGAGCCCAAGCTCAAGCAGAAGCATTGGAACACATTAGGCAAATGTGACTATGAAGGAGAGAACTAGATAAAGAAACTCAATCGGTGGATGCCCCACAATATCCTATAGCTATGTGCAAACTTGGAGGAAGAGATGTCCCCAGTATCATTGATAGGAGACCCTTCATTAATGTCACTCTAGGAGAGGAACCCATGCGCATTGTTAAACTATTACTGGGATAAAGTTGCCACTAGGCTCTTGGGATGGTCAGGTATCTGTATTACAGAGGCCCTATATTTATTCTCCCAATTCAAACATTCACTACACTCTGTTCTGCATTACCTTACACTGACTATTCCAACAGACTTTAACTACTAATTTCATCAACAAGTTACTCAACGTTAATGGAGTGTTCATTGCAACAAAATACATACATTTCCTTACGAACGATTAACGCGCCATCACAATTAACTTATACTTCACCAATGAATGTAGAACATAGACAAGATCACCACATTAACTCAGTACCCAAAACAGTAAGATAGCAATACAACCATATGAATAAATTGTGCTGGAACCAATCTGTAGGCACACCACTCGGACCCACAGTCGGACGTGTTCTCTCTGCTTCTCACTTTTCACGCACTCTTCCATTATCAAAGGGTTACAACTATTACACTACATCGTTTCGATGTGCGTCCTTTCCAATTATATTTTCTAATAATGATAATTACATTCCGTTTCGACGGCCTAACACTGGCACACACGGTGGACTCGAACCCAGAATGGATGTATTACAAAAAAGAGCTAAGAATCATCAATGATGCCTTGAATATACATAGCACGGGCTAATTTAAATGTACGGGATATCTTTTGTTTCAAGGCCTCTAACATCTCTTGGAGAACATGCGGTTCTACCAAATGAGCATCGGTACGCACCGAGCTAGAAGCAATGGCTTGGGAAAGAAAAATTTCACTCTGTTGCTGCAAAAATGCTTCTTGTAAATAAAGGACATTGGTCAGGGCTGTATCTCTACGTAACTTGCCATCAAAAATTTTTGCATCAATGCATGATAGACGATCGTGCTGACTACCAAGTTGTTTTTCTCTTCACTCTTGTTGCTGCAACTGCATTGTCCAAAAAAAATCTTGGCGTTCCTTTTGTATGGCCTCAATTCCTTTCTTTAACTTAGCTGTACATCCAATCTCATCATCCAATACTTGACCTTTTTGAAACAATTCTTCTGTAACTTTCTTCAGCTCTGCTTCACCTTGTAGCACTTTGTTAGACAATACCTCATAGGCCTGTTCAACAGCTATCAATTTGGTGCGAGTGTTGTCGAACTCACAACTGAGAGCTTTCATGGCATCATCTTTATCCATCATTGCCTATTTGAGCAAGGCAATCTTTGCATCTCTGGCCACAATAATCTCATCCTTCTGTTGTATATTATTGAACAAGGCATTATTAAAATGTTAAATTATTAATGTATTAATGTGTTTTTTTTGATGTTTTTGATATAGCAGCTGAAGGTTCGTGAGGAGCGTGCAAGGCGTGAAAGGGCGGATATCAATAATCCGAAATAATTATTATTTAGCTTGTAAATAAATCTGCGTAGAAGGTTCTATTGTTAGAAAAGTAATGGTTAGAATAATGGTCGTTGTAGACCGCAGTTTCTGTTATTAAAAGCAATGGCTTTCTGTAAAAGTTACCAACTTTTAGTTTCACGCCTGCTTTTTGAAGCCGCCCTCATGTAACCACTATTTTTGACGTAATCAAAAGTCCTATAAATACATGCACTCTGTGGAGTGTCGAAACAGAGTGCATGGGGGGAGATTGCACCCAATCTTGCGTTCGGTCTCATCTCTTGTTGCCTCTATTTTCTGTGTGTTTTTCTGCGTCCGTAATCTCTGTATGCGCGTGAGCAAGATCTTGACAACACCTTCACTGTTACCTGTTCTTGTAATACTGTTACTTGTTCCTGTAATAGACATGCATTGGCTTTGAGTACCAAAATCTCTTCCTACAGGGGAGCGATGTTGACTTCCAACATATCAACTTTTGCTTGATATTCAATGTGGAGAGACTAGAAAGCATCATGCTATTGAGTAGGGAGTTGCTTGGATAACTACAAGAGGAAGTCACCAATCTGGGCTAACTGGGCAAACGAATCCGATACTAAAAGACTTGATAATGGTCGAGAGAGGTTAACAGAGATCGTAGCTGAAGAGGAAGGTGGGGAGTAATCGGGAGAAGAGGGAATAGGGTGAGAGTGGGATACTGCCACCGAATGATTAGGAGATGAAGGGTGTATCAGAGGACTAGGAGGTAAGGGAACCCAAGAAGGTGAAGGAGGAGGGGTTACCAGGTGTGCGGTATGGGTATCGTCAATCGTGTCCTTTAGTGAGGATGGAGGCACATTGGATTCCATGTTATCCGGTTGGGATTCCTAATGAAACAAGGGATTCAATGATATGTGCCTGCACGGTTTGATGAAGGGTTTACACCATTATGCCTTGCGCTGTGTCGAGAACCTCTTTCTGTTGCTGATCGGTCATCTCGGTGTGTTGAGCGTCTTCCATAATTGTATCTTTGATGGTTTGATATTTAGGTGAGGGTGGGGCAGAAGATGCATGCAAGGACGAGGTTGTGTCATGAAGGAGTACTTTTGCGGAAGAAACCTCGGCTTGACTATGAGAAGGGCTGAATTTCCTATGTTTCTCCCAGAAAAACTGAAAAAGATCTTCACTGTCATCATCAAAGCCCATGATCTGCTCCGATTCTTCGTGGAATAGGAGGGTATTCGCATAAGGATTTGGAACAGGGTGAACGATAGGGAGGAGAAAGGAAAGAAGGTGAGGGGCATGGGTATGGGGAATATCACCTTTGGCTAATTGTCGCATAAGGGCTTGACACTCATGATGGATGTGTCAAAAGACCAATAACACCCAATTAACAAATTCTCGGGCAGTAGCATCAATCAGGGAATAGAATGGGCGAGATATACCATAAGTACGTTTTTGGAGATTGAGGGCACCTACCAAAAATTGAAGGACAGAACATTCTGGTTTCGGTTGGCAGAGGATGGTGAACTCGTTGGAGAACTATCGAGGAAATAACTGCTTCATCATTTCCATTGGGAGCAGAGGAACCTCAATACGTCCGTCTTAGGGAAGATGGAACCTTTCGATGACAATGTTGAGAGTAACGACTGTGTGTGGATTCAAACAAGTAAGAGGCCAATAGGTTTCTGTCTGGGGGGTATCAGCAATGGCCATAATCACTTGGGCGAAAAAGGGATGACATTCGACCGAATGCCAAGGCAACTCGAAAAACGCTAGCAACCTGCGAGGACGAAGTAAATCACTCTGTTCGGAGGAGAGACCGGCATGGAAGGTGGTGATATTAGTAAGAGCTTCCATGGCAGAAAAGGGTAAGTCGAATACACAACAATATTACATAGAATACACAGAGCACAGGAATGCAATAACGAAAAAGAGGACGAGGACCCCGGTTTAGTAAAAAAATTTAGAGTGAACGTGCGGGTATAAAATGCAATCATCACAAGTGGAGGGAAACATGCATGCATGATGATGACATAAGTGCAGTAAGAAATTCCCAATCATGGAGCACGGTAGTGAATCTTGGATAATTAATCAAAATGGGAATATTACGGTCAGGTGGTCAACCAAAACGCATGTAGTGTAGATAATGGTCAACTATACAAAACAAACATGATCCGAATGAATATAAATAAAATCGACACAAAGCTAAGACGAAGTAGACGGCATGCAATACGGATGAAGTTTTGATCCATTGATGGGTTTAGGGAGTAGAGTACCAAAGCATGTTAAGAAGAGTTTTATTGGTACTTTCTGTCAGGCCATTTGCATGAGGATAGTAAGGGGAACTAAATATATGGACAATCGTGAAGGTTCGGGTGAGCACTTGCATTAAGGTGTTAGTAGAATGAGTACCTTGATTAGAAACAATCTCCAAAGGGAGCCCATATCGAGGAAAAACATCACAAATCAAACATTTAGAGACCACCGAAGCACTTGCTGAGCGTAATGCCTAGGCTTCAGCCTAACAAGTAGCATAGTCAATACAGGTAAGAATATACCGATGATTGGTGACCATAGCAGAAGGCGTAATGGGACCAATAAAATCCAATCCCCACTTTTGAAAAGGCTCAAGAGGAAGGACATGCTGAAGTGAAAAATGATGCTGTTGTAAAGGTTGTTCAGATCGTTGGCAAGCATCACACTGTTGGACATAAATAGCAATAACATGATGCATAATGATGGGATACATTGTAAAAGCGCGCCAGATGGGTCCATATAATACAATTGTCCCACAATTATGCAAAATCGACGACTATACATGGCCAAGTTATGACGAGCAGATGTTGAAGTATTATTCGGGGGACATCCACTGGTTAGAAAAATCATAAAGGTATCATAATACGAAGGTGCCATAGGTAGCACCTGGGAATCATCCTGAACCGAATCAGTTGCATAAATGGCTAGAGTGGTATCATCAATACCACAGGGGAGCTCATCAGAATCAAGTTGAGGTAGGAAATCAGTACGAGCATGCTGTTGCTCTAGCACAATGGTGAGAACCACGTTAAGAAGCTCCACCTCCTTAATGTCAATCCGCGGAAGAGATAGGAGTGATATGAAGATCGTGAATGTGAGATGAAGTCAGAGTGAAGGTGAGAAGCATAGAAATGCACACACACATACACACACACTACGAAGAGACAAGCAAGACACAATGGAAGGTGGGAAATTAGCTCTATTACTCAAGAACACTATTACAAGCTCAAAAGAACTCTAAGCTCACACTAGCTAACACTAACCAAACTTAAAAATGAGCTCTCTAGCTCTTTTTATAGTTTCTAGACTAGTTTTGACCGGTTTCACATCTAGTGACCGGCATAGTTAAAAATTAGGTCCTAGATGCTATTTGGAAGGGTAAACGGTGTCTAAAAATAACGAAAATTGATACGCTTGTTCTACCTAAGCTCCTCAAGCTTGAGGACTCCTCGGCTTGCACAAAATGGAGCTATGGATTACAAAATGGGGTTTTCTATGCTACATATGTTACAATAGTGATGAAAATCACTGTTGGAGGTTTTTGAAAAGTATTTTTAGAACATGATTCTTTGAAAAAAGATTCCACTGGCTCACTGCTCCGTCGTTACATGCTTCAGCGTCGTCTGTGCCTCTGGCTGCTTCCAACACCCCCCTCCCTCTTGCTTCTGTTGTCCCTGACAGAACCTTGTTGTGAGGTCTGCCGAATATAGCTCTGTAGGAGGTCTTGAGCGAGGGTGTGCTCGGAGATACGAATGCCTCGGGCCAGATCTACCTCGAGTCTCTCCCAGTCGATTGGTTGCGGTTCTTCCGGTGGCGGGAGCTGATAGTGTGTGGAATAGACCATTCGTTCACATGCAAATAATTGTAATAAATGTGTAGGCCTGCTTATGAATACCTCTGAATGGTATTCCCAGAAGACGGTTGTGAACATCTCTTCGAACGTCTGCTTGTAGCACGCCGGTAGGTAGTTACATGTGAATCTATACATTTATCATTATCTACTTCTCTGTTTTGTTCTCTGCTATACTCACTCAGAGTAGTAACTTCAGAATGTCATATCTCGAGTTATACTCAACATTTGTCAGTGTTTTAACATGCATTGGATAGCTCTTACTGTCTAGTTTTGGCATCCCAATTTTCATGGTCATTGGATTTACAACTATGGAGATATCTGCATTGTATTGCTCACTAGTCTATCTCTACAAAGCCCCAAGAATGGTGGGCATGTTCCAGAAATTGATGAATCTTGTTCTCCGTGCTCAGTCCATCATTTGAAGTGTTTTAACTTGGATTGGGAAGCTTGCTAGATCTATTTGCTATGTCCAAAAGGAATTTATCTAATTCCTACCAGGTTGAGAGCACTGTTTAGTTTTTCCAACATGTGTATGTCCAAAAATAGCAAGTTTTGGGAGCTAGTCATCTTGCAATTAGTCTGTCTTGACTTAAAATTTTGGGATACATGTTCCAAAGTACTTGGCTGATATTTTGGTGGATTTAGGAAGCTCAAAGGGTCTACTAATCAAATCTAACCTCTTAGTTGGCTGGTGTGAAGCTGGTTGTAGCAGCACCTACTCATCTTTGGATTGCATCCACCATCTCTCTTCACAGTGGTATCAGAACATAGTCAAACAACATGGGAGATGGATTTCCATCAACAATTGACAAATTGGATCGAAACAACTACCCAGCATGGTCTCTAAGGATGGAGGCTTACCTTCAAGGGAGGAATCTATATGGATTCATATCCGGAGATGAATCAATGCCAACCATGAGGAACAAAGGGCAACCATCACATGAAGAAGTGGAAGGACTTTCAAATTGGTGTTCGAAGGATGCACTTGCAAGGTCCTACATTCTAAACTCAATCTCTGATTTTCTTTTAACTCATGTCAAGGGATGCAAGACATCAAGAGAGACCTAGAATGCACTTGCTTCTTTCTTCTCTTCCAACACTCGAGCAAGGAAGAACCAATTGTGGATGGAGTTCACAACAATGAAGAAAAGCCCAAAGAAAAATGTGACTGATTATGTCACAAAGATGAAGGAGATTTCCGACCAACTTGGAATTATTGGAGAGGTAATTGAAGAGGAGCAAATCATTAGACAAATCATAAATGGAATCAAAGCAGACGACAAGTGGGAGTCATTCACAACACCCATGGATTTATACATGGATATGCATGTACCCGACCTCAACAGGGCCAACTCTTCACTCATGAAGCAAAGATTAGCAAAGGTGGTGAGTCCTCAAGAGGTAATCAAACTTCTGCCTTATATTCTAATAAAGCTAAGGTCAAGGATGTCAAAGAATAGGAAGAATGAAGATGAAGGTAGCTCTTTCCAAGCAAACTTTGCAGGTAGAGGAAGAGCTAGAGGAAGAGGGAGAGGTGGAAAGCAACGCAGGGGAAGATTCCAATCATCTCAAGCTTGCAATATATGTGGCTTATCTAATCATACTATTGAAGAATGTTTCGGGAACCCGAGGAACTCAAGAGGAAGAGGATTCAATAGAGGTGGTTGTGGATCAAATAGAGGCAGATACAATGGAGGCTACAACAACAACAACAACAACAACAACTACAACAACAATTACAACAACAACAACTATCAAAGTGGCCATAGAGGAAGAAGAGACTACAATAACTATGCAGAGGACCAAAGTCAAGAAGATTCATTATTGATTATGAATCTATCAGTGAAGAAGGGTAAGGATGATGATCACATATTTTACATTGATTTGGGATGCTCAAACCATGTAGCAGGAAATGTGGCTTTGCTTTCTGATTTGGAAGATCCTCATAACAAGCATGAAGTGCAGACAGGAGATGACACAAAGCACTTAGTGGAGAAGATAGGTAATGTGAAGACATCAGATGGGAATATGAACCTCTTAAGCAAAGTCTTGTATGTCCCTACAATTACCAAAAATTTAATAAGTGTTGGATAGATTGTTGAAAAAGGATTGCAGGTTAGATTCAACCGATTTGGAGCATATGTTGAAGACCCAAGGCAAGGCTTTCGAAGGATTGCCAAAGGAGAAAAGACAGGAAGGCTCTTCACTTTTGAAGTGGAATATACAAAGAACATAGCTTTGTTTAGCTATGGATCTCAAACTCTTACAGAGTTGGAGATATGGCACAAAAGGCTTGCTCACATTGGTGAGAGGACACTCAAACAAATTTGCAGGGACCAAAGTGTACTTGGTTTGCCTAATATCACAAGGCAACACATGATTTATAAGTGTGAAGCTTGTCAACTCGGCAAGGCTCATAGACAACCTTTCAATAAGAAAGGATATATGTATCAAAATCTTTTGGATCTAGTGCACACGGATGTGTGGGGTCCAAGTAAGGAGCCATCTATATCAGGCTCAAGATATTATGTGTCTTTCATAGATGATTGTAGCAGGTGGACCATTTTGTTTTTCATGAAGCACAAGGATGGTGTTTAATTGCTTTAAGAAGTATACTGCTCTTGTTGAAAACCAAACAGGTAGGACTTTGAAAAGACTCAGATCAAATGGTGGAGGAGAATACTTCTCTTCTGAATTTGATGCCTTCTTGCATGAAAGAGGCATTAAAAGGGAAGTCACTATAGGGTATACACCCGAACTCAATGGTGTAGCAGAGAGGAGGAACACAACTATTGTCGAAGCTGCAAGGTCCATGCTCAACGAAAAGGGATTGCCAAACTACCTATGGGCAGAGGCTGTGTCTACAGCCACATATCTCATAAATAGACTTCCATCTAAGTCACTAGATGGAACCACTCCATATGAAGTGTGGAATGGAAGAAGACCTAGTCTAGAGCATTGTAAAATCTTTGGATGCTTAGCCTATGCTCACATTCCTTCTCAAGTAAGAGGGAAATTGGATCCCAAGGTAGAGAAGTGTGTATTCATTGGTTATGATCAAAACCAAAAAGGATATAGATTGTACAATCCAACCAATAAAGGATTTTCTATGAGTAGAGATGTAATTTTGATGAAAACAAATCATGGTTTGATGATGACAGGAAAGTGAAGCTGCCTTTTGACTTGGATGAAGATTTTCCATCACTTCAACCAAAGGAGCCAAAGCAGATTGAAGAAAGTGATTCAGAGATTGACCTAGAAGCCTTGGAAAGACTAAAGCTATGGAAGAACAAAGGTAAAGCAAAGATGCAGGATGCTACATATGGACCTGAAAGCTCACATCAACCACTTAGAAGGTCTTCAAGGGAGAAGAAGAAACCAAAGAGGTTTGGTTATGATACTTCTTTGGTCACCAAGCACTCAATCTACATTGCAAAGGATTCAACCAATGAAGAACCTACCACATTCAAAGAAGCACAAAGCAAGAAAGCTTGGAGAGATGCAATGGATGAAGAAATGGAAGCCTTGAAGGAGACTAACACTTGGGAGCTTGTACCTAACAAGCCATCTATGAATGTAATTGGATCTCGATGGATATACAAAATCAAAAGGAATCGAGATGGAAGTATAAATAGACACAAAGCAAGGTTAGTTGCTAAAGGGTTTTCTCAAACCCATGGTATTGATTATGAGGAGACTTTCTCTCCTGTTGCAAAAATGCCTACAATTAGGGTTCTCATTAGTCTTGCTGCATCTAGAAATTGGAAGCTCTATCAACTTGATGTAAAGAATGCTTTCTTGAATGGATGGATTTTTGAGGAATTGTATATGGCACAACCTCTTGGATATGAGGATGCACATCATCCTAACTATGTATGCAAACTAAAGAAAGCTTTGTATGGATTGAAGCAAGCTCCAAGAGCTTGGAATTTCAGATTGGTGACTTATTTGCAGGACCAAGGACTCAAAGCTAGGAAGGTAGATACCTCTTTGTTCATAAAGAGGAATGGATCTGAAGTGATCTATTTATGTGTGTATGTTGATGATATTATTATCACATGCAATGATCTTGAAGGAATCAAACAGGTTGTCATGGACACAAAGAAAACCATATTAAACCTTAGATTCCACGTGAGTTGCCTATATCTCATGTTTGGTTAAGATTTTGGAGAAACTAATGCTACCATTGCATCCGGAATGGCCAAAACCCCAAGATCGACTGTCTATTTATTGCATTCTGACACCCAGAGGTCCTGATTCAAGTCGATGACATCATCATGTCACAACCGCCCTTGGGAACCGCCCTTGAAAACCTATATAAGGAGGGGTTGGCCACATTCATAATCAGTCTTGCCAATACCAATCTTGGGAGCTCAAGGAGTCGTGACCACCAAGTAAGTACTCTCCAAGTTCCAATTCTAGTTCTTGTCTTGTTCCTTGTTCCAATCTTGTCTAGTCTAGTTCTTGGACATCCTGTCTTGTCCTCTTGTAATCTCGTAGTATGAGATCCTTTCCAATTCTTTCTTGTATCTAGTCCATCTCCCAGAAGGGATTTCTTGTAATCTAGAGATCTTGTTTCATACTTACGATCCCGGGTTGTGGGATCTCGTGTATCATCTCTAGTCGAGTTATCCATACCTATCAGTCCTGGGTTGTGGGACGTCTTGTATCGGTTACGTATCCTTGTATCATTTCCCCTTTGTGGGTGATCTTGTAATCAAAAGTACATTTTTGAAATCTTGTCTATTGTAGTCGGAGAGCACAATCTAGTGCTCCCCTGACATTTTGGCAAGACTATCTTCATCAAGATCAGACACCATGGATTCCCTATGCAAGGAGATTCAATGTACCATAAGGGACATGATAAGACATGTCCAAGAGATGAAAATATTGCTACGACAAGATGATCGATCAGTTTTAAACTATGCCTTGAATATCAAGATGTTATTTTGTGGAACTACATATCAAGAAGACTACAAGGTTAATCAATTTCAATGTGGCCTCAATCCTGAAGTCAAATGTCTCTTGCTATCCATGCCTCAAGCAAATACCTTAGAGGATGTTATCAATCAAGCAATTCAGTGTGAGAATCAGTTGTTAAAAGAAAGCCAAGTCCAAGAGTCAGAAGTCTTGAATAATGAAGGCACTATTCCTCAAGAATCTGAATCAAGAATCTTTGAAGGCCAAGCAGTCATTATGAATGATATGGAGCATACAAATTATGAAGATAACAAGAAGATAAAGGACAAGGAGGAGTTCCTGTTCAATCAAGGAGGTGTGCTTACTCAAGGCACTCGATCAAAGATCTTGGAAACACAACATTCCACTAGAAGCTCAAAAGTTCTATCGCATGAAGAACCCAACGAAGCTCAAGAGACACCCAATCCTTCACCACCTATCACGATTAAGGATCATGAAGAATTCGAGGTTAATCATGTCTTAGATTCAAGAATGTCACGAGGACGATTGGAATGCTCTATTCATTGGAAAGCATATGACATCGGTGATTGTACTTGTGAACTTACAGAAAATCTTCAGAGAGCAAAATTCAAGGTTCATGAATTCCACAGGAAGAATCCAATGAAACCCAAGCTAGAGAACATGGCCGCTCCTCATGGAACTCGTCGCTTGAGGGAGAGTTCATGTCATGGACACAAAGAAAACCATATTAAACCTTAGATTCCACGTGAGTTGCCTATATCTCATGTTTGGTTAAGATTTTGGAGAAACTAATGCTACCATTGCGTCCGGAATGTGCCAAAACCCCAAGATCGATTGTCTATTTATTGAATTCTGACACCCGGAGGTCCTGATTCAAGTCGATGGCATCATGATGACATCATCAAGTCGCAACCGCCCTTGGGAACCGCCCTTGAAAACCTATATAAGGAGGGGTTGGCCACATTCATAATCAGTCTTGCCAATACTAGTCTTGGGAGCTCAAGGAGTCGTGACCACCATGTAAGTACTCTCCAAGTTCCAATTCTAGTTCTTGTCTTGTTCCTTGTTCCAGTCTTGTCTAATCTAGTTCTTGGACATCCTGTCTTGTCCTCTTGTAATCTCGTAGTATGAGATCCTGTCCAATTCTTTCTTGTATCTAGTCCATCTCCCAAAAGGGATTTCTTGTAATCTAGAGATCTTGTTTCATACTTACGATCCCAGGTTGTGGGATCTCGTGTATCATCTCTAGTCGAGTTATCCATACCTATCAGTCCCAGATTGTGGGGCGTCTTGTATCGGTTACGTATCCTTGTATCATTTCCCCTTCGTGGGTGATCTTGTAATCAGAAGTACATTTTTGAAATCTTGTCTATTGTAGTCGGAGAGCACAATCTAGTGCTCCCCTGACACAGGTAAAGAGTCAAATGAAGGAGGAGTTCAAAATAAGTGACCTCGCACCACTCACTTATTTTCTTAGATTGGAGTTAATCTACACAGGTTCATGTATATAGATCACACAAAGGAAGTATGTGCATGACATGCTTGTCAAGTTCAAGATGGAAAATACCAAGTGTGCAGGTACACCTATGGAGCAAAATCATAAGCTTAGTGCTTATGAAGGAGAGCCAATTGAAGACATCACAAGCTATCAAAGCTTGGTTGGAAGTTTGAACTATGCAACACTCACAAGGGTGGATATATGCTATAGTGTTAGCATATTGAGTCAGTTTATGCATAAGCCGAGAAGACCACATATGGAAGCGGCCAAGAGAGTCCTCAAGTACCTAAAGGGGACCATGAATGAAGGATTGTTTTATTCATTTGCTTCAGATATTGAGCTAAAGGTCTACTCAGATGCAGATTGGGCTGGATCTAGAGATGATAGAAGAAGCACATCCGGGTATATATCATCTACAGGTTCAAAAATCATTTCTTGGTCATTGAAGAAGCAACCAACCGTGGCATTATCTTCTACCAAAGCCGAATATAGAGGTTTGGCTAATGCAACTCAAGAAATCATGTGGTTAAACTCTTTGTACACAGATCTTGGACTTCATTCTTCAACATCTCACATTTTTGGTGACAATACAAGCTCACTACATCTTGCAGCTAATCCAATATACCATGCTAGAACCAAGCATATTGAAGTCCACTACCATTATGTAAGGGAGAAGCTAATGAGCAAGGATATTCAACTATCCTATGTCTCTACAGATATGCAATGTGCAAACATGTTGACTAAAGCTCTTGATGGTACAAAGTTAAGTAGATTCAAGTTGATGATTGGCTTGCAGGAAATCAAGGACAATTGAAGACTTATTTGGAGGCCAAGCACGTTAGGCTTGAGGGAGAGCTGTTGGTGCATTTTACCCAAGCCTACATGCTTGATATGCTTGATATTATCCTCATTTGTAAGTCACATGTGTAGTCATGTGAACACCTCTTGTAAAAGAGTACATTTTATCTCTTGTAATTGAAAAAAGAAAAAGGCAAAGGATGGCTTACCTCATCCATGATGTAAAAGCAAACTTATGACTCTAAATACCTAAAACCATGAATTTTTGAGCTGAGGGAATATCTCCTAACTTTGGGGATTACTTTTAGGTGGAGCCATTCGAATTCGAATTCAAAACTCCCTCCAAGAATAGCTATAGAAAGAGCAAGAAGGAAGAAGGGATTAGCAAGCCTTGTATGTGACCATTTCATGTCATTTTGTAGAGATTGAAGAGCTTACTCCATAGCTCTATCATTCTACTCCCATTGTGCAAATATTCATTGCCAATGTGGTTGTAATCACATGTGAATCTAAACATTTATCATTATACACTTCTCTGTTTTGTTGTCTGCTATACTCACTCAGAGTAGTAACTTCAGAAGGTCATATCTCGAGTTATACTCAACATTTTTGAGTGTTTTAATGTGCCTTGGATAGCTCTTACTGGCTAGTTTGTGCATACCAATGTTCATGGTCATTGAATTCACAATTGTGGAGATACCTCCATTTTACTGCTCACTGGTCTATCTCTACAGAGCCCCAAGAATGGTGGGCATGTTCCACAAATTGATGAATCTTGTTCTCAGTGCTCAGTCCATCGTTTGAAGTGTTTTAACTTGGATTGGGAAGCTTGCTAAGTCTATTTGCTATGTCCAAAAGGAATGTATCTAATTCTTACCAGGTTGAGAGCACTGTTCAGTTTTTTCAGCACGTGTATGTCCAAAAATAGCAAGTTTTGGGAGCTAGTCATCTTGCAACTAGTCTATCTTGACTTAAAATTTTGGGATACATGTTCCAAAGTACTTGGCTGATATTTTGGTGGATTTAGGAAGCTCAAAGGGTCTACTAATCAACTCTGAAGTCTCAGTTGGCTGGTGTGAAGCTGGTTGTAGCAGCACCTACTCATCTTTGGATTGCATCCACCATCTCTCTTCACAAGAGCAGCCTCAACGATACATGATACCCTAAAAATTTTGACGATGCTCGATATGATTGAGTTGAGGATACTCGATATCTAGCAACTGTCGCTATAGAGCATCCACGATACTCGATATGCCACGGATATCACGAGAGGAAACTCCACGATACTCGATACTCAGTAGGTGTTGTGAATAAAGTTCCCACGACACACGATGTCTGCCAGGTATCGCGAGAAGAAACTCCACGATACACGATATCTCCCAGGTATCCCAGAAGAAACTTCCACGACATAGAATATGTGTTAAGTATTGCAAGTATCACTCAACGATACCCGATATGGCCCAAGTATCGCGAGGAATATTCAACGATACACGATATCCGTGAGGTATCACAAGCAAACTCAGTGATACAGGATATCCAACAATGCTAGGTATCGTGATACTCGACCACAAGAGATCACGATATCCAGATATCGCGATACTCAACCGTGGGAGAACACGATACTTGGCATTTTTTCCTAAGTTTAGCAAGTGATTTTAAGTTTCAACTTGATTTATGTATTCTTAGAGCTTGTCCCCCCTCTTTCTAATACATGAACTAAAGAAAAAAGTCTCCTAACCCCTGTAGAATCCTTCTCGATACTCATCACAGGTTGTATTTTCTTCTTTAAAGGAAATTTTGACAAGGATGGGATGAGCTCACCTCTCTAGTGTCCTCAAGCTCCTTTTTTCAGCTCTGCTCCCACTATTTCAGCTCCACACAACTCGTTTTCTCGCTCTCGCGATATCTGACCGACAGGGCTCTCACGATACTTGCTTTAGCAGAACTGAAGTGAAAAGTTTGAATTTTTTTTGGGTTTTAATACTTTTGGGGAAATGCTTAACTCAAAAAAATGGAAGAGCTAACTTAAAAACTACCCTATCTTCCTCACCTACTTGCCTACTACCTCCCTCCTACTCTAAATCATGTCTCTACTCACTTCCCTAGATTATCAACTCACTACACACACTCCAAGAGCGAGAAGTAGTAAGTGCAAATGAGAGTGACTTACCAAAGAATAGAAATTCACAACTCCCCTACTCGCTTCAATGTTAAGGGCTATTTACCATCACACGAATGCCTCGGTTTGATTTGACATTCCTTGGCAACGGTGCCAAAAATGTGTGTACCTAAGTACCAACTTAGGGACTTGTGGAGAAAGAGACTATACCTCAATCCCCCTCAAGTGCATATAGTGGGGATTCACGCTTTATTTATCAATCGGAGGAGTATTGCATTCAAATGAGTCGCAACATTTGGAGCAGCAATCAACAGTAAATCGAGCTTTTCTCTCAGCTCTGAACTCTGAATATAGTGAATAGTGGGTTTGTTTCGAAGCTCTCGAGAAGACGGATCCAAAGGTGGTCTTTTCACTTGATTCTAACGTTCTTGCTTCAATTTATGAGCAAATAATGAGTTGGGGGAATGACCTTCCTACACTTCAACACTTCCTACACTCCGCACACACCTTACCAATAACAAACAAGCACTTTCATGGATAGGCAACACTCCCAAGCACTCTTTCCAAGCATCACACATGCATACAAGCTCAAAAAGAAGAAGATACAGAGAGGAGAAGACACATTCGAAATTCTGTGCTCTTGATTCTCACAATGGCAAAAAGTCCCTACGAAGAGTCACAAATTGACTATATACATGTGCCCAAAAAATGGTGCTTTCACACAAGAGACTGGCACTTTATTAGCTAAAAGGCTAATTTCCTACTAATTTACAAAGGTAAGCTACAATCTCTATGGGTATGCATCTAGAGGACTCCTCTAGTGCATTTACATCGGAAAATATATTACAAAATGGCTATAATACAAGAATCAAGTGTCCAAATCGAAAAAATTTTGGGCCCCTCTTTTTCTCTGCCTCTTTGCTCTCCTTAGCTCTTCTTTGCTCTGCAACAACAACCCAAACCAAAGATGCTTGTGTGGGATTGTGAATCATTCCTGTGCAGGGAAAGCGAAGTGCTGTAGATAGATTCTGAGTGGAGTGGTCAACTAAGGGGTGATGGCAGAGATGGCGGGCCATTTATCAATGTCGCTTTGCTTCATTGGTTCTGGGATGAGATGCTCCTTCTTTGTGGACGTATGAGTGCCGTGAATCTTCAGGGCAGTCTTGATTAAGTCTAGAGGCAATGTAAAATTCTTGAAAGGTGGGTCATTCACCAAGGATGGTAATATGAAGACAGGGTCCAATTCCTTGCACTTGTGCTCTCTAATAGAAGCCACTAAATAATAACACCGATAAAAATCTGGTTTTGGGAGTTCCGCACTAAAATAATTTGCAAATCATGCCCTCTGCCATATAGGTTGGAGATCTTTGCTATTCTGGAGAATCTCAAATTCTTGTGAGAAGAATTGATAGCATCTCCACACGTTAGAAGAAATGAAGTGTAATTTACAAAAGAAGGTGGGTAGGGTTTCCTAGTAGTCTCAGAAAAGGTCTTCTTGGAGCTGACTAAGGTTGAAGTATGCACTAAGCACTTTTTAGGTATCCATAGCTGGCGAGATGTGGATTGAGTTGTCACCACGGACTTGGGCACCCAAATTTGTCGAATGTGTTGTCTCGATCGAAATTGAGAGGGTTGTCGAAGATTTAGAGTGTTTGACTTATTGGCTACATTTGTCTTGTGTATCCACTTCAGTTGAGGGTATGCCTGAGTGGACTGTCTAATGCACCACTCTAATGTGCTGAACCAATGAGTACGTGGATAATATGACCCGATGGCTTGTCGAGGGTGAGGTATCATATCCACATGCTATTTTGGAAAAGAAGGGAGATCCACAACACTCTTGCGTGGAAATGGTGACTGTTGACATTCATCTGAAGATTGAGTCTTACGTTGCCATACGTGTCGGATTCCTGTCTGCCTACCCAATTTCCACTCCTAGATGGGTGGTAATTCCTGTATGGGTCTGGTAGGGTGTGTTAACGCACACAAGGTTGGGGGAACTTCTATCACATTCAACACCTCTCTGTGTCGACTTTGGGGGGCAGTTCATGATACTGTCCTGCAAGTTCCAACTGAAGCACACTTTTGCAAAGATTTAAACTCACGGAATAATGGTATAAGCATTCCTGGCCTAGGATCATAGGTTCCATCAAATCATCGTCATGACAAACCAACATTTTTACGATCAGGGTCATGTTTTCTATGGAGAGGGGTAGCTTGACCTCGCCTATGCAAGGGGTTTCTAATCCACCTAGTCCAATGACATAGGCTTCAAGAGGCTTAATTTCATATTCCCTACAAAGAGAGAGTCCAATTGCATTCGTGGCTGCACTTGAGTCAATTAAAGCCTTACATTGCATGTTGTTAGGCCGCCAGAACGGAATGTAATTATCATTATTGAAAAATGTAATTGGAAAGGCCGCAGATCGAAAGGACGTAGCGCAATAGTTGTAATCCTTTGATAATGAAAGAGCATGCGGAAGCGAGAGGCAAAGAGAACACGTCGGAGTGTGGATCTGGGCAATGTGCCTATGGATTGCTTCCAGTGCAATTTATTCATATGGTTGTATTGTTATCTTATTGTTTTGTGTACTGAGTTAATGTGGTGATCTTATCTATGTTCTGCATTCATTGGTGAAGTATAAGTTAATTGTGGTGGTGCGTTAGTCATCAGTAAGGAAATCTATGTATTTTGTTGTGGCGAACACTTCGTTAACGTTGAGTAACTTGTTGATTAAATTAGTAGTTAAATTCTGTTGGAATAGTCAGTGCAAGGTAATGCAAAACACAGTGTAGTGAATGTTTGAATTGGGAAAATAAATATAGCACCTTTGTAATGCAGACCCCTGACCATCCCAAGAACGCAGTGGCAACTTTATCCGAGTAATAGTTTAACACTAGTGCCGGCCATGGGGCATGGAGTAGTGAGTCTGAGAGCATATTAAGGTTTAAAGAAAGAATCCTATGATATATGCCTGTAACACGTTCCGGAGAATCTTACTCGAAGTACAGAAGTGATTAACATCCCTGGAAAGTTCCTAGCGCATCGGGAATGCCTTCCCTTGGTAGTGGTAAAGGACAATCAGCGAAAGGAAAGCGGGATATATGGGATAGTGGAGTGGCACCTCAGTATTTTCTTGTTCAAGGACTACAGAGTATACTAGAAGTTCAACCAATCTCATCTGCTAAAAGTACAGTCAGTGGAGTAGTCGTTGATTCCGGTGATAGTTTGATGAATTCTGGTGATAGTTTGGTGAATTTGGGTGATAGCTCAATTTCTGGTTTTGATTTCGGTGAAACTAGTATATTGGTGGATGAACTTTTTAGTGAAAAGTTCATCTTAGACACGAAATGTGAGGAATGGCAGTTGAATTTAGAAGTGTGTGATTGAATCAATGATATCATACGATCGGAGAATTTGCAAAGTGGCTATACGACACAACAGCAATTTGCATCAACTTGTTCAAGTAATTTCGAAGGGATACTTCCTCTTGATTTAGACAACATGAGTAGTATGTAATAACAGCATCAGCAGCAAGACCAACAACAATGACAACAACAACAACAGCAGCAGTAGATCGTACCCCCACGATCGGTACCTGCCAAAGTTACGTATACGAAATTCGGTGGATTTTTGAATTAGTCTAGGATCTTCATGCATGCCTTCTACAGCAACCATAGCCATCGTGGATAATTGGACTCCGATCGCTTGTACGGTAGTTCCCCTTACCGAAGGATTTGAACCAGTTATGGATCAAGTTTTGGATGCCACTAATCTGCAACAATTACTCCATCTGCCTGAGGATATCTCCATGGCCCAATAGTTTTATTTACTGGAAGATCAACTAATCACTTGTAATTTGGGAGATGAGGCTAATCCGTGTCCGGTCAAGCTTAAGGCTAGTTTACCGAAAACTTTTCAAGATTATTTACTATAGCTACAAAAGGAATTTGTTGATGTATTCACGTGGGATTATTATGACATGAAAGGATTGGACCCTCGTATCTACCAACACCATGTGATGCTGAAGTCGGATGCTCGAACAATTAAACAACTAAGTTACCGAATGAATCCCGATTATGCTACACAAGTGAAAGCTGAATTGGATCGGCTGTTGAAAGTAGGCTTCATTGTTTCCATTGAGCATGCTAAATGGATCTCTCCTATTGTCATTGTCCCAAATAAAAACAAGCAATTACACATTTGCATGGATTACCGGAAGTTGAATGCAGCGTCGATGCTTGATCCATTTCCACTTCCCTTCCTGGATACCATGCTAGATGATGTTGCTGGATGAGAAATGTATTCTTTTATGGATGGTTATAGTGGTTACAATCAAGTACGCATGGCTGAAATGGATATTCCCAGGATGAATTTATTACAAATTGGGGTGTATATGCTTGTATGGTGATGTGGTTCGGTCTCCGCAATGCTCCCAACACCTTTCAACGATGCATGCAAGAAATCTTTTCTCCCTACTTAACTATGTTTATGCAGGTGTATTTGGATGATTTTTTGTTATCTGGTGATGCATCCGCTCATCTCTATCACCTACATTGTTGCTTTTCCAAGTGTTGGAAGTTTCATCTTTGTTTAAATCCCAACAAATCTGTCTTTTCAGTTTCTTGTGGCAAATTGCTCGGTCGTATTATTTCACAATAGGGCATTCAAGTGGACCTTGATAAAGTGAACACAATGTTGGATGCACCTGCCCCTACGACATCAAAGGAAGTTATGAGATTCCTTGGACAAATATGATGGCATGGACAACATCTTCGGTGGCTTGCTCATGTGGTTATACCACTTAATCGTCTGGTTACTAGCAATCCTTGACAGTTTGTGTGGACGTAGGAATGCGGACTTGCATTTGATCGGCTGAAAATGCTCTTAACACAGGCTCCTATTCTGCAAGCACCGAACTGGCAACTCCCGTTCCATGTCTTTGTGGACATGTCTGACATTGCAATAGGCAGTGTGTTAATGCAGCAATAGAATAGGTGGTTTCGCCCTATTTATTATGCCAATAGATGATTAGCCGCTGCTGAACAAAGTTATTTTGTGATTGAACGCGAATGCCTTGGTTTAGTTTATTCGGTGAAAAAATTCCGAGACTATTTGTTGGGATGCCCATTTACCTTCCATGTGGATCATGTGGCTCTGGTTTATCTTGTATGCCAGCAACATTTAGGGGGCAGATTAGCCAGGTGGGTTTTGCTGCTACAAGAATTTGATTATGAAGTTGTACATCGCTCGGGATCAGTGCATGTGTTGGAAGCAGCCAGAGGCACAGACAACGCCGAAGCATGTAACGACGGAGCAGTGAGCCAGTGGAATCTTTTTTCAAAGAATCATGTTCTAAAAATACTTTTCAAAAACCTCCAACAGTGATTTTCATCACTATTGTAACATATGTAACATAGAAAACCCCATTTTGTAATCCATAGCTCCATTTTGTGCAAGCCGAGGAGTCCTCGAGCTTGAGGAGCTCAGGTAGAACAAGCGTATCAATTTTCGTTATTTTTAGACACCGTTTACCCTTCCAAATAGCATCTAGGACCTAATTTTTAATTATGCCGGTCACTAGATGTGAAACCGGTCAAAACTAGTCTAGAAACTATAAAAAGAGCTAGAGAGCTCATTTTTGAGTTTGGTTAGTGTTAGCTAGTGTGAGCTTAGAGTTCTTTTGAGCTTGTAATAGTGTTCTTGAGTAATAGAGCTAATTTCCCACCTTCCATTGTGTCTTGCTTGTCTCTTCGTAGTGTGTGTGTATGTGTGTGTGCATTTCTATGCTTCTCACCTTCACTCTCACTTCATCTCACATTCACGATCTTCATATCACTCCTATCTCTTCCGCGGATTGACATTAAGGAGGTGGAGCTTCTTAACGTGGTTCTCACCATTGTGCTAGAGCAACACCAAATTTGGCGCCGTTGCCGGGGATCGAGTCTAGGACGAATGTGTGATGGTAAGAGTATAGCAAGAAGTGGCGTTGGAAGGTAAAAATTTCAGTTTTTGTTGTTGTTTTTACTTAGTTTTTAGTGTTTTTCACCTCCCCCACACTCCATCTTCATCACCGCATCATCATCTTCATCTCCAAAAAAATCAGAAAATTCACCATATCCACCCATTCTCCTCATTTCCCCTCATTTGTGCATGCGAGAGAGTGAGAGAGAGCTTTTGTGCTTGTGTGTGCTTTTGCTTTCTTGAGTTTTCTTGCAGGTACAGTACTCCAGTGCATCAGGAAGGCTGCAAAAAGGTAAGAAAATCACCTTCTGTCAGAAATTTCCGAGTGCGTCAGACCATCACGATGGTCTGCAAACTTCGGAATTTGAGGTAAGCGACTTCATAGGCGTGTAGGCGACACCAGCGCCTCTAGGAATCCACACTTGCATTTGCAAAATCATCAGTTTGGTGGACCATCGTGACGGTCTCAGACCATCGCGATTGTGTCACACCATCGCGATTGGCTCACGCCATCGCGACGGCTCGGCCGGACCATCGCGATGGTCTCACGCCATCACGACGGTTCATTTGGACCATCGCGACGGTTCGCGGACCATCGCGACTGTTCGGTTGACCCCACATGTTGGCAGTAGCCTTGGTACACCAGGACTTACAAGACGTGAAAGTCAAAGAAGGGAGTCAGAGCGAAGGGACAGCACAAGCAAACAGGGCAGTCAAAGAAGATCTGGCAAGTAGGCCAATATTTTTTCAAGACATTAATGCAAATCAAAGAGTTGGACATGCAGGGAGGAAGAGCAAGTAGGGAGCTCGAAGATATGTATGGCAGATCACTAGAAGAAATCCCTACAACAACAGTGAATTTTATCACTAACAATCATTGTAAATATCATTTCACATTTTTGTAGCTCCATTTTGTGCAAGCCAAGGAGTCCTTGAGCTTGAGGAGCCTTAGAAGTAGTTGCGTACCAATTCTCGTATTTTTTAGATCTCGTTTGAGCCCCCAAATAAGCCCTGGAACCTAATTTTTAACTAGGCCGGACACTAGGTCTGGACAGGGCCAAAAGCTAGTCAAAAACTATAAAAAGAGCTAGAGAGCTCATTTTTGAGGTTAGATTGTAGTTGAAACGAACTTGTAAGAGCATTTTGAAAGTAATCTAAAAGCTCCATTGATTCTCTCTCTTTGTCTTGCCGTGTGTGCGCGTGTGTGTGTATGTGTGTGCATGCTTGTGTGCTTCTCACTCACGCACTTGTGCCGCCACTTGCTCGAGGTCTTCATACCATCCTCATGTCTTCCCGGATTGACATTAAAGGAGGTGCTACTCATCACTGAGCTACACCAAATTTTGGCGCCGTTGCCGGGGATCGAGCTTTGAGGACGAGCGTGTGATGGTAAGACGTAGAGTTGACGCGTTGGAGTTGTAGGTATTTTCTTCACTCTCATCGATTTTCTTTTACTTTCATCACCATCATCATCATCACCATCTCCCACCTCCATCTCCATCATCGCGAAAAATTCAGTTTTTTGACTATACCCCCATCTCCACCTCATTTCCCTCATTTCACTTGTGAGAGAGAGCGAGAGAGCGAATTTGCATGTGCTGTTTTTTTGCATGTTTTGTGAGCATTCTGCAGGTACAAGCCGCATCATCGTCCCCAGCACTCCGCGCAGGTACGGAAATCTGAGTAATTGTCTGTGTGTCGCCGAGCTCTGTCAATCGCGACCGACTGAAAACTTGCTCTAATTGCTAAACAAAGTGCATATCCATGACCTACAGGCCTAGAGCTTTCCAAAAATGTGTTTAGTTTTTTGAAATTCCACAGATTTCTGTCAATCGCGATCGCTCTGTCAATCGCGATCGACAAACCACGACGGACAGACCTGTCAATCGCGATCGACAAACCACGACGGATAGACCTGTCAATAGCGACCGACAGAGTCAACGACCGATTGACCACGACCGACTGACCATACACGTGACACGTGTCAATCGCGATCGAGTCATCAATCGCGATCGACACATCAATCGCGACCGACACAGTCAACGACTGTTTGACCACGACGGACAGACCACGACGGCTCTGTCAATCGCGACCGACACGGTCAACGACTGTTTGACCACGATCGACAGACCCTCGCGACCGACCTGTCAATCACGATCGACTCATCAATCGCGACCGACAGAGTCAACGACCCTTTGACCACGACTGATTGACTTTTCGTAATCCCTGTCAATCGCGACTGACCAGTCAATCGCGACTGACAGCCACGATGGACCTGTCAATCGCGATCGACACGTCGATCGCGACTGACCTGTCAATCGCGACAGACAGACTTTGCGAACACGTTAGAAGGGCAAATTAGGTCAAATTTTCAAGGCAAAATTATTGGTCTAAATTTTGATTAAGTGTGGGACAAACACTAGGGTGTAGTATTGCATCGCGAGGCCGTGCCACAAGCTACTCGAGTATTCCTGTTTGACTGTTAGCTTGTATTGAATCCTGATTTAACCCCCTAGACCCTGAACAGTCATAACTTTTTCATACGAAATCCAATTTTTGAGCTCTTGGGCTTGTTGGAAAGCTCGTGGCATACACTACACGCCCTCAACTGTTTTTTATAAAGATAATGCGTTGATTTTCAGAGAGGGTATTTTGAAGTTGACCATACCCAGGGGGATCAAAGTCAGGGGTCTTTAGAATTATTTTCCTAAAAGTCACAATGCAAATGTGTGTTTGTGTCACATGAATGAAAGTGGTTGGTTTTGTCCTTTGAATATAAGCATGGAGCTAACCGTGGGACTTTTGTAGGTCCATTGAGAGCAACTGAGAGCGTACAAAGCAAGGTTTCTTTGCAAGCTTGAGAACCGGGTTCTTGAGCACCATAAAGCAAGGGATAAACAAGTAAGGTTGGAATATTCTCAACTCCCTCTGTCATTTCCTAGCTCAAGCTAAGAACGACTAGTGATAGGAGTAAGCCAGGGCGACGGTAGGCAGTTATCAAGTGAAGACTACCTAAAAACTCAAGTTCAAGTTAAAAACATAATCTCTGTACTGTCGATAACCTAAAGGAAAAGAACCTAACGTGGAACGATCAACCTAAAGTATGAAGAACATTCAAGTGTTCCTGACGACGTGATATCAGACAAGACCATAAACACAATAATTAACTAAAAAGAATCAAGTGACTGGTACCAATTGATCGGCAACGAGGTGGTACTCTGGAAAAAAATTTGGGCTAATCAGTTAGGCATATGAACCTTTGATCAGGACGACACCTAGCAAGAGAGAGACAAAGCCTTAGGTCTTCAGAGGCTAGTGTCAACCACACTGCTAGGTCTTGGGCCCAGCAGTTGAGCCACCACTCATACTACCCTAGCTCTGAGACCGGTGAGTCAGAAATGTCTCAGGGCATGGACAGACCTACAGGAAGTTCAGGAGTGCCTTATTTGTACAGGGTAGAAGGCCCTTACAAAACACAGCTGGAATATCTTAGGACCAACCGACTAGGTGCTAGCATCTATGAGGACGGCCTAGGAAGATCCGTGGTCCAGATTAAAAACCCTGACCAATCCATAGGACTAGAGCACCCAGCTGTCAAGTTTGAAAACGGTGCATACCTGGACAAGGAAGGGACTATATATGTAGCCACTAGTCACCCGGATAGGACAGATGACTTTGGGAATGTAATCTCAGAGGCGGACTTAGGTGACCTGGAACAAGGGAACATGGGTGCGGAACCTAGAACCCCTCGAGGTAAATCAGTTCTCACTAGGATTATCACGCCTGAGTGGGTACCCCAAGACAACAAGAGCATAGAGTTGCTTATCCATCGAGAAACTGATGAAGCCTTTTGGAGGTATAAATCCAATCAGCCAACTGATATAGGAAATATCATGATCTATGAATTTAAGGATCCAGATAGCCCAGGTAGAGTGACCTACTTAGATCACACTTCGGAACGGATCTTTGTGGTGACAGAAAATGATAGGCATGCTTACACTTGGAAGGGTGAATTTATTTTCCCCCAACCAAGATCAAATGTATCCTATGGTCACCCTGGGGCTGGAACTTCCCAAGCTCATGGTACGCAAAGAGACAGAAGTAGAGATAGACCAGAAGTAAGTTTTGCCAACCCAGTGGGCAGAGAAAGAACGAGAACGGAGACGAATAGGGTAGAACCTGAGATGCTTAGAGCCCACAGGAACCAAAGAAATGTAGATGGATTCCCTCTGCCGAGGCCTAGAGAGCACACAAGAACTTTGAGACCCACCCAGCTAGTTAAGTCCATGAAGAATTACTTTGACGGCACAGGAGATCCCTATGATCATGTGGCAGAGTTCAAGCAAGTCTTGAGAGCTGAACAAGTGGAGGATCTGTTCACGCAATACAATGCCTTCGGTCTAACCCTTAGGAATACAGCACTTACATGGTTTCAGCCATTAGACGAGCGGCAGTTCAGGAGCATAGACCAACTCCTAGAGGCATTCATTGTAGAGTTCTCTAAGAGCGGCATAAGACACAATACCTCCTCATTAATTCATAGCTTCAAACAGACTCCCCAAGAGACTGTCAGATTGGCCGGAAGAAGATTTAGAAAATATCTTGAAAGGTGCCCTATTTCGGAGCTACCCACATCTGCTAAACAAGTGGCCTTATTCCTTGATGGATTGCTGAGTACGAAATTGAGATCCTATGTGTATCTGAAGGACCCTAGGACTATAGAAGAGTGTGTACGCATGTGCATTGACATTGAAGATAACCTAGGGGAAGAACTAGAGCTTTCCAAAATCTACAAAGATTCAGATAGTGCATCTAGTCACTCTTCCACGCAATCCACATCAATTGAGGAACTCGCAGAGAAGGTAGCTCAGAAATTAGGGGTAACTAGTAAACAAATCCCAAGGTTTGCCCCTGTGAAAAGGTGCTATACATGCGGTGGCGACCATATGGCGAACGTCTGTCCCATTATGGCTCAACCCCAAGTTAACCCTAGTAGCCAGTACTGCACCATAGAACGGAAGTACACAAACCACACTGCGCAAGATTGCCCATACAACAAGCAGGCAGTTAGGCAACCCTACCCTCAGCCCTACCAACAAGGCAGATACCAGAACCAGTACCCTCCACCACCACAATATGCTAGACCCCAACAAACTTACCAACCACAATATCAGGCCCAACAAAGACCCCAACCGGTACTAGCTCAACAGCCCCCAAACCCCGCTAACGTGATTCCAGTAAAGTATGCTGTTGCAGAAGAAAACCTGAATAGGGCCATAGTACCAGTAACCCCAGTGATCTCAGAAAGTGACCCGAGTGACCATAGCTTTGATTCTACACATGTCGATAGTCCCCAGGCTTACTACATGCAGTCTCCAGAACATGGTGAGTCCTACTATAGTGAAGAACCAAGTGAACCTAGTTGGGAGTCGGATTACACGAACGTCATGTATGCAAACCCCAACCCTAGGCCTCAACCTAGGCAGGTACGACCACCCTTTCCTAGAGGACCATGCTACCGATGTCAGGGGGATCACTTCATTCGTGATTGTCCCTTACCTCCACCAACACAAACTCAGTCCGTGACAATCCAAGGCTTTTGCCAAGATTGTGGAAAAGAGCATCTCTTACGAGATTGCCCAAAGAACCCCAATAATATGCCAAAAATCACGCCTATCAACGTTATTGGGTTAGTAGTAGATTCCACAGGAAGTGTCACTTCCACTGCTCCCGTACAGGTAGTCACTCGAGCTCAGGCATTGCAGCAAAACCAAGAGACAAGCCAGGAAAAGGGCCCAGAGGCTAGTGAAACCGAGAGCGTAACAAAGAAAAGGACTAGAGCATGGAAAGATAGTCGGGAAAGAATGAAAAGACAATGGGCTAAAAAGATGAGTGAACTTGAGGAAAGCATAAGAGAAACCAAAGCTAGGATAACTGAAATCACCTCTCAAATCCCCTCTCACACTACCCCGCCGCCACCACTCCCATCTCCATCCGAACCACCACCTTCCCCACCACGTCATACGATTCCACCACCTCCTAGAGTAGGATCAGTGTTAGCTGATCCCACTCCTGAAGACATAGACATGATGCTCAAAGCATATCAGGCCAGAATCCAAGAAGGGCCAAATGTCATGGATCATGACAAGTGCTATCCTAGAGCTGACCTAGAGATAGAAAGAACCAAACTGTGCGCGAAAATGGTCGCATTGGCTCAAACTATGTTTGAAGCCAGTCGCCTTTTCAATTACTCGGGCTCAGCCAAAACACAATTACACTTGGATGGATTCCTAGAGAAGTTAGAGGAAATAATTGCAAGATCTGCCAAGGAAGAAAAAAATCTAGGAAAAGATAAAGCAAGCAAAAACATGAAGCATTCCCCATCAGAAGTGTATGTGGCCAATTCCACTAAACCAGACACCTTTCCCTCCTTAGAAAGGTTAGAGAGACTAATTGCACAATCAGAAAAGGAACCTACCCCTCAAAGAAGGGAAAGGGCAAGAGAACGGATAAGCCAGCCTCTTCAGGAAGCCCAAGTGCCTCCTCAAGAAGCTTATCTTCCTCCTCAAAAGGCAGATGAGCCTCCCTCGAAAGCTCACGTACCTCCACAGGTTGCCTACATTCCTTCTCAGGGAGCATATGAGCCTGCTCGAAAGAGTAATAGAATAAGTAATCCTCCCCAAGAAGCTTGTGCTCCAGCCATTTACGAGAGCAAGGAGAGAGCCAACGATAGAATAAGCCCTCCTTCCCAGGTTGCTTATGTGCCCAATTCCACGGAGCCAGACACTTCTTCTTCTATGAATCGGTTTGCACCAGACTTCCTACGAGAGATTCAAGAAGACAAATGGGATAACGAAAGCGAGGTCGCCCCTCCTTTTGAACTTGTGGACGATGCACACGACCAATTCCCACAAGACATCCCATCGATTTACGGGGAACATGAGAGTGCTCAGTCTCATGAGAGATTGGACTTTGAGTCTAATTCCATACAAGAGCTACCCCACTTCACAGGCCCATGGGAAGCAAAGTCCACATGTATGAGAGCACCCACAGTCATGGTAAGGAACGACGACTCAGTCATACCAAGGAACACGGAGGTAGTAACGAACACCAAGGTGCAACGCGATCTCACTTTGGAAGAACTGCCTGAGGATAGACCAAACGCGCGGAAATGTGCAGCCAGTCGAGTAACTGAAGTTGCAAAACCTCATTCCCGGGCAGGATCCCATAGGACAGTGCCAAAAATTCCCTTGGATAAGATAGGAGATATATGTGAAGGCGAAGAAGGGAACACCTATCTTCCCATTACCTACCAGGAGTACACCACCAAGGCGATTTTGGACTCAAGCGCAGGAGTTGCAATTGCCACCACCTCCTTATGGAAGCGTTGGGGCAAAACAGCACTCAGGCCAACGAGGATGAAATTGCAGATGGCCAATGGTCACATAGAGAGACCCTTAGGATTGCTAGAAGGGATAACTCTCACCACTTGTGGTGTCGAGTTTGAGCAAACATTTGCCATATGTGACTTCAGTAAAAATCATGCCTATGAGATGATTTTGGGAAGACCATTTATGCGACAATTGCAAGTAGTACAGGATTGGGGAACCAACTCTTTGTATTTGCAACACTTGGGTGTTACGACCAAAGTCAATCTCAAGGATTATTCTCATAGAGATGTCCCTCCTATCCAATGGAATCCCATCCATAGAGCCAAAGATGATACAGAATCGGTGCATTCCATAGGGTCTGGATCCTCATGGATGCATGAAGACACTCACTTATGGATGTGCAAGGTAGCAGTAGAAGAAGAGAAGAGAGAGAAAGCCAGAGAGGTAGGTGCGAAAGAAACCCATAGATCAATCCAAGACCCAGCCTATGCACCTGTAGTTTTTCCAGACGAAGAATTTGAACCTCACGGTTGGGCAGAAATTTTAGCAACAATGGATGTAGCCATCAATGAAGAACAATGGACACCTCACTGTGATGAGGATGGCTATGACATTTCAATTTTCTCCATAGAGCCAATCATGGGAGAGGCAGTTCTAGAAGAATGCGAACCTAGCCCTGATGCATTTGAGGATGCAAGTGACTCCGATCTAGAGTCAATCATTATGGACCCACCATTTGCATCAGATGAAGAATATTTCCATGAAGTGGAATTTCAACCTCAGAAGCATGGAGAGGTTACAAATGATGTAAGATTAGCAACACATATGACCCCGAAGGAAGAAGGAAAGAAACGAAGAAAGAAAGAAGTCTTACCAGAGGAGAAAGAATCTTTGTTTGAGGTCCCAGAAAATTTTAAGAAGTACGAGATAGAAACTCACCATCTACCTCATGTTAATGTTGTAACGGGGACAACAACGGATTTATTCTGTCCATTACGATGTTAACACTTGGTTCTATATTCTCACAGAACCCACCAGCAAACAGGGCCATGGCAGAAGCAGGTACCAGCTCTCAAGCCGGATCTGGTGCCCAGATTGTGGACATAGAAACACTTCTCCTTGAGCCACGTCTCACCGCAAGACCGCAAGAACTTCAAGCCGTGCATGTGCTCCCCATTCAGGATCCTCCTCAAGGGCACACTTCTCAAGTAGGTAAGCATGCGCATTGGTTCAGTGATGTTGCTGGACCACTGGGCGATGGAACCTATTTCTGGGAAGCAGAATTGGAATTCAATGGCAAATGGGGTCGATACCACTTTTTCACACGCGAGTTTGAAAGCTATCAAAACGCCGAAGTCATGAGATCAGTTTGGATCAAAGCGGGTGTGGACAGTTATTTCAGGGCCCACTTACCAAAGCCGGATTTTTTACGATGTTCATATATGATCAGTACAATCACGCCAAGCAGGGCCAAGGGAGGCGACAGCACCTTTGTGTTGCCATCACTGCTGCCGGGTAATGAGCTTAAAAGGTTCAAGTTGAACCTCAATCTGGTAAGAGAAGCATTGGGTATGTATGGCATGCACATCCCAACAGAAAAGGAAACCATGGTTCCAGGTCGAATGAAGCACAAGGAGCTTAATAAGTTGAAGGATATGGTAGCGATGACACCTACCATTGCGCTTCACCTGCGAACCATCATGCAACATTTTGCTTTTCCCGCCCAGGAACGATTCACAATGCCCCCGAAAAAAATATGGTTCAGCTTATATCTAGCAGAGACAGAACGCCTTCCCATCAATGTGCCCCACTGGATCATCGATCAGATCCACCTAGCGCATCAAAGGTGGAACAAGAAACAGAAGAATGTGCTCCACGGGTGTTGTGCTCTGACCAGAATAATCTATAGATGCTTGGCTTATGACGTGCCTGTTCAGCGGGCACTCGTATGGTCCCGAGTCCAAGAATTCCAGAGAAGACTATCAGCAGCAGGTCCCCCATCAAAGAAGATGAGGGGGGGAGTCCAATTACCCTGTGCTCAACCAAGGGGAGCTACCACTACACCAGAAATCACTCCTCCCCAGACACGACGAGTTAGGCCATTCACAATCCGGCTACCAAGACCAAGCACAGAGGGGCCTAATCTGGTGTTTCCACCCATTCCATCAGATTTGGAATTTCCACAGGGATTTACTCTTGAGGACCTCACGGATGAAGAAATTGCCAGATTAATCTATGACTCTAACCTCGAAGCTGAAGCAGAGCGAGCTGAGGAACCACAACCCCAAACAACAACATCGGCCCCCACCCAACCACAAGTTGTAGAAGTCGATGTAGATGAACAAGAGGCAGGAGGAGACGAAGAAGCAGCTGACGAAGAACAACATCAAGAATATGACGAACTCTCCGAGTTATCAAGTGCCCCAGCATATTCGGCACAAATCAAGAGACTATATCGAACCATGCGACTGGTTCAGGAACAACATAAGATGTCACTAGAATCGGGCAAGAGACTCATGAACGACTTGCTAGCTGAGGAAGGTGTGGACGAGTTGTTCATTGAGTCCATGAACCTTCATGCCGACGCCGTAGGATTGGATGAGGCCATTCATGAGGCAATGGCCTACATCCACAGGTTTGAGAAAAGGGTTCCCGTTCGTCCCAGGAGGTCCGGGAAGCAAATTCACATCAATGTATCAGCACCAGGCGAGGCAGCGCAAGCAGAAGAATATCAGGAAGCACCGTTGTCACCACCATCCCCACCTCACACTACCCAATTCACCCCACCACACGACACTAGCACTACCACGTCCACTACCACTACCATTGTCATGGGCATTCCACTCTCTCCGGGGATCCAATTCGGGGGAGTCACCATGCCCACCTTCACCACCCTGTTCACCGATGTCACATCCACTCCACCCACAATCCCCATCTACACCGTCACTCAAACAATTGACACGATGGAAACATCACCTGCCACAGCACCGCTCCCTCCTCCCATGCCACCTTCATCGCCCATACCCCCTCCACCTACCTCTCCACTTGCATCCACATCATTCACATCTCCCATTCCCGCCCCCATTCCCCCTGCATCTTCACCCCTCCTAGCATTATTTAACGTAAATAGCATATTTTTAGCATTAAATCAATGTGTATACCAGCTCCAGAATGAGTACAAAGCTCTGGACAACCGGTATCAACAACTGGCAACGCACCATCAGAACTTACAAAGATAATTTCACATTCTACAAACAGAAAATGCAGAACTGAATCAACGCTACACGACGCTTGAGCAGGCTCACCAAACATTATTGGAGGCACCCCAACCATCGACAGAATCAGGTGTCAAACAACTAGAAGCTTTGCTAGAAGTATACCAAGCCGATAATCTCAAAGTCCGGCGTAACCTGGCACTTCTCAGAAAACACATGGCGGCCGCCCTTGAAGAGAACAAGAGACTGCAACAGCAAAATGAAGCAAATCTAGAAGCAGCAATGGAAGGCTCTCCCCACGAAATTGATCCAGAGCAGTTTAAAGCTGTGCCCTTAGAGACAATGAAGACCATCTTGGACAGCTATGCAGATCTATTAGAAGCTCATGATGACTTGGAAAGGGAACGTGATACGCTGCGCAATCAACTCCAAGAGCAACAGACAGCACCCAGAGTCACAGAAACGACCACGACTTCAGAGGAAGTCAAGACATTGAAAGAGCAGGTGGCCGAATTACAGGCAAGATTACTCACACACGAAAGGCAGCCCTCTCCAATTGTCGAACCAGAACCTGAGGATTTGGTACCCATCGAGGTAGATGAGACGTATGAGGAACCATACGTTCCTATGCCAATGCCAGGTGGTGAGCAAACCGCAGAAGGAATGGATACGTTAGAAATTGAAGTACCTGAGTGGCTCCAGACACTAGAGAAAACAGCATCAACTCATGAAGATCGAGTGGCAGTTCAAATCCAATCTATGGCAAAGATAGAGGACACTATTATTAAATCAGAATACTTCCGTAGCATGTCCCACCATAGATGGATAGGAACCAATGATGATCAATATGTGCCATATTGTATACTCCTGGCGGATTACAATGCAGAAATCCAACAAAGATGTGGCAAACCTCCAACGTTTGCTACACAATTTGGGCCAGATGACATCCCAGAGAGCGCTCAAAAAGGATCCATTCATCAACCCACTTGGAGGATCCGACTCCTCGAAACCTACCTGGAGATGGTTCGCACCTGGACGAATATGCCTCTTTTTATTAAATATAACCCTTGTTATGTTCCTGTACTCCGCAGACGCACATGGCCAGAGTTTACCCTTGCAGTCAAGAATGTCAAGGGCTGTGCCAAATGGTTAAACTACGTCTATCTAGCACCCCCTCATGGACCTCCCACCGTCAATTATATGATTTCCACCATACGGCACTGGAGCATCCGATTAAGGAATACCCCTGATGTGATGGCCCAGATGTGCATGAAAATTTTTGAATTAATGCTTATTACATTCAGGACATTCAAGAATATCAAGGACCCACACTTCTCAGGCGTCGGATTCCTTACAGGAAACCAGGATTTAGTTTATGACATGAGCACCACTCCTTCCATAGAGGTGATATATGCTTGGCACGCCAGAATAAAATACCTCCCAACCTGCTTTAAACAAACATTCGAGGAGATGTTCATAACAGGATTCGGGGAATACTACTCAGAAATATTTGTACCCAGACCCTCACATCTCCTCCATTTATTTGCTGTGGAGCGAACCATTCACTCAGAACAATTACGGGTGCCACATCCAGATGTCCCAGGGCCAGTCAATTGGGATGCATTGTTGACAGATCTAGCAAGGGGACTCAGGCTAGAAGAACACCACCTCGCCGCGGATGTTGTCCAATATTACGTCCAAAAAGCAGCTAGACAAGGGTCTGTTAGGGGCGACAGACGCGAGAGTGGGGGGGGTGTTGGCAGTAGCCTTGGTACACCAGGACTTACAAGACGTGAAAGTCAAAGAAGGGAGTCAGAGCGAAGGGACAGCACAAGCAAACAGGGCAGTCAAAGAAGATCTGGCAAGTAGGCCAATATTTTTTCAAGACATTAATGCAAATCAAAGAGTTGGACATGCAGGGAGGAAGAGCAAGTAGGGAGCTCGAAGATATGTATGGCAGATCACTAGAAGAAATCCCTACAACAACAGTGAATTTTATCACTAACAATCATTGTAAATATCATTTCACATTTTTGTAGCTCCATTTTGTGCAAGCCAAGGAGTCCTTGAGCTTGAGGAGCCTTAGAAGTAGTTGCGTACCAATTCTCGTATTTTTTAGATCTCGTTTGAGCCCCCAAATAAGCCCTGGAACCTAATTTTTAACTAGGCCGGACACTAGGTCTGGACAGGGCCAAAAGCTAGTCAAAAACTATAAAAAGAGCTAGAGAGCTCATTTTTTAGGTTAGATTGTAGTTGAAACGAACTTGTAAGAGCATTTTGAAAGTAATCTAAAAGCTCCATTGATTCTCTCTCTTTGTCTTGCCGTGTGTGCGCGTGTGTGTGTATGTGTGTGCATGCTTGTGTGCTTCTCACTCACGCACTTGTGCCGCCACTTGCTCGAGGTCTTCATACCATCCTCATGTCTTCCCGGATTGACATTAAAGGAGGTGCTACTCATCACTGAGCTACACCACACCATCGCGATTGGCTCACGCCATCGCGCCGACGGTGCCACGTGGCAAGGGTGACCATCGCGACGGCTCGCACCTCACACCATCGCGACAACCCAAAATTTTGGACCATCGCAATTGGCTCACGCCATCGCGCCCAGACCATCGCGATTGGCTCAAGCCATCGCATATGTGACCATCGCGACGGTTCACTTTGGACCATCGCGATTGTTCACGTTGACCGTTGACTGACGCCATCGCGATTGTCCACTTTCGAGCCATCGCGATTGTCCACTTTCACGCCATCGCGATTGTCCACTTTCACGCCATCGCGATTGTCCACTTTCACGCCATCGCGATTGTCCGCCTGATCGAGCCATCGCGATTGTCCACTTTCACGCCATCGCGATTGTCCACTTTCACGCCATCGCGACGGTTCACCCTCACGCCATCGCGACAGTCCCAGACCATCGCGATCATCTCAGACCATCGCGATTGTGCACCCCCATTGCAAATTTTAGGGTTTCATTTTTTGGCCAATTTTGGGGCTATTTTTGGGAAATTTTTGGGTGACTAGACTCATAGGAGACCCCCTAGCTCATATTTGGAGAAAAACCTGTTTGTCAGTTTTTACCCCCAAGGGCCTGAACGGTCATAACTTTTTCATCCGAAGTCCGTTTTTTGAGCTTAATAGCTCGTTAGAAAGCTCTTTACGAGTACTACGTGACGTCAACTGTTTTTTTCTTAATGGATACGTCTATTTTTAGACAAGCTATTTTGAGGTTGACCTAGTTTGGGACTAGAAAGCCAGGGGGCAAACATTGAAAAGTTGGGCAAAAGGGAAGGGACTTAAAAGGTGTATATACTCAAGTGCTTGATCATCCAACTGTGAATTGGTCTAATATTGGATTTTTCCAAGTCTAGCAAGGGCAATCAAGGGCAACCAAGGCAAGGTTGTGAAGGGCATAAAGCTTGGGAAGCGCGGCTTCTTGGGCATCAGAGCAACCAGAAAAGCTGACTCGAGGTTGGAAGATTACTCAACCCCCTCAGTCAATTCTTAGCTTAGGATAAACGGTAGCATTGTGGATTAAGACGATAAGAACGCCTCAAGTTCAAGAGAGTTAAATTTATCAAGTCCAAGACTAAAGTAAAGGTGTGTGACACGAAAACCCAAAGGAAAGAACATAAGTCTGACGGAACGAGAACTCAAAGTACCACGGAAAGTCGAATTCCTGACGCATACATTAAGACAAGAATCTAAAGAAATTTAAAAAGGATCAAGAAAGTAATAACAAAGAATCATTGACGATCTGAGCGTGTACTGAGTGTGCAAGGAAGAAAATTAATGAACCTTAGATCGGGCAAACATATAGGCAAGTCAGACCGGCGAAGCCTTAGGTCATCAGAGGCAAGTGTAAGAACTACTGCTCGATCGTGGGCTCAGCAATTGAATAGTAATTACCCCTACGAGAGCTCAGACACTAGTGATTCAGAAATGGCATTTAGCGCAGAAAGACAAGAAGGAGGGTCGAATGTAGCCTATTTAGAAAAACCAGGAGGACCCTATAGAACACAACTAGAGTTTCTCCGAACCAACCGATTAGGTGCTCGCATCTGATTCTAAAGAGACGCGTACATAGACAAGGAAGGAACAATGTACATATTAAGTACGCAGCCAAACAATACCAATGAGTTTGGCGTGATTCAACCAGAGACGGAAGCAAAATCTCAAGGAAAAGAACCATTAGAAGAGCCTAGAACACCTAGAGGGAAATCTGTACTGACACGAGTACTAATCCCGGATTGGATCCCTCAGGACAACAGAAGCATAGAGTTGTTTGTAAATAAAGAAACTGATGAAGCCTTTTGGAGATACAAGACCGAAATACTTAGTGAGGTAAGTATCATCACTATATACGAGTTCAAGGACCCGGATACACCTGGAAAGGTCGTATACCTGGATGAGACTTCAGAAAGAGTCTTTGTGGTACCTGACCACGCTAGAAACACATACACATGGAGAGGTGAATTGGTATTCCCTCCATCTAGAACGAACATGAATACAAGTCAACAAGGGGCAGGAACATCATCAGCCCATGGAAATCAAAGAGAGCAAAATAAAGAAAGACCCGAAGTAAGCTTCACTCATCCCATAGGGAGAGATAGAACAACCACGGACACTAATAGAGCGGATAGACAAAGAGATCATGGAATACCAGGTGGTAGAGATTATTTTCCTCTACCTAGACCACGCGAACACGCAAGAATATTGAGACCCACTCAGTTAGTGAAATCCATGAAAAATTATTTTGATGGGACAGGAGATCCCTATGACCATGTCGCAGAGTTCAAGCAAGTACTAAGAGCAGAACAAGTCGAAGACATGTTCACGCAATACAACGCATTTGGACTAACGTTAAAGAATACAGCTTTAACTTGGTTCCAACCTTTGCAACAAAGACAATTTAGAGACATCCATCACTTTTTAGAGTCATTCATCACTGAATTCTCTAAAAGTGGGATTAGACATGACACGTCTTCGTTGATTCATAGCTTTAAACAGACCCCTCAAGAAATAGTAAGACTGGCAGGACGTAGGTTTAGACAATATGTTGAACGATGTCCAATGCAAGAGCTACCCTCACAGGCCAAGCAAGTGTCATTGTTTCTAGATGGCTTGTTGAGCTCTAAACTACGCTCCTACGTGTACCTAAAGGAACCCAGAACGCTAGAGCAATGTATAAGAATTTGTATAGACATTGAGGACAACTTAGGAGACGAGTTGGAACTCTCAAAGGTCTATAAGGACTCAGACTGTTCATCTCTAGCATCCACAAAATTATCTAGCTCAATAGAAGACCTAGCAGAAAAAGTAGCCCAGAAATTAGGAGTTTCTAGCAAACCTAGGGTACTAATGAACAAGCGTTGTTACACCTGTGGTGGTGATCACATGGCAAATGTGTGTCCCAATGCACCACAACCTCAAGCCAACCCTAGTGGCCAATACTGTACAATTGAGAGAAGATACACGAATCATACGGCTCAGGACTGCCCATACAACAAACAGACCGTGAGACAGAACTACCCGCAAGCATACCCGCAGCCAGGTAGGTATCAAGGCCAATACAATGCTCAGCCTTATTACTATAGGCCTCCTCCGAACTACCCATACCAGGCTCAACAGAGACCTCAACCTGTCTTAGCTCAGCAGCCACCCCCACCAGCGAATGTCATCTCAGTCAAATACACTGCTGAAGAAGAGAACCTAAGTAGGGCTTTAGTGCCTTCTTCACCTTTGATCACAGAAAGTGACCCGAACTCAAACAGTTTTGACTCTACACATGTAGATAGTCCACCCGCTTATTACACGGAGTCACCAGAACACGTGGAGACATATCATTATGATAGTCCACCAGTGGAACCTAGTTGGGAGCCCGACTACGCTCATGTGATGTACACCAACCCAAATCCACAGCCCCAATTGAGACAACAGAGACCACAGGGCCCTAGAGGACCATGCTTTAGGTGCCAAGGAGATCATTTCATAAAGGATTGTCCACATCCCCCGATAACAGGACAATCACAGTACTATAATATCCAAGGCTTTTGTGCCGATTGTGGCAAAGAGCACATAATCAAAGATTGTCCTAAAAAATGTAGTTAACGCTTCGAATGTGACACCGATCAATGTGATAGGTATTGTAAATAACGCAGATGGATCCAACCCTACATACGTGCCTATTCAAGCTATCACAAGAGCCCAGGCGCTCTTACAGAACCAACAGCTTAATCAAGAAAAATTAGCTGGCACTAGTGAAGTTGCAGAATCTAGCAGTAAAAAGACAAAATCTTGGAAAGATTCTAGAGAAAGAATAAAGAGAAAATGGAGTAAAAAGATAAGTGAGTTGGAAGGAAGTTTGAAGGAATCTAGAGCCAAAATCCAAGAATTGACTTCACAGGAATTGAATCAAGAGAATCCAGCTCAAAAATCAGGATCAGTTTTAGCGGAACCCATACCAGAAGATCTAGACATGATGTTTCGTGCATATCAAGCTAGATTAAAAGAGGGACCTCAGGTAGCTGAAATGAGCAAAAACTACCCTCGAGCTGATCTAGAAATTGAGAGAACTAAACTGTGCATGAAGATGGTAGAACTAGCACAAGCTTTGTTCGAAGCCTCTAGATATCTTAATTGGAATAACATGGCAAAACCGGAATTACATTTTCAAGGACTAATGGAGAGGCTAGAATACTTGATAGAGAGCAAAGAGAAAAAAAAATCAGCCTAGGAACCCTATTGTCCCAGAGACACAGGAAAGGAATGCACCATCCCTGTCTCAAGTACCCAACTCAGAAAGTCAAGACAACCTGTCTCCCATACATAGGTACTCACATGAATTTTTGAGAGAGATCCAAGAAGAGAAATGGAGAAAGGAACAAGGAACCCATCCTCCTATTCAAGAAATAGATGACTTGCAGGAACAATTTCCCCAAGACATTCCCTCTATTTACGATGGTGTAGAGGAAGAACAACTGAGTGAAAACACAAGATTTGGATCTAATTCTTTACAAGAATTACCTCAGTTCACAGGACCTTGGGAAGCAAAGTCTATTAGTATGAGATCACCCACGATAATAGTGAGGAATGAAGAATCAGTAATCCCTAGAAACACGGAAGTGATCAAGAATACCAAAGTACAGTGTAATCTCACTCTAGAGGAGTTATTGAAGGTAAAACCAGAATTGTGGAAACATGTAGCAACTCAATTCCCCGAGCTTGCTACTACTCCCTCACAAATAGGATCACATAATAAGGTACTAGAGATACCCGTAGAAAAGATTGGAGATGTAAGTGAAGGAGAGGAAGGTAACACGTATCTTCCAATAACCCATCAGGGCTACACCACGAAAGCCATCTTAGATTCAGGAGCCAGCGTAGCCATCGCTACCACCGCTTTATGGAAACGTTGGGGTAAGCCAGCATTGAGACCCACCAGGATGAAGCTATAAATGGCTGACGGACACATAGAAAAATCATTAGGCTTACTAGAAGGCATATCTCTCACCACTTGTGGTGTAGAATTCGAGCATACCTTTGCCATTTGTGATTTTAGTAAAAAATCATGCTTATGAGATGATATTGGGACGACCATTCATGCGTCAGTTGCAAATTGTACAAGATTGGGGAACTAATTCTTTGTACTTGCAACATTTAGGGGTGACTACCAAAGTCAATCTTAAAGACTATTCACATCGAAATGTACCCCCAATACAATGGAATACCATCCATAAGACACCAGTAGAGACGGAATCTGTGCACTCATTAGAATCAGATCCTTCTTGGTTGCATGAGGATACTCATTTATGGATGTGTAAAGTAGCCAAACAAGAGGAAGAAAGACTAGAAGCAAGGACCTTAGGTGCAGAACAACATCCACGAACCCTTCAAGATCCAGCCTACGCACCTGTAGTATTCCTAGACGAAGAGTTTGAACCCCATGGTTGGGCAAAAATCCTAGCAACCATGGATGTAGCCATCAATGAAGAACAATGGACACCCCACTATGACGAGGATGGCTATGACATATCAGTTTTCATGATAGAGCCAATCATGTGCCATGCAATTTTAGAAGAGTGTGAACCTAACACTGATGCATTTGAGGATGCAAGCGATTTTGATTTAGAATCAATTATCATGGACCCACCCTTTGCATCAAAGGAAGAATATTTCTTCGAAGTAGAGACTCACCCTCAGAGACACGAGGAAATTACGAATGAGGTGAGATTAGCCACAGAAGTGACTACTAAGAGTGAAGGCAAGAAAAGAAAGAAGAAAGAAACCATGTCAGAAAGAGAAGAATCTTTGTTTGAAGTACCCGAGAATTTCAAGAAATATGAAATCGAAGATAGAAGAATCATGGTACGAATGCCTAATAGAAAAGCGAATGACGGACAAGTATATGATAACCGAGAGAAAACCAAGAAAATAATAGTTGCTATCGAAGGAGAAGAAGAAAAATGTACATACATAGGGCATGATTTGACAACTGAAGAAGAAGAAGAGCTAGTTGCCCTATTGCGCGAATATAGAGATGTTTTTGCTTGGAGTTACAAAGATTTGATAGGAGTAGATCTAGATATATGTTCTCATAGAATCCCTATGACTCCAGATGCAAAACCGACAAAACAGAAACCTTACACGTACAATGATAACTACGCTGCGAAGATTAAAGAGGAGATAGATCGCTTGATAGAAGCAGGATTCATTTACGAAATTGAGCATACCGAATGGGTATCCCCCATTGTGGTTGTGCCCAAGAAGAATGGAAAATTGCGTGTGTGTATTAACCTTAAAAAAGTTAATGCCGCAACGATTAGAGATAGTTATCCTCTTCCTATCACAGAACATCTATTGGAAAGAGTTGCGGGCAAGGAAGTGTACAGCTTCCTTGATGGTTTTTCAGGCTATAATCAAGTAGCCATTGCTCCAGAAGATCAACACAAGACGGCATTTGCCACTCAATGGGGCATATTTGCATTTTGTGTGATGCCATTTGGCTTAACAAATGCACCCGCCACTTTCCAGCGACTCATGTGTCATGTTTTTAAGGAATTCTTACGCAAGAGCTTGGAAGTTTATGTCGATGACTTATGTGCTCATTCAAATGTAAGACAGACGCATATCCCAGAGTTAAGACAAATATTTGACAAATGTCGAGAATATCAGGTTTGTTTGAACCCAAAAAAATGCGTTTTCATGGTCAGACAAGGCAAAATTCTAGGACACATTGTGTCAAAAAATGGAATCTCTACAGATGAAGAAAAGGTGAAGGTAATTGCAGATTTACCTAGACCAGCTAATGTGAAAGAGGTACAAGCATTTATGGGCCATTGCGGTTATTATAGGAGATTCATACACATGTATGCAATCATAGCCAAGCCTTTGTACTCTCTTTTAACCAATTTCGAATGGACAAATGAATGTGAAAATTCATTCAATGAACTTAAACGACGCTTGTGCTCAGCACCTATATTGACTACCCCAGATTGGAGTAAGCCATTCCATGTACATGTGGATGCATCCAATTACGCCATAGGATGCGTGTTAGATCAACCCACGAATGAAGGTAACATAGATCTCCCCATAGCTTACGCTAGTAGACAATTGAACGCAGCAGAAAGAAATTACACCACGACGGAACGAGAAGGATTAGGGATGATCTACGCAGTAAAGAAGTTTAGGCACTACTTGTTGGCCAATAAGTTCAAGTTCTTTACCAATCATCAAGCCCTATTGTATTTAGTCAACAAACCATGTAACACAGGACGACTAGTACGTTGGTTTCTCTTACTCATGGAGTATGATTTTGAAGTTGTAGTCAGGAAAGGAAAGACACATCTTAGAGCTGACCACCTTTCGAGATTAACCTCAGGAGAAGCTCCTTAAGGAGTAGCGGATAATCTACCAGATGCATACTTGTTTAACCTTGAGATAGCACTAGAATGGGCTAAACCTATAGTCCCTATTCTGACATACGGACCCAAGAATCCTAAGATAAAGATCAAAGAAGGAGAGATTACCAAGTCTTAGAGATACCAAATAATGGCAGGAAGCATATATAAACAGGATAATCAAAAGATTCTTGCTTGTTGTGTAGATGAATCAGAACATGCGAATTGGTTGCAATTAGCACATGTAGGTGCACTAAAGCAACATCATTCAAAACATCGAACATTATAGACTCTGCATAGATTAGGAGTATATTGGCCTACGATGGAAGCAGATGTCTACAGGTTGTGTAAGGAATGCAATGTTTGTTGTGAAAGACCACCAGTAGAGCATGCTACATTATATCACGTGTCTCTCACACCAGACTGGAGTGAACAATTAGTGACATACTTGAGGACGAAGACATTCCCTCAAGGAACGACTTTAGCACGACAACGCAGTCTAGAGCAGGAAGCTCAAGACTATTCACTTATTGGCGATAATCTATACAAAAGAGGACTAGATGGATATCTAAGGCAATGTGTTCATGAGAGCGATTATCTGAGCATACTAGAGACTGCACACCAAGGTGTTGCAGGAGGTCATTTTGGACCCGATAGGATAATCAAAGCCATCCTCTTTGCAGGATTATGGTGGCCCACTCTTCACATGGATGCTCATACCTATGTAAAGAGATGTGATGTGTGCCAAAGAACTCAGTTTCCTACTCGCAGAGACGAAATGCCATTGAAACCCATGATGGGCGGACGTTCATTTTCAAAGTGGGGTATAGACTTTGTAGGACCCATTAACCCCCCTGCAAAAGGTACACATGCTGAATACATTATTGTTGCCACAGATTATCTTACGAAATGGGTAGAGGCAAAAGCCACGAAAAAGAATGATGCACACACAACTGCAAAATTCTTATTTGAGAATGTCTTTACAAGATATGGATTGCCTATAGAGTTAGTGAGCGATCGAGGCACTCACTTTCTAAACCAAGTCATTGAATATTTGTTACAGGATTTTATGGTGATTCACAAGAAATCCGCACCATATCATCCTCAGGCCAATGGTCAGGCTGAAAGCACTAATAAGATCCTTTGTAACGTACTGACGAAACTCGTGAACAACAAACGTTCAGATTGGGACAAACAGTTACACCACGCTGTTTGGGCATATCGAGTGGCCTACAAGACCGTACTCAATGCAACTCCCTTTCAGATGGTTTTTGGTCAGAATGCAGTGCTTCCTTTGGACTTCTTGATACCGACCCTTAAGGTTGCACAAGAACATCAGTGGACCGGCCATGAATTATCAGCGAGAATAATGGACTTGGAACGATTAGGAGAAACCAGGCTAAAGGCAGCAGTAGGCATATATGCAGCGAAGAAGCGACAGAAAGCATATTTTGATGCACATGTGAAAGATAAGGGCTTAAAAGAAGGAGATTTAGTGCTAGTATATATGCTGAAACAACACGCACGTAAGTTAGAAAAGCGAGGTTATGGACCTATGATCATTAATAGACTCTCAACAAGTGGAGTAGTACAATTAGCCACTTTAGAAGGAGATATAATGCCTAATTACATTAGTGGCTGTAGAGTCAAGTTATATCAGGAACCTCTTACTGAGGATATGCTTAGACGACTCACGTTAGAATACGAGCGGAAGCTCAGGCAGAAGCAATAGAACGCATTAAACGCATGAAGTTAAGAAGACAAGGACTAGGGAGAGAACATTATAACCATCTGGAAACTACACCCAGATATCCCATGGCCATGTGTCAAGTAAAGTCAACCACTCATCCTAGTATAGTGGACAGGAGACCATTCATTACAGTTAGGCTAGAGCACGACAACCCTTGCCAAGAGCTCAGGGCTTTAATTGACTCAGGTGCTGCGACTAGTGCGATTAGATGGTCCCACTATAAGGATTCAGGAATAGAAATGCGGCCAATTGAGGCATACCTCATAGGGCTAGGAGGCATGGAAACCCCTTGCATGGGTGAGGTGGACCTTCCTATCCTCATTAAGGATGTGACCATGACAGCGAAGCTACTAGTGTGCCATGATGACGACCTGATAGAACCCCTAATCCTTGGCCAAGATTGGCTATACGATCACTCAGTGGACCTAAATCTTAGACAAGGCTCCTTACAGATTGGAACCTTAGAACAGAAGCGAGTGATACCGCTTGACTTCCCTAACGGCATTCCGATTGAGGTTTGTAACCCTAGACCCTATGAAACGCATGCGACGGAAGACCGGAAGATCTTGGGTCAGACCAGTCACGTTACGTCTACACCAACCCACTCGGGCTTGGCTATGGACAGTTGTCAATCAGAAGGACGACAGGAGATCTTCCCTGGGGCTTCCTGCAAACTAGAAGGGGCAGCTACCCAACCGCTAGGGCAGATGAACACAATCAGCAGTCAGATGGGTTGCATCAGCGGCCAAATGAGCACAACACCCTGCGGTGCTCATCCTTCCAAACTTGCTGCGGACTGGCCTAGATTAAAGATAAAGAACGAATCACTTCCTAATGGGCAGGTCACGCAAGTGTTGGATCTCCCTTCTTTTCCAAAGCAGAGCGTCCATTGGACCTCTGAAACCCAACCTCGAAGGAGTCAACCACAACAGAGGAACCCAGACCGATGACACCACCAGACAAGGCAAGGAAAGCAGCAGTATCAACATCACAGAACAAGTGGCACGAAACAAATATGGGTGCCAAAAGGACAGCAACCACAGGCTATTGGCAACACTGCAGACAAGAACAGGACAAAGTTTCACCAGAAGCAAAGTCAGCATCCAAAGTCCCCTCGATCTTCTTACCCAAGTACAAATACTCGACAGATTTGGATCGCCAAGAAATACCTTCTCCATAGACCCACACCCATGCAGATTTGGGTACCCAAACAATGTATTATAGCCCAACCCTCTAGCCATGTAATGTATACCCCTCAGAAACCTTTCCATCCCTCAATACCACCAAAACCGATACCACTTTTTGTCCCTCAGCAGAAACACACCACCCACTCAAAGACTCTTAGGAAATGGATACCGAAACGTATCCAAATATCTTCTTGTACCCCATTATCTAACAATTCTCCCACCCCGTTTAAACTCCACCCTTGTAATAATTCACCCTCAACCAAACCTTGTATAAATTCATACACCAAAACCCCACATCATGCATTAAAAGCTCATCAAGAAATGTAGGCATAATCTGAACCATGTAGGTGTCTAGAGACCTGCATTAGCTCTACAAAAAGATCATTGCATCAATCACTTCACGACACTTGGCTACACGGGTTACACATCGGTTATGGAAAGGGATTGCGGTCTCACCTTAATGGGATCATAATTAATTTCCATACTAATGTGTTAATCTTTTGTAGCAGATCTTTTCCATTAGCTCATCAGTCATCATGCAAAGCGAAGCAGGACCATCAGAAGCTGGCCCAAGCACACCAGTGGCCACTATTGGAGAATTACTAGCAGAATCTTATCCTACGATGCAACCACCAGAGTTTCAAGGTTTTCCAGGACCCATGCCCATCGATGATCCTCCTAGAGGATATACTGAGAAGATTCATAGTAATTCTCATTGGTTTCAAGGCCTAGCAGGACCATTAGCAGACGCTGATTTCATATTTGAGGCCAATTTGGCATTTGATCTTCGCACATGGACCAAGTACCAGTTCTTGTCAAGAGAATTTGAAGGACTATAGAATACACAAGATCTAACGCACGTTTGGGCACGAGCGGGATTTACAGAGTATTTTAGCGACCCTCTGCCTAAACCCGATTTTTACAGATGTTTTTACTTGGTAACCACCTTAACAGCTTCAGAAAACAAGGATCTACCTGGCACATTCATGTTACCATCCTTGGTAAATGATCCTCCATTCAGAAGGTTTTATTTGTCTAAAGATTTAATTCGTGCAGCCCAGAGCAGATGAAACGTGGTGACGTAACTAAGTGGGAGGATATTTCAGCCATAACCCATGAGCTTTCCAAGCCATTACGGATATGCATGCAGCACTTTGCTTTCCCAGCTCAGGATCGTTTTACCATGCCCCACAAGAGAATCTGGTTTGGTTTATAATTAGCATGTATTGGACCTCAAATGGTTGATCTAGCTAGCTGGATAATTGATCAGCTCTATTTGGCACAACATAGGTGGGAGCGAAAGAAGGTAATCAATGGGTGTTGCGCCCTCACCAGGATCATATATATGTGCTTGGCGTATGACTTACCAATTGAGCGTGCCATGACTAGTGAGGAACTGAAAGCATTTAAAGGCACCACTAGGAAGGCTAGAAAGTCTAGCAAAGGCAGAGCCGGAAAGCGGATGAGAGGTACTATCCCGTGCCTACAAGTCCCAGAATCACCCTCGCCACAACCATCTCCAGAGCAGTCACCAACAGCAGCCACTCCCACAGTACCACCAATTCATATACGGTTATCAAGACCAGTTACGCCGGAGGGCACCACCAGTACTGTTGCACCTCAAGCAGCCACAACCACAGAACCTATCACCACAGCAGCTGAACTTCCCACCACTATTGGTGCGGAAGCTTTCTCTTTTCCAATACCCCATTTAGAAGCAGGACAAGCAGAGCCACTGGACCAAACTTTTGATTTTGAGATGCCTGATGCATTCTCCAATGAGTTCCAGTTTTCAGAAGGACAATTGTTTTCTCAAGAATTTGAAAGGCCTAGCTACCCCACCACACCCAGGGATCAGCAACAAGGACAGATCGTGTCCAGCTTTGATGACGAAAGAACAGCAACCGATGACGACGAAGCTAGCCAGGGAACACAGGAATCCCAAGAGCATGAACAGACAGATGGCCAAGGCCAACAAACAGACACACATGGTGATACAAGTACCCATGAAGATGAAACTTACGAAGCAGCAGCTTACACACTAGCTATCAAGAAGTTGTATAGAACTATGGAAAAAGTTTGGGCATGCAAAAAGCTGACAGAGGAAGAGAGTCAAACAATAATAGAACAAGAACTTGTCACAGGCGGATTCGAAGACGCATACATCAAAGGATTCAGAGAGTTAGTCAAATCAGTAGGCTCCAACGAAGCCCTCAGGTACTTGCAACGAAAGCCACTACCACAGTTTGACCCCCGCAGAGTACGACTACTTTCAAAGCCCGGCGAATACATTCGTGTACCAACAGGAGCACAGTCTTCAGAACAAGCCAGGGAGGCACGCCTCGTCCCCGAAAGTTCGTTGGCAGTAGAAACCATCTTTGTAGATTCCCCACCCCGCGCTACAGCTGTACAAACCTCAGTAGTCACTGAAGTACCAACCACCCCAACCGCTCCTCTCTCACCGCCCGTCCCTCCAGCCTCCCCTCTTCACCCTCCTTCCCCCAGACAAGCATCTTCATTCGCCGGTGGTGTTGCAGAAATTGTCTTTACGACCACTAACCCCACAATTCCCGCACCCATTAGCCCTAGTCTACCCCCTCCCACACCCACCTTTCTATCCAACCCATTCCTTCATCAATCTTTTCCATCTTTCCCCACAACTCCAAGACCCCTTTTCCCATTCCCACCGCCATTAACCTTCTCCCCCGTCTCACCTCCCCGACCCACTGTAACCCCTCTTTCCCCTTTCTACCAAGCTGCTCCAGCCAGCCCCCCTGTAAATTACCCCTCAACCTTTGTAAATCCCGTATTTACACCAGCACGAGTACCCACGATCACACCCATATTCACGGTCACCGCACTAGACACGTCCACTGACATGGACATCTCACCACCCACTGCACCATCACTCACTTCACTCACGGCACAAACATTTTTAGGCACATCACAATTTTCAACAATCACTACATCATCCACCTTCCCACCCCCATTCCCCATTCCCGTTGCATCTACACCCACTGCATCTTCGTTTAGCACCCCATTAATACTATCACCCACTGTAGATAATGCATTCCGACATATGTTCATGTGTATGACGCAAGTAAGAGATGAGTTCACATCTCTTGGTGATAATTACCAGCAGCTGCAGAGGACAACCACTGACTTACAGTCGCAGCTTAATTTATTGTCTATTGAGAATGCCTCTCTGAACACCCGCTACCAGGAATTACGCGAGGCTTATCACAAATTGGAACTAGAAAGCGAAGAAAAGACCAAGGAAGCCACTGCTGACCTGGATAACTTATTAAGAGCCCAGACAGTCCGCAATGCAACACTAACACAAAACATGGGCTTACTACGAAGACATCTAGCAGCCGCCAAGGAAGAAAACCAGCGCTTACAGGATCAGAACCGAGAAAACTTAGAAGCAGCACTCGACCACCCAGACCAACCACTCAGTCCTAGCAGGTTCAAAGCCATTCCTTCAGACTCGATGAGGATGTTGCTAGACGATCATGTAAGATTACTAGATGAATACGACCGCATGAACGAGGAGTTACAGAAACTCAAAGAAGATCACAAATTACTCCAGTTACGAGCACCGGCACACCAAGACGTACCAGCACCTGTGGACCCCTCTCCTGACCTCCTAGAGGAACTCAACTCATTACGGGCCCAGGTATCGAACCTTGAATCAAGGATTGCAGTATATGAAGCACCACCAAGGCCAGATTCCCCACCTGAGCTACCAGTTGAGGAAGAAACTGTCACCATTCCGGTGGAGGAAACGTTTGAAGAAGCGTACGAACCACAACCCATCCCAGGCGGACGCGTCACGGCCGAAGGCCAGATGACTTACGAACTTCCGACCCCCGCGTGGATGAAGACTATTGAGGAACTTGGAACAACGCACTCAGCGAGAGTAGAGGCACAATTACATGCCATGGCGATGATAGAAGAAAGAATATTACAGTCTCCATTCTTTGCTCATTTGGCCCCGCGATGCTACATATCTAGGCATGAGCTACAGTATAAACCGTATTTTATGTTAATGGCCGAATACGAGTTAGCCATTGAGAAAGAGGGTAAGAAACCATCGCATGCAACTCAATTTGAGGCGGATGATTTGCCACTAGATGCACAGCAAGGAAGGATCTATCAACCAGAGTGGCGAAAAGATTTACTACAGCAGTATCCAGAGATGATGAGTACATGGGTAAAGGCACCTTTGCATTTGAAGTACAACCCGTGTTGGGGACCAGTGCCACGACGCCGCTCCTGGACTGCCTTTGCTATTAAGGTACAAAACAATAAGCAGTGCCAAGACTGGTTGAATTACCCCTATTTTAAGCCACCCATTGAGTTACCAACTGTTGGCTACATGATGGCTACAATTCGCCACTGGCTCCCTAGATTAAAGCATATGGACGATATAGCGGCGCATATGACTGTCAAAATCTTTGACATGATGCAAATGATTTTTAAAGTCTTCCAACGCGTCAAGGCACCCCATGTCAACACCCCGGGCTTTGAGCATGGCAATTTTGATCTGGTATATGATATGAGTACAACGCCATCGCTACGGGTGTGTTATGCCTGGCACTGCAGAATAAAGCTTGCCAATGGGAGTAGAATGATAGAGCTATGGAGTAAGCTCTTCAATCTCTACAAAATGTCATGAAATGGTCACGTACAAAGCTTGCTAATCGCCTCTTCCTTCTTGCTCTTTTTATAGCTATTCTTGGAGGGAGTTTTGAATTCGAATTCGAATGGCTCCACTTAAAAGTAATCCCCAAAGTTAGGAGATATTTCCTCAGCTCAAAAATTCGTTGTTTTAGGTAGTTAGAGCCACGACTTTGCTTTTAGATCATGGATGAGGTAAGCCATCCTTTTCCTTTTTCTTTTTTCAATTACAAGAGATAAAATGTACTCTTTTACAAGAGGTGTTCACATGACTACACATGTGACTTACAAATGAGAATAATATCAAGCATATCAAGCATGTAGGCTTGGGTAAAATGCACCAACAGCTCTCGATACCTGAGTTATATTGAGTATCGTGAAGTTTTTTTTTCATGATATTTGTCGTAGATCGGGTATTGTGACTTTTCTAGTGTGTCAAGTATCAAGTATCGTGAGTTTAGCCAGTGTCAGGAGACTTCCAAATACTTCAATGTGAACCTCCAAGTCAGCCAAATATTTCATATAACTCTAAGATTCAGCCAAGAGCATTGGGAGTTAAGGGGGTTGTCAAACTCGACTGGAAATTTTAAGTGAATGAACCTATCCGGAAGAGCCCTAGGGAGCAGAAGAAGTGTAATCTCGTAAGTAGGAAGTGTAGCTGAACCAAATAGTCGTTCACACTACTCTGAAACCTTGAGTGAGTCTGAGGAGGAAACTCTTATGGCCTCAGAGGACATGCAGAATTCTGTACCAATAATTGGCATGATGTCAATTATTGAGGGTGAATATTGAACATCCTTAGAATATGTGAACACCAATCAACACGGTTGAAGAAAGCTACGGACGCTTACATAGTACCTAGGCCAGCTCTTAAGTATGCTGGAGGATTCTATATGGACAAAAGGGATATTCTGTATGTAGTAACTGAGAATCTTGAAAACATCAATGAACAAAGGGAAGAAAGCAATGACCACAACCTTAATGGAGAAGGACATGAAGAATAGGTATCTACACCTCGAGGAAAGTCCATTGTAATTAGGGTCTGGAGAAGAGACCTATTTCCCCAAGATGATTCCTTAATGGATGTCTATTTAGTCAATGGAATGGAACATCTTCTGAGAGCACACTCTTCATTGTGGGAAGAAGCCATTAACCCAGCTACCATTTATGAATTGCAAGATCCTGAAAACCCCACTCACATCACGTATCTGGATAAGAATCAAAGGAGGTACTGGCATTTAACGGAATTAGAAAGAGAAGGGTTGAAATATCAGAACATCCCAGTGTTCCCTCCTAGGGATCAAGCCACGACTTCACAAAATCCCCAAGCAACCTATCAGGATAATTCATATCAGCATTCGGGACAGACACAACAAACGCACATCCCAGTACCCATGTGCAGTTTGCTACATCGGCCAATAATCCAAATTATAGACGACCTACACATGTAGAACCAAGGATTAGAATCCCTGTTTAGGAGAGACCGCCAGTAGGAAGAGGACCAGGAATATCCATAGGACGGTCTATTTTCCCTGTAATGCCTAGACCACTTGAAGTAGGAAGAACATTAAGACCGATCCAAGTTGCCAAATGCATGAGAAACCACTATGATGGCTCTAGTGAACCATACAACCACATTGCTGAATTCAAGCAAGTGATAAGAGCCAAACAAGTGGAAGACTTCTTGATTCAATATGAATCCTTTGGACTAACCCTGTCGGACAGAGCCTTAGTGTGGTTCTAGCCATTAGATCCTAATAACTTTCAAAACATGGAACAAGTCTATCAAGAATTAATTGAAGAATTCACCAAGTCTGGAATCAAAAACAAATCTTCCTCATTAATCCATAGTTTTAAACAAGCTCCTACGGAGTCGGTTAGATTGGCAACAAGAAGATTTAAGCAATATGTAGATAGATTCCCTGTTGAAGAGAGACCCACTCAAAACAAAATGGTGTCATTGTTTTTGGAAGGATTAGTGAATGGATCATTGAGATCATTGGTATATGTGAAAAGAGTTCAAAATTTACAAGAATGCATGAAAGAGTGTATTGACCTAAAGGACAATCTAGCAGAACATTTAAAAATACCTCAAGGTAGTGTGAAGAGTGAAGATACCACTAGCAGCACGTCAAACCCTAGGAATGATGTAGAAGAAATAGCTGATTTAGTGGCAAAGAAACTGAATGTCCAAGGGTAGAGGAACTACCCAAACAATCCAATGAGAGTACCCATGCTTAGAAGATGTGTGCACTGTGGAGGTGATCATCCCTCTCATTTGTGCAATAGGGGAGTAGTCCCACCACCTGCTTATGCTTATAATAGACCACCCGTCCAGGGCCCTATGCATTATTGTAGCATAGAACAAAGGTACACAAATCACAGCATAGAAAACTGTCCTCACAATCGGCACTCAAGACTGGTACAACCTCCCATGAGACCTTATGGATACCCTTAGAGAGATCAAGGAGGAGAAGCCTTTAGCTATCCCACATATCAGCAACAAGCACCAGCACCACGACCTTATGCTTACCAAGGATACACTCAACAACCGGTGTTAGGACAACAACCACCCCACCCTCAGAATGTTGTCCCACTAAAAATAGCTCAATCGGAAGAGAACCTAGAGAGAGCAATAGTCCCAGCCATGCCATTGGCTAGTAATGAACCATATGACCCATCTTATGACCATGTTCAAGGAAATTATTCCACATATGAGAGCACTATAGTTGAGGACGGACAATCTTACGAGCCATATGCTTATGCTATGGAAGGACCAGATAGCTCTTAAGAATATGAGCAGGATTATGTGTTGTTAATGTACACAGCCCCCCGAGCACCCTTACCCGCCCGACCAATGAATAGACCACCTGCACCTAGAGGACCATGTTATAGATGCAGAGGAGATCATTTCATCAGAGAATGTATGTTACCCAACCACCCACCACCGCAGCAAATATGGGAAGGATACTGTAGTGATTGTGGTAAAGAACATCTTTTTAGAGATTGCCCCAAGAACCCCAACAAAGTTAACTCGAACATGCAAATCAATGTGATAGAAGTGATAGAGTCATCGGGGAGTGATAAGGAGTACACAGTGCCATTAAAAGCAATAACAAGAGCTAAGACTAGAGAGACCTCAGAAAAAACCAGAGAGAATGATCAGGTTGACACAAAATTGAATATACCCACACCTCAAGTAGTTGCAGACTCTCAAGAGTCTATGAAAAGTATTACAAGTAAAAGGACCCAAAGATGGAAGAATCATAGAGAAAGGATGAAGGAAACGAAACTACAACAAAAGGAGGACAAAAATAACAAACAAGGCCAAGAAGCAAAACAAAAACTTGAAGGAGAAAATAAGATAGAAAAGTGTAAAAAACCAGAGACAAGATCAGTTCTAGCTGGCCCTATGCCAGAAGAATTAGCCATGTGGATTCAGGCATATGAGGCACGAATAAGAGCAGGACCAACCATTGAACAACATGAAAAGGAATATCCTAGAGGTGACTTAGAGAAAGAAAGGTTGGAGATATGTAAGAAATTAATTGAAGTAGCTCAACAGACCCTAGAAAAACCTGTTTGGCGACTATTCAACTCACGCATTCCCGAGAAAGAATTCCAAGAGGGTGTCACCCCTAATGATCTTGAGAAAGAAAAAGAAGGTGAGACTTGTGGTGGAAATTACTGCGAGGATAAAAGAGAAGGATCCGTTGTCCCCGAAGTCGACGGGGAGTGGCCTAAAGACTTGTGGGCAAGAGTCCAAGAAGACAGATGGAAGAGAGTGGAGGGAGTTGAATCTCCTTTCGAGGAGTTGGAAGCAGAAGGTGAATTTGAAGCATCAATACCTGAAGTAAACTCAGAAGGATTATTACAACTTGACGAGAGCAAAAAGGATGATGACAATGTGAAGACTTTGCCAAATTTCACGGGGGAATACAAACATTATTCTGAATTATATTGCATTCCCTCAGTGAGAAGAAAAGAGCAGAACCCATCGATCCAAACATCGGACATTATCCAACATCTTATAAAGGTAAAAATCCCTTGTACTCTGACATTGGAAGAACTCTTGAAGGTGAAACCACATTTGAAAGAGAAGCTAACCAGTCAATCAGAGACAAAGACAAATGAGAAGGAGAGGCCTAATGAAGTGACCACAATCAAAATCCCAGTCGATAAGGTTGGAGATTTCAGTAAGGGAGATGAAGAAAACACATGCCTCCCCATCACTTACCGAGGTTATACCACTAAAGCCATCTTAGACTCGGGAGCAAGAGTAGGAATTGTGACCAAGGAAATTTGGGAGAAATGGGGAAAACCAGCTTTAAGACCGACACAGATGAAGATTCAAATGGCAGACGGACACACTGAACGACCCCTAGGATTATTGGAAAAAGTAATCTTTACTACCTGTGGAGTTGAATTCGAGCACACCCTAGCAATCTGTCAATTTGAAAAGGATGGCAATTATGAGATAATACTTGGAAGACCTTTCATGAGACAGCTTAAGGTAGTGCAAGATTGGGGAAAAGACGCGGTATACTTGTAGCACGAGGGAACTACGACCAATAATAAATATCCATACATATACATATCAAGATGTTCCACCCTTACAATGGAATCTGATTCATAAGGAGGAGGACGGTCAATCGATTCACAGTATAGGTTCAAGTGACCAATCATGGATGAAGGAAGACACTGATCTATGGATATGCCAGGCAGCAAAAAAGGAAGAGGAAAGGAGGAAAAGATGGTAGCAAAGGCAGGGAGTTGCTAGATCTGTACAAGATCCAGATTACATGCCCCAGATATTCCTAGATGAAGAATTCGAACCTCATGGTTGGATGGAGATTTTAGCCACTCTTGATGTATGTGTAAATGAAGAGGTAATAACAATGAATGAATGCATCAACGAGGAAGGATATGATGTAAGTTTATACGCGGTTGTTCTCCAAGAAGCCAAAGAAGGAGAAGTAATTGAAAAAGAATGGAAGGAGGATTATGAGAGCATTGAAATGGAGCATGAACAAATTGTGGCAGAAAGTGAAAATCAAAGAGTAAGTGTCATAACTAATGAGTTGAATCAAGGAATGACACAAAGAGAAGAGCTTGGACTAGATAAAGAAAATGAAGAAGGAGAAAACAAGCCTCAAGATCAATTCGAAGTGCCTGCCCACTTCAAGAAATATGAGGTAGAAGAGAGGAAAATTGCTATCCAAATGCCAAAACAGGAAGCACAATTAGGAATAGCATATGACAACAAAGAATAGACCAAGAAAATAATAGTAGCTTTGGAGGAACGAGAAGAGCGATGTACCTTTATAGGATAGGATGTCTCAATGGAGGAAGAACAAGAGTTAATACGGCTCATAAGAGAATATAGAGACGTCTTTGCTTGGACATATAACGATTTAAAAAGAGTAGATCCCTCTATTTGTGCTCATAGAATCCCTATGACATCAGAAGCCAAACCTTCCAAACAAAGACCATACACATATAATGATGTTTACTCAGCAAAAATTAAGGAGGAGATAGATAAGTTGTTGGACGCAGGCTTCATTTATGAGATCGAACACACGGAATGGGTATCACCTTTAGTAGGGCTGAAGAAGAATGGCAAGTTAAGGGTATGTATTAACTTGAAGAAAGTAAATGTTGCCACCATACGAGATAGTTACCCATTACCTATCACTAACCATGTTTTGGAAAGGGTTGCAGAAAAGGAAGTCTATAGTTTTTTGGATGGCTTTTTAGGGTATAATTAGGTAGCAATTGCTCTTGAGGACCAACATAAGACAGCCTTTGTGACTGAATGGGGAGTGTATGCATTTAGGGTTATGCCTTTCGGTCTAACCAATGGATGAAGACAAAATCAAAGTGATTCTGTATTTGTCGAGACCAAAGACTACAAAAGAAGTGCAAGCATTTATGGGACATTGTGGATACTATCGTAGGTTTATCCACATGTATGCCATAATCGCTAGACCTCTTTACACATTATTGTCTCAGTTATTTGGACAGAAGAATGTGAAAAGGCCTTCAATAAATTAAAGAGTCACTTGAGTTCAACACCAGGGTCTAGTGTTACATACCTCAGGCAAAGTGTTGTTAGGGAAGTCAAGCGGTATCACTCGTTGCTAATCTAAGGTTCCAATCTACAAGGAGCCTTGTCTAAGATTTAGGTCCACTCAATGATCGTATAGCCAATCTTGGCCAAGGATTAGGGATTCTATCAGGTCATCATCATGGAACACTAGTAGCTTCGCTGTCATAGTCACATCATGTATGAGGATAGAAAGATCCACCTCACCCATGCAAGGGGTTTCCATGCCTCCTAGCCCTATGAGGTATGCCTCAATTGGCCGCATTTCTATTCGTGAGTCCTTATAGTGGGACCATCTAATCGCACTAGTCACAACACCTCAGTCAATTAAAGCCCTGAGCTCTTGGCAAGGGTCACCGTGCTCTAGCCTGATTGTAATGAATGGTCTCCTGTCCACTATGTTAGGATGAGTACTTGACTTTACTTGACACATGGCCATGGGATATCTGGGTGTTGTTTCCAGATGGTTATAATGTTCTCTCCCTAGTCTTTGTCTTCTTAGCTTCATGCACTTAATGCGTTCTATAGCTTCTGCCTGAGCTTCCACTCGTATTCTATTTTCTTCCTCCTTACACTTCTTTGCCAATGTAAGTCTTCTAAGCATGTCCTCAATAAGAGGTTCCTGGTATAGCCTGACTCTACAGCCACTAATGTAATTAGGCATTATGTCTCCTTCTAGGGCGGCTAATTGTACTGCTCCACTTGTCGAGAGTCTGTTAATGATCATAGGTCCATAACCTCGCTTCTCTAATTTCCATGCATGTTGTTTCAACGTATACAGTAGGACTAAATCTCCTTCTTTTAAGCCTTTATCTTTCACATGTGCGTCAAAATAGGCTTTCTGTCGCTTCTTTGCTATATATATTCCTGCTGCTGCTTTCAGCTTGGTTTCTCCTAATCGTTCCAAGTCCATTATTCGTGTTGATAATTCATGGCCGGTCCACTGATGTTCTTGTGCAACCTTAAGGGTCGGTATCAAGAAGTCCAAAGGAAGCACAACATTCTGACCAAAAACCATATGAAAGGGAGTTGCATTGAGTACGGTCTTGTAGGCCACTCGATATGCCCAAACAGCGTGGTGTAACTGTTTGTCCCAATCTGAACATTTGTTGTTCACAAGTTTCGCCAGTACGTTACAGAGGATCTTGTTAGTACTTTCTGCTTGACCATTGGCCTGAGGATGATATGGTGTGGATTTCTTGTGAACCACCATAAAATCCTGTAACAAATATTCAATGACTTGGTTTAGAAAGTGAGTTCCTCGATCGCTCACTAACTCTATAGGCAATCCATATCTTGTAAAGACATTTTCAAATAAAAATTTTGCAGTCATGTGTGCATCATTCTTTTTTGTGGCCTTGGCCTCTACCCATTTGGTAAGATAATCCATCGCAACAATAATGTATTCAGCATGTGTACATTTTGCAGGGGGGTTAATGGGTCTTACAAATTTTATACCCCACTTAGAAAATGCACGTCCTCCCATCATGGGTTTCAATGGCATTTCGTCTCTACGAGTAGGAAATTGAGTTCTCTGGCAACATCACATCTCTTAACATAGGTATGTGCATCCATGTGAAGAGTGGGCCACCATAATCCTGCAAAGAGGATGGCTTTGATGATCCTGTCGGGGCCAAAATGACCTCCCGCAACACCTTGGTGTGTAGTCTCTAGTATGCTCAAATAATCGCTTTCATGAACACATTGTCTTAGGTATCCATCTCGTCCTCGTTTGTATAAGTTGTCACCAATAAGTGAATAGTCTTGAGCTTCCTGCTCTAGACTTCGTTGTCGTGCTAAGGTCATTCCTAGAGGGAATGTTTTCATCCTCAAATATGTCACTAAGGGTTCACTCCATTCTGATGTGAGACACATGATATAATGTAGCATGTTCTACTAGTGGTCTTTCACAACAAACAGGGCATTCTTTACACAACTTGTAGATGTCTGCTTCCGTAGAAGGCCAATATACTCCTGGTCTATGTAGAGTTTGCAATGTACGATGTCTTGAATGATGTTGCTTTAATGCACCTACATGTGCTAATTGCAACCAATTCGCATGTTTTGATTCATCTACACAACAAGCAAGAATCTTTTGATTATCCTGTTTATATATACTTCCTCCTATTATTTGGTATCTTTGAGACTTGGTAATCTCTCCTTCCTTGATCCTTATCCTAGGATTCTTGGGTCCAAATGTGAGAATAGGGACAATAGGCTTAGCCCATTCTAGTGCTATCTCAAGGTTAAACAAATATGCATCCGATAATTCATCCGCTATTCCTTGAGGAGCTTCTCCTGTGGTTAATCTTGACAGGTGATCAGCTCTAAGGTGTGTCTTTCCCTTCCTTACTACTACCTCAAAGTCATACTCCATGAGTAATAGAAACCAACGTATCAGTCGTCCTGTGTTACATGGCTTATTGACTAAGTACAATAATGCTTGATGATCTATAAAGAACTTGAACTTGTTTGCCAATAAATAATGTCTAAATTTCTTTACGATGTAGATCATTCCTAATCCTTCTCGTTCCGTAGTGGTGTAATTTCTCTCTATTGTGTTCAACTGTCTGCTCACATAAGCTATGGGGAGATCTATATTACCTTCATTTGTGGGTTGTGCTAACACACATCCTATGGCATAGTTGGACGCATCCTCATGTACATGGAATGGCTTAATCCAATTCGGGGTGGTTAATATAGGTGCTAAGCACAAACGTCGTTTAAGTTCATTGAATGAATTCTCACACTCGTCTGTCCATTCAAACTTGGTCAAAAGAGAGTACAGAGGCTTTGCTATGATTGCATACATGTGTATGAATCGTCTGTAATAACCACAATGACCCATAAATGCCTGTACTTCTTTTACGTTATTTGGCCTAGGTAGATCTGCAATTACTTTCACCTTTTCTTCATCTGTAGAGATTCCATTCTTTGACACAATGTGTTCTAGAATTTTGCCTTGTCTGACCATGAAAATGCACTTTTCTGGGTTCAAACAAACCTGATATTCTCGACATTTGTCAAACACTTGCCTTAGTTTTGGGATATGTGTCTGCCTTACATTCCAATGTGCACATATGTCATCGACATAAACTTCCAAATTGTTACGTAAGAATTCCTTAAAAATGTGACACATGAGTCGCTAGAAAGTGGCGGGTGCATTTGTTAAGCCAAATGGCATCACACGAAATGCAAATATGCCCCATTCTATGGCAAAAGCCATCTTACGTTGATCTTCTGGAGGAATGGCTACTTGAATATAGCTTGAAAAACCATCAAGAAAGTTGTAAACTTCCTTGCCCACAACTCTTTCCAATAAGTGTTCCCTGATAGGAAGAGGATAACTGTCTCTAATCGTGGCGGCATTAACTTTTTTAAGGTTAATACACACACACAATTTTCCATTCTTCTTGGGCACAACCACAATGGGGGATACCCATTTGGTATGCTCAATTTTGTAAATGAATCCTGCTTCTATCAAACGATATATTTCTTCTTTAATCTTTGTAGCATAGTTATCATTGTACGTGTACGATTTCTGTTTCGTAGGTTTTGCATCTGGAGTCATAGAGATTCTATGGGAACATATATCCGGGTCTACTCCTTTCAAGTCTTTGTAACTCCAAGCGAACACATCTCTATATTCGCGCAATAGGGCAATTAACTCTTCTTCTTCTTCATTCGTCAAATCATGCCCTATGTATGTACATTTTTCTTCTTCTCCTTCTATGGCTATGATGATTTTTTTTGTTTTCTCTCGGTTATCATATACTTCTCCAACGCCAGCTTTTTTGTTAGACATTCGTATCATGATTTTTCTATCTTCTCTTTCATACTTCTTGAAGTTCTCGAGAACCTCAAACAAAGATTCTTCTTCCTCTGAGGTGGTTTCTTTCTTCTTTCTTTTCTTACCTTCACTTTTGGTAGTCACTTCTGTGGTTAACCTCACATCATTCATAATTTCCTTGTGTCTTTGAGGGTGAGCTTCTACTTCGTAGAAATATTCTTCATCTCATGCAAAGGGAGGTTCCATAATAATTGACTCTAGATCGAAGTCATGCCTCAGTGCTCGGTTTACATTCTTCTATAAGTGAATGACACATGATTGGATCTATTGTGAAGATTGAAATGTCATAACCATGCTCCTCACAGTGGGGTGTCCATTGTTCTTCATTGATGGCTACATCCATGGTTGCTAATATCTCTGCCCAACCATGAGGCTCGAATTCCTCGTTTGGAAATACTACAGGTGCGTAAGCTGGGTCTTGAAGGGTTCGTGGATGTTGTTCTAAACCTAAAGTCCTGGCTTCTAATTGTTCTTCCTCTTGTTTTGCTACTTTACACATCCATAGATGAGTATCCTCGTGCAACCATGAGGGATCTGACTCCAATGAGTGTACTAATTATGTTTCTTCTTGTGCCTTATGGATGGTATTCCATTGTATTGGGGGTACATCTCAATGTGAATAGTCTTTAAGATTGACTTTAGTAGTCACTCCTAAATGTTGCAAGTACAAAGAATTAGTTCCCCAATCTTGTACAATTTGCAACTGACTCATGAATGGTCATCCTAAAATCATCTCGTAGGCGTGATTTTTCCCAAAATCACAAATGGAAAAAGTATGCTCAAACTCCATACCACAAGTGGTGCGAGATATGCCTTCTAGTAAGCCTAATGGTTTTTCTATATGTCCATCAGCCATTTGTAGCTTCATCCTGCTAGGTCTTAATGCTGGCTTACCCCAACGTTTCCACAAAGCAGTGGTAGCGATGGCTACTCGGGATCCTGAATCTAAGATGGCTTTGGTGGTGTAGCCCTAATGGGTTATTGGAAGATAAGTGTTACTTTCCTCTCCTTCACTTATATCTCTGATTCTTTCTACGGGTATCTCTGGTACCTTCTTGTGTGATCCTATCTGTGAGGAAGTAGTAGCAAGCTCAGGGATTGATTTGCTACGTGTTTCCACAATTCTGGTTTAACCTTCAACAATTCCTCTAGAGTGAGGTGACATTGTACTTTGGTGTTCTTTATCACTTTCGTGTTTCTAGGGATTACTGATTCTTCATTCCTCACTATTATCATGGGTGCTCTCATGCTAATAGACTTGTCTTCCCAAGGTCCTGTGAACTGAGGTAATTCTTGCAAAGAATTGGATTGAAAACATGTGTGTTCACTCAGTTGTTCTTCCTCTATATCATCGTAGATAGAGGGAATGTCTTGGGGAAATTGCTCTTGCAAGTCATCTATCTCTTGAATAGGAGGATGGGTGTTTTGTTCTTTTCTCCACTTCTCTTCTTGTATTTTCTCTCAAAAATTCATGTGAATACCTATGTATGGAAGACAAGTTGTCTTCACCCTCTGTATCTGGTACTTGAGATAGGGATGGTGCATTTCTTTCTTGTGTCTCTGAAATAATAGGGTTCCTATGCAAATTCTTTTTCTCCTTGCTATCGATCAAGTATTCTAGCCTCTCCAGTAGTCCTTGAAAGTGTAATTCAGGTTTTGCCATGTTGTTCCAATTGAGATAACGTGAGGCTTCAAACACTGTTTGGGCTAATTCTACCATTTTCATGCAGAGTTTAGTTTTCTCAATTTCTAGATCAGCCCTCAGATAGTTCTTGCTCATTTCAGCTATCTGGGGTCCTTCTTTTAATCTAGCCTGATATGCATGAAACATCATGTCTAATTTTTCTGGTATGGGTTCCGCTAAAACTGATCCTGATCTCTGAGATGGATTCTCTTGATTTGATTCTTAAGAAGTCAATTCTAGGATTTAGGCTCTGGATTCCTTCAAACTTCCTTCCAACTCAGTTATCTTTTTACTCCACTTTCTCTTAATTCTTTCTCTGGAATCTTTCCAAGATTTTATCATTTTACTGCTAGATTCTCCAATTTCACTAGTTCTGGCTATTTTCTCAGGATTAAGCTGTTGGTTCTATAAGAGCGCATGGGCTCTTGTTATAGCTTGGATAGGCACGTATGTAGGGTTGGATCCCTCTGCATTATGTACAATACCTATCACGTTGATTGGTCTCACATTTGAAACATTCACAGGGTTCTTAGGAGAGTCCTTGATGATATGCTCTTTGCCACAATCGGCGCAAAAGCCTTGTATGTTATAGTACTGTGACTATCCTGCTATTGGAGGATGTGGACAATCCTTTATGAAATGATCTCCTTGGCACCTAAAGCATGGTCCTCTAGGGCCCTGTGGTCTTTGCTGTCTCAATTGGGGCCACAAATTAGGGTTGATATACATCACGTTAGCATAGTCGGGCTCCCAACTCGGTTCCAATGGTGGACTATCGTACTGATATGTTTCCACGTGTTCTGGTGACTGTGTAATAAGCGGGTGGACTATCTACATGAGTAGAGTCAAAACTGTTTGAGTTCAGGTCACTCTCTGTGATCAGTGGTGATGAAGGCACTAAAGCCCTATTGAGGTTTTCTTTTGCAGCAGCATATTTAACTGAGATGACATTAGCTGGCGGGGGTGGCTGCTGAGCTAAAACATGTTGTGATCTCTATTGAGCCTGATAAGTATAGTTCTGAGGAGGCCTATAGTAATGAGGCTGAGCATTATATTGACCTTGATACCTACCTGGTTGTGCGTATGCTTGCGGGTAGTTCTTTCTTACTGCTTGTTTGTTGTATGGGTAGTCTTGAGCCGTATGATTCGTGTATCGTCTCTCAATTGTACAGTATTGGCCACTAGGGTTGGCTTGCAGTTGTGTTACATTGGGACACACATTTGCCATATGGTCACCACCACAGGTGTAACAACGCTTGTTTGTTGTTGACCTAGGCATCTGTTTACTAGAAACTCTTAGTTTTGGGCCACTTTTTCTGATAGGCCTTCTATCGAGCTAGATAGTTTTGAAGATGCTAGAGATGAACAATCTGAGTCCTTATAGACCTTTGAGAGTTTCAACTGATCTCCTAAGTTGTCCTCAATGTCTATACAAATTATTACACATTGCTCTAGCATTCTGGGTTCCTTTAAGTATACATAGGAGCGTAGTTTAGAGCTCAAGAGGCCATCTAAAAACAATGACACTTGCTTGGCCTGTGAGGGTAGCTCTTGCATCAGACATCTTTCAACGTATTGTCTAAACCTATGTCCTGCAAGTCTAACTGTTTCCTGAGGGGTCTGTTTGAAGCTATGAATTAACGAAGATGTATCATGTCTGATTCCACTTTTAGAGCATTCCGTGATGAATGATTCTAAAAAGTGATGGATATCCCTAAATTGCCTTTGTTGCAATGGTTGGAACCAAGTTAAAGCTGTATTCTTTAACGTTAGTCCGAATGCGTTATATTGCATGAGCATGTCTTCTACTTGCTCTGCTCCTAACATTTGCTTAAATTCCGCAACGTGGTCATTTTCATGGATTTTACTAATTGAGTGGGTATTAGTACCCTTGGGTATTCACGTGGTCTAGGTAGAGGAAAATCATCTCTACCGCCTGGTATTCTAGGTTCTCTTTGTCTTTCTACTCTATTGGTGTCCGTGGTTGTTCTATCTCTCCCTATGGGATGGTTGAAACTTACTTTCGGTCTCTCTTTATTCTTTTCTCTTTGAGTACCATGGGTTGAGGATGTTATAGCACCCTGATGGCTTGTGTTTACATTTGCTCCTAATGGAGGGAATACTAATTCGCCTCTCCATGTGTAGGTATTTCTCACATGATCTGGTACTACAAATACTCGTTCTGAAGTTTCATCCAGGTATAAAACTTTTCCAGGTGTATCCGGGTCCTTAAATTCGTAGATCATGATGGACCCTACCTCACTAGGTTGTTCCATATGGTACCTCCAAAATGCTTCATCTGTGTCCTTGTTCACAAAGAACTCTATGCTTCTATTATCCTGAAGGATCCACTCGGGGATTAGTACTCTTGTTAGTACAGATTTCCCTCTAGGTGTCCTAGGTTCTTCTCCTACTGGTTCTTTTCTTGGGGCTTTAGCTTCCATATCTAACTGAATTACACCAAACTCATTGGTATTATTTGGCTGAGTACCATGATGTACATTGTTCCTTCTTTGTCTATATATGCGTCTCTCTCAAATTTCATCACTGGGCGTTCCAATCCAATGGGTTGATCAGGATTGTGCATTTGCACCACTTGTCTTCGCAAACCATCCTCATAGATGCGAGCACCTAAGTGGTTGCTTCGGAGAAATTCTAATTGAGTTAGATCTTTCCAAATACGCTATGTTTAACCCTCCTTCTGGTCTTTCTGTGCTAAAAGCCATTTCTGATTCACTAGTATCTGAGCTCAACTTGTAGGGATAGCTATTCAATTGTTGAGCCCACGAACGTGCAGTAGTTCCTACACTTGCTTCTGATGATCTAAGGCTTCGTCGATCTGACTTATCTATATGCTACCCTGATCTAAGGTTCATGAATTTACTTCGTGGCACTCTCTGATTGTCAATGGTTCCTTGTTCTTTAATTGCTTGTTTCTTTTTTTAAAATTCCTTTAAATTCTTGTCTTGTATCCAATGTATACGTCAGGAATCGACTTTCCGTGGTACTTTTGAGTTCTCGTTCCGTCAGACTTTAGTTCTTTCCTTTAGGTTTTCGTATCACGCACCTTTACGTTAAGCTTGGACTTGAAAAATTAAATCTCTTGAACTTGATGCGTTCCTATCATCGTTAATCCACAATGCTATCGTTTAGCCTAAGCTAATAATTGACTGAAGGGGTTGAGTATTCTTCCAAACTGAGTTCAGCTGCTTTGATTGCTCTGTTGCCCAAGAAGTCGCACTTCCCAAGCCTTGTGTTCCACACTACCTTGCTTTGGTTGGCTTTGACAGCCCTTGATAGACCTATAAAAATTCAATGTTTAGACCACTTTTTATTTGGATTCAAGCACTTGAATATATACACCTTTTTTAAGTCCTTCCTCTTATAGCCAAATTTTCAAGGCCCCCTGGCTTTCTATAAAGCTAAAAAAATGGACTTCGGATGAAAAAGATATGAGCGTTCAGGCCCTCGAGGGTAAAAACTGATAAGCAGGTTTTTCTCCAAATATGAGCTAGGGGTCTCCAATGAGTGCAATCACCCAAAAATTTGCTTAAAATAGCCCTAAATTTTTCTAAAACTCAAACCCTAAAAATTGCATTTGGGGTGGACAATCGCGATGGTCTGGAACAATCGCGATGGTCTAGGACCATCGCGATGGCTCAGGTGAACCGTCGCGATGGCATGGTACAATCGCGATGGTCCGAAGGTGCGAAGCATCACGATGGTCTAAAGTGAACAATCGCGATGGTCTGAGTGAAGCGTCGCGATGGTCTGATCGACGAGCAATCGTGATGGCATCGGTCAACGGTCAACGCAACCATCACGATGGCGTGAGCCCGTCGCGATTGTCATGGGGCGCGATGGCTTGAGCCTCAAACTAGCTCGAAGCTCTCTCTACTCATACAAGCTAACCTAAAAAATGAGCTCTCTAGCTCTTTTTATAGATTCTAGACTAGTTTTGATCTGTTTCACATCTAGTGACCGGCATAGTTAAAAAATAGGTTCTATGTGCTATTTGAAAGGGTAAACGGTGTCTAAAAATAACCAAAATTGGTAGGCTCATTCTACCTAAGCTTCTCAAGCTCGAGGACTCCTTGGCCTGCACAAAATGGAGCTACAAATTACAAAAAGGGTACAAAAGTGGTGAAAATCACTATTGGGAGTTTTGAAAAAGTATTTTAAAACATATTTGTTTGAAAAATGATCCGACTGGCTCCCCACTACTTTGTTGTGCTCTATCTTTACATGCTTCCTCGATGTCTATGCCTCTGGCTACTGCCAACAACAACGTGAGAAGCACAACAATCATCAGGAATGTTGGAGATACAGTTTTCCATAATAGAATAAAGCAGATCTAGAAGCCTAAAGGAAAGACAATCTGTATGCATCAACCAGATAAATTAGTTTGCACACATCCTAAGCTGCAAGAACCCAAAGTATGCATAATAGGGCCACATTACAAGGCCATGCATTCGGCACCTACTTCTTCTCCTACTGGATAGCGAATCACATTTCCCTCTTAGGGAATAGGAGAGCACTTGTATGATAATCTCACCAAGAATAACTAATAATACGATAAAAGCTTCGGCTAGGAACTAATGCTTTTGTTTTCTGCCAAAAATATAGAAAAAATGTATATATGAAGAAAATCCCAGGTACTAACTTTCTCACACCCACGGGAAAGAGACGACTCACATCACTCGGAGAGTTGCCAAATTTATGGAGGATAAGTGAAGGATAACTCATAATATCAGCCTTATGCTGATTACTGATATGTATTGAGTGCAGATGGAATCTTCAAATTCTGAGGCTACCCAAGAAGAAGAAGAGGTCCTACTTCTTCCCTTGGAATCCATTTCTAAAGCAAGAGGTCATTGGTTCCTTGAAGACCAGCTGGTGTCAGAACTTCTTTCCATGGCAACCATTAAGATTATGGATAGGGATCACTACTTCCCAATTATGTCACAAGATTTCCAAACTATAATACATGGATTACCGCGCATCACAGATGTTTGGACAAGAGCTGGAATTGATGCATTTTTACGACTTCCTATATATTTGCTAGATTTTCAAAGATGCACACAAGTTATGAACACACTCCAATCTGCAGCAGACAAGCCATCAATCCCGGAAGCAAAAGTGCTCGATAAAATTGGTGCATGGAAAACAATTTGATTCACCCATGAACTGATCAAGAAAGCTTTTGGTTGGAGTCAGGATGGCCTCACTAATGTTAAAGATGAATGTCATGATCCAAAAAAGAGAACCTTTTTGGAAATAAACAGGACAGATATAGAAGAATCGATTCGGTTAGTGCATCAACATTTTTGTTTTCCCAATATGCACAGATATACATCGCCTCAAAAAATCGTAGTTCAACTGCTTTCCCATGCAATGAGGCAAGTTGGGAATAAAGTACATCTTAATCCATATATTCAAGATCACCTATTCGAAGCTAAGAAGAAGTGGAGTCAGAAGAAGGTTTTGAATGGAAGTTCGGCATTGACTTTGCTAATCTATGAGGCACTTGAGATGAAAGAATGTCTACGTGTGATGCCAACCTCCACAGAAATGGAAAAATATGTAAAATCGGCTACTGTTCCAAAGAAAAAGAAAACAATCATTTCCATAGAAGAAGTGGGAACAAGTTCCAAGAAACCCATGAGAGGGATTAAGCCTGCTAGAGAGGAAGCAGCACAAGAAACACCACAGTCCAAGCAGACACACATATTACCAAAGATCCCCCTGGCACAACCCCCCATCACAAAAGGAGATCTCTCAGCGGCTCTAGAAGAAACGCATACGTATATGTGGGGTCAAGTGAACCTAAATGTCCAAGGACATCAATATAGACAAGCCAGACAAGAGCATCAACAAAAGGACAAAGAACATACTCTAGAATTAGCTCCCAGATACAAAGAATTGGGACTGGAGGATTCTAGTTCTAATGAGGAATTAGTCAGGAGAAAGACACCTTGGACACTGACATAAGAACAGAGACAAACAATGAGGAATGGACAGAGATAGACCAAGTGGAAGTCACACCAGACAATCAACAATCGCGTATTCATAACCAGGAAGCGTCGAGTGAACAAACACACCTCATTTAGTTAAACAAAAAGTCACAAATAAACATAAAAGAGGCTTCAATCTCACACAAACATGCAGTACCACCCATAAAAGAAGAAATACAAAGATGCAATACTGAAACTTGTTTGGAATAGATTTAGACTTATTTGCACTCTTTGAGAGTTCATTTGCATTGATCATCATTTGATTGCACGTCTTCATACACTCGGCTAGGTTTTGATACTCCTCAGATTGATAAATAAAGCGTGAATCCCCACTATATGCACTTGAAGGGGATTGAGGTGTAGTCTCTTTCTCCATAAGTCCCTAAGTTGGTACTTAGGTACACAGTTGCATTTGGCCATCATAGGGTCTCAGACAATTGATATTGCCACTTACATACAGGATCATCTTTTGTTGCCCGGACATTGGTGGGAGAAGAAGAAGGTCGTTCATGGATGCTATGCTCTCACATGCATCATATACATGTGTATGGCCTATGATTTTACTATAGAGAGAGCACTACCACCTGAGCAATTGAAACAATATAAAGGTTCCAAGAAGACCACGAGACCCCCCAAACCCCGTCGAGTCAAGTGCATGTGTGGCACCATTCCATGCCTACAAGTGCAGGTGTCACCATCACCTCAACCTACACCTGAGAACCTCGCCCCAAGAATCTCCAATTCAACCACAACAAAGGATTCCCCATCACTGCGTTCACTTGAGCCGATCTGCCACACTAATGAAGCTTCCTATGTAGAGACCACCGTGCCTACCACCATTACGACTGCAGCCACCATGACTGAAGAAGCTCTCGTAGCAACTTCCACATTTGTCTCTAATTCCTTCATCTTCCTAGTTACAAGCTTGGCCATGGAAGACATCAATACTACCTTTGATTTTGAGATCCTCGATGTATTGTCTAGTGATTTTCAATTTTCAGATGCCCATGTCATCTCTCAAGAATTTGAACGCCCGGCTTACCCCACTACACCATCAGAGGGAGTCAATGCTGATTCTGAAGATGAACACCATGCCCGCATAGTGACCGATAAAGGCGACATGGATATTGAAGCTAGCGAGGAGGAAGTACACCAATCAGAAGCACATGTTGAAGTTTCAAGAGAAGCTAGCATGTATGAAGAAGAAACGACTGAAGCAGCAACATACAACATAGCCATCCGACGACTCTACAATAACATGAATAAAGTTTGGGCATGAACCAGATTAATAGAAGAACAAAGTGAAGCCATCTTACAACAGGAACTGGTCAGCGGCGGCTTCGAAGCGACTTTTATCTATGCTATGCATGAGTTGGTTAAATCTATTGGCACATCGGAAGCATTATAATTTTTTTTATGGAAGCCCTTACCCAAGTTCGACGCTCGACAGGTTCGCATTCTCAAATGCCCAGGTACATACATTCATGTCCCTACTGGTCCCATCACATCAACACCCCATGTGGGTTCCTCCACAATCGACTTGACCAAGGAAGACACTTCCCCTGTATATACCCTTAGAAAACCTTGTCCTCTCAACCGGTCCCAACCCTGATCTCCCCTGATGTTGTAGATAGCCCTGAGGTGCGCATTTTGTCCCCCATTTCTATTTGGCCCCCTGAATCTAGCCCCATTCTAACTACTGCTCCCATTCCCCCAATTTCCATTCAACCTATCATGACACCACCCATCATTTTCCCTCCCCTGCATTTCCCCTCATAATCTGTTGTACTCCTTTCCCATCTCCACACAGTCAACCTCCTTCTATACTTCTTTCACTTCCTTTTTGCAGCACCAATCTACACCTTTTCCATTTGTAAGACCTTCTCAGGAGCTTTGCCCACTAGTCCTCTTTCTATGGCCACCAAGCACACCTCCTCACTCACCTCTCACCACACAATTGCACCCACCACCATGCACCATAGCACCGACATCACTCTTTCATGTTGCAATCATTGAAAGTTCCACTAGTGACATGGACATATCACCCACCACTTCACCTAACACACAATTACATGCATCCACTAAACCACGTAACACATCTCACACATCCCCCATTCACACGTCACTCTCGTCACTCATCACTGCATCCACTATCCCTATCCCTACTCCCACTCCCACTCTAATTGCATTACAAACTACCCAGCATGTCATATTCCCCACCCTTGCATCTTCTTCGTCATCCACTATTGATGCGGCTCTCCAGCAAATGATACGGTGTATGCAACAAATTCATGTCGAATATTCATCGCTCCGAAAACAACATTCCGCCCTACAACGGACTACACAAGAATTACAGGTACGTTTAGATGCACTCATCCTACAGAATGAGGAGCTTAACCAAAAATATCAAAACTTGGAAACCGAATATCAAACACAGCGACAAAATCTTGAAGCTCAGATATAGGAACACGTGAAAGAAGTTGAATCACAATTAGATGTTCATTTGATGCAAAATGCCCAACTCTCATGCAATATGGTGCTTCTTCACCGGCATCTCAATGCTGCAAAGGAGGAAAATCAACGTCTGCAAGAGAAGAATTGTGAGAATTTTGAAGCTACATTGGACAATCCGGATACACCACTTAGTTTGTCTCGCTTTCAAGCCATTCCCCCCCAAATCGATGCAGATCCTCCTAGAAGACCATGCATGTGTGCTTGAGGACTATGACCATTTATAGGAAGAATGCCAAACCCTCAAGGAAACCAATAAACCTTTGTTGCTTAAAGATTCTTTAGGACCCACTATTGTAAAGGAAGTGGCACCATCGGCTCTCTTGGAAGAATGGACCGTGCTACGTATGAAAGTACAAGAGTTATAGGCACAAGTATCTAATATGACCAAACCCCCTCAACCACAGTCACCACGTGATCACCTACTGGAACTGGAGGAGATGATACCTATCCCTGTCGAGGAAACATTCAAAGACGAATATGTACCCTTACCTATTGTTGGCGGCCGGTCATCCCCTGACGGACAGGACACCTATGAATTACCTCTGCCAGCTTGGTTAGAGACCATCGAAGAATTGGGTAAGACACACTCTACTCGCATAGATGCACAACTCCACGTGATGGCAAATCTCAAAGAAGTTATTTTGAAGTCACTCTATTTTGCCGTTATCACCCCCCGTAGACATATCATGTCCGGTGAATTATAGTATAATCCATATTTCTTTTTGTTAGAGGAATATAATTTTCAAGTGGAGAAAGAGACTAAGAAGCACCCTATGCACGCTACGCCATTCGAGCCCGAGGATGTTCCACTAGAAGCAGATCGAGGCCACATCTATCAACCTGCCTAGCAATCGGACTTGCTACAAAAGTACTTGGAAATGATGCATACATGGATGCGTGCACCAACACACTTGAAGTACAAACCGTGTTATGGACCGATTCCGCACAGGCGTACTTGGAAGGCATTCGCTATTAAGGTTTAGAATAATCGTCAATGCAAGGATTGGTTCAATTATCCCTATCTCGCACCTCCCACAAATAATACTCCGACCATCGGCTATATGATGGTCACCATTTGCCATTACTTTCCGCGTCTATACCCAATGATCGATATTGCCGCTCAAATGACTGTAACGATTTTTGATATGATGCAGATTGTATTCAAGACCTTTCGACGTATCAAGGCTCCCACTCTTAATACACCAGGCTTTGAATATGGCAACTTTGATATAGTTTACGACATCAGCATGACACCGTCTCTCAAGGTATGCTATGCTTGGCACTGCAGATTGAAGTATATGCCCGCCTGTTACCAACAGAAGTTTGAAGAAATGTTCACCAACGGCTTCTAGGAATATCACTCAGAAGTTTTATCAGTCGTCCAACGCATCTGCTACACATGTTTGCTTGTGAACGCATCATGTATTCAGAACATTATATGCACCCACCTCCAGATAAACCCGAGCCCATTGATATGAAATATGGATCTCGATCACTGACAATATAATGAGGCAATCCGTGAAGCCTAAAGATGTATCTACTATAATAAGAATGGCATCATATTTATCTGACATTGGTAGATTTGTGATGAAATCCATAGATAATGAAGCCCATGGCCTTTCTGAAATAGGTAAAGGTTGCAAGAGGTAGAGATTTATGTCATGTTACTTTAGATCTATTGCACCTGTCATAGAATCTGATAGATTATTTGAATTCCTTCCACATTTGAGGCCATCAAAAATCCCTTGATATGGCTTCTATTGTTTTATTCACTCCAAAATGTCATCCTGTAAGGTTGTCATGACATTGTTGAAGTACTTGGATCTTGGGCTTTCTTGGATGGACATACAATAGGCTCTTATAGAATAGTAACCCATCCTTTCCCTAGAATTCATTTACTTCTTGAACTTTTCCTTCTTGATTTTTCTACTTAACATTACAAAATAATTCATCTTGTGGTAGTCTCACGGATCAAGTGATTCAAGGCTGAATCTTCATGATGGCTTGAAGAGATAGATCCTAACTAGAGATGCTCAGGCTTGATTTATACATTCTCTTGTTGATCAAAGGCCTCTTCATCTTTCTTTGGTGCAAGGAAAGATCATATTGACAAGGCGATTGATTGACATTGTTGGCATCTTGGACGACATGTGATAATAAAGTTGAGCCTAGATAAAAACATTACTCCATCGAGATTTCCTTCTATTGAGGATGTGGTTAGTCATAAAATACTCTAAGTTCTTATGATTTGTACACATAATAACTTTATGAGCTCCTCCTTCTAGATGATGATGCCAGGTATCAAATGTGTCCACTATGGCAAGAAGTTTTTTATCATGGGTTTCATAATTAATCTCTGGAGGGAAAAACTTCCTTGAATGATACGCAACTAGATGTAGGTTTCCATCATCTACATATTGGGATAGAATGTCCCCTAGGGTAAAGTCTGATGCATCTGTCTCTAGGAAGAAGGGCTTGCTAGAATCAGGATGAGCGAGAATTGGAGTAGTGGTGAATGCTGATTTCAAAGTCTAAAAGGCTTTTTCTACTTCTTCAATCCATGAGAATTTTGCATTTCTTGTAAGCTTGGTAAGAGGTTTGACTATCTTGGAGTAATCACTGATGAATATCTTGTAAAAATTGGCAAACCCTAGAAAATATTGTACATCTAGAACACATGAAGGTGGTTGCTAATCAAGCATTGTCTCGATCTTCTTATGGTCCATAAAGATTCCTTCCTCTGATACAGTGTATCCTAAAAACTCCACTTTTGTTTGATGGAAAGAACACTTCTCTAATTTTCTCTTAGTTTCGCAAGAACTATCTTTATGTAAGATTCATGATCCTGTAGATTTTTGGAGAATATCAAGATATCAATGAGATATATTACCACAAAATCATCTAAATACTCTCAAAAGATATCATTCATCATATGTTGAAAGACAATTGGAGCATTTATGAGACCAAATGACATATGAACATATTAAAAATCCCCATAGCTTGTTTGAAATGATGTCTTCCATTCATCTCTATCTTTGATCATGACAAGATTATAAGCTCCTCGAAGTTCAATCTTCGTAAAGAACATTGCTTTTACAAGGTGTTCCAAGAGTTTTGATATGAGTGGTAAAGGGTATATATTCTTTATTGTGACTTTATTCAACCCATAATAGTATATGCACATTCAAAGAGTCCCATCCTTCTTCTTTACAAAAAGGATAGGGGCTCTTGCAAGAGACTTTGAGTATCTAAAGATCCCTTGGCTAGATTCTCATCAATATTCTTATGTAATATTGTAAGTTTCTCTAGGGATAGTCTGTAGATTGGTTCAAAGGGTGGTTTTGCTCACTCTTGAAGTTTTATGGCATAATCATAAGATCTATGCTCTGGGAGGATATATGCATTTTTCTTTTCAAAAACATCTTTAAAACCTTGGTACTAGTTGGTTACCTTCATTGAATCATCTTTCCTAGACTGTTGAGTTGGTATGGCATAGATCATATACATCGGTTCCTTCCTTGCTACATGTATGAAGGCTTTGACTCTGGTATATGTCACGTTCTTTTGGATATCTCAATGGGTGTTTGATTCTTTTCCCAATAAATATTTGGATAATGTTTCTTTAGTCAAGGCATTCCAATGATAATGGGATTTATTGGACTCGATATTACATTGAAACATATGTAGAAAACATGATCACCAAGGTGTAATCTTAATGGTCAGGTCTTCGTGGAAATATTCCCATATACGAGAGATCGTCCATCTACTACTTCAACTACTAGTTTGTTCTTTTGAAGTACTAGAATTCTATGTTTCTTAACCAATCCTTCATCGATGAAACATGAGGAGGCTCCTAAATCTACTAGGATCATAAGGAAAATGATTTTTTTAAGCATGATTAACTTAATAGAGGCAAGACATGTTTCTATGGGTATAGCTAGAATAATGAGATCCTTTCTAATATCATGGTCTGACTGTACGATCTCTTTTACAATTGGATGATTGCGACTCTGGAGTTTGTTCTCTTGTTGGGATAATTAACTATAATATGATCATGGTTTCTATAATAGTGGCATAACTTGTTATCTCTCCTTCTTTGTTTCTCTTATGGTCTTAGAGGCTGGAACCTAGCTACATCTATCTACATAGGTTCAAACATAGGCTCATCTCTAGGAGTAGGTTTCCATTGGGGGGGGGGGATTTTCCTTCTACTTGTTTTTCTTGTTTCCTTTTAAACATGTGGTTATCACATTAAATATCTTGGGTGATGTATTCATTCAATGTATTAACTTCTAGCATCGCGACCAAAAGGTCCTTCACATTATCTATTTAATACCATCTAAATTTGCTTATGAAATAATATTCATGCTAAATGAGATCACATATCAACTGCCTAAATTCTAATGCATAGGTAGAGATAGGGTGGTTACTTGACATAGCTTCTGGATTTTTGTTTGCCACTTGACTCATATCCACATCTCCAAATGTGGTGGTGAGTTCTCGAAGAAACCCCTCATAATCCTAAAGTACTACCATATCCTTGTCCAAGATTATGGTGAACCATGATAGTGTTGACGACATGATTGCACCTACTTCATCTACGTTTGTATCCGCATGAGTGCATCTCCATTTTGTATCCAGGAGGCACTCCATTTCTAGTCTATTTCCATTTTATATTGTATTTCCTTTGTATTTGGGTACCTTGTCATGTGCTTCTACCAGTTGTATTCATTCTCCTTTCAGGAGACTTATCCCACATATGATGTACTTTTGAGAGCCCCTCCCAAATCTATATAAGGAGGGCCTCTCCCCTCATTTGTACTTGGTTAGAAGCTTGAGGAGCCTACTCCATGCTCATGGCAAGCTCGTTTCTAATCCACATGAGTTTACCCATTTCATGGTCTACTCATTTTGTGTCTCACACATTCTTTGTTTTGTGAGAGTACTTTACTTTTCATTTTCTTCCGCATGCATACTCTATACATGGTATCAGAGCGCTAGGTGGAGATCTTGGTGGTGTGTTTGGTGATCATTTTGGTGGTGGTGGTGGTGCTTGAGTGGTGATGGTTTTGCTTCCTCCTCATTGAGAGAGGCTTTTGCCATCAGTTTTGCTCTTTTGGGCCTCATTTTGCCCATTTGCCCACCCTCCCACCCCTTATGGTGATGATCATTTGTGCTTTTCTATTATGCTTGTCATGAATCTCAATTTTTTTTAGTGTTTTTAAACACTATTTAGCATTCATCTTGGTCGCACTATTCCTAAATGTGTTGATGCATCTCATATCTATGAAGTGTTTATAAACATTTTGAGTAGGATTTCCTTTTGACTGCACGAAGGAAAGACACGAGATCCATTAAGATCAAGCGTAGCAACTTAGCAAGGATGTGGTCAAGTTCAAAGCTTGAACGTTCACGATGTGTAGCTGCACAATCCTGCTACACGTATGCAATGGAACTTTTATAGCCTTTTGACAACCGATTCTGCAGATTATTGGTTCTCCTGTAATTGATGTAACAGAACGCATGTTATGAATTGCTGTTCCTCTCAGCCAACAGAGAGAGAGGCGACAGAGCATAAGAGCCATTCAAAGATGCACATCTGTGCCTTAACGAGCAAGCTCGTCAAAATAGAGATCATAGGAAATATTCGAGCAACTGAGGAAGCACAGCCCTGCCTCCAGTCAGATTGTTGGCTTCGTGCTCGCGGGTTACTGGTATTGTCATCACTCTCCTGCTTCTCACTTCTGTCCTCCTCTACTTCACTCCAATCCTCGTCCAAGCCGGCATCATATTCTATATGCGCGCTAAGTGCCAGTACAAAGAGAGAGAGAACTGATGTTGCTGTTGCGAAGGCAAATCGGATTCCTTCTCAACACCTCAATGCTTCTCTGTAGCAGACGGACAACACCTCTGCATACATGGACTCTCTGTAACACAGAGAGAGAGAGAGAGCAACTCCACCATCTCTTGTCTATAGCGATAGAGAGAGAATAAGCTGCTCCAACTGTTCACTTGTGTTCGGTATCGGACTCTCGCTCGTCCCTCAGCTATCGGAATTGGTGAGTGTACACTCTTTTGAGGCCAGAGGTGGACATCCTGTGCGAGAGATGAAGGCGGCCCAGTCAGTGAGGTGCTAGTAAATTGCTGGCACTTCTCAGATTATCCTCTACCATTTTTTCTATTGAGCGGGCTTTGCAGTGGAGTATAATTTGCATTACATACAGAGAGAGAGTCAGGGAAAGAACATGCGCCAAGAATATCTGCCGCTTGGCCCATTGCTATGCAGCGCTATACATTGCATCTGGCAAAAGCATGCGTACTCTCAATTTTGACATCATAGATGATGTCAATCTAATTTTTGATTGATCGAACTTATTGAATTAATTCTAGAACTCATATATGATACATCTTGCATGGCGCACATGACATAAGTGATAATCTCAATGTGTGGAATCTCACATATATTGCGTTTGAAAAGATCGTAACAACTGCTTTTTTTTTTCAAATGAGTTTGTGATATGGCAAAAGCTACTCTCATTATTCAAGGCACCCTCTCGCTACCTTACACTCTCTTTGGGTGTCATTTGACACTTAGGATAAGTTATCAAAATATTTTTTTTGCGGGTTCAAAAGAGTTACTCTGTATTACTTCAAGGGCATTATCCCTCATATTTTGTAAATTGCACATCCTTGAGTAGTCACTCTATTAGCATCCACTTTTGTAGTTTCCTTATGGACCTAGCCATTCAAAGGATCCTCTTGTATTCTCCCAAGGACTTTTAGCCCTCTCATTGAGGATCATTTGGCATTTTAAGTGCTCAAGTATCCTATTCGCAAGACAATCTTTCTCAAGGACGCAACTCTCACTAGTTGGCACACTTTGGCACTAAGTGCCCTCTCTTGTAAACTCAAGCAATAAAAGGAAAAGTATTATTTGTGGATTGTTGTGGGTTCGAGGCTAATCTAAGCCCACCCATAAGCTCTCTCCAAGTTTTTAAGCCTACTATAAGGCTCATGTGATGTGCAACGGGATACTCTAAGCCCTCCTCTCGCGTCGACCTCTCTTGGTGTTGTACAAGTGCAGGGCTACTCTGAGCCCTCCCTCCCCCAAAGAATTTTAAGTGCGGTGTCCAGTTGTTCATTTCAAGCTTTGCAATTATTTTGAAGCAGTATTTTCGGCTTGATAGTGTTTCTAAACACTTGATCCTCAAAGCTTTGTAATGACCAAAAGTGAAGGTAGCTCATCATCTATGGCTAACTTCTTACCCTCTTTCACCCCTATTTTTATGCCTAAGGATGAATGCCTCAATGGACAAAATTACAATCTATGGAAAGACGTCATGCACGCTTATCTCTACATAAATCTTCTTCATGAGGTAGTAGATGGATCAGACCTCAAACCCAATAGGGATACCAACTTCATGTGTGGAATGTCAAGGACAAAAGAGCTTTAGGTCAGGTGTTACTTGCCTGCGACGAACTGACAAAAGGTCATATCACGGCCTGTAAGACATCCAAGGACGCTTCGGATACATTAGCCGCTTTGTATGAAGACAAGACCCCTTCAAAGATATATGCATTAGAGGCCGAGTTTCATAATTTGACCATTAGGCCACACGACACAATTACCAAGGTCATAGCCCAATTTAAGGACTACCAGCGTAAATTACCACTATGTGGTAGGAAAATCTCTAGTGAAGACATGGCCATTAGGCTTCTCAACAAGTTACCTAAGTCGTACAAGACATTTGTCACAACTTTGTATAATGGCGGCCAATTCTTATCTTGGGAAGAGGTTCATCGACGATTGCTCCTTCACGACTCGCGAGCCAAATCAACTTCCTCACAAGAGTCTGCCATGAAGGCCAAAGTGCCATTCAAAAAGGGCAAAACCACAAGTCATCATACTAGCAATGGATCTAAGCAAGGATCGCATAATTCATTGAAGTTCACCTGTAATTTTTGTGGAAAATCAGGACACTTTGAAAAGTTTTGCTATAAAAAGAAACAATCATCGAAGACTTCTATGTCTAGGCAAGCATCCAAAGGATCCCAATATAGATCCCACTGCTCTAGTGAGGAACTCTTCATCTCCACAGAAGCCAATGCACTAGTTACTTCTAGCTCCCCGCATGAGTGGATCTTTGATAGCGAAGCTACCTCCCATATGTGCAAAGACAAGGACTCGTTTCAAGAGCTCGAAGCGCACACGGGAGAAGTCTATCTTGGCAACAACAAAAGTTTACGCATCGAAGGAAAAGGAAAAGTTCAAATTATCAACAATCAGGGGGAATGCAAGTCTTTATCCAATGTTCTCTTTGTTCCAAATTTATGTATGAATCTACTTTCCATTAAGGCCATTACAGATCAGGACAAACAAGTATGGTTTGATAACACCTCAATTAAGGTAGTTGATCCCCATACAAAGGATGTCATTGCTCAAGGAATTGAAGAAAAGGGCCTCTACAAACTATCTTGCTTTGAATCCAAAGAATCAACCTCAAGTTTGTGGCACCAGAGATTTGGCCACACTTCTTACTTATCAAAAATCTCTTCATCCCAACTTGTGAAGGGATTACCAAAGATCGGGCAACTTACTGGTGTCTACCAAGCTTGCACCCAAGGCAAGCAACATAGGGCCCCAGTTCCCAAGGAAGCCTCAACACGAGCGAGGAACCCTCTAGCCCTCATCCACATGGACTTATGTGGACCAATGAACACCCCATCCTTGAGTGGATCCCTCTACTTTTATCTTCTAGTAGATGATCACTCTCGCTATATTTGGGTGTACTTTTTGAAGTCAAAGGCAAACACATTCTCTAAGTTTGAAACTTGGATCAAGGAAGTTGAGAATGAAGCTTCGACTAAAGTTAAAACAATCAGATCAGATGGAGGTGGTGAGTTTCTCAATCATGACTTTGATAACTTTCTCACCCAGAAAGGGATCAAAAGACAAGTCACTCAGCCTCATACTCCATCCTAGAATGGAGTAGCTGAAAGAAAGATACGTAGTGTGATGGAAATGGCATGAACTATGCTTCATCACAAGGATTTACCCTATAAGTTCTAGGCAGAAGCTATGCATACTGTCATTCACATTCTTAATCAAGGATTTACAAGTGCATTACACAACAAAACACCCTTCAAAGCCTACTATGGAAGAAAACCAAATGTGAATTACTTTAGAGTCTTTTGTAGTGAAGCTTTTGTCCATGTACCTGTTAAAAAGGGGACTTCCGTCCAGTCGCCTTTTTAATCTCTTTTCGGGTTCTTGGGGATAGTAGGGGTCTGACAATGCAGAGGCCCTTTATCTAATTTTCCCAACTTAACTATCAAATTAAACAGCATGCTACTATCTAGTATAACTTCTTCTACACTGTATTACTGTTCGTATTTCGGTTATTCCTTACGACGTATTTAACGCACGCATTAATGATCACAGTCGCACGGGCTTATTAACGTGAACATAACATTACTGTGTTAATAAAGAATTATTGTGAGTCAAGAAAGACAGAGTGATAGTACTCTGAATATCTGTAATCTGCACTACGACGTCTCCACCAAGTCACAAATCACCCAGACAGTCAGTCTTGCGATCCCGTCTCCTCTACCACCAGACAACAACGTAATGTCTCTTCATTAATGAATAAAAGGGTTACATCACTTTGCTACGCCCTTTCGGTGTGTGCGGTATATGAGAATATAAAATTACAGTGTGCCAATCCGGCAGATATAAAATTATAGTGTGCCAATCCGAGTGTTAGGCCATCGGATTGGGTGGATGGTTCAGCACTACATAGCTTATCTCAAAGGTGCGCACATGTGCATCAGGGTCGTCATCCGAGAATGCACTGAACTTGGTGTAAGTCACTCCTGTTGGAACCGGTCGAACTGGTATAATTAGTTGCGACTGCTGTTGTTACTGAAACTGCGGTTGCGGCTGTGGGCATGTCTGCTGCTGAGATACTCATGTTATTATTATGAGTAGTATTATTGTTATATGTAAGGTGATGAGGTGTCTCTGGTCCTTCCGAATCTGTATTACCAGATGGCTCACCTTCCGTCTCGAAAATAGCGTTGAATCTCTTACTTATCTCCAAATCAAATAACTTTTCCTCAGCTTTGGTATCGAAACTAGAGAGGCTTGCACCGAACAGTGGTGAACGTAACAAGGATCCACCGGGTAGTACTACGATGTCACCAAAAAACTTCAGACTCCCACTAAATGGCACTGAACTCCCACCGAAACTTGTCGAACTTTCACCGCACCAAGTTTTCTTTTCACCGGAAATAATATCTCTTGGTAACACAATGTTATCTCCGAAAATAGTCAAATTCTGACCAGATAATGTCGAACCAACTACGCACTGTGTCTCTGTACATTCAGAAGTCACTGTACCTGCTTCAGAAAGTATCGGAATCGCACCAGAATCTACTGAAATATCATCATGGGTCACTGCACTTGTACTGGAAGCACTGCTAACTGGCTCCGATCCTTCAACAATTGGGCTTAAATGGCCTGCACTTCTACCACCTGGGGGTGTCCCTAATAGATTTGGAACTGCCCAGGGATGTTGGTCTCTCCTATACTTCGGATAAGACTCGTCGGACGGAATATATCACCTCTGCACCACTTGCCTTATGTATTGCTGTACCTTACTGATTATTCTCAATCTATTGCCATCTTCCCACAGACGGCACCAGTGCTAAAAAGGGGACTTCCGTCCAATCACCTTTTTAATCTCTTTTCGGTTCTTGGGGATGGTAGGGGTCTGAAAATGTAGAGGCCCTTTATCTAATTTTCCCAACTTAACTATCAAATTAAACAGCATGCTACCATCCAGTATAACTTCTTCTACACTGTATTATTGTTCGTATTTCGGTTATTCCTTATGCCGTATTTAATGCAAGAATTAATGATCACAATCGCACAGACTTATTAACGTGAACATAACATTACTGTGTTAATAAAGAATTACAGTGAGTCAACAAAGACAGAGTGATAGTACTCAGAATATCTGTAATCTGCACTACGACGTCTCCACCAGGTCGCAAATCGCCCAGACAGACAGTCTGGCGATCCGGTCTCCTCTACCATCGGAGAACAACGTAATGTCTCTTCATTAATGAATAAAAGGGTTACATCACTTCGCTACGCCCTTTCGGTGCCTGCGGTATATGAGAATATAAAATTACAGTGTGCCAATCCGGCGGATATAAAAATTACAATGTGCCAATCCAGCGGATATAAAAATTACAGTGTGCCAATCCGGCGGCCTAACATACCAAAAGAAGATAGAAACAAGTTACAATCAAAGTCCAAGAAACACATATTCATATGGTACAGTGACCAATCAAAGGCATACCATCTATATGATATGGAAAACCACTCCATCACCATTTCGAAGGATGTGATCTTCAATGAAGCTTCATCATACTCAAGAAAAGATTCAAGTACAAGTCTTAGTCCACCTATCTACACTTCAGAGGGGGACTCAGTATTTCCAAACTCCAACTCAAAAGCAAGTACTTCACTTGATAAGAGACAACACGAACAAAGTCATTATGTTAATTATGCTCTAATGCACCAAATTCAGCAAATCCTAGAGCCCTCCAACTACAATGAAGCTCAAGGCCAACCCGAGTGGGAAGTATCTATGAAAGAGGAAGTGGATGCAATAGCAAAGAACAAGACTTGGACATTAGTTCCCAAACCAACCAACCATCAAGTCATAGGATTCAAGTGGATATACAAAGTCAAATACAAGTCTAATGGCACTCTAGATAAATATAAGGCAAGATTAGTTGCTAAGGGATACAAGCAACAACATGGCATTGACTATGAAGAAACCTTTGCTCCTACTACAAGATTCACAACCATAAGAATCATCTTAGCACTAAGTGCTCACTTTAAGTGGCCCATTTACCAGCTAGACATCAAAAGTGCATTCCTCAATGGAGATCTTCAAGAAGAAGTATATGTTGAACAACCTGAAGGCTTCAAGATCAAAGGCAAAGAAGATCAAGTCTACAAGCTTCACAAAGAACTTTATGGACTCAAGCAAGCTCCCAGGGCCTGGTATGAAAAGATTCACAAGTTCTTTGAAGACAAAGGATTTCACCGAAGCAATGCTGATGTTGATCTCTATATCTATCAAAAGGAGTCTTTAGTAGCCATCATCGTTCTCTATGTAGATGACTTGATCTTGACAGGCTCAGATGAAGAACGCGTCCAGTTTATCATCACACAGCTTCATCTTGAGTACACTATGATAGATCTTGGATTACTACACTACTTCTTGGGTATGGAAGTTTGGCAAACAAAAGAAGGTATATTCCTATCACAGAAGAAGTACTGCTCTGATCTAGTTTCCAGATATAACATGGACGAGTGTCGCTCAGTTTCTACACCACTTGATCCCAACATCAAGCTTACATTGGAGGACTCATCATCACTTGTGGATGTGCATACGTATCGACAGCTTGTTGGCTCATTACTCTATCTTGCCAACACTAGACCAGATATTGCTTATGCAGTTGGTATACTCAATCACTTTGCACATCAGCCTCGTCAGACTCATTGGGATGCTGCTCAGAGACTACTTCGATACCTTTCCCTCACCTGACATCATGGTCTTTGGTATAGAGGGGGCATCGAACTCACCAGATATTCAGATTCTGATTGGGCTGGTCATCCTGATTCTCGACAGTCTACTTCTGGATATATATTCTTGCTTGGCTCAGGACCTATCTCTTGGGTAATTAAGAAGCAGCCTACAGCTGCACTATCATCTACCGAGAACGAGTACCGAGCATCAAGCTTTGCAGCATGTGAGGCCATCTGGCTTCGACGTTTATTATCTGACATTGGTGTTTTGCAGGATACTTTGACATAACTTCACATGGACAGCCAGTCAACCTTGGCCATCGCCAAGAATCCAGTATTCCACACTCGAATGAAGCACATCGAGATCCAGTACCACTTCATCCGCGAGAAGCTCATATCTCAGGAGATTACTTTGGAGCAATGTACCTCTCAGGAGAACCTGGCAGACATGTTCACGAAGGCTCTACCTCCGGTTCCACTTTAGCGCTTGGTGGACATTTGCAGCATTCAACCGCTCCAAAATGGAGCTGCAGAGGGGGTGTTGATGACATGATTGCTCCTACTTCATCTACATTTGTATATGCATGAGTGCATCTCCATTTTTTATCCAAGAGGCACTCCATTTCTAGTCTATTTCCATTTTATATTGTATTTCCTTTGTATTTGGGTACCTTGCCATGTGCTTCTACTAGTTGTATTCATTCTCCTTTCAGGAGACTTATCCCACATATGATGTACTTTTGAGAGCCCCTCCCAAATCTATATAAGGAGGGCCTCCCCCCTCATTTGTACTTGGTTAGAAGCTTGAGGAGCCTACTCCATACTCTTGGCAAGCTCATTTCTAATCCACATGAGTTTACCCATTTCATCGTCTATTCATTTTGTGTCTCATACATTCTTTGTTTTGTGAGAGTACTTTGCTTTTCATTTTGCTTCTGCATGCGTACTCTCTACAGATAGCCCTTGGCCATAGAGCATGGTTCCAATATTCTTGACCTTGGATGCCTCATCAACGTATCTATTAGATTATATACGGATAAAAATTTAACTTGTTGGAGAAACCCAAGAAACTTCATGCAATCACCATTGAACTTTTCTAGCATGCAAATAAATCTCGGGTTCCTTCATGAAGGATAAAATAGGTCGTTGATTCACTTGAATACTTCCTTGATTTCCTTGAAGAATTCTGATTCGTTATTGTAATTCTTAGAGGAGTGCGCCTATATGCATCGGATGTCCCATCTCGACTTGTATTTGTCTATGAGTTAAGTCCCTGATTATTGTTGGAGACTTTCAAGTGATGCTACAATCTATTGATAAGTGTTCTCCATGATATTTGATCTTGGATAACTACTAGTCTTGCCAAAATATTAGGGAAGCACTAGATTGTGCCCTTTGACTAGACTAGACAAGATTTCAAAATTACACTTTCGATTACAAGACCACCCACATAGGAAAATAATACAAGAATAGATAACTGATATAAGAAGTCCCACAACCTGGGACAAATAGGTATAGATAACTCAACTAAAGATGATACAAAAGATCCCACACCCTAGGACTATAGGTATGAAGTAAGATCTCTCGATTATGAGAACTCGCTTCAAGGAGATAAACTAGATACAAGGAATAAGTGAAAATGATCTCATGCTATGAGATTACAACATGACAAGAGAGGATGTCCAAAATACAAGACTAGAGAAAAGGACAAGACTCGAACTCGAACTAGAACTTAAAGGTACTTACTTGGTGATCATGACTCCCTAAGTTTCAATCTGCACACTTGATTTTCATGTCCGTTATGCACAAAGCCATGGGGCTGAAACACATACACTTATTCATGCAAGTAACTATTCAAAAATGCAATTTTAATGTCCAATTGATATACATTCCTGTTGTTACAAGGGTTGCCCACAATTTCCTCATGCAATGCCACCCTCTAGTCCTCATAAAAGTCCCTCTTTTTTGTATTTAGGAGATGTCCATATGAACACTCTGCTAAGCCCCTTTTTGATATTTCCCTTAGGCTATGGTTTTGAAGCCTCTCAAATAAAGTAGCTTTTTGGCACACGTAGAAAATCCCACGCCTACATTTGTCTTGAAGAGAGTGGGTTGTTAGAGAATATCTACAAAGATTTAGAGAGATATGAGCATGTGCTCTTTTTGACTAGTAAAAAAGAGAACATGGGAGAATGTGCTTAGCCTATATATAGAGGCTCATTTCTTGTAATGAGAGAGCTTTTGGTCGTGCTCTCATGTAAAATCCTTTCAATGGAAGAACTCTCTTTTCTCTTAAGGCTTTGTACATATATGTATTTAGTCTTGGAGTGTGAGAGAGTGAGGTGTGTGTGCATGCTAGCATTTCCTATATGTGTAAGTAGAGTGTTGCTATTATCTTGTATTTTACATATGTGACTAGGATCCTTGACTCCCATTGCTCCATATTTTCAAGCATGTGGCATAGCTGTGGGCTGATGGCCAATGGCTTGAACATGATGGAGGATGGGGTGGATGAAAGGAGAGCCATTCTTGGGCCTTCATTCTTGCTTCCATGCAAGGTGGTGTGGGTCTTGGATCCCAAGGGCATACTACAACAACAAATTTGGCGCCGTTGTCAGGGACCGAGTCTAGGACGAATGTGTGATGGTAAGAGTATAGCAAGAAGTGGCGTTGGAAGGTAAAAATGTCAGTTTTTGTTGTTGTTTTTACTTAGTTTTTTGTGTTTTTCACCTCCCCCACACTCCATCTTCATGACCGCATCATCATCTTCAACTCCAAAAAAGATTTAATTTTCATCACACGCCTAAGAGAGAGCTTTTGTGCTTGCATGTGCTACTGTGTTTTTGAGTTTTCTTGCAGGTACAGTGCTCCAGTGCATCAGGAAGGCTGCAAAAAGGTAAAATTTCACTTTCTGTCAGAGATCTGCCATGGGTGTCAGACCATCGCGATGGTCTGCCAACTTCAGAATTTTTGGTAAGCGAGTTCACCATGAGGTAGGCGACACATGCACATACACGGATCCACAAACACATTTGCAAAATTCATACTTTGGTGGACCATCGCGATTGGCTCAGACCATCGCGATTTGTCATACCATCGCGATTGGCTCACGCCATCGCGACGGCTCGGCCGGACCATCGCGATGGTCTCACGCCATCGCGACGGCTCACTTGAGCCATCGCGACGGCTCACTTGAGCCATCGCGACGGTTCACTTGGACCATCGTGACGATCTCGTCGACCCCACGCCATCGTGATTGGCTCATGCCATCGCGTCGACACTGCCACATGGCAAGCTAGACCATCGCGATTGCTCACTAGTCACGCCATCGCGACTGTCCGAGGTACGCCATCGCGACGACCCAAAATCAGACCATCGCGATTGGCTCATTCCATCGCGCCCGTGACCATCGTTGTTGGGGCTTCACTCACTAATTAGGCATTGATATATGAAGACATATGGAGACATATGATGGAGGAAAGAAGAAGTGAAGGAAAGACCTACAGAAAATCAAGCCTAAGTGAAGGGACAATTTCACTATTGTAAATTAATGCAACATTAGAGTCTAGATTTGTAATTGATCTTTAGAACTTACGAGTTCAAGTCTAGATGAATGTAAACCATAGGTATATAAGTTAATTTGAGTCAGAAACATGTATGAGAGAACTCAATTTTGTAGTTTGAGGGAGTAGAGAAAAGTCGTGTAATTTCTGAGAGAGATGGTGAGAGAAAACTTCTGAGTCTGATAGAGTTTTCCATGGCTGTGAGCAAAATTAGGCCAAGCCATTTTGTACACACCTTCTCTGATAATCAACACATGTTTGTGTAGAATCATTGTGTCTAATTCCTATTGTACATTGAGTCTCAAGTCATTTCATATGACTATGAAAGTTAGTTGACAGTTACGACTTTTCTGGCGCACATTTGACTGATCTTCTGAAGGTCAGATCTCGAAGCATGGTGTAAAGTTTTTGGTAAGTGATAGCTCGTTTGAAAGCTATTATCCTCAACTACATTTGGTCAAAAGATCTTTGAGAAACGGGACGCGTACTCAGAGAAATCAGTTTAAGAGTGAAGGTATGTCAAATCGATGAAGTAAATTTTCAGTTTTCAGACATAGTGTAAAGATTGGTACAAAATCAGAGGATTGTGAAGTTATTGCTTGAAAGTTTTGTTTGTTATGTGTTGCTTAACACTAGCAAGAACTTCTCTTAGCAAGTAATCAAAAGATTTAGCAAAGATTAAGCTAATACAGGTCAGATTGAAGGATTGAAGAAAAGGCGCAGATTTCTGTGAAGTGAAATTTGGATTTTCACTAAGTTTAGAGATGAAGACTTACAATGTGAGTATTGCTAAGCTAATGATGGTTATGGAGGTCTTCTAATACCACATTAGTTTAGTTCTTGTGGTGTTTCACACACCAACAAGTGGTATCAGAGCAGATAAGGTCCTCGAGAAGTAAAGGAGAGCAGATACAAGAAGATTTGAAGAGTTCTTTATCAAAGAAGGAGGAAGCTGAGGTGTTCAACAACCAAAGTCATCAGAAGAGTATTTCGAAGTTGCTCCCAAGGGTAAAGGTCTACAAAAGGTATCAATCTTTAACCTTACACTTACAGGTTGAAGCAGAAGCAAGGATACCATGGCAGATCATGTGTCCATTGACAAATTGGACAGAGATAACTATCCTGCTTGGGTAATGAGGATGGAGGCCTTACTTATGAGTAAGGACTTAATGGTATATGTGACAGGTGAAGAGGAGAAGCCTAAATTTGAAGATGAAAGTCATCCAAGGAAGGAAGAGCTAGAAGCTTTAAAGCTATGGCAGAAGAGAGATGCAAGTGCAAGAGCTTATATATACAACACTATTACAGATCATTTATTGCCACACATCAGAGGTTTAGAAACAGCTGAAGATATTTGGAATGCTTTGGAAGATCACTTCCAAAACACCACTAAAGCTAGGAAAGCTAGCTTATGGTCAGAGTTCACCACATTCAAGAAGAAGCAAAATCAGAACATTAGTGATTATGTCACTAAGATGAAAGACTTGGCAGATAGCCTTGGATCTATTGATGAGGATATTGAAGATCATAGGTTGATAGCTCAATTACTTGCAGGATTAAGAGGTGATGAAAGGTGGAAGCCTTTTGTACTTTCAACAGAACTCTCATTAAACCATTATGTGCCAGAATTGAATCAATTACTTGGATTGATGCTTACATTTGAGCAAGACTTAAAGTCAGATGGAGACAAAGGTCAAAGTTCTGCAATGTATGTGAAGAACAAAAAGAAAGGAGATAAAGGCAAAGCAAAGGATGAAGAAGAGTCAACAACTCAAGCAAATTATGCAAGAGGAAGAGGTTTTGGCAGAGGCAAAGGTCGAGGTAATGGAAGAGGTAGAGGTAATCAGAACAATAACAAGAAGACATGTTGGATTTGTGGATTGAGCAATCATCTAGCATATGATTGTTGGCACAATCAACAAGGAGCAAGCCAAAATCAGAACAACAATGGCAGAGGAAGAGGTGGAAGGTTTCAGAATCAATTTCAAAGAGGAAGACATAATTCAAGAGGAAGTTTTGGTAGAGGTGGTGGAAGAAATTGGAATCAGAACCAATCATACAACACTACATATTACAATTATGCAAATGATACCCAGAATGACAACCATACAACATTGATGATGAATTCAATTAGTTCATCAGAGAAGGAGGATCTCAAGGTGTTCTATATTGACTCTGGTTGTTCAAATCATTTATCAGGTAATATAGAATTATTGTCAGAATTGGAAGAAGGAAATTCAAGTCATACAGTACAAACAGGTGACAATACAAAACATAATGTGCATTCAATTGGAAAAGTGAAGTGCAGGAGTGGAGCTGATTTATTAACAAATGTTTTGTATGTTCCAACAATACCAAAGAATTTGATTAGTGTTGGACAAATAGTGGAAAAAGGTTTTCAAGTCAGATTTACAAATGAAGGGGTATTTGTTGAAGATCCAGAGGATGCATACAAACCCATTGTTTGTGGTAAGAAGGAAGGTAGACTTTTTACTCTCAAAGTGCAAGGAAATGTTGGTCAAGCCCTAATTACACATGGTGATGAAGTAATTACAGAGTTAGATCTTTGGCATAAAAGATTGGGACATTTCAATGAAAGAGGAATCAAAACTATGGTGGAGAATCAATCTGTATTGGGACTACCAAATGTAAAGAATCAACATATGATATACAAGTGTGAAGCTTGTCAGATGGGAAAAGCTCATAGACAACCATTTCAGAAGAAAGGTTTCAAGCATGATGGTTTGCTTGAACTCATACATACAGATGTATGGGGACCAACAAAAGAAGGTTCAATAAATGGATCTAGGTATTATGTTTTGTTTATTGATGATGCTACAAGGTGGATAACCCTTTATGTTCTAAAGGAAAGATCAGAAGTCTTTGGAGCCTTCAAACATTTTCATGCTTATGCAGAAAGAGTTACAGGTCACAAACTCAAGAGGCTAAGGTCTGATGGAGGGGGAGAATACTTCTCCCAAGAATTTAATGACTATCTTTGGAATGCAGGTATCAAGAGAGAGATAACTTGCAGGTATACACCTCAACATAATGGGGTGGCAGAAAGGAGGAATAGAACATTGGTTGAATTTGCAAGAGCAATGTTAAAGGAAAAGAATTGCCCTAATTATCTTTGGGCTGAGGCTGTAAATACAGCCACATACCTTGTGAATAGGTTACCATGTGGAGCTTTGAATGGTATGACCCCTTATGAAGCTTGGTGGGGTAAGAAACCAACACTTGATCATTGTAAAGTGTTTGGGTCAATTGCCTATGCTTATGTACCATCACAACTCAGACATAAGCTTGAACCAAAGGCAGAAAAATATGTGTTTATTGGGTATGATGAAAAACAAATGGGTTATAGACTATGGAGTCCTTTAACTAAACATTTTATTGTTTCCAGAGATGTGACTTTTGATGAACAGAAGAGTTGGTATGCAGATAAAGAATGTGATCTTGAAACATTTGAAGAAGAGATAAGAAGGAGTGCAAGAGGTAAATCACATATGCAGATAGATGGAGATGAAGAACATATGCAAGCAAGCACATCAAGAGTTGGATCATATAGAAGGAATGAAGATGGACCAATATTTGATGAAGAAGTACATCCAGATAGACATGAAGAGTGTGAACCAAGAAGGTCAACCAGAATAAGGAATCAACCTACAAGGTATTCATATGACACTTCTTACTTGACTCAGAAAAATTATGCTTACATGGTTAAGGAAGATGAAGAACCTCAAAGCTATGATGAAGCAAAGGGTAAGAGACATTGGGAAGTAGCAATGAAGGAAGAATTTGATGCTCTTGAAGAGAACAAAACTTGGGAACTTGTCCCAAAACCTAATGGTAAGAAAGTGATTGGAAACAAATGGGTTTACAAAGTTAAGAAGCATGCAGATGGAACTATAGCCAGATACAAAGCTAGATTGGTGGTTAAAGGCTATGCTCAAACATTTGGCATAGATTATGATGAGACATTCAGTCCTGTGGCAAAGATGTCAACCATAAGAACAATCATTGCCATTGCAGCATCAAAAGGATGGACATTGAGTCAATTGGACATTAAGAATGCATTTTTGAATGGATATATATCAGATGAGGTTTACATGGAGCAACCTCAAGGGTTTGCAGATCATAAGTTTCCAAATTATGTTTGCAGGTTGAGAAGAGCCCTTTATGGTTTGAAGCAAGCTCCAAGAGCTTGGAATTATAGACTTGTAAAGTATCTTAATGACCTTGGGTATCAAAGTTCAAAGGCAGATGCAAGTTTACTTATCAAAAGAACAGATGAAGGTATGATCTACATTTGTATATATGTAGATGACATTATAATTACAGGTACCTCAAATGAAGGAATCAAGGAGGTGAAGAAGCTACTTGAAAGAGAATTCAAGATAAGTGATCTAGGAAAATTGTCATATTTTCTTGGAATGGAAATCACTTATGCAGAGCATGGCATTTATGTATCACAAGAAAGGTATCTCTTGAATCTTCTAAAGAAGTTCAACATGGAGAATTGCAGAGAGGCATCTACACCATTAGAAGTCAATCACAAACTCAGTAGATATGTTGGTGCAGAGTTCAAAGACATGAGGAAGTATCAATCTTTAGTTGGAAGTTTGATTTATGCAACTCTAACAAGGCCTGATCTTAGTTATGCAGTTGGTGTTCTTTCCCAATTCATGCATTGTCCAAAGGATCCACATTGGATTGCAGGTCAAAGAGTCCTTAGATATATCAAAGGGACTTTGAAAGAAGGATTGTATTATCCTTTTACATCAGATATAAGATTGAGAGCCTATAGTGATTCAGATTGGGCAGGAAGTCAAGATGATAGAAGGTCTACTCATGGCTACATGATATACATTGGAGATAAGCTTGTGAGTTGGTGTTCAAAGAAACAACACACAGTGGCCTTATCATCAACAGAAGCTGAATACAAAGGACTTGTGGAAGCAGCAAAGGAAGTCATATGGATGCAGACATTATTCAAAAGCTTGGGAATTGATCAAGGTATACCCATTATTCATGGAGATAACATGAGTTCATTATATCTTGCAGCAAATCCTGTGTTTCATGCAAGGACAAAGCACATAGAGATACAGTATCATTTTCTTAGAGAAAAGGTAATGGAGAAAGAAATTGAAGTGGTGTATACTTCCACAAAAGATCAGATTGCAGATATTATGACAAAAAGCTTGGATGGAGTAAAGACAAGTAAGTTCAAGGAGATGGCAGGAATAAAAGAGAAGAAGATTATGTGAAGAAGTCAAATTATGCTAATTAGTGATTGAGGGGGAGCTGTTGGGGCTTCACTCACTAATTAGGCATTGATATATGAAGACATATGGAGACATATGATGGAGGAAAGAAGAAGTGAAGGAAAGACCTACAGAAAATCAAGCCTAAGTGAAGGGACAATTTCACTATTGTAAATTAATGCAACATTAGAGTCTAGATTTGTAATTGATCTTTAGAACTTACGAGTTCAAGTCTAGATGAATGTAAACCATAGGTATATAAGTTAATTTGAGTCAGAAACATGTATGAGAGAACTCAATTTTGTAGTTTGAGGGAGTAGAGAAAAGTCGTGTAATTTCTGAGAGAGATGGTGAGAGAAAACTTCTGAGTCTGATAGAGTTTTCCATGGCTGTGAGCAAAATTAGGCCAAGCCATTTTGTACACACCTTCTCTGATAATCAACACATGTTTGTGTAGAATCATTGTGTCTAATTCCTATTGTACATTGAGTCTCAAGTCATTTCATATGACTATGAAAGTTAGTTGACAGTTACGACTTTTCTGGCGCACATTTGACTGATCTTCTGAAGGTCAGATCTCGAAGCATGGTGTAAAGTTTTTGGTAAGTGATAGCTCGTTTGAAAGCTATTATCCTCAACTACATTTGGTCAAAAGATCTTTGAGAAACGGGACGCGTACTCAGAGAAATCAGTTTAAGAGTGAAGGTATGTCAAATCGATGAAGTAAATTTTCAGTTTTCAGACATAGTGTAAAGATTGGTACAAAATCAGAGGATTGTGAAGTTATTGCTTGAAAGTTTTGTTTGTTATGTGTTGCTTAACACTAGCAAGAACTTCTCTTAGCAAGTAATCAAAAGATTTAGCAAAGATTAAGCTAATACAGGTCAGATTGAAGGATTGAAGAAAAGGCGCAGATTTCTGTGAAGTGAAATTTGGATTTTCACTAAGTTTAGAGATGAAGACTTACAATGTGAGTATTGCTAAGCTAATGATGGTTATGGAGGTCTTCTAATACCACATTAGTTTAGTTCTTGTGGTGTTTCACACACCAACAATCGTGACGGTTCATTCGGACCATCGCGATGGCTCGCATTGACCGTTGACTGACGCCATCGTGACGGTTCATTTTTGGACCATCGTGACAGTTCACATTCATGCCATCGCGATCATTCACTTTCAGACCATCGCGACTGTTCGCTCCATCGGACCATCGCGATTGTGCCACGCCATCGCGACGGTTTACCTGGACCATCGCGACGGTCCCAGACCATCGCGATTGCTCACTCCAAACGCAAAATTTAGGGTTTGATTTTTTTGACCAACTTTGGGCCTATTTTTGGCAAATTTTTGGGTGATTAGACTCATAGGAGACACCTTAGCTCATAGGGAAAGAAAAACCTGTTTGTCAGTTTTTACCCCCCAGGGCCTGAACGCTCATATCTTTTTCATCCGAAGTCCGTTTTCTGAGGTTTATAGCTCGTCAGAAAGCTCTCTACGAGTACTACGTGACCTCAACTATTTTTTTCAAAAAGAATACGTTGATTTTTTGAGAGGATATTTTTGAGGTTGACATAGTTGGGACTAGAAAGCCAAGGGGCATTGAAGTTTTTGGGCAAAAGGGAAAGGACCTTTAAGGGTGTATATACTCAAGTGCGTGATCATCCATTTGTGAAATTGGTCTAATATTGGATTTTTCCAGGTCTAGCAAGGGCAATCAAGGGCAACTAAAGCAAGGCAGTGAGGAATGCAAAGCTTGGGAAGCGCGACTTCTTAGGCATCAGAGCAACCAAAGCAATTGACTCGAGGTTGGAAGATTACTCAACCCCCTCAGTCAATTATTAGCTTAGGCTAAAACGTTAGCATTGTGGATTAAAGACGATAGGAACGCACCAAGTTCAAGAGATGTTAATTTATCAAGTCTAAGACTAAAGATAAAGGTGTGTGATACAAAAACCTAAAAGGAAAACACAGAAACTTAAGTCTGACGGAACGAGAACTCAAAAGTACCATAGAAAGTCGATTCTTGACGCATACATCAAGACAAGAATCTAAAGAAAGTTAAAAAGAATCAAGAAAGTAAGAAAAAAGAGTCATTGACGATCTGAGTGTGTACTAAGTGTGCAAGGAAGAAAATTAATGAACCTTAGATCGGGCAAACATATAGGTAAGTCAGACTGACGAAGCCTTAGATCATCAGAAGCAAGTGTAGGAACTACTACACGATCGTGGGCTCAACAATTGAACACTAGTTATCCCTACGAGAGCTCAGATACAAGTGAATCAGAAATGGCATTTAGCACGGAAAGACCAGAAGGAGGGTCAAATGTAGCACACTTAGAAAGACCAGAAGGACCCTATAGGACTCAGTAGAATTTCTACGAACCAAACGCTTAGGTGCTCACATCTATGAGGATGGTTTGCAAAGACAAGTGGTGCAGATGCACAACCTTGATCAACCCATTGGATTGGAACGTCCAGTGGTGAAATTCGAGCGAGACGCATACATAGACAAGGAAGGAACAATGTACATCTTAAGTACTCAGCCAAACAATACCAATGAGTTTGGCGTAATTCAGTTAGAGACGGATGCGAAAGCCCAAGGAAAAGAACCATTAGAAGAACCTAGGACACCTAGAGGGAAATCTGTACTGACACGAGTACTAGTTCCAGATTGGACCCCTCAGGACAATAGAAGCATAGAGTTGTTCGTGAATAAAGAGATAGACGAAGCATTTTGGAGGTACAGAACGGAACAACCAAGTGAGATAGGCTCCATTATAATCTACAAATTCAAGGACCCGGATACACCTGGAAAGGTTGTGTACCTGGATGAGACTTCAGAAAGAGTGTTCGTGGTACCTGACCACGCTAGAAATACATACACATGGAGAGGTGATTCAGTATTCTCTCCATCTCGAACAAATGTAAACGCGAGCGAACAAAGGGTAGGAACATCCTCAGCCCATGGCATGCAAAGAGAAAAGATGGCTTTTACCACAAAATGGGGCATTTTTGCATTTCGTGTGGTGCCTTTTGGCTTAACAAATGCACCCACTACTTTCCAGTGACTCATGTGTCATGTTTTCAAGGAATTCTTACGCAAGAATTTGGAAGTTTATGTCGATGACTTATGTGCTCATTCGAATATAAGACAGACTCATATCCCCGAGTTAAGACAAATATTTGACAAATGTCGAGAATATCAGGTTTGTTTGAACCCAAAAAAATGCGTTTTCATGTTCAAACAAGGCAAAATTTTAGGACACATTGTGTCAAAGAATGGAATTTCTACAGATGAAGAAAAAGTGAAGGTGGTTGCAGATCTACCTAGGCCAAACAACGTAAAAGAGGTACAAGCATTTATGGGACATTGTGGTTATTATAGACGATTCATACACATGTATGCAATCATAGCCAAGCCTCTGTACTCTCTTTTGACCAATTTTGAATGGACAGATGAGTGTGAGAATTCATTCAATGAACTTAAACGACGTTTGTGCTCAGCACCTATATTAACAACCCCGGATTGGAGTAAGCCATTCCATGTACATGTGGATGCATCCAATTATGCCATAGCATGTGTGTTAGCACAACCCACGAATGAAGGTAATATAGATCTCCCCATAGCGTATGCGAGTAGACAATTGAATGCAGTAGAAAGAAATTACACCACTACGAAACGAGAAGGATTAGGAATGATCTACGCAGTAAAGAAGTTCAGGCACTATTTGTTGGCAAACAAGTTCAAATTCTTTACAGATCATCAAGCATTGTTGTACTTAGTCAATAAGCCTTGTAACAGGGGACGATAAATACGTTGGTTTCTATTACTCATGGAGTATGATTTTGAAGTAGTAGTCAGGAAAGGGAAGACACATCTCAGAGCTGACCACCTCTCGAGACTAACCTCAGGAGAAGCTCCTCAAGGAGTAGTGGATGAGTTACTCGATGCATATTTGTTTAACCTTGAGATAGCACTAGAATGGGCTAAGCCGATAGTCCCGATTCTCACATATGGACCCAAGAATCCTAGGATAAGGATCAAGGAAGGAGAGATTACCAAGTCTCAGAGATATCAAATCATAGCAAGAAGTATATATAAACAGGATAATCAAAAGATTCTTGCTTGTTGTGTAGATGAATCAGAACATGCGAATTGGTTGCAATTAGCACATGTAGGTGCATCAAAGCAACATCATTCGAAACATCGTACTTTGCAGACTCTGCATAGATTAGGAGTATATTGGCCTTCAATGGAAGCAGATGTCTACAAGTTGTGTAAAGAATGCTCTGTCTGTTGTGAAAGACCACCAGTAGAACATGCTACATTATATCACGTGTCTCTCACACCAGACTGGAGTGAACCTTTAGTGACATACTTGAGGACGAAAACAGTCCCTCAAGGAATGACTTTAGCACGACAACGAAGTCTAGAGCAGGAAGCTCAAGACTATTACTTATTGGTGATAATCTATACAAAAGAGGAAGAGATGGATATTTACGACAGTGTGTTCATGAAAGCGATTATCTGAGCATACTAGAGACTGCACACCAGCGTGTTGTAGGAGGTCATTTTGGACCCGATAGGATAATCAAAGCCATCCTCTTTGCAAGATTATGGTGGCCCACTCTTCACACGGATGCGCATACCTATGTTAAGAGATGTGATGTGTGCCAAAGAACTCAGTTTCCTACTCGCAGAGATGAAATGCCATTGAAACCCATGATGGGAGGACGTGCATTTTCTAAGTGGGGTATAGACTTTGTAGGACCCATTAACCCCCCTGCAAAAGGTACACATGCTGAATACATTATTGTTGCGACAGATTATCTTACCAAATGGGTAGAGGAAAAGGCCACGAAAAAGAATGATGCACACACGACTACAAAATTCTTATTTGAAAATGTCTTTACAAGATATGGATTGCCTATAGAGTTAGTGAGCGATCAAGGAACTCACTTTCTAAACCAAGTCATTGAATATTTGTTACAGGATTTTATGGTGATTCACAAGAAATCTGCACCATATCATCATCAGGCCAATGGTCAGGCTGAAAGCACTAACAAGATCCTATGTAATGTACTGACGAAACTCGTGAACAACAAATGTTCAGATTGGGACAAACAGTTACACCAGGCTGTTTGGGCATATCGAGTGGCCTACAAGACCGTACTCAATGCAACTCCCTTTCAGATTGTTTTTGGTCAGAATGTTGTGCTTCCTTTGGACTTTATGATACCGACCCTTAAGGTTGCACATGAACATCAGTGGACCGGCCATGAATTATCAGCATGAATAATGGACTTGGAACGATTAGGAGAAACCAGGCTGAGAGCAGCAGCAGGGATATATGCGGCAAAGAAGCGACAAAAAGCATATTTGGATGCACATGTGAAAGATAAAGGCTTAAGAGAAGGAGATTTAGTCCTATTATATACGTTAAAGCAACACGCACGGAAGTTAGAAAAGCGAGGTTATGGACCTATGATCATTAACAAACTCTTGACAAGTGGAGCAGTACAATTAGCCACCTTAGAAGGAGACATAATGCCTAATTACATTAGTGGCTGTAGAGTCAAGTTATACCAAGAACCTCTTACTGAGGATATGCTTAGACGACTCACGTTGACAAAGAACCGTAAGGAGGAAGAAAATAGAATACGTGCAGAAGCTCGGGCAGAAGCTATAGAACGCATTAAGCGCATGAAGCTAAGAAGACAAGGACTAGGGAGAGACCAGTATAACCATCTGGAAACATCACCCAGATATCCCATGGCCATGTGTCAAGTAAAGTCAACCACTCATCCTAGCTAGAGCACGACAACCCTTGCCAAGAGCTCAGGGCTTTAATTGAATCAGGTGCTGCGACTAGTGCGATTACATGGTCCCACTATAAGGATTCAGGAATAGAAATGCGGCCAATTGAGGCATACCTCATAGGGCTAGGAGGCATGGAAACCCCTTGCATGGGTGAGGTGAACCTTCCTATCCTCATATGCAAAGTGACTATGACAGTAAAGTTACTAGTGTGCCATGACGAGGACCTGATAGAACCCCTAATCCTTGGCCAAGATTGGCTATACGATCACTCAGTGGACCTAAATCTTAGACAAGGCTCCTTATAGATTGGAACCTTAGATCCGAAGCGAGTGATACCGCTTGACTTCCCTAATGACAATCCGCCTAAGGTATGTAACCCTAGACCCTATGAAATGCATGCGACAGAAGACCGGAAGATCTTTGGTCAGATCAGTCACGTTACGTCTACACCAACCCACGCGGGCTTGGCAATGGACAATTGTCAATCAGAAGGACGTCGGGAGATTTTCCCTTGGGCTTCCTGCAAACCAGAAGGGGTAACCACCCAACAGATCGGTCAGGTGGGTTACATCAGCAGCCAAATGGACACTATCAGCTGCAGTGCCCATCCTTCCACACTTATTGCGGACTGGCCTAGACTGTGGTACAGAATGCCTCACTTCCTAATGGGCAAGTTTCGCAAGTGTTGGACCTCCCTTCTTTTCCAAAGCAGAGTGTCCATCCGACCTCTCAACCTCAACCACAAAGGAGTCTACCACGACGAAGGAACCCAGACCGACGACAATATCAGACGACACAAGGAGGACAGATGTATCAGCATCACAAAGCAAGAGGCACAAGACAAATATGGTGCCAAAAGGAAAAAAAGCACCGACTGATTTCAAAAACATAGACATTGATACAAAGAAATCAAGGCAGAAGTAGAATCAGTATCCAAAGCCTTCTTGACCTTCTATGAATACGAACGTTCGACAAATTTGGATCGCCAAGAAGTACCTTATGAATTGACCCACACCCACGCAGATTTGGGTACCTAAACAGTGTATCATAGCTCAACCCTCAAGCCATGTAATATATAACCCTCAGAAATCTCTTCACCCTTTAATCCCACCTCATCCGATACCATCTTTTGTCCCTCAAAAGAATCCTATCACCCGTTCACAAACTCTTAGGAAGTGGATACCGAAACGTATCCAGAAGTCTTCTCCTAACCCATTGTCTAACATAACTCCCACCCCGACTAATCTACAACCATGTAATAACTCATTCACGACTGAACCTTGTATAAATCCACACACTATAACCCAACATCACTTGTAATAACACCTCATCAAGAAATGTATGCATCATCTGAAGCATGTAGGTGTCTAGAGACCTGCATTAGTTTTGCAACAATCATTCAATAAACCACTTCACGACACTTGGCTACACGGGTTACACATCGGTTATGGAAAGGGATTGCGGTCTCACTTTAATGGGATCATGATTAATTTCCATACTAATGTGTTAATCTTATGTAGCAGATCTACTACGCACTCGCATCAATCATCATGCAGGTAGAAGGACCATCAGAAGCTGGCCCCAGTGTACCCATGGCCAATATTGGAGAACTACTAGTGGAGCCCCATCCTATGGCTCAACCACCAGAATTCCAGGGATTTCCAGGACCCATGCCGATTGACGACCCTCCCAAGGGATATACTGAAAAGATTCATCGCAATTCTCACTAGTTCCAAGGATTAGCAGGACCGTTAGCGGAGGCAGATTTCATCTTTGAGGTCAATTTGGTGTTTGATCACCGTACTTGGGCCAAATACCAATTCTTCTCAAGAGAATTTGAAGGACTATAGAATACAGAAGACTTAACGCATGTTTGGGCAAGAGCAGGCTTTACAGAATATTTCAGTGATCCCTTACCTAAACCCGACTTCTACAGATGCTATTACTTAATCACCACTTCGATAGCTTCGGAGAACAAGGATCTACCAGGAACATTCATTTTGCCGTCATTAGTAAATGATCTGCCATATAAGAGGTTTTACCTTTTGAAAGATCTGATTCACACTGCAATCAAGATCCATGGTACGCACACTCCAACAGTATGAGAAAGGCTGGTTGCAGAGCCAATGAAACGTGGAGATGTTACTAAGTGGGAGGATATTTCAGCAATCACACCTGAGCTCTCTAAACCGTTGAGGATATGTATGCAGCATTTTGCTTTCCCCGCTCAGGATAGATTCACCATGCCCCCCAAACACATCTGGTTTGGCTTATATTTAGCATGTACTGGACCCCAGATAGTTGATCTAGCAAGCTGGATCATTGATCAGCTCTACTTAGCACAACACAGATGGGAAAGAAAGAAGGTCATCAATGGATGTTGCGCCCTCACGCGCATTGTATATATGTGTTTGGCCTACGATTTACCTATCAAGCGAGCAATGACAAGCGAGGAGCTGAAAGCATTCAAAGGGACAACGAAGAAAGCTAGGAAGCCTAGCAAAGGACGAGCAGGAAAGCGCATGAGAGGTACTATCCCATGCCTACAGGTCCCAGAATCACCGTCACTGCAACCCTCTCTAGAACAGTCTCCTACTGAACCCCCTATACAACCTATTCGCATACGGTTATCAAGACCGGTTATAACGGAGGCCACCACCAGCACAGTTGCTCCTCAAGCAGCCACAATCCCAGGACCTACCACCACGACAGCAGAAGTTCCCACCACTATTGGTGCGGAAGCTTTTTCTTTTCCGATACCTACCTTGGAAGCGAAACCCATAGATACAATGTTTGATTTTGAAATGCAAGATGCTTTCTCCAATGAATTTCAGTTCTTAGAAGGTCAGATCTTTTCTCAAGAATATGAACGGCCCAGCTACCCGACCACGCCTCGAGACCAACCACAAGGACAAGTAGTATCTAGTTCCGAGGACGAAAGAATAGAAACCGATGAAGATGATGGCAATGACGAAGCCAGCCAGGGCACTCATGAATCCCAAGAGCATGTACAGACAAATGAACAAGGACAGCACACGGACACCCAAGGTGATACCAGTACGCATGAAGATGAAACCTTTGAAGCAGCACCTTATACGCTAGCCATCAAGAAGCTATATCACACCATGGAGAAAGTTTGGGCGCGCAAGAAATTGACTAAGGAAGAGAGTCAAGCACTTATAGAACAAGAACTTGTCTCAGGCAGATTCGAAGAAGTATACATCAGAGGCTTCAGAGAACTTATCAAATCAGTGGGATCCACCAAAGCCTTATGATATTTGCAGAGGAAACCGTTACCGCAATATGACCCTCGTAGAATCCGTCTACTAAACAAACTTGGTGAATACATTCGGGTACCCACCGGCGGTCAATCTTCAGAACAGGCCAGGGAAGCACGTCTCATCCCTGAAGGCTCATTGGAAGAAGACACCATTATCATCGACTCCCCACCCCGTACTACTGCTGTACATACCACCACAGTTGTCGAAGTACCTACCACCCCAACCGCTCCTCCTTCACCTCCCATCCATCCAGTCTCCCCCATACACCCTCCTTCTCCGAGAACATCCACCTCCTTCCACGGTGAAGTAGCAGAAGCCCTTGTAACATCCATTCCTCTCACCATGTCCACACCCACCCAACCTAGTTTTCCCCCTCGGACATCCACTCTTCTATCTAATCCATTTCTCCATCCATCTTTTCCATCCTTTCCTACACCCCCGAGACCACTATTTCCATTTCTAACCCTGATGACTTTTTCCCCTTTATCACCTCCCCGACCCACCGTCATTCCTCTTTCCCCTTTCCACCAAGCAGCATTAGAAAACCCCTCTGTAACTTACTCTTCAACCTTTGTAAACCCTGTATTTACACCCATGCACGTACCTACTTTCACGCCATTATTCACAGTCACCACACTTGACACCACGTCCAATGACATGGATATCTCACCACCCACCGCACCACCACTCACTTCATTCATGGCACAACCATACATAGGCACACCACAATTTTCCACAATCACCACAGCATCCACTTTCCCACCCCCATTCCCCATTCCCTTTGCATCTACACCCACTGCATCTTCACTTAGCACACCATTAATATTATCACCCACTGTAGACACTGCATTTCGACAAATGCTCACCTGTATGACTCAAGTAAGAGATGAGTTCACATCTCTTGGAACTAATTATCAGCAGCTACAGAAGACAACGAATGATTTACAGTCGCAGCTCAGTTCACTATCCATCGAGAATGCCTCATTGAATACCCGCTACCAAGAGCTACGAGAGGCATATCATAAATTTGAACTAGAAAGTGAAGCAAAGACAAAAGAGGCTGTCACCTAACAGCAGCGAAAGAAGAGAACCAGCGCTTACACGAACAGAACAGAGAGAATTTAGAAGCTTCCCTGGATCAACCAGACCAACTATTGAGCCCCAGCCGCTTCAAGGCCGTGCCCTCAGAATCTATGAAAATGTTGTTAGAAGATCATGTCAGATTGTTAGATGAGTATGACAACATGAACGAGGAGTTTCAGAAGCTCAAAGACGAACACAAGATATTACAGTTAAGAGCATCAATGCCACAAGGACTACCAGCTCCAGCGGACCCATCTCTTGATATCCTAGAGGAACTCAACGCTTTATGGGCCCAGGTATCAACGCTCCAATCACAGATAGCGGTATATGAAGCACCACCAAGGCCAGACTCCCCACCGGAACTACCAGCAGAGGAAGAAACAATCACTATTCCGTTGGAGGAAACTTTCGAAGAAGCATATGAACCCCAACCCATCCCAGGCGGACGAGTCATGGCTAAAGGCCAGACGACTTTTGAACTTCCAACTCCCGCATGGATGAAGACGATAGAAGAACTGGGAAAAACCCACTCATCACGGGTAGAAGTGCAGCTTCACGCCATGGCAATGATTGAAGAATGCATTTTACAGTCCCCATACTTTGCTCATTTGGCCCCTCACATATACATATCTAGGCACGAGCTATAGTATAAACCATATTTTATGTTAATGGCGGAATATCAGTTGGCCATAGAGAAAGAAACAAGCAAGAAACCCTCTCACGCTACTCAGTTTGAGCCTGACGATTTGGCAACAGACGTGCATCAAGGAGAAATCTATCAACCAGAATGGCGCAAGGATCTCTTACAGAAATATCCTGAGATGATGAGTACATGGGCCAAGGCACCACTACACTTAAAGTACAACCCATGTTGGGGACCAGTGCCACGTCGCCGTTCCTGGAAGGCATTTGCGATTAAAGTACAGAATAACAAGCAATGCCACGACAAGTTAAATTACCCATACTTCACTCCACCCATAGGACCACCTACAGTCGGATACATGATGGCAACGATTCGTCACTGGCTCCCTCACTTAAAACATATGGACGATATAGCAGCGCACATGACTGTCAAGATATTTGACATGATGCAGATGGTTTTTAAAGTCTTCAGACGCATCAAGGCACCTCATGTAAACACCCCGGGCTTCGAGCATGGCAATCTAGATCTTGCATATGATATGAGTACAATGCCATCGCTACGGGTGTGTTATGCCTGGCATTGCAGAATTAAATACCCATCGGCATGCTACAAGCAAACCTTCAAAGAAATGTTCACCACCGGTTTCTGGGAATACCATTCAGAAGTGTTCATCAGCAGGCCCACACATTTGCTTCAATTATTCCCCTATGAACAGATGGTATATTCCACACATTATCGACTCCCGCCATCCGATGAACCGCAACCAATTGATTGGGAGAAACTCGAGGCAGATTTGGCCCGAGGCATTCGAATATCAGAACACACCCTCGCTCAGGAACTACTCCAGAATTAAATTCGACAGACCTCACAACAAGGTTCTGTCGAGGACGATAGAAGCGAGAGGGAGGGGGGTGTTGGCAGTAGCCAGAGGCATAGAAGACGTGGAAGCATGTAAAGACAGAGCAGGGAGTCATTCGAATCATTTTTCAAAGAATTATGTTTTATAAATATTTTTCAAAACCTCCAACAGTGATTTTCATCACTTTTGTAACATGTGTAATATAGAAAAACCCCTTTTTGTAATTCATAGCTCCATTTTGTGCAATCCGAGGAGTCCTCGAGCTTGAGGAGCTTAGGTAGAATGAGCATACCAATTTTGGTTATTTTTAGACACCGTTTACCCTTTCAAATAACACTTAGGACCTATTTTTTAACTATGCCGGTCACTAGATGTGAAATCGATCGAAACTAGTCTAGAATCTATAAAAAGAGCTAGAGAGCTCATTTTTGAGGTTGGTTAGTGTGAGCTTAGAGCTACTTGGAGCTTGTAATTGAGATCTTGAGCAATAGAGTTGATTTCTCACCTTCCATTGTGTCTTGCTTGTCTTTTCGTAGTGTGTGTGTATGTGTGTGTGCATTTCTATGCTTCTCACCTTCACTCTCACTTCATCTCACATTCATGATCTTCATTTCACTCCTATCTCTTCCGCGGATTGACATTAAGGAGGTGGAGCTTCTTAACGTGGTTCTCACCATTGTGCTATAGCAACACCAAATTTGGCACCGTTGTCAGGGAACGAGTGTGATCATGGTAGGACTGCTCACTCTGCAATTATTTCAAATGCAGTATTGTCCCATCATCATATCTAATTGCCTTGTTGGGAAATATTTTCTATGATGGGTACTTGAGCTCCTGGATGGTTTTTTTTTTCACCAACTTTCCCTTGGACATTCACTCATTTTGGGGCTTCACACTGACTGTGAACTGCTTGGAGGGTTTTGTTTTTTCAGGAACTACCCCATGGGATGGCTGCATATTCGGCAACAAAAGGCTACTCTTCTAGATTGCTAGGCTGACTGCCCCCCAAGGGGATTGTGTCGCTTAACATTGCTGGATTGAAGATTGGAAGGCAGACGGCTTACTGATTCAAAAGATCTGCACCCTTGCAAAATTCAGACTGGAACTCCTGCGTATTTGAAGAGTTGAAGACTCCAAACTTGGACCAGTTCGGCATCGTATGCTTCTCATTTCTTAGCTTTGTCGAGGACGACAAAGTCTAGGAGGAGGAGGGTGTTGTTACAAGGGTTTCCCACAATTTCCTCATGCAATGGCACCCTCTAGTCCTCATAAAAGTCCCTCTTTTTTCTATTTAGGAGATGTCCATATGAACACTCTGCTAAGCCCCTTTTTGATATTTCCCTTAGGCAATGGTTTTGAAGCCTCTCAAATAAAGTAGCTTTTTGGCACATGTAGAAAATCCCACGTAGAAAAATCCCACGCCTACATTTGTCTTGAAGAGAGTGGGTTGTTAGAGAATATCTACGAAGATTTAGAGAGATATGAGCATGTGCTCTTTTTGACTAGTCAAAAAGAGCACGTGGGAGAATGTGCTTAGCCTATATATAGAGGCTCATTTCTTGTAATGAGAGAGCTTTTGGTCATGCTCTCATGTAAAATCCTTTCAATGGAAGAACTCTCTTTTCTCTTAAGACTTTGTACATATATGTATTTAGTCTTGGAGTGTGAGAGAGTGAGGTGTGTGTGCATGCTAGCATTTCCTATGTGTGTAAGTAGAGTGTTGCTATTATCTTGTATTTTACATATGTGACTAGGATCCTTGACTCCCATTGCTCCATATTTTCAAGCATGTGGCATAGCTACGGGCTGATGGCCAATGGCTTGAACATGATGGAGGATGGGGTGGATGAAAGGAGAGCCATTCTTGTGCCTTCATTCTTGCTTCCATGCAAGGTGGTGTGGGTCTTGGCTCCCAAGGGCATACTACAACAACAATTCCAACCATGATGAGTTGCAAGTGCACAGATGCTATGAACAGTCATTCAACATATATGAGTAAAGGTCTCATCAAAATCAATGCCTCTTTCTTGAGCATGACCCTTTGTATCAAGCCTAGCCTTATACTTATCAACTGTTCCATCCTGCTTACACTTCAACTTGTATACCAAGTTAGTGTGAATGGCCTTCTTACCAAGAGGCAAGTCACATAAAGACCACGTACCGTTTTTCATAATAGCATCATATTCGGATTGCATAACAACCATCTAATTTTCAGATTTTATGCTTCATTAAACAAAACAAGCTCATTCTTATCACAAAAACTAGAGGCAACCATAGCATAGCAATCTGATACAAAAGAAGCATTATGAGAGCTTTTACCTTCTCTATATCAATTCTCTCATCAAGAAGTGCATCATATAAATCTGCATAAGAAATGGAATGATCTGCATCATCATACGAAACCTGTAAAGGCTGAAAATTTGCCTTATTTGAACCAACACTAGACTATCCACCTATAAAAGAAGGAAGCAAGGTTTCATACATGTCTTTGGAGTTAATGGATATCTGCTTATCATAAAATTAATGGTTGAATAACATCTTCAATAAAATCAATACCATGGCTAACCAAAATGCATTTAGTTTGTGGATGATATAAACGATCACCTTTGCTTTTCAGAATTGTACCCAATAAAAAAACATTTCACTACTTCATTATCCAATTTCGTGCATTCTTTTTCAAAGCACTAATGCATATACCAGACAACCAAAAACACACAGGTGAGCAACAGATGGCTTACGATCATGCCAAACCTCATATGGAGTGATAGACTGCAATGCTTTAGTGGGACACTTGTTAAGGACATATGTTGCACACATAATAGCCTCAAGCCAGAAAGTATGTGGTAAAGCCTGACTCTTGACCATACACCTTGCCATCTCCATGAGTGATTTGTTCTTTCGTTCAACAACTCCATTCTGTTGAGGTGTATAGGACACCGTACACTGATCTTTTATCCCACATTCAACTAGAAATGCATTAAAATTAGAAGACATATATTCCTCCTCTCGATTAGAACGAAGTGTGCCTATTTTATATGCTAACAGATTTTCAACCAAAATATTTAAAGCACATGAATACTTTGGACTTTGCTTTCAATGGATATACCCATGCATGCCTGGAAAAATCATCAATGAAAGTCATGAAGTAAAGACAGTTTCCAAAAGAGAGTCTCTACATAGGACCACTCATGCATACCCATGCACGCCTGGAAAAATCATCAGTGAAAGTCATAAAGTAAAGATAGTTTCCAAAAGAGAGGATCACTGTGAAAAAGCTATAATTTTTTAGTAGCTCGAGTTGAACCATCTATTGGGAAGTAGGAATGTTGCATTTTGCCCAAAATACAGCCTTCACATATATGTTTACTAGTTGCTTAAGTTTGGGTAGAGACTACATTCTTTTAGATTTCTACAGGTATAACAAGCTAGAAAAATTCAAATGATCAAAGCGTGCATGCCAAAGCTTTGCATCTAACAAAGCCTGAGAATCATGTGCTATACATGCTGAATCATTTATAGATTTTTTATAGTCTATGAGCTTATATAGTGCATGATACAAAATGCTAAAAGAAATAATGACATTGCCATTTAGCAGATCATGAACTATTGTACATCTATCATCAATAAATTTCATAACCAAGCTAATCTTGACTAAAGCTGAAACTGATAACAATTTCTTCTTGATCCTTGTCACAAACAAAGAATCCGACAATGTAAAAGAACTACAATCAGCAGTGGTCAAAATGATCTTACTAACTCCCATGATAGGATAAGAGGAGGTATTGGTGCATGTGACAGTATACCCTGTGGGGGCAGTCTCAAGTGAAGTGAAGAAACTGTATTGCGAGGTAATATGTTTGGTTGCCTCACTTTCAAAGTACCAAACATCTGAGCCTACTGTAGATATACACTATTCATGAGAAGATAGGTCATAACTGTGAATAGTGGTAAACACCTATTCTTCATTCTGCACAAGATTAGTTGACTCTGTCATGGACACAAAGGAAACCATCTTCAACCTCAGTTTTCATGTGAGTTCATATATCTTATGATTGGTTTTGAATTCAGAGAAACTAATGCTTCCATTGCATTCGAAACATGTCAAAACGCAGCTAAGATCGATTGTCTACTTGCTCGATTCTGATATTTAGAGATTCCATTTTGGATTGATGACATCATGATGATATTATCAATTTATAACCGCCATAGAGCACCGCCTTTGAACACCTATAAAAGGAGGGCTTCATCACTTTTATACTCAGTCTTGTGGATACTAGTCTTCAGAGCTCAAGGAGTCATGACCACCAAGTACTCTTCAAGTTCCAGTTTCATTTATTATCTTGTTTCTTGTTCCAATCTTATCTAGTCTAGTTCTTGGATATCTTGTCTTATCCTCTTGTAATCTCATAGTACAAGATCTTGTCAAATTATTTCCTATATCTAGTTCATCTCTCTAAAGGGAATTCTTGTAATCTTGATATCTTATTTTATACTTATGATCCCAGGTTATGGGATCTCGTATATAATCTCTAGTTGAGTTATTCATATATAACAATCTCGGGTTGTGGGACATCTTGTATCAATCACATATTCCTGTATCATTTTTCCTATGTGAGTGTTCTTGTAATCAGAAGCATATTTCAAAAATCTTATCTAGTATACAGAGAGACACAATCTAGTGCTCCCCTAATATTTTTGGCAAGACTATCCACATCAAGTCCCTGTCAGGAATTATGGACTCCATATTTATACTAAAAAATATCGAGTTTACTTCAAGTGATATATATAAGAAACTCCAAGATTTGGAAAGGGGGCTACGGTAAGGTGATCGCTCAGTTGTAGAATTTATATCAGACTTTAGAAATGTATTTCAAGGATCCACATATCAAGAAGATTGTCTAATAAATCGATTTCAAAGTGGTCTCAAAGATGAAATAAAGGATCATTTGCTCTATGCATAATACATCTCAAGTAAATACTTTAGATGAGGCTATCAATCAAACAATTTAGTGTGAGGAACAATTGTTCAAACAAAGTCAAGTCCAAGTGCTAGAAGTGTTGAATAATCAAGACACTATTCCTCAAGAATCCAAATCAAGAACATTTAAAGTCCTAGAAGCCATTACAAATGATATGGAGTATACATGTTATGAAGATAATAAGAAGGTAAATGATAATGATGACTTTATGTTCAATCAAGAAGGTGTGCTTACTCAAGGCTCTCCATCAAAGATCTTGGAAACACCACAACATACCACAAGAAGCTCAAAGGATCTATCACATGAAGAACCCAAGGAAGCTCAAGGGAGACCCAGTCCTTGACCATATATCAAAATTAAGGATCATGAAGAATTCAAGATTGAGCATGTCTTAGATTCACGAATCTCGCAAGGAGTTTTTTTTCTTTTTAGGAGGTTTTTTCCCCACGACTTATATATATGCCTATAGCCCTAACTATCTTTGTACATTCTAGTGATAATACATTCAGTATTGTGTGTTGTGCTCCAAGCTTCTTCTTCTTCCTTGGTTTTACACGGTGACAAGGAATTGCAGAGCGGTATGCTCTGGTTCAGGGCGGCAAAGGATGGCAAACTCATTGGATGAGTGTCAGGGAAACAATTCCTTCATGGTAGCGAGAGAAAGGAGCGGTCCATTCTCCAACCCATCCTGAGGGACCAAGAGTCCCCGATCATGCAAGTACTCACTCACATCTGCAGTGAGACCCCCACGGAATGTTGCTATGTTAGCCAAAGCTTCCATGGCGCACACAGTGATAAAAGAAGACACAGAGTACACAATGGTCGCAAACACACAAACACAATAGCGATTAGCAGCGAAAGAAATAAGATTAAGTAAGAGCACAAGAAAAATCAGGCAGCAAGAACCCTAATCATAATGCAGTATCGAAAATATATCCTTCATCATGGTGAGATGCATGCATTAACAGAAGCAGCGACACAGAGGTGGCTATTAATCATGATTAGATCAGCAAAACGGAAGGATTATGGCAGTTAGTCAACCGAAACACGGGGGGTAGAAAAGAAAATCAAGTCACAAGCAAAAAAAAGAAAAATACCAAGTACACCTCATGAATTAGTAGACGAAGGGTCATTGTTAGAGCAGGAAAATCAACAATTGGTGATTATATGAAACCTAGAAGTGAAGGAGTGAAGAAAAGAATGAAGTCCAACTTCATGGAGTAAAGAGAAGATTCAGATAGTAAAGTTTTTTAAAACATATGTACATTAGCTTTGTAAATACTTCAATATACTTGAAGTAATGACGAATCAATACTCATATGTATATATAGATACGTATAGATGATCGTATGAGAAGGATGAGATGAATTATAGATGAATAGATGATGTGTATTAGATGTATCATCCATCAGATGTATGAAGAGTTTAATAGAAAGAATGTTCAGATAATTGCACGCCGATCTTTTCTCTAGTTCTCCTTCTGTGTTTGATTTTATCAAAAATCCTTTTTTACACATCTAAGTCCATAGTTAATCTATCTATTGTTAAAGTTTGAGAGTTCAATTGCAAACAGGTTGAGAGAATTTTGTGTAGGAACATCTATATGTGAGAAAGTGTTGAGTGTCTTCTGAAACAGGCGCAGATTCGATGGTCAAAGAAATGATCAGTTCTCAGTGCACAGTGTAAAGTTTTACACAAATGAGGAGTCAAAATCTAAGTTGGAAGGTAAGCCATCTATGGCTAAAAGCATTTGCTTAAACGGGTTCTAGATTGGGAGAACTATGTGTTAGAAGTTGCAGGTGTCAAAATCGACTCTATAGGAAGGTAGTTTCAGACATAGGTAGATTGTTTGAAGCATTTCTCATAATCTACTAAAGCTTTTGAAGTGTTTTAACTTGCAGGAGGTGCGCAAACTCTAGGCAACACATTCTACAAAGTTTCATCAGAAACTTTACACAAATGATTAATCAATGAGTGATTAATGTGCAGTAGACTTTTCTGTGAAATGAGTTTCTTCACAATTAGCTAATTTCTTGATAGTTTGGTGATTGTCTTCCAAAATTGGTTGGAGTTTAAAGTTATTCTTGATATAGAGGTGGTCTAACATCAAGGATAGCTTGTTCTTTTGGAGATTAACACTCTCCATCAGTGGTATCAGAGCAGGAAGTATCAAAATTGAGGAAAGGAAGACCCCGACTGCTGTAGATATACAAATTTCACATCTTGAAGGTTCAAAAGGATTAAGTGTGGAAGAAAGACTGAAGGAAGACACATAAAGGTTATCAAAAGGGTTAAAAGGAGTAACATTTGAAGCTAAGGTACATTCATTCCTTATAAGTATTAAAGATTTGATAGTACAGGTGAAGAAAGGATGGGAGATAGTCTCCAAATTGAGAAGTTGGATAGAGAAAACTATCCAGCTCGGTCTATGAGAATGGAAGCTCATCTTATGAGCAAAGATCTGATGGGATACATCACAGGAGAGGAAGAAAAGCCAGAGTTCAAAGATCCTAGTGTTCCAAGTAGGGAGGAGCTTGCAGATATAAAGATTTGGATGAAGAAGGATGCTCAAGCAAGAAGCATAATCTACATGGTAGTGAATGATTATTTGCTTCCTCATATCAGAGGACTTGAGAGTGCAAGTGACATTTGGAATGCTTTGGAAGAGCATTTCCAAAGTACAACCAAATCAAGGAAAGCTTCATTATGGACAGAGTTTACTACATTCAAGAAGAAGGCTTCACAATCAATATCTGATTATGTGACAAAGATGAAAGACATTGCTGATTCTTTAGGTGCAATTGATGAAGATATTGAAGAAGATAAGTTGGTAAAACAAATTCTCACAGGGCTAAGAGGAGATGAGAAGTGGAAGCCTTTTATTTTATCTACAGAACTTTCATTAGATCATTTCACTCTTGATTTGAATCAATTGTTAGGACCTATGCTAACTTTTGAGAATGATATCAAAGGAGATGTTGATAAGAGTGTAGGTCATGCAATGTATTCTAAAGACAAGAAGGAAGCTAGCAAAGGAAAGCAACAATCAGTTGAAGATGAAGGTATTCCAAGTCAAGCAAACTTCCTAAGAGGAAGAGGAAGTGGCAGAAGTAGAGGAAGAGGCAGAAATAACAAAGATAATGTCAGAGCTTGTTGGATATGTGGTAAGACCAATCATCTATCTCATGATTGTTGGCATAATAATCAAAGCAATGGTAATTTTAATCAGAACTTTAATCAAAGAGGAAGAGGTGGTAGATATCAGAGAGGAAACTTTAGAGGTAGAGGTGGTAGGAATTCTTTTGGAAGAGGTGGAGGAAGAAACTTCCAAAATCAATCCTATAATAACACCTACTACAATTATGCATCAGATCAGAAAGAAGATTCAACTCTTATTATGAATGCAACATGTGAAGCCTCACATGAAGACATGAGAGTATTTTATATTGACTCAAGAAGTCAAAAATTGAAGAGGTTAAGGTCAGATGGAGGGGGAGAGTATTTCTCTAATGAGTTCAGTGATTATTTGTGGAATGCAGGTATAAAGAGAGAGGTTACTTGCAGGTACTCTCCTCAACAAAATGGGGTAGCAGAAAGAAGAAACAAAACTCTTGTTGAGTTTGCAAGGTCCATGATGAAGGAGAAAAATTGCCCTAATTATTTGTGGGCTGAGGCTGTAAACACAGCCACATATTTGGTCAATAGGTTACCATGTAAAGCCTTGCAGGGTATGACACCATATGAAGCTTGGTGGGGTAAGAGACCTACCTTGGATCATTGTAAAATATTTGGATGCTTGGTATATGCATATGTGCCATCACAATTGAGGCATAAATTGGAACCTAAAGCAGAGAAGTATGTATTCATTGGTTATGATGACAAGCAGATGGGTTATAGGTTGTGGAGTCCATCCACAAAGCAATTCCTTGTGTCTAAGGATGTTACATTTGATGAGCAAGGTACTTGGTATGCAGGTACACTTAATGTTCATGCAGGTGTTGAAGAAGTTGTGAATCAAAAGAAAGGTAAATCAAAGATTCAGATATTTGATGAAAAAGAGAATAATGAAGTACATATTGAAGTTGAAGAAGTGCCAAGGTTTGATCCAGAATGTGATGAGCCAGAAACTTTAAGAAGTCGAGAAGTCAGAATGTCATCTAGGCACAAATGGCAGCCTACAAGGTATAGCTATGATACTTCATTCTTGACTACTAAAGATTATGCTTACATGTTAAAAGCGGATGAAGATCCATTCACATATGGTGAAGCCAAAGGGAAGAAGAATTGGAAAAAAGCTATGCAAGAGGAGTATGATGCATTGATGGAAAATGAGACTTGAGATTTGGTTCCTAAACCAAATAGCCAGAAGATCATTGGATGTAAGTGGATCTACAAAACAAAAAGGTTTGCAGATGGAAGTGTATCTAGGTACAAAGCCAAGCTTGTTGTAAAGGGATATGCACAGACATATGGTAAGGACTATGATGAAACTTATAGTCATGTTGCAAAGATGACAACCATAAGAACTCTCATAGCAATTGCTGCTTGCAAAGGTTGGAAATTATCTCAATTAGATGTGAAGAATGCATTTTTGAATGGTTATATTTCAGATGAAGTTTACATGGAGTAACCAAATAGTTTTAAAGATTAAGTGTATCCAAATTATGTGTGTAAGCTCAAGAGAGCTTTGTATGGATTGAAGCAGGCCCCAAGGGCATGGAATTATAGGCTTGTAAAGTTCTTGAAGGAACTTGGATTTCAAGCTTCAAAGGCAAATAGTAGCTTGTTAGTCAAAGCAAGTGAGGATGGATTTATTTATGTTTGTATTTATGTTGATGACATAATACTTACAGGAACAGATGACAAAGATATACACATGATTAAGAAGTAGATGGAGAAAGAATTCAAAATCAGTGATTTGGGAAATTTGTCATTCTTTTTGGGAATGGAGATTTCATATACTCAGCATGGAGTATATGTAACTCAAGAAAGGTATCTGAAAAATTTGCTAACCAAATTTAAAATGCAAGATTGCAGGGTAGCACCAACTCCAATGGAAGTGAATCATAGATTGACTAGAAATGGAGGAGAGGAATTCAAAGATATGAAGCTCTATCAGAGTTTTTGGGTAGCCTGATTTATGCTACATTAACAAGACCTGACTTATCATATGCAGTTGGAGTTCTATCTCAATTCATGCATTGTCCTAGAAAGGAACATTGGATTGTAGGACAAAGAGTACTTAGGTACATCAAGGGCACACTTAAAGAAGGTCTGAATTATGGATTTACTTCAGATACAAGAGTCAAAATATACAGTGATGCAGATTGGGCAAGTAATTCTGATTATAGAAGATCAACACATGGATACTTGTGTTATGTGGGAGATAAGCTAATTCAATGGTGCTCCAAGAAGCAACATACAGTTGCTTTATCATCTACAGAAGCAGAATACAAAGGCATGGTAGAAGCTGCAAAGGAAGTAATATGGTTAAAGACTCTTATGAAGAGTTTTGATTGTTCAAAGTACTCCTATCATTTGTGGAGACAATATGAGTTCTTTATATTTGGCAGCAAATCATGTGTTCCATGCTAGAACTAAACATATTGAGATTCAGTATCATTTTCTGAGAGAGAAGGCTGTTGATAAAGAAATAGAAGTTAGGCATACTCCTACAAAAGATCAACTTGCAGATATGATGACAAAAAGCTTGGATGGACCAAAGTTGCAGAGGTTTAAATATATGGCAGGAATAAAGAAGATGCAAGCAATCACAATTCATGATTGAGGGGGAGCTGTTAGAGCAGGACAATCAACAATTGGTGATTATATGAAACCTAGAAGTGAAGGAGTAAAGAAAAGAATGAAGTCGAACTTCATGGAGTAAAGAGAAGATTCAGATAGTAAAGTATTTTAAAACATATGTACATTAGCTTTGTAAATACTTCAATATACTTGAAGTAATGACGAATCAATACTCATATGTATATATAGATACGTGTAGATGGTCGTATGAGAAGGATGAGATGAAGGATAGATGAATAGATTATGTGTATTAGATGTATCATCCATCATATGTATGAAGAGTTGAATAGAAAGAATGTTCAGAGAATTGCGCGTCGATCTTTTCTCTAGTTCTCCTTTTGTGTTTGATTTTATCAGATAAAAAGTCCGCCAAGATATGTGCCGTACCTGATCGGTGTCATCGAGATTTTCTCTCCTCTCTCACTTGTGAAGGCCTACAAAAAACATATTTGGTGAAGGTAGCCGGAATTCCCCGAGAAGTCCAGGATGCATCAAGGATGTCAAAGGAAGCTCACATACAAAGTTTCAAAGAAAATCAAGAAAGTCCATGGTAGCGGTCAAAGCTGGTCAAAGTTGGGAAATTAGGGCAAAAATTTCATTGTCACCAAATTAGATGAAAATCCATATACTTGTAAAGATTGTCAAAGGCAGTCTATAGCCCAAATTTCAGCAGAAAATGGATTTTGTAGCACATTGATATGCTATGTTCATTTTGTAAAAATGTAATTTTTCTAGTTTGATCCTACAAATTCTTGTATAGAAAATTATGTTAGCCATATGGTTTGGCATGTATAAAGATCATATGTGGCTACATATTTGTACAAATTTTCAAGGCTATCAGAGCTTCCTAGACACCTTAATGCCACCTTGCAAGCTTCCAAATGTAGTCAAACTTGTACAAGGGAAATTCAGATGGGAGTTTTTCCTGCATATTACTGAAGGAGATCTTTGGAAACATAGTCCTACAAAGTTTCATCTTCATCAAAGTCTTTTTGGAGGGTCAAAGAGCACAAAGTCCCGTTTTCAAGGTCACCGCAGTTTTCTAGAATAAGAAAATTGAAGGCTTGAAGGGCTGCCACATGTCAAAATATGATTGAACCATGGTGTACCGTCAAGATGAGCTCCTATTCAAGGGTGGAGATGCACTAAAGCATAAAGGAAGGAGGATCCACGAATTTTTTCCATAAAAGAAGACTTTTTTGACAGTTAAAGATCAATAATGCAAAGTTTCTCCAAAAATAGTGGCTTATCTTATCCGAATTGATGTCAGCACTCATCCGACGGTCCAGATCATCCCCAGATCCAATGGTGGAGAATGAGGGCGCCTAAATTTCACTCCTTTACACTAGATTTGATAGAAAGAACAAATCCAAGCCATTGATTTGATTAATCAAATGGTTGTAATCAAAAGTAGTGATCCTAGAGTTGAGAGTTGATTTCTCTAGATCTAAGGGCCCAAATTCATTCCAAAAACTATATAAACCCCCCTCCAAACTCCTAGAGCATCATTGTTAGGCATCCATAGGACTCATGCTAGCTTACGGTTTCCTTGAGACGATCACCCTCGGTTGAGCGAGTGAGGATCCAAGGTGAGCTAGTATGAGTATAGAACCTAGTTTCAAATTTAAGTTAGAACTCCAATCTAGGATAGGCTCTTGAAACCAGCATCTCTATCTTGACTCACCCTCGGTGGAGTGTGTGAGTGAGTTAGAGCTGATTTTAATGAGTCTTAGACTTCTTTAGTTAGACGTTACGAGCCTAGACAGACATAGGGTCACTGGAGTGGAACTCACCTTCTTACGTGTGACATTCGGTTGAACTGTCATGGTTTGAGGGTCGGAACCACCTTTGATCAGTAGACTGCTTAGCATGACGTACCACGACGATATTTTACATGTAACTTAATTCAAATTCTTTTAATTCATGTCACTTGTCACTTGTCTCTTGTCTCCTCTCTCAGTCTCTTAAGTATTTTTACATGTCTTCTATTTCTTCTATGTGTGAGAAGGCTCCGCAGTATTGCGTTGAACCAGTGAGGATGTTTCTTTGAGCTTGTGAGTAAAATCCATCATCATAATTCACTCGCATGCATATAATCCATACAAATCCATACATATTTATTAGTTTCTGAAAGTGTATAAGAAGCTCCAATATTGGACCATTCTTCCTTTCGAAACCGATTTATGTGTAAGGATTCCATCTATTCTCGTCATGCATACATATCATCCAAAGAAGGCTATACATGTGGATTAGAATTAGGAAGTGTTTAAGAAGCTCCTCGAATGGACCATTCTTCCTTCCAAATTTGATTCGTGTGTATGGTTCTCTTTCATTCTTATCATTCATGTCATCAATCTAACTTGCACACATACATTCCCATTCCCATAATTATTTCAACATCTCTCTCTTCTCCATACTCAACATTAATTTCACCTTCACATCTTTAAACCTTCCAACATTCATTAGCTTCATACACCCTGTGTGTGCCACGACCGGACCCGATCCACCCGGATTGCGATCACCTCCACATTTGAACCCGACGTGAAACGCTTCGTGGCATTTGCTTCTGATCTTGTTGGGAGGTTGTGATCCATATCCTTTGTTTCATATTTTTTATCCTCATCATTTCATCATCATCATTCTTGAGTGTTGCACTGGATTTCTCACAATATCGTGCACATCTTCGTCGTTAAGTAAACGCATTTGTGAGAGATCTATAGCATTGTGCATCACTTGCTTATTCACATAAGATGGAGGAAGGATTCAAATCCCTTATTGTTGAGAAACAAGGCCAAAGAATAGTCTCTTCTATGTTGAGAGAGAAGGAAAAATTCAATGGCATCAACATCACAAGCTACTTAGATTTGTTTGAAGAGCAAGCTATGATTTTTGGTCTTCCTGAAGATCTTTTGATATCATTCTTTGAACGAATTGTTGATAGCTCTATCATAAACCGTGTCACTCAATATGATAGTCTTCCTTGGAGTGATTTTAGAAAGGAGATGCTCAAAGAATTCTATCTTGAAGATTATAGCCAACATAATCGAGATGGATTCTTACGTTGGGTCAATTCTCCAAAGCCTAGTAGCTCTATTACTCACTTACAAAATGAGTATATTAGACGCTATGAACAACTTCCTGATGAGGATAAGATAACTTTGGAACCTGATCTTGTGATCAATTTTCTTAAGCTTCTTCATCCTGAAACTCGTAGGGAAGTTGAACGGCGATTAGAAGAACCAGATAAGCGCTATGGTCTTACTGACAATTGGCAAAAAGTGCGTAAAGTAGTAGAGGCTGTAGCCCATAGACATCAAAGACAATCCATGCTTTATGAGCAAACTAGTCTTCCTCAAGCTAGCCTTCCACAAACTAAGGAGCAAGTTAGAGAACAATCCCATGCTATGCTTTTTGACTCTACTCCTATTCCTCAAATGATGGAGCCTACTCAAGGTTTTAAAGTAGAGCCAAATAAAAGTGTAGTTGAACAATCTCAAGTGGATATTCTCACTAAGCAAATGGAAAGTCTTATTGCTACACAATCCAATTTGGCCAAGACTATAGATGCTTTACAATCTAATTACACCAAAACTTTCCAAAATCAAATGAACCCAATGACTTTTCAAGAGCCTAATCCACATGTTATAGCTACCAAGCAAAATCCACAAGTAGCTCCTACTCAAGCATATCAAGTTCCTCCAATGTAAAATCCTCATCCTCATGTGCAAAATCCTCAAATGTATCAAAACATGTATCCTCAAGCTTCACAAATAGCTTTTCAAAATCCTCAAAATCAAAATTTTCAAAATCATCAACCGTATAATATGGAAACTCCTCTTGCACCTCAAGTACCACATGTTGCTCCCCAAGCTCCTCAAATACATCAATTGCCTTATCAAAATCCTAATTATCCTGTTCAAGCAATACCATATCAACAAAATCCTCAATTTCAAAATTTCCCACCACAAGTTAATCAAAATCCTCAAAATCCAAATGGTTTTGTGCGTGGCCTCGTAGGTGTCCTTGGTGTGATTCGTTAGAGCACTTTTTGAGAGATTGCGAACTATTGAAGGATGCTAAGGAGCAACGACTAGTAATAGACATAGACAAGAAAATCTGTGACTATCGATCTAGGCTACCTTTGCAAGGAAATTATGGTAAGGGAGGAATGAAAAAACATTATGAAAATATAACCATAATGGACGTAGGAACTAGAGGAGTGAAACTAGAAGCTCTTGATGAACAACAAGTAGAATCAAGTAAACCCACAAAGGAAGGTGATTTTTCCATAGAGGCTTTAGTAAGAGCACGGGATGAGATTAGGAGAATAACGGCTTGGGAGTCACCGATAGAAGATCAATCTCTTATTTCTCACATATCCAATGTAGAAGAAAAACGAAAAAGAGATGAAGTTGAGCCTAGTGAAAGAAGAGTGACTCGAAAACAAACCTCAGAGGGAATAGAAACAATCATAGAGCAAGGAGAAACATCACAATCCAAAGATAAAAAACAAGAATCAGAACCCAATGAACAAAAACAAGAGGAGAAACAAAAAGGGAAGAAGACAAAGCAAAGAAAAACAGAACCAAAGCCTTTAGATAAACAAGAACAATCAAAACAAACAGAAGACCAAACACGAGAACATGAACAAAAACAAAATCCTGAGCAAAAACAAAAGAAACCAAAGAGAAAACCTAAAGCCATCTTGATTTCAGAAATTGAGAGAAAAATAGATCCTATGGAGATTTTAGATGACATTTTGCTTAAGAGTCAAGTGACTATGTCTTTAGAACAAGTTTTCTCTATTGCAAAGCCTGTTTTTAAAGATAACTTTATCGGCCTAATTAAAAGGAAGAGGTTTCCGCTTAATCTAGATACTAAGATGCAAGATTCTCTAGATCAAGATCAAGCTATGAATGAAGCCTTAAACTTTGATGAATCTGATGAAGAGGACTTTGATGATGATGAAGTAAATGTTAATAAAAATTTCTTAGGACCTATTCAACCTGACCATGAAAATCATGAAAACAATCCTGAAAGCCACTTTAAAAGAACATTTTGGTCTAGAGATACATCAGAGATTCATGTCAAAATAGGAAATGATAAGAACACTATCACTGTAAATGCATTAGTAGATTCCGGCTCTGAAATCAATGTGATTTCAAGAGAAGTCTATGATAAGTTTCGATGGCCCATAGATAAAGATTGTGGATGGCGTATGAGAACTGCAGATAATGGTGTAGGTACCCTGTATGGAGCTTGTGCTAGTGTGCCCATATCCATAGGAGGAATCACAGAAGAGTTTCACTTTTTTATTCAAGATAATTGCTCCTATGAAGTTCTCTTAGGTCAACCCTTTATTTGTGAGAGTCGTATGGAAACTAAAGCCATGGATGATGGGTCTACCTATGCTAGATTTAAGTCTAAGGATGGAATGCAATCACTTCAAGTCATGACGGTAGGAGTGAATCATCCTAGGAATCGATTGTCAATTAGAAAGAAACCTATTGTTACTCAGGGTCATGAGCATGCTTGTAGTGATTGTGCACCTCGATTCATGTTTGGAGCTACATATGATCAAAATTTCGGATAGAATCCATTGTTGAGCGGGACAACAGTGGATATGGTTTGACATCTCGCAGCCAACCAACCTGTTCAATAGTTTGTCACTTTGTTTTCCACATTCTAGATTAGATTTTCTTCATAAGAGTCAATTATCCAAGTCTTTTATCCAAAAAACCCAAAAAAATTATAAAAATAACAAAATCATGGAACATGATGAGAACATTGAGCATGTGATTGAAACATCTCATTGTTTCTCTACTCTTGAGGAGTTAGAGTTATGTCTTCAACAAAATTCTAATTCCCATATTATTCTTCTTTCTTCCCTTGATGAGTATGCTCTAATCCAAGAGTATGCTCTCAATGTTGACAAGTGCTCAAAATTTAACCAAACACATGATGCCTTAGTTGAAACAAAGTACAAAACTATAGACAAAAAAAATCAAACCCATAGCTCAACCGTTACCTCAAGGAAGTAATGAAAAAATTATTGATGTGAAAAATGATCCAATTCTTCGGGATAAGAAAAACATAGGACATACATTCACGGATGAGACAATCAAACAAGTGAAAATTGGTAGAGATGATGACTTTCTTTTGCCAGCAGAGAGAGATAAATTTGAGAGAGTCATACGTAGCCATGGAAAAGCCTTTACTATGTATCCTTATGAGATTGGTTGTGTAGATCCTAAGCTAGTTGCACCCATGATAATCTTTACTATTCCACATATTCCATGGAATCTTCGTCCTATACCTGTTCCAAAGGCTCACTTACCTGAGCTAATGAAACTACTTAAGGAGAAGATAAACATGAGAATTTTAGAGCCATCTTTTTCACCTTACTCAAACAGATGGTTCACTGTGCCTAAAAAGAATGGGAAACTACGTTTTATTCAAGATCTCCAACCCATCAATAAATTCACCATAAGGAATGTAGGAACAGGACCCATTGTAGATGAGTTTGCTGAATCATTTTCAGGACATTCTATCTATTCAATGGGTGATCTATATTCTGGATATGACCAATTCCAATTAGCAATTGACAGTCGTGACATAACCACAATGAAAACTCCTTTAGGCTTAGTGCGAATGTGTACTTTACCTCAAGGAGCGACTAATTATGTGGCTCATATGATGAGTGCTATGAATATGGTCTTACATGACTTTATCCCTCATATAACTATGCCATTCATTGATGATATTCCAATTAAAGGGAGTGAGGAACGTGTAAAGGACATTACTTTAGATTCATCGGGATATCGTAAATTGGTTCTTGACCATATCTCTGATTGTGAAAGAATATTTCAACGATTTGAAGAGGTAGGTCTCACATTTTCCATAGAGAAATCTGTTTTTGGTGTCAACGAGGTGCTTATTGTTGGACATTTATGTGGCCATTATGGTCGAAAGCCATACCCACAAAAAGTTGATGCCATTAGCAAGATTTCTGAAACATGTAACAACGTGAGTGAGGTACGTAGATTTCTTGGTGCTTGTATCTTTTACGTTATTTGGATCCCACACTTTGCTCATGTTATTGATTGTCTTTATGACTTGTTGAGGAAGAAACGAAAATTTATTTGGACTGACAAACACACTCAAGCTATGCGTAAATTAAAGAAATTATTGCTTGAAGCTCCCATCCTTAAGCGTGTAGACTATTCTGCTAACAAACCTATTATATTGACTGTTGATAGTAGTCCTATTGGTATAGGTTGGGTCATAAGTCAAGACGATAGTGAAGGGAATAGATATGCAATTAGGTTTGGTACCAAAATTCTACATGAAACACAACGAAAATATCCACAGATCAACCGAGAACTATAGGGTATGGTAACAGCTTTGAAAACAGACAAAGAATATTTCATTGGTGCAAATGTCAAAGTTGAGACTGATTGTTTGCCTCTCATTGGAATGATAGCCAATTGTTCATCTCCTGATATAGCCATGCTTAGATGGATCTCATATATTAAGTTCATAAATCCTGAGTTAGTTCATATTTCAGATAAGTGAAACTCAGTTGCTGATACGTTATCGAGAGCTAGATTTGATGATGATCTTGAAAGTGATCTAATAAAGAATGTGAACTTAATTGACTATGTTCCACATATATATGAGTATGAGAAATTTCATGAGTCTGAGTATGAAAATGAATGGAGAGACATAGGAAAGTATCTGAGTACACTACAACCATTACCTAACTGGACTACGAATAGATTCTATAACATTAGGAAACGAGCTTATAACTTTTTCCTATGTAATGGTTATCTTTGGAGACATGCTAAGGGTAAGGTTAAGAATCCACAACGAGTCCTAGGAAAACGAGGTCTTCAATTGCAAGTAATGAAGGAAATGCATGAGACATTATGGGCCGGTCATAAAGGATTTTTTGGAACATATGAAAAAATTAGAAGTACCTATTATTGGCCTAGGATGTATGTTGACATTAGTAGCTATGTTTCTACATGTTCTACTTGTCAACTTCATTCATCAGTCAAACATAGAGATCCGTTGCATCCTACTTATCCACCTTGTATTCACTACAAGTGGGTAGTAGATCTTGTAACTATGCCTAAAGGTATTGACAAAATGCGTTACATTGTACTTGCAAGAGAAGATTTAACTAATCATGTAGAGGGACGTGCATTACGATCTAAGACCACTTACAATGTTTGCAAATTCTTGCTTGAAGATGTCATAAGTCGCTTTGGGTACATAGAGAAAGTAGTTGCCGATCGTGGAGAGTTAAATGCGAGAGAAGCTAAAGAGTTCTTTGAGCGTCATGGTATTCGTTTGTCTCTCACTACTGCATATAACCCAGAGGCCAATGGTAAAATAGAGAGAGGGCATCCACCTATTGTGAAAGCCATATCTAAAGCATGTAATGGTGACATCAAACAATGGCCTAAATTCTTACCTTTTGCACTTTGGGCAGATAGAATGACATGCACACGTACTACTGGATATATGCCTGCTGAACTCATGTACTGTCAAAAACCATTGTTTCCAATTCAGTCTCATATTTCTACATGGTCAAATTTGCCTTGGTCTGAAAACATGTCTACTGATGATTTTTTGAGTTTGCGTATTAAACAGTTAGAACAAGGTAAATTAAGACTTGATGATGCTGTTGAAAAATTAAGAGAATCTAGAATGAAGAACAAGCATTATTTTGATAAAACTCATCGATTGCGTCCTAAGCCAATTGAAGTAGGAGATTGGGTGCTCATTTATGATAGTACATTCGACTCTCAATATGATGCACGCAAAAAGCTCACTCAACGGTGGTTTGGGCCATACATAGTATCAAAAGTCAACAACAATGGTACGTATGCTCTTTGTGAATTAAATGGTGTTGCACTAAAAGCTTTCATTGCAGGTAAAAGGATAAAGTTATTCAAGAAGCGTGATAATGACGAGTACATTTTGGATGAGGACATTGAAGAAGATGACAACAATGAGGCCGATTCATAAACAGGAGTATCCATGTTATTATAAAAAAAAAAAAAAATCATTAATTTATAAGTTCATGTTGCTTTGTTTTTTTTCAAGTTCATTCTATTTTTTTTCCATGCTTGTTTCATGCATGTTTTTTTCAGTCTTTGCATCACATTGCATATCCACATCACTTGAGTCAAAAAAGGCAAATGATGATTTCTCTACTTGTGTAAAATTGTATCTTAGGTAGTAACTTATCTACTAAGAAATTGGTTATAATCTAGGATTGTGGAAAGATAGGGCATGTAGATTTGGAGGTTTATTTTGGTGACATGACTTTCATATATATATACATGCATATGTATCCAGTATCGAAAGCATAATTGTTGAAATCCTAGCTCCTGCTATTGCATGTTTCTACATCCTTAGTCCATCTCACAGCACTTGTATCGGAGTTTAAACGACTGTTCTCCGTCATCAAAAATGGTTGTACCTTGTATCGGGGTTAAATTTTTTCTCGTCAAAAAAAAAAAAGTTGCTACATGTTACCAAGAAGTTTACACTTTCTTCCACCCCAAAAAAAGTGATCGTAACCATAAAGTTGCCGAATCATCATCATCATCAAAAAAAAAAAAAAGAGCAAGCCAAAGGAGGATAAAGAGGCATAGTAGAATAAATCACGGGCTATATAGGCAGACTTATGCATTAGTGGAGTTTAGTTAGATTTCCTTACATGTTATTAGAGAAAGAGCATATTCATATTTATGTAGGAAAGGAGTTGATCTAAAATAAGCTAAAGATGAAAGATGTCTCTTGAAAATCCTAAATCTTTGTTTATAATCATATTTAAGGTAGATTGCTTTATGAAAAAGGTACAAAATTTTCTTCAAGATGAGAGGAACTGATGCTTAAAACGACTCAATACATCCACTTCCACTTCATATTGATGCTTCTTTTTTTTCTTTCTTGTTGCCAATGTTGCTTGTTCACTTGCATATATGTTGCCTATTTGTTCATGCATATTCATGTTGCCTGTTTCAATTCTTTCTTTCATGCAAATTTTGCTTCATGTCACGTTACCTACTGATTCATGCATATAATCAATTTTCCTTCCATGTTTCTTATGTTGCCTATAAAAGAATTTGATGCCTGGAATATTTTGTTTTTCACAGATGCTAGAGTGGCGCTTCCGGAGGAATCGCAGGTTTAGTGGGGGCGAATGTCGTCGAGATTTTCTCTCCTCTCTCACTTGTGAAGGCCTACAAAAAACATATTTGGTGAAGGTAGCCGGAATTCCCCGAGAAGTCCAGGATGCATCAAGGATGTCAAAGGAAGCTCACATACAAAGTTTCAAAGAAATCAAGAAAGTCCATGGTAGCGGTCAAAGCTGGTCAAAGTTGGGAAATTAGGGCAAAAATTTCATTGTCACCAAATTAGATGAAAATCCATATACTTGTAAAGATTGTCAAAGGCAGTCTATAGCCCAAATTTCAGCAGAAAATGGATTTTGTAGCACATTGATATGCTATGTTCATTTTGTAAAAATGTAATTTTTCTAGTTTGACCCTACAAATTCTTGTATAGAAAATTATGTTAGCCATATGGTTTGGCATGTATAAAGATCATATGTGGCTACATATTTGTACAAATTTTCAAGGCTATCAGAGCTTCCTAGACACCTTAATGCCACCTTGCAAGCTTCCAAATATAGTCAAACTTGTACAAGGGAGATTCAGATGGGAGTTTTTCCTGCATATTCCTGAAGGAGATCTTTGGAAACATAGTCCTACAAAGTTTCATCTTTATCAAAGTCTTTTTGGAGGGTCAAAGAGCACAAAGTCCAGTTTTCAAGGTCACCGCAGTTTTCTAGAATAAGAAAATTGAAGGCTTGAAGGGCTGCCACATGTCAAAATATGATTGAACCATGGTGTACGGTCAAGATGAGCTCCTATTCAAGGGTGGAGATGCACTAAAGCATAAAGGAAGGAGGATCCACGAATTTTTTCCATAAAAGAAGACTTTTTTGACAGTTAAAGATCAATAATGCAAAGTTTCTCCAAAAATAGTGGCTTATCTTATCCGAATTGATATCAGCACTCATCCGACGGTCCAGATCATCCCCAGATCCAATGGTGGAGAATGAGGGCACCTAAATTTCACTCCTTTATACTAGATTTGATAGAAAGAACAATTCCAAGCCATTGATTTGATTAATCAAATGGTTGTAATCAAAAGTAGTGATCCTAGAGTTGAGAGTTGATTTCTCTAGATCTAAGGGCCCAAATTCATTCAAAAAACTATATAAACCCCCCTCCAAACTCCTAGAGCATCATTGTTAGGCATCCATAGGGCTCATGCTAGCTTACGGTTTCCTTGAGACGATCACCCTCGGTTGAGCGAGTGAGGATCCAAGGTGAGCTAGTATGAGTATAGAACCTAGTTTCAAATTTAAGTTAGAACTCCAATCTAGGATAGGCTCTTGAAACCAGCATCTCTATCTTGACTCACCCTCGATGGAGCGTGTGAGTGAGTTAGAGCTGATTTTAATGAGTCTTAGACTTCTTTAGTTAGACGTTACGAGCCTAGACAGACATAAGGTCACTGGAGTGGAACTCACCTTCTTACGTGTGACATTCTGTTGAACTGTCATGGTTTGAGGGTCGGAACCACCTTTGATCAGTAGACTGCTTAGCATGACGTACCACGATGATATTTTACATGTAACTTAATTCAAATTCTTTTAATTCATGTCACTTGTCACTTGTCTCTTGTCTCCTCTCTCAGTCTCTTAAGTATTTTTACATATCTTCTATTTCTTCTATGTGTGAGAAGGCTCCACAGTATTGCGTTGAACCAGTGAGGATGTTTCTTTGAGCTTGTGAGTAAAATCCATCATCATAATTCACTCGCATGCATATAATCCATACAAATCCATACATATTTATTAGTTTCTGAAAGTGTATAAGAAGCTCCAATATTGGACCATTCTTCCTTTCGAAACTGATTTATGTGTAAGGATTCCATCTATTCTCGTCATGCATACATATCATCCAAAGAAGGCTATACATATGGATTAGAATTAGGAAGTGTTTAAGAAGCTCCTCGAATGGACCATTCTTCCTTCCAAATTTGATTCGTGTGTATAGTTCTCTTTCATTATTATCATTCATGTCATCAATCTAACTTGCACACCTACATTCCCATTTCCATAATTATTTCAACATCTCTCTCTTCTCCATACTCAACATTAATTTCACCTTCACATCTTTAAACCTTCCAACATTCATTAGCTTCATACACCCTGTGTGTGCCACGACCGGATCCGATCCACCCGGATTGCGATCACCTCCACATCGGTGAATAACTTCATAATCAAACTCCTGTAATAGTAAAACCCATCGTGCGAGTCTACCGCCTAAGTGTTGTTGGGGAACCAAATACACCAGTGCTGCATGATCCACATGGAAACTGAATCTTTGTCCCAGCAAGTAATGCTGGAACTTCTTAACAGAGTATACCAGATCAAGACACTCTTGTTCGGTCATGGAGTAATTTCTCTCTGCAAGAGCTAATCTGCGGCTGGTATAGTACACTGATCGAAATCATTTGTTGGTTTGTTGCATGAGCACACTACCAATCGCGATGTCGGACGCATCCACAAATACATGGAATTGACGTTCCCAATCAGGCGGTTGCAGAATCGGAGCCTGCGTCATAGGACCTTCAAACGATCAAATGCTCTTTGACACTCATTAGTCCATTCGTACTTACGTGGGGTGCTGGTCATAAGTCGGTTGAGTGGCGTCGCCTGATGAGCCAGCCACCGTAAGTGTCTGCCATGCCACCTGATCTGGCCAAGAAACCTCATAACTTCTTTGGGTGTCTGTGGGACCGATGCCTCCAACACTGCTGCTACCTTATCAGGGTCTACCTGTATTCCTTGTTTGGAGATGATATGACTGAGTAGCTTCCCATTGGAGACGAAAAAGCCCGATTTAGTAGGATTCAAATATAATTGATACTCTCGGCACTTTTTAAAACAACATCGTAAATGATACAGGTGCGCCGAAGTATCGCCAAATAATGAAAAGTCATCCAAATGGACTTGCATAAACGTTGTCAGGTAAGGTGAGAACACTTCTTGCATACATCTTTGGAATGTACTCGGGGTGTTCCGCAAATGGAACCACATTACGGTGCATGCATAGACGCCCCATTTGGTGATAAATGCCGTCTTCAGTATATCCTGTTCCGCCATCCTTACTTGATTGTATCCACTGTCGTCATCCAGGAAAGAATACATTTCGTGACCAACTACCTCATCAAGCATCATATCTAGAAAAGGAAGAGGGAACGGATCCGGTACGGTGGTTGCATTAACCTTTCGGTAGTCGATACAAATACGTAATTGTTTATTTTTCTTAGGCACTATTACTATTGGCGAGATCCACTCAGCATGCTCAATTGGCACAATAAATCCCACCTTCAACAAATGATAAAGTTCGGCCTTCACCTCTACTGCATAGTTAGGATTCATCCTGTAACTAGGTTGTTTGATAGGTCTTGCATCCGGTTTCAGCACCACTCTATGTTGATAAATTCGTGGTTTAAGACCCTTCATGTCTTTGTAATCCCAAGCGAAGACATTTGAGAATTCGTGCAAGAGTTGTATCAAATCATCTTGGAATTTGTCTGCTAATCCTGCCTTAATTTTTACTGGTCTCGAGTTGACCGTGTTACCCAAATTGTACGTTACCAGCTGATCCTCTGATACATAAAACTTGCTTTAGCCATGGTTGACTGAAGAGTAAGTTGTAGTCAAGGCTAGATTCGGGTAATTTCAGGACTACAAAAGTCATTTTAAGTGTAGTTCCCTGCAGGGTTAAAGGAATATTATGCACTAGTCTCACCGGATGGACTCTGGATTGGTCCGCCATTCGCACAAAGAACTGCACTGGTTCAATTTGGATCTAACCTAGTTTCTTACAGAGTGCAGCTGTTGCAATATTCACTCTAGACCCTCCATCAATTAAAACTTGTGTGATCCTCTGGTTTTTATACCAATCGGTGATCAGCGGTACCGTATGATCCACAGTAGGATCCATCTAGGGTTGTATGATCGCAGTTGCTAGAGTACATGAAGGTCCAGGGCTGACCTGTTGTTGGAATTGTTGTTTTACACTAGGAACTAGTGCGAGCAACTGTCCCAGAGGAAGTGTGATTGAAGCCTTAGATATAACGTCCCAGACCTGGTCTGTTTGTGTTGTGATCATCACCAACTTTGGTTGTGATTTTGATGTTGCCGGGGCAAAATGTGCATTTGGGCTTGTATTTGGCAGAGGAGGCTGAGTTACCGAGACTGGGTCAGGGAACACAGTCGGCTCCTTAGTTGTCCATTGACTGGCCTTTATAAAAATTCGTTGTTGCTCACGAATTTCGGGCTCGAAAACTTCAGTTGCTGGTTGCAACTGTTTTCCCGATCTTGTCTATACTGCGGCTGCTTTTGAATCAATCGGGCAAATATAAACCATATTTGTCATCTGATTTTATCTTTCTTTTCTTCTTTTATCATACTTTGTGGCTTCTTTACAAAATCTACGAATATACCCAACCTCACCGCAGAAATGACATCGAGGGCATGGAAGAGGGGTACCTTCAACCGATGTACCCGCATGCCATCGAATTTGATTGTTACTTCGCAGACCCGGATAGTTCCTGTATCCCTGCTGCTGCTGGTTGGTCCGCAATTGTGGCAGTACGTAATGGTTTGTTGGCTACCCCTGCTCCTATATTATGGTATTTATAGCCGCTCTACACTGCACCTTTGCATTGTATGCACAGGTTTCTGTTGAGTGCCGTGATGTGTTACAAATGGCACAATACATTTGATTGAGAGCACATGTGGAACTAGTGTGATCCGGATTCTTACACTTAGTACAGTACACTTGTTTGGATGGATCCTCGGTCACGTTCTTATTTGCTTTCAACCATTCTAGATCCTCCGTAAACCCTCCAACTTTGTGCTCTAACTGTAAGGCCATTGCAATGACAGCGTCCAATATCATTCCTCCCACACATCGAATGATCATGATCTATTTTAGCTGTGGATTCAATCCGTTGATGAACCATTGTGCTATGACATCATCTCGTAGGTTGGCATGCACCGGTGGCAGCTGCCGTAAGTGAGTTCTGAATAGTGTTGCATACTCCTGGACACTGTAGTGTGGTTTCTGCCGATTGTTTTGCAAATAGTCAAAAATTTCTGCAGGGTTCTTCAAGCAAAATCTCTGCAGGAACGCATCCTTCACATCGTCATAATTACCAAAATGATTAATATCATATTCTGTCAGCCACCCTGTTGTTTCATTAACTAGTGTGGCCTGGAACACGATGGCCTTATACGCCAAATCTGGTGGGTGGTTCAACACTGCATAACTGATTTCGAATGTGCGAACATGTGCGTCAGGATCATCCCCCAAAAATCCACAGAATTTCGTATAGGTCACTCCGGTTGGGACCGATCGAGGTGGAACGACTGGTTGTGGCTGTTGTTGTTGTTGCTGCTGAAATTACGGTTGTGGTTGTGGCGGTGTTTGTTGCTGTTGCTATGAGCCATACATGATGCTATTGTTGCTGGTATTGTTGTTCCTTGAATTTTGGGAAGGTTTCTCATGAGCTTCCTGGACTGGAGGGTCAACCTGCTCACTTTTCGGTCCAAAAATGTCGTTGAATTGATTGCTGAACTCCAAGTCTAGCAGCCTTTCCTCAACTTTAGTGTTGAAATTAGTTAGACTTGCATCAAAAAGTGGTGAACGCAGTAAGTGTCCAACAGGCAGCACCGCAGTGTCACCGAAAAACTTCAAATTGCCACCGAGTGATACCGAACTTCCACCGAAACTCGCCGAAGTCTCATCGGACCAGACTACAATATCACCAAAAATGTTCTCGCTAGATAACGTAAACCTATCACCGATAGTGACCGAATTGTGATCAAATAGTGTGGAACTGTCTCCACACTGCATCTCTGTACAACCAGGAATTGTTGATATATTTAGGTAGTGATGTGTGTGAACACTCTAGGACCGCCGGGGCACTTTTTTCCCTCTTTAGGAGGTTTTTTTCCCCCGGCTTGTATATACGCCTATTGCCCTAATGGGCTACTTATCTTTGTACATTCTCTAGTAATACATTCAGTCTTGTGTGTTGTGCTCCAAGCTTCTTCTTCTTCCTTGTACTGTTTGCGTCCTTCCGCAGATGTCTATCTCCAACAATTGGTATCAGAGCAGGTCATCGCTTCTTCTAGGGCGCCGTCGATACTCCTCCATTTGCAGCCTCCGAACGCACTATCGCAACGCTTGTGCAGGCTATTTCGTCCTTTTGTGCCAAAGGTATATACCAGTTTTTGTTCGCAGTTTAAGCGTCTTGAAGTCTGCTACAGGTCTAGCAGAACTCGTCTGGGCAGTTCTGTTCAACTTTTTGAGATAGAGTCAATTTTCTGCATCAAGGTATTTTAGTCATCGGCCATGGCTGAAAGCAGTGATGTATTCCGTATGTTTGTTGTTGAGGATAAGTTGGATGGTACCAACTACCCATTATGGGCTTATATGATGCGACATGTACTGGTTGCAAAAGGATTGTGGAACATTGTGCAGGGTGTTGAAAGACGTCCTGTTACACTTGTAACGACAGGTACTGCAAATACAAGTGTTAGAGCTGATGAAGATGGTGTCGAAGATGATATTCCGCAGATTCCTGTTCGTGCTGCTGTTTCTGTTGCACCTACTGCAGAGCAGATTCGTTGGGATGGCAGAGATGCCCAGGCACATGCATTGATAGCCTTGTCTGTCAAACGTGCCATTATTCCTCACATTCGCTCTTGCAGAACAGCAAAGGATGCTTGGGATACACTTACCACTTTGTACCAGGCTAGGAATGAGGCTCGTGTTGCTTACCTCCGAAAACGGTTGGAGAGTGAGCACATGAATGAAGGTGATTCTATGGACAGTTTTCTTACAAAGATCAAAGACCCGAAGGAACAATTGATTTCTGCTGATGAGGTTATACCAGATAGCTCACTTGTGCAGACCGTTCTGAATGGTCTTCCTGATTCATATCAGAGTTTTGCCTCTACTCTTCGGTTGATGATGAAAGGCAATCCGAATGCCTTGTCATTTGAGGAATTAGTCTCTGTTCTGTCGCAGGAAGATCAGTCCAGGCAGAATATGTCCATTATGCGTGTTGCAGATCAAGCTTTCCTGGCTAGTCAGGAGGGCAAAGGAAAATGGAGCTCTTCTACTAGTAAGCAGAAATCTGCAAATGCTGCACAATCGAAGAACCAGGATAAAGATGAAAAGAAATCAGAAAAGCAGAAATTGTTTTGCAAGTACTGTAAAGGAAATGATCATATTATAAAGAACTGTCCAAAACTGGCTGCTAAAGAGGCAAAGAAGAAAGAGGCTGGAATGGTTGTTGCAGAGGCCTCTACACCAAAAACAGAGTCTGCAAATCTTGTGCAGGAAGAAGAATGGGCGTTTACTACTGTCTGTAGTTTTGACCCATCTTCTCATGATCAGTGCATGTCTGTAGTAGACTCAGATGTTTGGCACTTTGACAGTGGGGCGACCAAACATATTACCTCGCAGCGCAGTTTCTTCTCTTCACTCGAGCCTGCCCCTACAGGGAATACTGTCACATGCGCCAATAACTCCTCTTATCCTGTTATGGGAGTTGGTAAGATCATTCTGACTACTGCTGATGGTAGTTCTTTCACTTTGTCAGATGCTTTATTTGTGCCAGGGATCAAAAAGAACCTGTTATCACTTTCTGCATTAGCCAAGATTGGCTTGGTTGTGAAATTCGTTGATGACAGGTGTACAGTCCATGATCTCTCAAATGGCGATGTGATTATTGCTTCTGGCATTTTATGTCGTGGGCTGTATAAGCTCATAGACTATGAAAGATCTGTGAATGATTCGGCATGTGCAGTTCATGATTCTCAGGCTATGTCAGATGCAAAGCTTTGGCATGCACGATTTGGTCATCTGAATTTTGCTAGTTTGTTACGCCTGTAGAAATCTGAAATGGTGTCCTCTTTGCCCAAACTTGAGGCACCTGGAAAACATGTTTGTGAAGGCTGTATTTTGGGCAAAATGCAGCGTTCTTCCTTTCCAAAAGATGGTTCAGTTCGGGCTACGCAGAAATTGCAGCTTGTACATAGTGATGTCTGTGGTCCTATGCAGACACCCTCTTTTGGAAATTACCTTTACTTCGTGACTTTCATTGATGATTTTTCCAGGCATGCATGGGTATATCCACTCAAAGCAAAGTCCGAAGTGTTCATGTGCTTCAAACAATTTTTGGTTTTGGCTGAAAATCTGTCAGCATGTAAAATGGGCACCCTCCGTTCTGATCGAGGGGGGGAATATATGTCTTCAGATTTTAATGCATTTCTGGCTGAACGTGGGATAAAACACCAGTGTACAGTGCTATATACACCTCAACAGAATGGAGTTGCTGAACGAAAGAACAGGTCACTCATGGAGATGGTGAGGTGCATGGTCAAAAGTCAGGCTTTACCACATAATTTCTGGCTTGAGGCTGTCATGTGTGCAGCATATGTACTGAACAGGTGTCCCACTAAAGCGTTGCAGTCTATCACTCCATATGAGGCTTGGCATGACCGCAAGCCATCTGTTGCTCATCTGCGTGTTTTTGGTTGTTTGGCATATGCATTAGTGCCTGAACAACATCGCAGAAAATTGGATGATAAGGCAGTAAAATGTATTTTTGTTAGGTACAGTTCTGAAAGTAAAGGCTATCGTCTGTATCATCCACAGACTAAACGCATTCTGGTTTGCCGTGATGTTGTCTTTGTGGAAGATGCTATTCAGCCATTGCTTTCATGTACTAAGGAGATATCTGTTAGCTCCAAAGACATGTATGATACTTTGATGCCTCTTTTTACAGGTGGACAGGCTAGTGCTGGTCCTAATGAGGCAACTTCTCAGCCTTTGCAGGTTTCATATAATGATGCAGATCATTCCATTTCTGACGCAGATTTACATGATGCACTTGTTGATGAGAGAGCTGATATTGAGCATGCAAAAACTATGCCAAAATGGCTGGTGCAGACTTTGCGTGACAACAAATTAGATGCACCTTTGTCATATCGTACTCGTTCAGGCTCTCATAGTGCCTCCTTTGCATCAGATTGCTATGCTATGGCTGCATCTAGTCTCTGTGATGAGAATGAGCCTGTTTCTTTTGATGAAGCACAAAATTCAGAAAATTAAATGGCTGCTATGCAATCTGAATATGATGCTATAATGAAGAATGGTACATGGTCTTTATGTGACTTGCCTCCTGGCAAGAAGGCCATTGGCACTAAGTGGGTATACAAGCTGAAGCGTAAACCTGATGGTACAGTTGACAGGTATAAGGCTAGGCTTGTTGCAAAGGGTTATGCACAGGAAAAAGGCATTGATTTTGATGAGACCTTTGCACCTACATGCCGTATGACTACTGTTCGCAGCATTTGTGCACTTGCAGCCCATCATGGTTGGAATGTACATCAGTTGGACATTAAAACAGCATTTCTGAATGGTGACTTGCATGAAGAAGTGTATGTTTTTCAGCCCCGTGGCTTTGTGCAGAAAGGGCATGAAAACCAGGTTTGCAGGTTAAAGAAGGCATTATATGGTTTAAAGCAAGCACCACGTGCTTGGTATGAGAAGATACATGCCTATCTGATTGCACATGGTTTTGAGAATAGTCCAACTGAAAGCACCTTATATGTTAAGCGTGCTAATGATGTGCTTCTGATCATTGTTGTCTATGTTGATGACATGCTGCCCACTGGTCCTATTGAGACACATATTGCTGATTTTAAGGCTGATTTGCATGCCTCATTTGAGATGTCTGATTTGGGGCATTTGCATCACTATTTGGGCATTTAGTTTATGCATGTTGATGGTGGAATGGCTTTGTGTCAAACGAAATATATTGACACATTATTGCAGCGTTTTGGCCTTGAAGACTGTAAGCCTATTGCCACTCCTATGGAGACAGGTTTACGATTGAGTCTTCATGATGCTGGAGATGCATTTGATGTTGTTCTCTATCAGTAGGCTGTTGGATGCTTGATTTACTTATGCATTACTCGGCCAGATATTCAGTTTGTTGTCTCACAGATGAGCAGGTTTATGCATTGCCCAGGAGTCACGCATTGGAAAGCGGTTAAGCGCATCTTTCGCTACTTGAGTGGTACTCGGCTACTTGGGTTGTTTTATCCCAAGGGGGGATCACTACCGCCAGATTTTCATGCTTTTTCTGACTCAGATTGGGCTGGTTGCTATGACACTCGTGTGTCCACCAGTGGTTTTTGCTTCATGCTTGGTAGCTCATGTATATCTTGGTTGAGCAAGAAGCAGCCTACTGTGGCCACTTCTAGTTGTGAGGCTGAGTATAGGGCAGCTTTCACAGCGACTGTTGAGTGTGTGTGGCTCAGACGCCTTATGGCTGATTTGGGTGTTGGCCAGTCTTCTGCCACCACCATCTTCACTAACAGTCAGAGCGCATTGGCAGTTGCGAGGAACCCTATGTTCCATGCTCGCACTAAGCACATTGAGGTGCATTATCACTATGTCAGGGAGAGGTTCTCTACTGGGGAGATCAGCTTGGCATATGTGCCCACGCAGGAGAACATTGGAGACCTTTTCACGAAGGCTCTGCCTAGGGAGAAGTTTGAAGCTTTCCGCAAAGCTTTGGGCTTACTTCCTTTTGTGGAGTGATTTCCACATAGCTTGGCACTTCCTTATACATGAGTGCCAGCTCCTTGTTCACCGCATCACTCCCAGGGGGATTTGTTGATATATTTAGGTAGTGATGTGTGTGAACACTCTAGGACCGCCAGGGCACTTTTTTCCCTCTTTAGGAGGTTTTTTTCCCTCGGCTTGTATATACGCCTATTGCCCTAATGGGCTACTTATCTTTGTAAATTCTCTAGTAATACATTCAGTCTTGTGTGTTGTGCTCCAAGCTTCTTCTTCTTCCTTGTGTTGTTCACGTGCTTCCGCAGACGTCTATCTCCAACATAAACCTATCACCGATAGTGACCGAATTGTGACCAAATAGTGTGGAACTGTCTCCACACTGCGTCTCTGTACAACTAGGAATCAACGTACCTTCTCCAAAAAGTGTCGGACTCACATCGGAATTCACCAAAATTTCATCATGTGCTACCGAACTAGCATCGAAATCACTATAGACTGGCTCCGATCCTTCTGCAACTGGACTTAACTGTCATGTACTTCTACCACCAGGCGGTGTTCTTAATAAATTTGGAACTGCCCAGGGATGTTGATCTCTGCGGTATTTGGAGTATGATTCACCGGAGCGTGTTACCGGCATATATCAAAGAATTATTCATCAATCTTTAATCTTCTGTGCAAGCAACTACTCCAATTCCCACAGACAGTGCCAGTGTTAAAAGTGCTTTCGGTCAAGCACTTTTAATCTCGTTTCTGGGTTCTTGAGATGGATAGTGGTCTGATAGTATAGAGATCCTTTTTAATTTTTCCAATTCAACATTCAATTATTAACTAACTACTTTCCAATTCAACACTTATCACTCCGCAATGCGTTTACCATATGTATCAAACACTTACGGATTCACACAGAACTCTTAAGATTAATTATAATGTTACAGTAATTAACGATGAATTACTGAAACTTAATACTCAAACAAAGTACTCAGAATTCTTCAAAATCTGCAACACAGCATCTCCAGCACTATCGCCCAGACGGACAGTCTGGCGATTCCTTCTTCGCTCGAAGAATACCGTGCTTGCCTTTTCATTACTCAAAAGAGGGTTATATCTTTTCGCCACGCCTTTTCACTGCATGCAAATATAGAAAAATAAAATTACATAGAGATCCAATCCGGCAGGTGTTAGCCGCCAGATTGGATCTCTATGTAATTTTATTTTTCTATATTCACACGCACTGAAAAGGCATGCCGTCAGATTGGATCTCTATGTAATTTTATTTTTCTATATTCGCACGTACTAAAAAGGCGTGGCGAAAAGATGTAACCCTCTTTTGAGTAATGAAAAGGCAAGCACGGTATTCTTCGAGCAAAGAAGGAATCGCCAGACTGTCTGTCTGGGCGATAGCGCTGGAGATGTTGTGTTGCAAATTTTGAAGAAGTCTGAGTATTGTGTTTGAGTATTAAGTTTCGGTAATTAATCGTTAATTACCGTAATATTATGATTACTCTTAACAGTTCCGTGCGAATCCGTAAGTGTTTGATACATACGGTAAACGCATTGCGCAGTGATAAGTGTTGAATCGGAAAGTAGTTAGTTAGTAATTGAATGTTAAATTGGGAAAATTAAAAAGAGCCTCTGTAACATCATACCCCTGTCCATCCCAAGAACCCAGAAATGAGATTAAAAGAGCTTGACCAAAAGCACTTTTAACACTGGCGCCGTCTATGGGAATTGGAGTAGTTGCTTGCACAGAAGATTAAAGATTGACGAAGAATTCTTTGATATATGCCGGTAATACGCTCTGGTGAATCATACCCCAAATACCACAGAGATCAACATCCCTGGGCAGTTCGAAACTTATTAGGAACACCCTCTGGTGGTAGAAGTACAGGATAGTTAAGTCCAGTTGCAGAAGAATCGGAGCCAGTCAGTAGTGATTCCAGTGCTAGTTCGGTAGCACATGACGAGATTTCAGTGAATTCTGATGTGAGTTCGGTACTTTTTGGAGAAGATACGGTGATTTCTGGTTGTACAGAGACGTAGTGCGGATATAGTTCCACACTATCTGGTCAAAATTCGGTCACTATCGATGACACGTTTACATTATCTGGCAAGAACGTTTTCGGTGATAGTGTAGCATGGTCCGATGAGACTTCGGCGAGTTCCGGTGGAAGTTCGGTATCACTCAGTGGCAATTTAAAGTTTTTCGGTGACATTGCGGTGCTGCCTGGTAGACACTTACTGTGTTCACTACTTTTCGGTGCAAGTCTACCTAATTTCAACACCAAAGTTGAAAAAAGGCTGCTAGATTTGGAGTTCAGCAATCGGTTCAACGACATTTTTGGACCGAAAAGTGAGCAGGTTGACCCTCCAGTCCAGGAAGCTCACGAAAAACCTCCCCAAAATTCAGGGAACAACAATGCCAACAACAATAGCACCATGAGTGGCTCACAGCAATAGCAACAAACACCGCCACAACCACAACTGCAATTTCAGCAACAACAATAACAATAGCCACAGCCAATCATTTCACCTCGACTGGTCCCAACCAGAGTGACCTATACGAAATTCGATGGATTTTTGGGGGATGACCCCGACGCACATGTTCGCACATTCGAAATCAGTTATGCAGTGTTGAACCATCCACCAGATCTGGCGTATAAGGCCATCGTGTTCTAGGCCACGCTGGTTAATGAAGCAACAAGATGACTGATAAAATACAATATTAATCATTTTAGTAATTATGACGATGTGAAGGATGCATTCCTACAGAGGTTTCGCTTGAAGAAGAACCTTGCAGAAATTTTTGACTATTTGCAAAACAATCAGCAGAAACCACACCAGAGTGTCCAGGAGTATGCGACACTGTTCAGAACTCACTTGCGACAGTTGCCACCAGCGTATGCCAACCTTCCAGACAATATCATAACACAATGGTTCATCAACGGATTGAATCCACAGGTAAAACAGATTATGATCATTCGATGTGTGGGAGGAATGACATTGGACGCTGTCATTGCAATGGCCTTATAGTTGGAGCACAAACTTGGAGGGTTTACGGAGGATCTGGAATGGTTGAAAGCAAATAAGAAGGTGACCGAGGATCCATCCAAACAAGTGTATTGTACTAAGTGTAAGAATCCCGGTCACACTAGTTCGACATGTGCTCTCAATCAAATGTATTGTGCCATTTGTAATACGTCAGGGCACTCCACAGAAACATGTGCATACAATGCAAAGGTGCAGGGTAGAGTGGCTGTAAATACCATAATACAGGAGCAGGGGCAGCCAACCGAGGATCCATCCAAACAAGTGTAAGTGTAAGAATTCCGGTCACACTAGTTCGACATGTGCTCTCAATCAAATGTATTGTGCCATTTGTAATACGTCAAGGCACTCCACAGAAACATGTGCATACAATGCAAAGGTGCAAGGTAGAGTGGCTGTAAATACCATAATACAGGAGCAGGGGCAGCCAGCCAACCATTACGTACCGCCATAGTTGCAGACCAACCAGCAGTAGGGATATAAGAACTATCGGGATCCGCAAAGTAGCAATTTCAATCAAAATCGATGGCATGCGAGTACATCGGCTAATATTCGTAGATTTTGTAAAGAAGCCATAAAGTATGATAAAAGATAAAATCCGATGACAAATATGGTTTATATTTCCCCGGTTGATTCACAAGCAACTGCAGTATAGACAAGATCGAGAAAACAGTTATAATCAGCAGCTGAAGTTTTCTAGCCCGGAATTTGTGAGCAACATCAAATTTTTATAAAGGCCACTCAATGGAAAACTAAGGAGCCAACTGTGTTCCCTGCCCCAGTTCTAGTAACTCAGCCTCCTCTGCCAAATGCAAGGCCAAATGCACAGAATTCTGCCCCGGCAACATCAGAATCACAACCAGAGTGGGTGATAATCACAGCACAAACAGACCAGATATGGGACGTTATATCTAAGGCTTCAATCACACTTTCTCTGGGACAGTTGCTCACGCTAGTTCCTAGTATAATATAACAATTCCAATAGCAAGTCAGCCTTGTATCTTCATGTACTCCGACAACTACGACCATGCAACCCGAGATGGATCCTACGGTAGATCATACGGTACCGCTGATCACCGTTTGGTATAAAAACCAGAGGATCACACAAGTTTTAATTGATGGAGGCTCTAGAGTGAATATTGCAACAGCTGCACTCTGTAAGAAACTTGGTTGGACCCAAATTGAACCAGTGCAGTTCTTTGTGCGAAGGGCGGACCAATCCAGAGTCCATCCGGTGGGACTAATGTGTAATATTCCTATAACCCTGCAGGGAACTACATTTAAAATGACTTTTGTAGTCTTGGAATTACCCAAATCTATCCTTGACTACAACTTACTCTTCGGTCGACCATGGCTAAAGCAAGCCAAGGTCGTGCAGGATTGGTCAGCTCAAGAGTTAATTTTTAAGAATAATCACCGAAAATATGTCGTTGCATTGGATGATATGCAACCTTGTGATCTACATGCATGCCCATATGTAGCAGAGGCAGTCCATATGTTGGATGGGCTATCTGATGATGAGGAGGAGGCTTTCCTCAAGACAAATAAAGACCTCATTGCCTTAGGTATTGTAGACTTACAATCGATAGCAGATGATTGGAGTCCGGCAGCTTGTACGATCATACCACTGACCGAAGAAGCAGAAGCAGATGCCGATATAACCATGGATGAATCGACATTACAACTGTTGCAGCCAGCTAATGACTTGGCAAAGCCTCGGTAGTTTTATGTACCGAATGATCAGCTGGTAACGTATAATTTGGGTGACACGGTCAACCCGAGACCAGTAAAAATTAAGGCAGGATTAATAGATAAATTCCAAGATGATTTGGTACAACTCCTGCGCAAATTCTCAGATGTCTTCGCTTGGGATTACAGAGACATGAAGGGTCTTGACCCACGAATTTATCAACATAGAGTGGTGTTGAAACCGGATGCGACACCTATCAAACAACCTAGTTACAAGATGAACCCTAACTATGTAGCACAGGTTAAGGTCGAACTTGATCGTTTGTTGAAGGTGGTATTTATTATGCCAATTGAGCATGCCGAGTAGATCTCGCCAATAGTAATAGTGCCTAAGAAAAATAAACAGTCACGTATTTGTATCGACTACCGGAAGCTTAACGCAACCACCGTACCGAATCTGTTTCCTCTTCCTTTTCTAGATACGATGCTCGATGAGATAGCTGGTCACAAAATATATTCTTTCCTGGATGGCTACAGTGGAAACAATCAAGTGAGGATGGCGGAATAGGATATACCGAAGACGGCATTCATCACCAATTGGGGCGTCTATGCATGCACCATAATGTGGTTCGGTTTGCGAAACGCCCCGAGTACATTCCAAAGATGTATGCAGGACGTGTTCTCACCTTACCTGACAACATTTATGCAAGTCTATTTGGATGATTTTTCATTATTTGGCGATACTTCGGCGCACATGTATCATTTACGATATTGCTTTGAAAAGTGCCGGGAGTATCGATTATGTTTGAATCCTACCAAATCGGTCTTTGCGGTCTCCGGTGGGAAGTTGCTCGGTCATATCATCTTCAAACAAGGAATACAGGTAAACCCTGATAAGAAGGTAGCAGTGTTGGAGGCACCGGTCCCCCAGACATCCAAAGAAGTTATGCGATTTCTTGGTCAGATCAGGTGGCATGGTAGACACTTACGGTGGCTAGCTCATCTGGCGATGCCACTCAACCGACTTATGATCAACATCCCGCGTAAGTACGAATGGACTAATGAGTGTCAAAGAGCATTTGATCGTTTGAAGGTCCTATTGACGCAGGCTCCGATCCTGCAACCGCCTAATTGGGAATATCCATTCCATGTATTTATGGATGTGTCCGACATCGCGATTGGCAGTGTGTTGATGCAACAAACCAACAAATGGTTTCGACCAGTGTACTATGCGAGCCACAGATTAGCTTCTGTAGAGAGAAATTACTCCGTGATCGAACGAGAGTGTCTTGGTCTGGTATACTCTGTTAAAAAGTTCCGATATTACTTGTTGGGATGAAGATTCACTTTTCATGTGGATCATGCCGCATTGGTGTATTTGGTTCACCAACAACACTTAGGCAGTAGACTGGCACGATGGGTTTTACTATTACAGGAGTTTGATTATGAAGTTATTCACCGATCAGGTACGGCACATGTCTTGGCGGACTTTTTATCTCGTCTGGATTTCGGTGAGTCTCAGGTAGGTGTCGATGGCACGACACCGGCTATTTACGTCACCGAGGCAGCTCCTGAAGAATCTGCAGAACTTCCTCTTGCACCTGCATACTATGATACACTAATGACTTTCCTTACTGATGGTTGTCTCCCTCATAATACTCCCGCTACTCTACACCAAAAAATTACAGTCTACAGTCGACGATTCCGGTTGATTGTGGGTCAACTGTATTACATAGATCAGACTGGTGTCCTGCTCAGATGTATCCCTCCACATGAATCGACATCCGTTATTGCCATGGCTCACACATCACCTACTAGAGGACACTTCGGAGCTGATCTCACTCATCGTAAAATCCTACATAGTGGGCTATGGTGGCCTACAATGTATAGAGATGTTGCTAACTTTCTGGAGCAGTGTGATGTCTATCAACGGTCTGGGCAGCCCTTGCAAAGACATTTCTTTCCTCTCTAACATGTCCTGCCTCTTGAATCTTTTCAAAAGTGGGGTTTATATTCCATTGTCATAATTACACCCCTAGCTACCCTCACCAACAATCGATATATCTTGACTTGTACAGACTATGCTACTAGGTGGGCGGAAGCTTGGGCTCTACGTTCTGCCACAGCTGTTTCGATGGCCAAATGTTTGATGAAGGATGTCTTCCCTCGATACGGATTACCTCTGGAGATAGTGACGGACGAAGGTACACATTTTATAAATACCTTAATGCAGGTGCTGACTCAGACTTTTCAGATTGTGCATAAATTTAGCTCATCTTACTATCCACGTGCGAATGGTCTTGTTGAGAGCACTAATAAGACTCTACTGAATATTCTTCGGAAACTGATCTTGGAGTGTTCGAAACGATGGGACCAGCTATTACCTGCCATTTTGTGGGCTTATCGAACCACGTATAAAGTGGCTACCGGAACGACTCCGTTGAAACTTGCTTATGGACTAGAAGCTATTGTGCCAATGGAAGTGGTGGTGCTGAGCCTGCGTGTAGCCTTATCCCAAAAATTACTGTCAGAAGAATCTTTTCCATTCCGGTTAGATGTTCTCAAATCATTGGATGAATAACGCTTGGAGAGTTTCATGATTCTTCAAGAAGTTCAGCTATGCCAAGCCCGTACTCATGATCGTTTTTTAAAAACCCCTGTATTTACGATTGATCAATTCGTTTTATTTTATAATGCTAAAGCCAATAGATCTACCAAAAAATTTAAGCTATGGTGGTTCGGTCCATATCGGATTGCTGAACAAGTGGGACCCGCTACTTTTCGGTTGGCAATCTTAACCGATATCCTTCTTCCAAAAGTGATCAATGGATGCAAGCTCCACTCCTATCACCCGTTGTCTACTAATTCATGAGGTGTACTCAGTATTTTTCTTTTTTTTCCCTTGTCACTTAATTTTCTTTTCTACCTCCCGTGTTTCGGTTGACTAACTGCCGTAATCCTTCCGTTTTGTCAATGTAATCATGATTAATAGCCGCCTCTATGTTGCTGCTTCTGTTAATGCATGCATTTCACTATGATGAAGGATATATTTCCGATATTGCATTATGATTAGGGTTCTTGCTGCCTGATTTTTCTTGTGCTCTTACTTAATCCATAATTCCATGGTAGATAAACAAATCAGTCAATTTGTAGGAAATCAATAAGAGAAGACGAACCAAAGAAAGCAATTAGAACTTGATAAGAAGCAAAGCAAAGGCATATACTACAAAACCAAGATGACGAGTCAAGCAACCAAGAAAAACAAAGAAATTTTGAATTCCTAACTCTAGATCCAATTGTTCACTGCGATCTACGAGTAGCAACCACAAACTGATAGGGCAAAGCAACAACTTAAAATACAACAGAAAAGGAGCACATAAAGCCCAAAACAAGTGAAGAAAATTTAGATACGTAAGTCTCAAATTGAATCATAAGAAGATGGAACGTATATTTGGAGGTCTAAGAATAGCTAATATCGTGAGGAGAATATTTCATCACGAATTTTCTCTAAGATGATTGAAAGAAATGATCTTTAGAAAGGGAAGAGAGTTTTAGACATTAGATATAGTAAGTGAATATTAAGTGTGCGTAGAACAAGGGCTAGTTAATCAAAGTTCGATTCTTTAAATAGGTTGTCGAGTAAGTGTTCATGATGGTCACATGTTGACATTAGATCACTCTAGAGACTATCAATTTATGTAGAAAAACGGTATAAAGATGGAAAATGATTCATATATAGAATTTAACTCGCTATTTTCATAATTTTACTCAATTTTACAACTCCATGAAGTACGAATTTTGAAAAAGAACTAGAAAAGATGCTATATTGAATGGATGCTTACCTCACAAAGGGAAATCCTATTCGATGGATGCTTGCTACTAGTTACCCACTACATATAAAAGGAGAGTGTATGTAAGAGTTAAATAGTATTGTTAGAAATAGAAAAACACTACCCAAAATCAAATGCAAGGCAAGACATATGGGTTTGAAATTAGATGAGAATTCACCAAGCTTTAACGCCTTGATATTCAATAATTGAAAGGAAGCAATCATAACTCCCTTGGAAAATCCTTTTTCATGGGGAGGTGCACTAATTATGAGGTTGATGTACTCTATTTCAGGGCTCCACTGTAGAAACATTGTAAAAGAAATTAGAAGAGGTGGTGCACCTTTGCTGCTCATATCCTCAAGGTTTCAAAATTTGAAAGAAACAAAGTCTTATACAACTAGAGTAGAGGATTTCATGGAGAGGCTCCAAGATGCTCAACATACTTATGGAATTCCATTAGAGAGGAGACCCATTGGAAGTTTTGAAGGAAGAGAAATATGATAAGCTTTGGTAATAACCCAAAAGAACCACATCCTTCGTAAAAGTGGTCTTGTTATTCTATACAGGAGGGAAAAAAACCCTCCTCATCTCGTAGGGGAATTGATTTGTCTTTGGCATCTTGAGGCGAAGGCCCAGGGTTCAACCCCCAAGCTCGACATGTAATGGCTTAGGCCAGTTGCAACCAAGTTGTCTCCTTGTCTAACCCTTGCTTTGTGGGATATGGAAAGTCCCATGGGTACTATGCCCATTCACTTGTAGAGTTGCAATTTCAAAGTTAAAGCTCGAGGGAGGAAGCTTCGATTGAACCTCCATTTTGAAAAAAAAGAAGAAAAAAACTTCATTTTTTTCTCTTGGGTGATCTTGTTTAAGCATTGACAGATCTTTGCACTCCACGGAAGTAGGATAAAAATAGAGTGATCTCCTAGAGTGAAGACGAGAGATTCTCCAACCTTCTTTGTCTACTGTCCATTATCTCTTGTAAGATTGTTCTCTTCCATAGAATTCAATTCAAAGTTTGCATATAAAGAAAACGAATGAACTGGGATGAAGCGAACTTACCTGCATTCGTGTTCTACCGCATCACCGAAAGCGTTGGAGACAGAGCAGATGCCATACGATCCGCAGACATTGGGTGTTCTACATGGACGATACGCAGACTGGGTAGAAGCCAAGGAGTAGGTCGAGTTAGGCAGTTGCATTAGTCGGTAATCACGGGTGATGCCGTCGTCATCTATTCTGTAGAAGTCGAGGGTGCTGCTGTTGAAGATGGTGGGCTGTTGTTGTAGCAGGTGTCTTGAAGAAAAAGGGAGTTGTTACGCGTCAGGGAGTATGCTTGGGATCTGTCGGCGGCAGCGCCGCCGCTGCAGTTTGGGGCGGTGATAATCGCCGTAAATCCAAGGAATAAATGCCAACTCCGTTCCCGATATTCCTTCAGTGGCTCATTTGCGAAGACAGCCCAATACAACAATGGGGGGTAGTTGTCATACTCTTTGTAGAATCCAAGTGCACCTTCTTCCATTTTCATCTTGTACATGCCGTTTCTGCTCGTCAGTTCCATGCCAACTGTTAACTTCTGGCCGGGAAGGACAGCGTCGCAAGGATTGTCGAAGCTCTGCCACACCGTCCGATTTCCGCCTGCAAGAATCACAAGGTTTCCATTGCTCTGCATCTCTAGGACCCCCAGCTCTCCGACGCTAATGTTCCATGCCTCTCTCTTATCGCCGTCAAACAGACAGAGCAGCCCATCTTCTCTCACCTGCAGCGCTACCAGTCCCTCCTTCCCTTCCTGTTTCAGATACCATGCGTCATTAAGGGTCCACACCGGCACCACAAAAGGAGCGGCACCAGTGGCGTTACGCAGTCCGAGGCAGACGGAAAGAGAGATGCGAGTCGGCTCGGCGGAGGGTGCGTCAAAGAGGCTGAGGAAGCCGAAGGAGAAGCCCTTAGTGCCTGCATCGAATTCAGAAGAGCTGACGATGGGGACGAAGAGGGAGAATGGGGCGGTGCCTGTGTAAGATTTGAGAAAAGAAGCGGAGGAAGGAAATGAAAGGTCGGCAGAGAAGCTCCAGCCGGCAGGTATCGAAAGCCTCTGCGCGTACGCAGCAGACATGCCAGAGGATCCCTGATGGTGGTTTTGAACGTCTGTAGCCATGAAACTTGGAGCAGGCAGAACAAGGCAACCAAGCGAATGGAGAGGATGGCCGCCATGACTTTCACACAGCGACAGCAGCGCAGGAGGGGGAGTGGAGTTGGTTTTCTCGAAATCTATGGATTCTCGGTTGGCGGTTGACCAAAGAAAGCATTTTTCTCATCTTTAAAATTAAGAGAAACTGACCGTTCAAACGGCTGATCTCGTCCGGGCTCATGGCCGTTCCTTCTCTGTGAGTTTTTTTTTTTTTGAGAGTACAATTAATTGAAGATACCTACACACTCGACCTCCTAAGGTAGAAGCACCTATCTTGAGGATCTCAAAGACATGTCCAGCCATGATTTGAACTCGGGACTTCCTTCCATAGATTCAAAGCATCAGCCGTTAGACTGTGCGGGCATGAACTCCTTATGTTTATTAGCTCCATATCATAATAATTGTCAGGTGTTCAACTTCTCTTTTATAGGATTTGGTCCGAAAGAATAAATTTCAAATATCTATTGGCAAATCGAGTCTAAAATTTTTCAGTGTGGTTGAGATTCTCTACATGAACCAATATAGACAACATGGTACATAAACCTCTCAATCTCTCAATATAGACAACATGTGTGGTTGAGATTCTCTACATGAACCAATATAGACAACATGGTACATAAACCTCTCAATCTCTCAATATAGACAACATGGTACATGAACCTCTCAATATAGACAATATGGAAAGGTTCACTTTTGGAGTTGGAATAGATGTAATTTTACTAGGTGTTTCATCTGGAATTTTATGAGTGTTCCATTCTTGTTCTGTATTGTGTTCCCATAGAAAGTGATATTTTCCATAGATGAAAATAAACTAAAATAAAATAATTATGAGTGTTCCATTCTTATTTTGAATTGTGTTCCATATAAGGTGATTTCTTTTTCATAGATGAAATTAGAGTATTCAATGTGAACAAAGAGTTGTGGTGAAACAAGAATAAAATAATAATAAACAAAGTGAAAGTTTTGAAAATAAAATAAAACAAAAAAAAAATTCACGTCTCGTAATTCAAGTGGTTTGGCTTTGGTTTCTTGAGGTAGAGGTTCAAAGTTCAATCTTTAGATTGGACATGTAAGGTGTTGGACAGTTTAAACCAATTGTATTCATGTTATCTTGTCTAATCCTTGCTTTGTGGGATATAGGGGGTTCCGTGAATATCATGCGCATTCTCTTGTACAATTGTACTTTCAAAGTTAAAGCTTGAAGAAGTAGGCATTTGCCAAACCTCCATTTAAAATATAATAATAATAAAACGAAAAAGTTTGGAAAATCGAGTCCAAGATTTGTTAGTGTGGTCGAGATTCTCTACATGAATCTCTCAATATGGACAACATGGCAAGGTTCACTATAGGAGGTGGAAAATATGTAATTTTGCTAGGTGTTTCATCTCTAACAAAGTAATTATGAGTGCTCCATTCTGATTCTGTATTGTGTTCCCATACAAAGTGATTTTCTCCATAGATGAAATTAGGTTGAAACAAAATAATTATGAGTGTTCCATTCTTATTCTGAATTTTGTTCTCATATAAGGTGATTTTTTTTCTCATAGATGAACACTCTGTATTGTTGTGTTCCCATACAAAGTGATTTTTTCCATAGATGAAATTAGGTTGAAACAAAATAATTATGAGTGTTCCATTCGTATTCTGAATTGTGTTCCCATATAAGGTGATTTTTTTTTTCTCATAGATGAAATTAGGGTGTTCAACGTGAACAAAGAGTTCTGATGAAACAAAAGTAAAATAATAATAAATGAAATGAAAGTTGTCAAAATTAAATAAAACGATAAAAAGTATGCACGTGTTAGTGTGGGTGGTCTGGGCCTTCGGCCTCTTGAAGCAGGAGCGAGGGTTCAACCCCCCTCTACGACATGACATGTGTGGACTTAAGGCCAGTGTAATGCTTTCGGGCAATATTAAATCAGATATCGTTAGACAATTTCTCTTAATGTTTATCTTCAAATAGTCTAACCTCTTCTTTATGGGATATGGGAGGTCCCATGAATATTATGCACATTCACTTATACAATTGTTGTTTCAATCAATTCAAGCAAAAAAAAATTAGCCTTCGAACTTCCTCTTTAATAATAATAATAATAATAATAATACAAAAAATAATCTCTTGAATTTTATTTCACGATCTGAGAATCTTGAAAAGCATGTTCTACTACGCTATGTGAACATTCAAAGCGAAGAGCTTCTTTTAATTCATTGAATCACAAACATAAATATAATGAAAATGTTCTATGAACGACTTTGAACGTCATTTGTTCTTTCCAAAATCTCTACTTTATAAACAGATTAACACTTTCAAAAAATTATTTTCTTTAATCTTTTTATATTTCTTTCAAGAAAAATAATTTCAATTTTAAATGTAAATACTTTTTTTTTCCGGTTTCTTTTGGGAAGTTTGGTCGCAAACTTACTCTTTCTTTATCTTTTAAATCAAGAAAAACGATGTACACACCATAGAAAACTCTTATATTTCCACTTTTTTTTCATGGTTAATGTGGGACTTTTTGTGTGTCTTGAACCCTAGACCTTTATTTCAAAAATGAATCCTAATTTTTATATATTTTTGGCGTCAGAAAATGAATACTGCATGACTTCCAATTTTGAGGGATTCAAACAAATTTCGTCCATGTCAAAAAGGAGAGTGCATCAATTAAAGCATCGTTTAGGAGATTGGAGTAGACTTTTCTGGATTGGAAAAGACTTGCCCTCTTCTTGAATAAATTGAAGAACCTAATTTATTCCATGTTGAAATGAAGGGTGTATTAAATATGGCATTTTTTTATAGATTGAAGTAGACTTCCTTCATTTTCTTCTTGAACAATGTGAGGAACCCAATTTGTTCTATGTTGAAAGGGAAAGTGCATTGAATAGGGGTTTTTAATGGGATAGAGTGGATTTTTTAAAATTGGAAAAGGTTTTTTTCTTCCTAAAGAAAATAAGGACTCGTCCAATAAGACATTTTTAGACTTTCTATGTAGAAGAATCAGAAACCATAGAAGTAGTGCGACATTTAGATACATGACGATTTGTATAATCATGGTAATAAAGTGAAAAGTAGATGGATCCCTCATGAAAGAGCTACTTTGTATCGTCCTCTAATTGTTAGATATTAGGCCTAGAAGGTCATTATTATGTGTGTATGGGATAAGTGCTAGCTAACCAACCTTCCTAACTTGGGGGATATCCTAAGGTTCCTAAAGTAGTAGAGTGAGTTTGAATGATGGACACATGTCCACACTTTACCACTCCAAAAACTTTATATTTATGGGGCACGAGGATATAATGGATGATAGATGGATTATACATGCACATTCATTTGCCATCTTCTTACATTTGGTATCTAGAGCAAAGAAAGAGAGATCTTGGGAGAAAAGATAAATTTTATGAAGATGAATCATGTGGCACCATTTGGAAAGCTCGACTAGATTCTTCATCCTATGAAACATGTACCAATTTGCATCAAGCAACGGATCCTCGTCCACAAATGTCCATATGAGAGATGATTCAGAAGTATGAAGACCTCTACCACTCTAGAAGTCACACGTACACACACAAAAAGTCTCATGCACACACATGCATACAAATGCAACAAACCCTCACTCATCAACAAGACACAAGAGATTCCACAAAGCTCACACTTGATTAGAAGAGAGAATGAATAAAAACAAAAAAAAGTATAGATGGGGGATTTAATTCACTTTTGTAGGTGAGTTTTAGTGACCCTGTTCACACTCTAAAATAGACCCTAAACCCTTGTTTGAGATCCGATTTAAGTGGAAATCCTATAAAATCATGGAGGGTTAGAGAATCACTCTCAAACTCAAAGACTCGCTGTCTTGCACAATTATGGAGTAAATTACACAAAATGGATTTGGGATATATATCTAAAAGTGGAGTTTTACATGAAAATGGTTGATTTGAAGGATAGTTTTGGAGTTTGTGAGGCTCCTATTAGCCTATTACAATTCTTGAGTGCATCCACCATGCTTCTAACTTCAATTCTTGATAACCCCAACCACCTTTGCTTGCTTTGGCTTTCAAAAATAGCTTCCAGGAGTCTCCATCTCCATCTTCGGCACTCCCCCTCCTAAATTCTGCTGACCCTAAAAGATGATCCACAAGTATGTTATTCTTTGGGAAGAGTGTGTGTGTGTGTTGAAGTGCATTGGGGTTGTCAAATTCCTACAAAATGGGGTTTTACATACATTGCAAGTGATATTTCTTGGTTTTTGGTTCTTACAATAATATAGGCATACTGCTTAGTGTAGTGCATGGGCAAAAAAGAAAGAAGAGTGCATGTGCATGGTCTTCTAGGGTGGCCCTATGCGTGCACACTATACAATGAAAACAAAAAGAAATGGTGCAAAAAGGGTCCAGAGCAAGGTTCTATAGGGATAATTATTCATGAAACAACCTAATTGGAAGAATTTCACTCGACGATATGATGGGTTACATCAAACTAAGGAAGGAGGCTCCATAATGTATCAAGGTTGAATGTAGAGGCTGTTAAAAGTACTTTCTGTTAAGTCCTTTTAATCTCCTTTCTGGGTTCTTGGGATGGACAGGGGTCTGATAGTATAGAGGCCCTTTTAATTTTTCCCAATTTAACATTCAATTAACAATTAACTACTCTCTGATTCAACACTTATCACTACGCAATGCATTTACCATGCGTATCAAGCACTTATGAGTTCGCACAGAACTGTTATGATTAATCGCAATGTTACGGTGATTAACGATTAATTACTCGACTTAATAAGCAAACACAGTACTCAGAGTTCTTCAAAATCTGCAACACAGCATCTCCAACGCTATCATCGAGACAGACAGTCTGGTGATTCCTCTTGCCCGAAGAATGCCGTGCTTGCCTTTTCATTACTCAAAACAGGGATCTTTTCGCCACGCCCTTTCAGTGCATGCGAATATAGAAAATAAAATTACATAGAGATCCAATCCGGCGAACACTGACACGCACGTTGGACTCGAACCCAAAAATGAAATTTACAATTAAGGCTCATCAATAATGCCTTGGACATACAGAGTTCGAGCTAACTTAAAAGTTCGGGTAATCTTCTGTTTTAGAGAATCTAACAGATCTTTCAAAATGGTAGGCTCGATAAGTTGGGCATCAGTTCGAACAGAACTGGCAGCGATAACTTGACTCATTAGCGATTATGTTTGTGTCTGCAAAAATGCTTCTTGAAGGTAGAAGTCATTAGCAATATCAGCATCTCTTCTCAGCTTCATCTCAACTATCTTTGCATCAATTCGAGAAAGCCTATCAGCCTGAGCGCCTAATTGTTTTTCTCATCTTCCCAGCTCCTGAGCTTGAAACTGAATAGTTTTGTAATAAGCATCTCATTCTTTCATAATAGCTTCCAGCTCTTTTTTTATCTGAAGAGTCCGGCTAGTCTCCGCTTCCAAGTCATGGCTTTTCTGAAAAAGATCTTCGGTCATTGTCTTTAACTCTACAGTGGTTTGCATGGCCAGGTCTGCCATTTCCTGTCCTTTTTGCTCTACCACAGCAAGATCTGTGCGTCTCCTTGTTGGGGGATTCTTGGACAAGAAGGAGTTTGAGGGTTTGTAGGAGAAAAGGGAAGAGACAAGAAGAGAAAATACACCTTGGAAGCCTCTGCCGATTGATTACAGTAAGACAATTACAATGTTTGAAGCACAATACAAGCCAATACCTCTATGCACAGTCCCACAGAGTGCTCAATTACAAAATACCAAATATCCCAAAGTCTTCTTGCCGCCGGCCTCCTCTGCACCAGACCTCCACTTGCTTCAAGCTTATCCTTGTGCACACCTTGCACCAAGCTTCCACTAAGGGGGAGGAATGAATACCTTCTGTCGGCACACGCACACTGCAAGGAGACCTTGAGATCCTTGGGGGACTAGCTTAGCACTCTCTACACAATCCCTTAGTCACTCTCTATGCACTCCTTCAACTCCACTTCTCTGCGTCGCACACTGGTGACTCTTGCACTTCTCTCTCTTGCTTCACTTAGACTATGCTTCTCTTGCTTACTCTAGAATTGGTCCAAGAATAGTCCTTGCCTTGATTTGAGTGTGTCGATCACGTACGCTCCTAACTGCAAGAATATCTTGGTGATCACTTTGATGTCCCAAGATTGTCTTCACAAGTGGCAGCCAACGACTCACTGTTTTGTCCTGTACTGACTTTAGACTAAAACCCAAAATTTTAATTGGGGGGCCATACTTTTCCCTGTGCGTACGCTGCCACTTCACATACCTTCACATTTCCTTTTAAGTCTTCACTTTTGCACATAAGAGAGGGTTCACCTGAACCTTCCAAAATACTTTAAAAACACTTTGAACCTTAGGGAAATTAGAGAAAATACCTCTGCGACGTGCAACCCACTTTCTCCAATTTACCCTTTGTGGACAATTAGTTGTGCACTACCTGTGCACTTTGACACCTGCACTTTAGCACTTTGACTTTGCACCTATTGAATTTGATCTTGACCTTGTTGACTTTGATCAATTGACATTGACCTTTTGACTTTGATTGTAGTTGACTTTGACCACATGACTTTTATGGGCTCAACAGTTGCCCACGACCTAATGTGCTCTCCGTCCCGGAGAGCTAAAGCCAAAACTCTGAACATATAGGACACCAGGATAATGGAACTGCAAAAACTTGAAGAGGACATCTAAGCAGCAACCAATGCCACCAAAAGCAGGATAGAATAAGCACTAGAGAAGAACCAAAAGTTGGATTTTGGTAATGGAAAAGCAAAGGGTTGAAATGGGGAGGGTAGAAAGGGGTGGAGGGGAGGGCTGAGGGGCGGGGATTGAAGGGATAGGGAGGGTTAAGGATGTGGATGGGCAGATTTGTAAAGGTAGGGCATGGGGTATGATGATGGGGTCTAGAGAGGGTTAAAATGGTCAAACAGTAGAGCTACAGAGGGTGCATATGGGACATTATGAAACAAAAGGAAAGGCAAAGGGAGAATAAGCCATGTGAAAAATGTGGGGAAAGAAAAACATGTGAGAAATGTGTGTAAAACATGTGGGTTTTGACCAAAAGTCAGAGAAAAGGTATGATTTTGATAAAATTAATGCAAAAATTGAATCCAGAGGTGCCAAAAAACATGAAAATGACTCCATTTTTGCAAAAAACGGCCAACCGAGGCATGATCCAGAGCCAAAAGCTTTGAGCCATAAAATAATAATAATAATAATATATAATTTTTTTTTTGTGTGAACGCCCATACAGATAAAAATAAAAAGAAAAATAAATAAGAAAATAAAATAAATAAAATAAAAAATAAAAATAATAAAATAAAAAATAAAAACAAAAGAAAATTAAAAAAAATAATTTTTTTTTTGGGGGGGGGTGTGTCAGAACGGGGGGGGAGGGGGGGAGGGGAGGGCGGGGGGGGGGGGGGGGGGGGGGGGGGGGGGGGGGGGAATGGTCGGTGAGGGGTTGGTCGGTGGGGGTGGGGGTGGGGGTGGGGGGGGGAGAGGGATTTTTTTTTTTGTGCAAAAAAAGAAAACGCCCTGGGGGTCGCTTTTTTTTTTATTATCCAAAAAACCAAAGAAAAATACATAAAAAATCCAAAAAATTTGCAAAAAAATCCAAAAAATCTTCAAAAATTTTTGAAAATATATCCTAGAGTGTTAGGCCAGTTTCTTCACTCAAAAACCACAGAGAGCTTCCTTTATTCCCCAAATGTGGCAAGAAAAAGACACATGAAAAAAGGAGAAAAATGCTAGAAAAAATTCTAAAAAATGCTTGAAAAATTTTGAAAAAAAATCCTAAAAATTCCAAAAATTGTACCTTTGCAAAGTTGATGAAATGGCTGCTAAATTTTCTAAAAACTCAAGAAACAAGCATGAAATGGATAAAGAAAACTACTAAAACTTAAGTAAAAATGACAAGAAAAGACTATGTACAACCTGGACAAATTTTGCAGGTTCCAAGTGATCCATAATTCTTCAGTTGGCTTGATGATAGGCCTTTAGCCATGATCTTTATATGTTGACCCCAAAAAACTCCTCCATAACCTTCAATTGTGTTGCACTTTTCATTTGTTTTATCTTCTTTTTGGGCATGCTGACGCTTTGATAGACCCACCTTAAATCCTTCAGTACAATATTATCTCCTCCATACTGCATCTTTTGTTTCCAAAGACTTGCAGGTACTCCGTCCACATCATTGTAAAGCCTTGCACTTACTATCATAAAAATTAACACAATAGATGATATCCATACTAGGATCCATAAAACAGTGGCCATTGACATATGATTTGAAGCATCTTCATCACGGCTGCACTTAAGGACTTTGCTTTTCTTCTCTTTTCCATGGCCTTTGACTGAGATTGTTTCAACCTGAGTGATTTCCTCTTTTTCTTCATATGCTTCTTCTTTACTTGAGTTTGGGAAAATTCCATAGCAGGAAGATGGGTCTTCTGCATGGAGCCAAGCCAACATGTTTTCAACTTCATACAAAACTACTCCTTCAAATAGATCTGCTTCTAGGTTGTCCTCCACTTCTTCTTCCATACAAATACAAATTGTCTGCATCATGCTAGTATTTCTCTGATTGTTTGGTCCTTCTTCTAAAATTATCTGCTGCAACTCTTTTCCCTCCTGCTTTACCCACATTGTGTCCTTGCCCCATTCATGCAACACATTGGCATGCCTTAACCAAGGTCTCCCAATTAACAGAGGGAACCTTCCTTCTACCTGTGGTAGCCTTAAAACAACAAAGTCCAAGTTGAAGATGGTACCTTGTATCTTGACTAGAACTCCAAGGACCACTCCCATAGGCCTTACTATGCTTTGGTATGCCATTGTTACAGTGAAGTTGGCAGGTCGTGAAGGGTATAGTCCAATATTTTTCATGGCATATTCAGGCATCAAGTTAATGCCAGAACCACCATCCACAAGAACTCCTTGAAACTCATGACCTTTAATAGAGACTGTTAGCCGAGGGCTCTTGTAATCTGTGAGGGGTTCTTCCCCTAAACTTTTATCTTTATGCATAACAGCAGCCTTTGCCACTAAACTTGTTGTGGACATTTCATCAATTATCTGCAAGAGTTCTGACCTGAACTTCCCATCCATCTTTATTAAATCAAAAATACTAACCTCATTTTTCATGGACTTGAGCAGTCTGGACGCTTCTGATTCCTTAAGAGCATGGGCTGCATTTGACTTATCAAACTCCTCATGAGCCCTGTTGAATGCATATTCAATGGCATCACTAGTACCTATGAAGTTTTCTTTTTTCCTTGTATCTGCACTTGTGGTGGCTTTGTCTTCAGACACATCTTTGTCTCTGTTTAATCCATTAATCATTGATTCTTGCCCTATTTCCACTTGAGCCTTCCCCTTGCTTCTTGTCTGCACTATAAAGGATTCAATTTCTTCTAAATGCACCACCCTGGTAGATGGAGATGGCACATGGACTTGATCTATCCTTTCTTCTTTGCACACAGAAAGCATTTGAATGTGGGGCCCGGATGAAGAGACTTGATTCTTAGGACAACAATTTGTATAGTGGTCTCTGGCCTCTGGGCAGTTTCTGCAAGGTGGGGCATTTTCTGGGAGAGTGCAGCTACTTTGATAGTGCCCACATTCTCCACATCTAAAACAAATAATTGGCCTTCTAGGCCCATTTCCAAAATTATCCCTCTGTCTAGGGTTGTAGTTGTTACCTTGACTCGGTGTAGCAGCCATCACATTTATGGGTGGTAGGGATCCTCCTTGTGTCCAGTATGTTGTTGCAGGCATTCCCCTTGATTGGCATTCATGGGCCTCATGACCAACTTTCCTGCATAATTGGCAAGTCACACTTAACAGAGGACATTCACTTACTATGTGATCTTGCTTGCTGCACATGGAACACCAAAGTCCACTCTTGATGCCACTCCCTTTGAGTTCCTACAGCTCCTGTCGCAGCTAAGCCAATTCCTCTGCTTGGGTCTCCTCCTCCTTTTGGAGCTTTAGTGCTTCAATCTCCCTTCTCAACTCAGCAACAGTATTCTCCTCCTCTTTGTAGGGCTTATTTCTTTTTAAGCCCTCCAGCTCCTTCCTTAGTTGGATCACTAGATCCTCCATTTCTGTACGATATGTTACTTGGGAAGAAGTTGCTCCATATTGGTGCCTTATCTGCTCCAAGCGTGTGGCTGTGTTGATGAACTCCTCTATGGAGGCTGTAGGTAACACTAATTCCTTTATTTTGCATTGGGTGGCCACTGGTAGGGGCTTAGCTAACCATTTCTTAACAAAAGAATCGTGTGGTGGATGTGGCAATTTAGCCATTAGTGATTTGGCCCTAGTCAGAAACTCTGGGAACTTTTCTCCTGGACCCAATCTCAAATTTTCTAGTTCTTCTATGATAATCTCTGCAGTGTTGCCATGCTGGAATTGATTTTTAAATGCATCTTTCATCACATCCCAAGTGGTAAAATGGTTTTCAGCAAACTGGCTGAACCACTTATCTGCTAATCCCTCTAATGTGATAGGGAACAGAATAAAAAAGGCATCCTCCCTACCCATTAAGCCTCTAGTGTTACATAGTGCCAAAAACCTTCTAATGTGTTCATCCGGATCCTCCTGAGCTAGGCCTTTGAAAGAAGGAAACTTTATATTTAATCTAGAGAGTAAAGTTTCCAAGTCTACCTGACCCGCCATGCTCTTTACTGATGAGGTTGAAGATAGTAGACTGGAGGACCTTTCAACAACCTTCCTTCTTGTCTGCTTGCAGGTGACCCTCAATGTTTGGGACCGGGTTGCGGTCATGAGCAGCTCATAGCCCACTTACTATGAGACGCTGTCGGAAAGATTTGCATCTTCCAATTGATGACCCGAAAAATTAAAATATTTATTGGTGAATTCTAAACCTCTTTTATATCACTGTTGATCAGTTGTGCTAATTGGATTAACTATTTTGAAAATGTTATCAGGTATGAAGGATGAAGCAGGACATATGTTCATATTAGGGTTTACCCTAAGTACTTAATTAATGAGTATTTATATTTATACATGCTAGAAACATGGGTATATAACTCTAGTTCATATGATTTATGACAATAGGGTTCATTTGAAGGGTCTCAAAAGGTTCTAATAGGTTCATGTTAGAGTTTATTTATGTTCCAAAGGGTTAATGATAGGGTTTATTTAAATGTTAATGAGCTAATGGTAGGATGTGCAAGAATGAAGATTAGCCTTAGTTTGAAGGGTTGAAACAAATAATATTTAATGAAATTAATCTATAATTTAACATTGGTTAACCTACAAATTTAATTTATGGTTTAATTTGTTAATTTAATAGTGTGTATACTTTTAAATACTAAGGTTCTAATTAATTAAACCCTTAAACTAAGATTGAATTAAATGATCTATTTAAAATAAGAAATATAGGCTAATTAAATTAAAAATGGTAAATTAAATGGATAAATAACTAGTGGTCTATATGAGTACTAGGAAAAAGAATGGTTTATAGAAGATGTGTAACTAAAGTGATTGAAAGAGTGGTTGGAATAAATGATGCAATTAAAGGAAGTTAAAGAGAAACTTTAAATGAATGGTGTATATGAAAAAGGTTAAAAGAATGGAGTAAGTGAGTTGTGTAAATAAAGTCAATTTAAAGTGTGGTGAAAGTAAGGAGATTAAAGTGTGGTTGTAGATTAAAAGTTAAAACCAAAAGAGTGGATTAGGAAGGACTTGTGTATGTATTTAAATGTGTGTTGAGCTCAAGTTTCTCCTAATGTTTTTTGGAGTATCGAGAAGCATTGGAGATTAATGAGCAATTGAAGAGCAAATGAAGTGCAGTGAACCTAATGTTTTTTGCAGAAACATTGAAGATTACAATCAATTAAAGTGAAGTGAAGACAATTGAAGTGAAGCGGCAGCCTAAAGATCCATTTAAATCTTATTTCCCATTTAGTCAACTATCCAATTGACTAGACATTTATCCAATTGTTTAGGCCTTCCAGTTGTATTAGAATTATTGATTTGAACCATTAGCTTAACAATTAATTTATTCAAGCAGTTTTGCAACAATATTGTTTCTCATTACTTTCTTTGATGTCTTCTAAGTTAGTTCACGAGTCTGAGCACAGTACTATTGAAAACATAGAAAATGTTCCGCCAACTCTAGACAGACCAGAAACCTCTAGCTTACTTGATAGTTTAGTAGAAGAAACCATGATGGAACGCGTAACAGAAGAGTCACTAGTTTTAATCTCATATCAGGAAGCTGTTGCTAGGTACGAGGCTGCCCGTCCTTACGGTCCATAGCTATTTAAACTATATAAAGATCTTAGTTTCATTCATAGAAATAGGTAATTTAAATTGTTTTGTCATTAGAACCCTTATTTTCATAAGCCTGAGTTTGCTACAGACACCCCGCGTGTGCCGAACAATTTAGGCGGTTGACTTGATCCACCATCCGAGCATCTCTCACGACCCGACAACGCTTGATAAAAATATTTACCTTTTGTTTGATGAAGTAGCACTGTAGACACGTGACCTCTGCTATACTTTGCACTTGGTTTCTCCTAAGCTCAAATCTCCTTGGAAGTCCCACCGGGTGTGCCAAGTTTTCTTGGGGGATTCTTGGACAAGAAGGAGTTTGAGGGTTTGTAGGAGAAAAGGGAAGAGACAAGAAGAGAAAATACACCTTGGAAGCCTCTGCCGATTGATTACAGTAAGACAATTACAATGTTTGAAGCACAATACAAGCCAATACCTCTGTGCACAGTCCCACAGAGTGCTCAATTACAAAATACCAAATATCCCAAAGTCTTCTTGCCGCCGGCCTCCTCTGCACCAGACCTCCACCTGCTTCAAGCTTATCCTTGTGCACACCTTGCAGCAAGCTTCCACTAAGGGGGAGGAATGAATACCTTCTGTCGGCACGCGCACACTACAAGGAGACCTTGAGATCCTTGGGGGACTAGCTTAGCACTCTCTGCACAATCCCTTAGTCACTCTCTATGCACTCCTTCAACTCCACTTCTCTGCGTCGCACACTGGTGACTCTTGCACTTCTCTCTCTTGCTTCACTTAGACTATGCTTCTCTTGCTTACTCTAGAATTGGTCCAAGAATAGTCCTTGCCTTGATTTGAGTGTGTCGATCACGTATGCTCCTAACTGCAAGAGTATCTTGGTGCTCACTTTGATGTCCCAAGATTGTCTTCACAAGTGGCAACCAACGACTCACTCTTTTATCCTGTACTGACTTCAGACTAAAATCCAAAATTTTAATTGGGGGGCCATACTTTCCCCTGTGCGTACGCTGCCGCATCACATACCTTCACATTTCCTTTTAAGTCTTCACTTTTGCACATAAGAGAGGGTTCACCTGAACCTTCCAAAATACTTTAAAAACACTTTGAACCTTAGGGAAATTAGAGAAAATACCTCTGCGATCTGCAACCCACTTTCTCCAATTTACCCTTTGTGGACAATTAATTGTGCACTACCTGTGCACTTTGACACGTGCACTTTAGCACTTTGACTTTGCACCTATTGACTTTGACCTTGACCTTGTTGACTTTGACTAGTTGACATTGACCTTTTGACTTTGACTATAGTTGACTTTGACCACATGACTTTTATGGGCTCAACACTCCTCTAGCAGATTGTCGAGAGCAACTCGAGCATCTTCCTTATCACGTACCATTTGTTCCAATTGAGCGATTTCTTCATCGTGAGCAGCAATAAGGACATTCTTTTCCTTCAATTCCGCAAGCGCGCTGTCCCGTTGAGCAATCAGACTGTCTCTTTCGGTAATTGTTCTTGAAGTTGTTGGAGCTAAATCTGCAATGCATGATTCTTTGCTTTGACCGCCAGTTCCTCTTCTTGGAGCAGGGCAATATCAGCTTCGAGCAATTCCACTTTACTCTGCAACTTCTGCTGAATGTTCTGAGTTGCTATCTTCATCTGGAGGGGCAATTGCTTGGAGAATTGGATAAGAAGTTGGCCCATAGATGCCAATTCTATGAACATAATGACTGGATGGGGAAGAGAAGAAGGAGGTTATGATGATGAGGCAGAGAGCAGATGAGGGAAGGATGGTGGAGAGTAATCGGGAGAAGATAACGGATGAGTTGATGCCTCGCGAATGGAAGTAGAAGGTGCCCCATGAAGAACTGCAACAGGGTCAAGAATGGTAGTTGGCGGAGGAAGAGGGATAAGAGCGGTTGATGCCAAAACTATTCCGGTCTCAATCTGGGTTTCCTCCACAGCAGCTTCGGTAACGGTCTCGGCATTTCCAATCAAATGTGTGACTGCATTTGCTTGGACCGTGACTACATCTGGGTTCTTGGGATGGACAGGGATTTGATAGTACAGAGGCCCTTTTAATTTTTCCCAATTTAACATTCTGTTAACAATTAACTTCTCTCCGATTCAACACTTATCACTACACAATGCGTTTACCATGCGTATCAAGCACTTATGAATTCGCACAGAACTGTTACGATTAATCACAATGTTACGGTGATTAACGGTTAATTATTGGACTTAATAAGCAAACACAGTACTCAGAGTTCTTCAAAATTTGCAACACAGCATCTCCAGTGCTATCGCCCAGACAGACAGTCTGGCGATTCCTCTTGCCCGAAGAATGCCGTGCTTGCCTTTTCATTACTCAAAAGAGGGTTACATCTTTTCGCCACGCCCTTTTAGTGCATACGAATATAGAAAATAAAATTACATAGAGATCCAATCCGGCAAACAAGGCCATGTAACCTAGAAGAGTTTTGAGAAGCAATCACCACTTTTTTATGTTGATTGTAAATCTTGATATTCATTGATAATAACAATGAGTAGTGTTCGATGTCTTTATTAACTTTGGTGCCATTGGTGGTTTCCACATTATGAGATATGAATCCTTTGCCATTAGTATGAATAAGATTCTTACCAAGATCACCTTGCATTAGCACCCACAAGAAAATTGCACTTCTGCAACAATTACAGATTACCTGCAAGAAAAGATGAGTAATACAAAGAAAAGTATACATGTGATCAATGACCTCATAATACATTTTATCACTCTCATGCATGGGATATCACAGTTGTTCCTCATGTAAGACCATGTAACGTGCCCCTAATTAGATGCATGCATGAAGTGAAAAAAAATCAAAACATGTGTTCAAGTGACAAGGTTATGCAATGATCACATGGATCTTGCATGAAGAAGCTTTTCCTTCTCAAGTGTCGATGCTCCAAGGAGGATATGAAGTGATGTGATGGTGATGCACCATAGTGGATTCTCCTTTGCAAGAGCTCCATAATGATGCCCTAACAATAGAAAAATGAGCTCAAGAGGACCAGCATGATGCTTTGCATAGACTTGTAGAATGCGTCGACCTACACAGTACACAACAAGCACGGATTCAGATTTCCTAGGTTTTATAAATGTGGTCGAACCTTGAGCCTATGGCTAGCCAAGCCACTATATGTTTTATTAAATAACATATACAAAAGTATACAATAGCCATTTGGCCTTTCACATGGACACTAATGGTAAAAATCTCCCACTAAAAGCCAATATCGCCAAAAGTGAACTATGGAAGAAAAAAAAGATTGATAAAGGATACCTGTGTGTAAGTATAGAAAATATACTATCCACCTTATGGGTATGTTACACACTATTTTAAAGATCATGGATCAAGTAAGCCCCATCACATGAGAACAATGTCGAAAGCTATCTTATGTTAGAGCCTTAGTCAAACCATATCCAACATTATCTCGAGTATGAACCTTCTCAATAAGAATGTGCTCAATGTCCAATCTAGGTTGCATTATTCATTATTTGACAATTCAATTATTTATGAATAATTATGGAATTTTATGTTGAACCCTTATTATTCGACTGAATTATTTGATGCCATGTCAGCTTATTCGGAGAGGAGTGAATATTCTTTGTGCATGAAAATTCGAAAATTTTTTGATCGAAAAGCTTCGATTGAAAACAATTTCGATAAAAAAACTATCACTCGAATACTTTTTCGATCAAAATGGATTTGGTCCAATATTGTTTTATAAAAAAATGCCCTTAGAATCATATCTCATCAGAGTTACTTTGTTTTTTGCAAACTTGCAGTGTCTTACAAAGAACAAGGTATAAGATCTTGTTAAAAGTATTTAGTTTTTTAGTATTAAATGTTTGTGTGTGTATGATTGTGAGTAAAAAAATATTGTGATTGTTTGAATCAATATTGATTCTTACTCCATAATAGTATGTGTATGTGTATGTGTGTGTATGTCATATGATAGTGACCAAAAATCTAATGTGATTGTGTATGCGCATGTGTGTGTATGATTATGAATTAAAAACTATTATATATGTTTGAAAAGCTTTTATCTTCTTTTTTATAATTGAAGGGTTGAGAAGCTGTTAATAAGTGAACTATAACTTTTTAGGTCTCTAGATGGCTTTGTCTTGTAGACTTATTAACACCTTCGCAGATCCTTGAATTGTAAAGGGATCCAACAAAGTTTCATCCAATAGTTTGTGTATGTGCATATGAGTGTATAATTGTGAATGAAAATGTATAGTGATTCTCTGACTCAACATTGATTCTTACTTCACAATAGTGTGTGTAAGTGCATGTGCATAAGATCGAGAATTTAAAATCTATTGTGACTGTCTGACTCAATATTGATTCCTACTTCACAATAGTATGTAATATTGTATGTATGTGTATGATTGAGAATTAAAATCTATTGTGATTGTTTGATTCAACATTGACTCTTACTTCACAATAGTGTGTAATTGTATGTGTGTGTATGATTGAGAATTAAAATCTATTGTGATTGTTTGACTCAACATTGATTCTTAATTCACAATAGTATGTGTAAGTGTATGTGTGTGTGATTAAGAATTAAAATCTATTGTAATTATATGAATCAACATTGATTCTTACTACACAATAGTATGTGTAATTGTATGTGTGTGTATGATTGAGAATTAAAATCTATTGTGATTGTTTGACTCAACATTGATTCTTACTTCACAATAGTATGTGTAACTATATGTGTACGTATGATTGAGAATTAAAATCTATTGTGATTCTTTTACTCAACATTGGTTCTTACTTCACAATAGTACGTGTAAGTGTATGTGTGTGTATGATTGAGAATTCAAATCTAGTATAATTTTCTGACTCAACATTGATTCTTACTTCACTATATTATGTGTAATTGTATATGTGTGTATGATTGATAATTAAAATCTAATGTGATTTTCTGACTCAACATTGATTGTTACTCCATAATAGTATGTGCTAATGTAATGGACAAGGAAATCACCATTTTATGATCATCTTCGAGTTTTTGGGTGTGAAGCATATGTTCATATACCCAATAATCTTAGATAAAACTTGGACCATAAGTCAAAGAAATGCATTTTTCTTGGATATGGTTAAGAAGGAAAATTTGAATATCGCTTATGGGATCGTGAAACACAGTCAGTGATCAGAAGTAGCAATGTCATTTTCAATGAGTCTAAGATGCATAAATAGACCATTAAGGAAGTGAAGTGAGAAGAGTGGTGTTTGAGGATACTAGTCCTCCAGTTAGCATGCATAAAAATGTTGCACATAGGGACGTTCAAGAGAATGTCCGATTAGATCAATCTACAAATGTTCCTGTTCAACAACCATTGAGATGCTCTGCACGTGTCTCACATCCACCTAATAGATATGTTGTTAACAGATGCTAGTGAGCCTTCTTGCTACAAAAAGGCTATGCAAACAAAGGATCACGTCCAGTGGGAGCATGCCATGAAGAGTGAGTTGGATTCTATTCACAAGAATGGTACTTGGGATTTAGTACCTTTGCCAAAGGGCAGGAAATCTTTACCATGTAAATGGGTATATAAGCTAAAATTCACATCAGATAGTGCTTCTCGAAAGTATAAAGCATGACTTGTTGCAAAGGGTTTTAAGCAACAACATAGTGTTGAATTTGAGGAAATCTTCTCTCCAATGGTCAAGATGACTATCCTATGCATGTTGCTTGCACTCGTTGGAATGGAGGACTTAGAGATAGACCAAATGGATGTGAAATTTGCTTTCTTGCATGGAGATCTTACAAATGAGATCTATATGGAACAACCAAAGGGTTATGTAGTTCCTGGCAAGGAAAGTCTAGTTTGTAAGCTCAAGAAGAGCTTGTATGGACTTAAACTGTCCCCTCAACAATGGTACCAAAGGTTTGATGCTTTTATGAAGTCTCAAGTCTATTCTTGAAGCAATGAGGATCATTATCTCTACACAAAGAGATGCTCAAATGGCAACTTGATATGCTTGATACTTTATGTCGATGATATGTTGATTGCTAGGAAGTCTTCTTATGACTTGTCAATTCTCAAAAAGAAGTTGAGTCAGACATTTGATATGAAGATTTGGGGGAGGCCAAACATATACTTGGCATGCACATTACTCGTGATGGGAGTAAAAGATGCATGTACTTGTCTCAAAGTGAGTACATATCCAAAGTACTTCATAGGTTCAATATGTAGGGTGGAAAGGCATTGAGTACATCTTTACCCACATATGTGAAATTGAGCAAGGATGATTGCCCCAAATTAGATTAGGAAAAGGAATTCATGAACAAAATTCCTTATCACTTTGCTATTGGTAGTCTCATGTATGATATGGTAGCCACGAGATCATGCATTGCATTTGCATTGGGAGGTATGAGCAGATATATGTCTAATCCTGGCAAGAAACATTGGGAAGTGGTCTAACTGAATGGCGCTAAGTTTAAGTGTCTATGCTTAGGTAGAGGGACAACTTTTGTGTTTATACACAGATTCTGACGATGCTCATTGTGTAGACAATCGTAAGTCTACATCACGGTACATTTTTCATTTTGCTGGAGGTGCTACGTCTTGGAGATATCGTCTTCAAGAATTTATAGTTTTTTCTATCACAAAAGCAGAGTATGTTGCAACAAGTGAGGCATGTAAGGAAGCATTGTGGTTTTCTCGTCTTCCTTTTGAAATGGGTCTACCTCAACATGTACCTCATTTGCTCAGTGATAATCAGAGTACCATTTCTTTGGCTAAGAATCTGGTCTATCATGCAAAGACCAAGCACATTGAGGTGAGGTATCACTTCATTAGAGATTGCTTAGCCACTGAGTGAATAATTCTTGAGAAGGTTTATACTCGAGATAATGCTGCAAATGCCTTGACTCAAGTTCTACCACAGGATAGTTTTTGACACTGTTGTCACTTGATGGGGGTTACTTGATTCATGATCTTACACAGTCACTTGTATACTGTGTAACATGCCCATCAGGTGGGAGGTATAGTTTGTATACGTTTGCTCAGATATTCTTTATCATTCTTCATTTTTTCTCCCATAGTTACTTTGGCCATATTGGCCTTTAGTGGGAGATTGTTACTGTTAATGTTCACGTGAAAGACCAAATGACCACCGGACACTTTTGTAAGTTAGATATGCTCAATACACCACCCTCAAGTGACCACAAATGATCCATGGTGCTCTAAGTTGTAAGGCCCCCATTATGAGGAGAAGCCATTGTGAGAGCCCAGACATTTGTGGAACCATATTTTCCAGGTTAGATGAGGTCTATGTGTGACCGTTGATGGTTATAGATGATCTATGTGAGCTTAGCCATTAGGTTAGGTAGGGCATAAACTTCTGGGCCATTGGGTTGGTATTGAAGGAAAAAATAAAGGCCCTATGGCATCTCACGGTTTCCCCATAGAAACTTAATGGGGGGAGTGCCCTTCTGTGGGGTCCAGCGGGCCTATCCCCCTAGCCCGTAGGGCTGAGATAGTAGGACTTTTGGTCATGGAGATATTGTCGGATTGCATATTTTTTTGACTATTGAGTATCTCTCGATTGCGTTTATCTATACTGACTCCCCTTGTAAAAGCTATATAAACATGGCCTAAGTTGAGCTTTGTATAGCATTGCACACTAGTAATCCCTTCATCTAGAGTCTATCTAGATTGCCATCTAAGCTCCACATTGGGAGTGCATGGGTGGACAGCACCATCATTGTAACTACATTACACTCGACATGATTTCTCTATCTCTTAGTCTGCGTCTATCTTTGTCTGCATTTTTCTCTCAACTCTATCTATAGGTTTATTCTACCGTGCTGTTATTTTCTTACATGGTATCAGAGCATAGGAGGCTCTCAGTGGTGAAAAAGTAGAAACACAAAGGTTGTAGAGGTCTCAACAACAAAAGAGAGAAGATGTCAAGCGGTGCATCATCATCTACGATTGGGAATCAAGGTGGTTCATCATTAGGAGTAGGTGGAGTAAAAATAGGAGCAGCAGTGATGCCGGTCATCCCAACGTTGTGGATATGAACACCAGCCTTCACGAAAGGTAAACTTGATGGTACGAACTACACCCTGTGGAAGTTCAAAATCACTTCTATCCTTGATTCATATGAGCTTTTGGCGAGTATTCTTGGGACTGATTATGAGCCCCATGAAACACCTGATCCAAATAATCATGGTCGAATGATTCCTCTTGATGTTGATCTTCTACGTGCTTGGAAACATAGAAATGCAGACGCACTCTATGCTCTAGTTACAAGTACTTCTAATACTGTTCTGACTCTCATTCAGCATACTATCAAGGCATGTGAAGCATAGAACATATTGATAAATCAATATGAAATTCGTAATTAGACACGGATTCAAAACTTGGAGAATATAATCAGCTAGCAACAGAAAGGTTTGTTGATGGGGAGACTATAGAGGTGTTTATCACTTGCATAAAGAATCTACAAGATCAAATGGTGAGAGCAGGAGTACAAAAATCAAGCGAGGAGCTAGCTCCATGTTGTCTTTGAATCTACCCAGCTAAGTTTGATGGTTTGGTAACTACTCTTAATACTTAAATCAGACCTCAACCACTAACTTTTGAAGAATTCAGTGCCTTACTCATGGAGGAGGGGCTCTGGATCAAGGCAAGGAGTGGTGGCAGCAAAGAAGATGCTGCATTCAGAGAAAATGCCAAAGGAGGCAAAGCAAACTCTTCAAAAGATGGAGACAAAAAGAAGAACAACAAAAAGAAGTTCAAGGGAGAGTGTTTCCACTACGAGAAGAAAGGATAGAGAATCCAAGACCGTCGCATCAAGAAGGCAGAAGAGAAGAGTGGCTCTTCAAAAGGTGGCAAGCACAAGGAGTCTATCAACATAGGAAAAATAGAGCTTGATTTATTTGTTACAATAGAGGAGGTGTGCTCCTCGGCTGAAGATTCAAGGACATATGACCCATGGGTGTTTGACAGTGGTGCATCTCATCACATGATGAGTAGAAAAGACCTTTACAGTTCCTTATAGCCTCTAAAGGAACCCATCATAGTAAGGGTAGGGAAGAATGCAAGATGTCCTATAGAGGATGAAGGTATGGTTTCTTTCATTAACTCTAATGGAAATATCAAAAAGCTTTCAAATGTGTTGTATGTTCCACAAATAAAACAAAATCTACTTTCAATAGATTCTACAACTGATCAAGGTCATCAAGTATCTTTTAGTAAGACAGCAGTTAAGATTATGGACAGTAACAACAACATTGTTGGGACTGTCATAGGGAGGGATACCCTGTATGAGTTGTGTGCTCTTATAGCCACTACAAATGTGGGCACAAGTAAGCTATGGCATGAGAGATTCGGCCACATTGGATATCCTGTATGAAGGGAGATGCATCGTAGGGGTATGGTTGCACACCTACCATCGATTTTAGAAATGAAGGAACAATGTGAAGCTTACATGATGGGCAAGCAAGAGAGGAAGGCGTTTCCACAAGAAAGCAAGAATAGGGCAAGCTATCCTCTAGAGTTTTTGCATGCTGACTTATGCGGAAAAATACCTACACAGGTCTTGTGTGGATCTTCCTACTTTATGTTACTTGTCGATGACTATAGCAAGAAGATGTGCGTGTACTTCCTTCGTGATAAGGATCAAGCTTTTGGTAAGTTTAAAGAATGGCTTCAGCTTGCTGAAAGTGAAATAGGGAAGAAGATGAAGAAATTCAGGATAGGCGATGGTGGTGAGTTCACATCAATAGAGTTTGAAGATTTTTGCAAGAGCAAGGGAATCAAGCATCAACTCATAATGGCATGTAGTCGTCAACATAATGGTGTTGCAGAACGTTGGAATCAAACCATCATTGAGATGGCAAGGTGCATGTTGAAAGGAAAGGGTTTGCCTAATCAATTTTGGGCAGAGGCTATCAACACTACTATCTACATCTTGAACTGAAGCTACACCAAGGCACTTGATGGAAAGACTCCACAAAAAGCCTACACTGGTAAAAATCCTTCTGTTTCCCATTTCAAAGTATTTGGAAGTGACTGTTATGTACATGTTCTAGATAAGGAGAGAAACAAGCTTCAACCAAAAAGCATCAAATGTATCTTCCTAGGTTAAAGTGAAGATAAGAAGGTTTATAAGCTTTATGACCTTGAGGCTAAGAAGATCATGGTGAGTCACGATGTGCTGTTTAAGGAGGAGCACTTGCATGCAGTGGGGGAGGAAAAGAGAGCTTCCACTTTATCATCAGGCAAAGGGGCAATCCACTATGAACATGGCCCAAGAGCTATCCCTTCTACACAAGAGAAGGAAGCATCATTTTTTGATGATGAGTCTGAAAGTCACCAACCTGCTGACACCCAAGTGGAAAAGCCATTGCCACGTTGGGTGAGGCAGCTCTATGATTATGCAAAGCCCATCCCACAGTCACTAGAACAGCTTGCAAATGGACCGAGGCAATCATATAGAATAGAGGAACAGAGACGGGTAAGTGCCTATATTGTAAACATAGCCTTGATGGCTGATCTCATTCAAGAAGAAGCAAAGGAGCCAACAAATGTGGAAGAGGCACTCCACAATCCGAATTGGACAACTACCATGGAAACAGAATACAACAATATCATGAAGAATGGAACTTGGGAGCTAGTGAATCGACCCACTAAGTGTAAATTCATTGGCACCAAGTGGGTCTGGAAGCTAAAGTACAAGGCTGATGGTACTCTAGAATAGTAAAAAGCAAGACTTGTTGCAGAGGGCTACTCACAAGTTGAAGGCATTGATTTTTGTGAGTCATTTGCCTCGACTGCAAGAATGACTACTATCCAAGTAGTACTAGCTGTGGCTGCACATAAGCATTGTCTAGTCTATCACATGGATGTCAAGTCAGCATTCCTAAATGGGACCTTAAGGAGGAGGTATATGTGTCTCAGTCACCAGGGTTTGAGGCTCTCCATTCAGAGAACGAGGTATGTAAGCTAAAGAAGGCAATATATGGGCTGAAACAAGCCCCTAGAGCATGGTTCCAATGGATAGATAACTATCTCTTGGATCTAGGTTTCAAAAGATGTGCTTCTGATGCTAACTTGTATGTTCTAAAGAGAGGAGGGATGGCAATTGTTCTTGTACTCTATGTAGATGACCTTGTGATTACAAGCAATGATGATCCTCTTCTTCAACAAACAAAAGATGCCTTGATTTAAGAATTTGAAATAATAGACTTGGGCTTAATGCATTATTGCTTAGGCCTTGTTTGGAAAGAACCAAGGAAGATTTTCATCTCTCACCAAAAGTATGCAAGACAGATATTGAAGGCATTCGACATGGAGGATTCCAAGGAAATTTCTACACCTATGGAGGTCAACACAAAATTATCTATTGGAGATACTTCACCTCCATTGGATATTGGAAAATATAGGAAATTGGTTGGAAGTCTCATCTATGTGTGCAATAGCAAACCAGATATCCCTTATGTTGTTGGAGCAGCAAGCGGGTTCTCAAATAAGCCTTTCCAAACTTATTGTAAGGTAAGCATGCAGATACTTAGGTATGTGAAAGGAACCACTAATTATGGTATTCTTTATGAAGAAGGATAATCTATGGTTGGATACTGTGACTCAAATTAGGTAGGAGATATTGATACCAGAAAATCAGTTTCTGGGTATTGCTTTTCTTTAGGATCAGGGATCTTCTCTTGGATTAGTAAGAAGCAACAAACTATAGCATTATCTTCTACTGAAGCTGAGTACAAAGTTGCATGTGTTGTAGCATGTGAATCAATATGGTTCAGGAGGATCCTATGGCTCATAGGAATACAAGGATAGGAGGCTATAGAGTTGAAGTGTGACAACCAAAGTTGCATGGCCATCGCCAAGAATCTTGTGTTCCATGCACATACCTAGCACATAGAAATTCAGTATCACTATGTGCACGAGTTGATTGAGGAAGGGGTCATGGAGATAAGCTATTGTCCAATTGAAGAAAATGGAGTAGACATATTCACCAAGCCTCTTGGGAGAGAGTAACTTCTTTGACACTTTCCAAAGGTTGGGATTGGACCAAGGAAGTAGTTCACCGTAGGGTGGACATTGAGGGGGGGTGTTAGATATGCTCAATACTCCACCATCAAGGGACCACAAATGATCCATGGTGCTCTAAGTTGTAAGGCCCCATTATTAGGAGAAGCCATTGTGAGAGCCCAAACATTTGTGGAACCCTAATTTCCAAGTTAGATGAGGTCTATGTGTGACCGTTGATGGTTATAGATGATCTATGTGAGCCTAGCCATTAGGTTAGGTAGGGCATAAACTTTCGGGCCATTGGGTTGCTATTCAAGGCAAAAATAAAGTCCCTGTGGCATCGCGTAGTTTCCCCATAGAACCTTAATGGGGGGAGTGCAGAGGGGGGCTTGCCCCCTTCTACGAGGTCTGGGGGGCCTATCCCCCCAGCCCATAGGGCCAAGACGATAGGACTTCTAGTCGTGGAGATATTATCGGATTGTACATTTTGTCGACTATTGAGTATCTCCTGACTCTGTTTATCTATACCGAAACCCCTTGTAAAAGCTACATAAGCATGGCCCAAGTTGAGCTTTATATAGCATTGTGCACTAGTAAGCCCTTCATCTAGAGTCTGTCTAGATCGCCATCTAAGCTCCACATTCGGAGTGCATGGCTGGATAGCATCATCGTTGTAATTGCATTATGCTCGGCAATCTGAGAATTTGAGTTCTCTATCTCTTAGTCTACGTCTATCTTTGTCTGCGTTTTTCTCTCAACTCTATCTACAAGTCTATTATGTTGTGTTGTTATTTTCTTACATTGTATATGTTCTTTAATAAAACATATAGTGGCTTGGTCAATCACAGATTGTAAGTTCGACTGCATTTGTAACACCTAAGAAGTCTATGTTCATGCCCCCTGTGTATTGTGTTTTCTGCACATTGTGCAACCTTTGTGCGAAGTATCATGTGCAGCATTTGAAGCTCGATTTTTTGTTCAGAAGATATCTTCATGGAGCTCTCGAGAAAGAGAGCACACTTTGGTGCATTGCTATCAAAATACTTCAGCAAGTTATGCAAAAAAATGTAAATCTCAAGGCCTCACATCAAAAAGATTGAAGAGCATGAGTAGTTCACAACACTTTTGAAGTAGTCCAAGTGTAGAGCAAGAACGAGTAGATGTATCAATGATAATAGAGGATCCACATGATATTTATACTCAAGTATCACAAAATACTCTTGAGAATAATCAAGATACATGTACTCCATTTTCTCTAGCTACATCAAGAAAGAGTTTTCTTTTGGAGCCAATGAATGTAGTAAAAATGGTGGATCTAATAATGTGTCACCATGCTTTATCCATACTAAATCACAACATACAATACCTATAGCTTTGGAAAAGCAAGATTATCCCAAGCTTCATCTTAAATGGACTCAAGTATTTTTAGCATCTGGGATTCCTTTCAATGTTATTTGTAATCCTATTTTCAAAGATGCTTTGATGTCAATTACATGGAAAGGATTCACCATGATAGATTACAATAAAATGTGAATAGAGTATGTCGATAAAGTGAAGAAACATACTAAATCCATTTTAAAATTAACAATGCTTGATTATGTACCCATCTACGGATGCAAAATAGCACTAGATGGATGGAAAAGTTGTCAAAAGAATGCATTGATTAATGTCATGGTTATGTGTCCAAAGGGAAGCTATTGAAACTTCTCGTAAAGAGAAAATTTTAGCTTTTCTTATAAAGATATATGAACATGATATATCACGCATGGGTGGTCAAAAGAATGTGACTACGATAGTGACTAACAATGCATCTAATTTTTGAAGGGTTGGAATTGCAATACAAAACAAGTATGAAGGCATTACTTGGGTTCCATGTGCAATAGATAAACTAAATCTATTATTGAAAGATATAGGTAGATTATCTTTCATTATACAAAGTTTACTAGATGCAAATCATGTGGTCAAATTTTTTAGAGGGCATCAATTTTCATATTTGCTCTTTCATTCAAAATCTCCCAATAAATAACTTCATATCTTTTGTGCTACACAATTTGCAATAGGCTATATTGTGCTCAGTGGATTATTGGAAGTCAAGCTAGCTCTTCTAGAAATGATTGCGGATCGAAGATGGGAGGCATGGCTAGAGAAGTATCCTTCTTATCAAGTTGCAGCTTTGAAGTGTATCTCTAATACAATCACAAAATTTTTGGTGTAATCCTGAAAAAATCATCGATATCATTAAACCTTTTGTGAAACTTTTACTAATTGTTGATACTAATAAGTTTGTGATAGGAAACGTTTATTGGATTATGTCAGAAGCTATTCAAAAAGTGAAAGAATTTAGTCAATTTTCATTGTGAGAAAAAACACAAACTGTATCGTTAGCAGAGAAAATATGGAAGCAAATGCATAGTCATTTACATGGAACAACGTTCATCTTGGATTCAATATTTGAACTCAATGGTCAAGCATCAAACAAAGAATTCATGGTGAATTTCAAAAGCACATGTTAGCTATTACTTCCAGGCGCAGGTGGTTGAGATGCATTCCACCAAAGAGTAGCTTATGCAAATTGAGAAGGATGTTTTGGAGATCTATGGCACATTGAAGCGATTCGAAAGAATCCACCTCCTATATGGTGGAAAGAGTATGGAGGTGAAGCAGTGGAGTTGCAACATATATCTATGAGAGTGCTTTCAATAACAGCTTCAAGTAGTAGTTGTGAATGTAATTGGAGTGCATATGATTTTCTTCATTCAAAATGAAGAAATCGATTAAGTGTATCATGTGCCAATGATTTGGTATATGTTTTTTGTAATGTGCATTTGTTACATGCTCCAACCAAGATAACTTCTACAACACCACAACAAACTTTTAGAGAATTTCAAACTCATGAAAGTTTAACAAATGATTTGTGGAGTGATCATGATTTAGATGTAGATCACAACGATGGTTCAGACATGGAAGAAATAGATGACATGGTACCTGTAATAGATGATGATATTCAAAATGAAGAAAATGATGTACTTTGAATTTTGGTTAGGTTCAATTGAAAAAACGATGTCTTTATCATAAAGTGATGTCTTTGATTACAAAAAGTCGCTTATCTATTTAGTGTTTTTTTGATTGAATAATTCATTGATAGTGAACCGATCAAAAGATGATGATGCCTCTGATAGTCTTCCATATCTATTCTCATATGCATCAAGAGATATTTGTACATTTTTCACTTGATTTTCTAATATATATATATATATATATATATATATATATATATATATATATATATATATATATATATATATATATATATATATATATATATATATATATATATATGTGTGTGTGTGTGTGTGTGTGTGTGTGTATGTATGGATGTATGTGTCTATGCATGTGTGTATGTATGCATGCATGTGTATGTATATTTATGTATGTACATGTGTGTATATGTATATATATGTATGTATATGTGTGTGTATGTGTATTTAGGTGTGTATCACATGGTGCTTGCTTCAAACCATATCGAACCTTTTTAACCTACACACTTTGTTCTCATACTATTTTTGAACAAAACCGTGGGGTTGAAAAATGTACACTTCTTTACCCAAGTCACCATTCAACAGTGCAATTTTAATGTCCAACTTATGTACATTCCAACCATGATGAGCTGCAAGTGCATAGATGCTAGTAACAGTTGTCATTTGGCATGTAGGAGCAAAGGTCTCATCCAAATCAATGCCTCTTTCTTGAGCATAACCCTTTGCAACAAGCCTAGCCTTATACCTCTCAATTTTTCCATCAAGCTTACACTTCAGCTTGTATACCCACTTCGTGTCAATGGCCTTCTTGCAAAGGATGCAAGTCATGTAAAGGCCAGGTACCATTTTTCATAATAGCATCATATTTTGATTGCATAGTAGCCATCCAATCTCCCAAATTTTGTGCTTCATCAAATGAACAAGCTCATTCTCACCACAAACACTAGAGGCAGCCATAGCACAGCAATCTGATGCAAAAGAAGCACTATGAGAGCCTGAATGAGTATGATATGATAGAAATGCATCTAATTTGCTATCTCACAAAAGTCTACACCAGCCATTTTGGCATAGTTTTTGTCTCCTCAATATCAGCTCTCTCATCAACAAGTGCATCATGTAAATCTGCATCAAACATGGAATGATCTGCATCATCATATGAAATCTATAAAGGCTGAGAAATTTCCTCATTTGGACCAGCACTAGATTGTCCACCTGTAAAGAGAGGCAGTAAAGTGGCATACACATCTTTGGAGCTAAGTTATGTCTCCTTAATACATAAAGTAATGGCTGAATAGCATATCCACAAAAGCAACATCACTGTTGGAGCAAGTCTATGACAAGCCTAAGTATTGGCTTGAGTCTCACAAAGTTTTAGAAGAAGTTTTAAAAAGAAGACTATGTAAAGTTCACTTGTGAACTACCTCTTGTAACTTTTGAAGAGTTTACTTAATGTAAAAGTAAGAGAATCTTAAGTGGTTGAGTCCACTTGATCAAGAATGGAAAGAGGAGCCACGAATTCGTGATTTGTGGTAGGTAGAGAATCAAATCAATCATTGATTGATTGGAGAGTGATTGAGGGAAGTTAGCCTCCCAAACTCAACTATAAATAGATGGTAGTTTTAGTCGTGGTTAGAGAGACCTATGTGAAGACCTCCAAGAGCTGGGCTTTATGCCATATCAAGGTGTGATTACAAGGCACACATATGTATCAGTAAGTCATTGTATTGTACAAGCAATATACTTTCATTTTCATGATTATTTGAGTTCATCTTTCCATGTTCTTGTGAAGTGTACTACTCACTGCCATTACTCTCAGTTTTCTCAGTCAGCTTGCAGATATGTTTTCTCTGAGCTTGGTGCATCATTTTCAGTGATTTAACTTGGTAAAGTTATCTCTATAAGTCTACTATTTTCTCACAAATTGTCATGTCATTTGGATGTTGCAATCTTCAGTTATGTTCATTTGAAGTCAACAGGGTCTGTTCATCTTCACTTCTCTGTCAGGTACCCGACTTTTTCACTCATCTTGTCAGAGCCATTTCGCAGTGGTTACTTATCCAAATTCAGTGATTTAAATCTTGTTGGATTCAGCTTACTGTCTAGTATAACCATACAATTTTTCATAATCATTGAACTTTTACATTTTGAGTTATGTTGATTTTTTTGCTCACTGGTCTATTTCTGTAGCAGCCCGTGAAAATCGGGATGATGTCATCACTTGTTAAAACTCATTCTCAGTGTGTGGTTCATTATTTTTGATGAGATTACTCTTGAAAGTTAGCTCTTTAAGTTTCCTAGACTTCCCCAAGAGGAATTGAGCTAATTGCTGTTGTGCTCAGAGAACTATGTAAAACACTGGGCAGGTGTATGAACCAAGAATAGCAAGTTTTCACCTCTGAGCTAACTCCAACTTATCTGTTTTGATCTATCTTTCTGAGAGTGATATTCCAAGGTACATAGGGTGTCTAATACATCCATTGGCAAGCTAAAAGGTCCCACCATATACTCCTGGAGTTCATTTGGCTGGTGTAGATCAAGGATTTTGCAACACCTCTTCATCTTCAAGCACATACCTATCCATCTCTTCATAGTGGTATCAGAGCAAGGTTGGACAACATGGCAGATGGATTTCCTTCATCAATTGACAGATTAGATAGAGGTAACTACTCAGCTTGGTCATTAAGAATGGAAGCCTATCTCCAAGGTAGAAGTTTATATGGTTATGTGGCTGGAGATGAAGTTATGCCAAGTTTCAGGAACAAAAGTCAACCAACACAAGAAGAGCAAGAAAGATTGAGCACATGGTGCTCCAAGGATGCACTTGCAAGGTCTTATCTCCTCAACTCTATCTCAGATTTTTTGTTGCCTCACATTAGAAGTTGTAAGACATCTCAGGAAGTGTGGGATGCACTTGAAGCTTTCTTTTCTTCAAGTACCAAAGTTAGGAAGCATCAACTATGGCTGGATTTCACAACTCTCAAGAAGGCTCCCAAACAAAATGTGACTGATTTTGTCATAAAGCTCAAGGACATAGCGGATCAGTTGGGAAGCATTGGAGAGATAATAGATGAAGAACAAATTGTAAGGCAGGTCATCAATGGCTTGAAGGCAGATGACAAGTGGGAAGCATTCACCACAGCTATGGATTTGTACATGGACATGCATGTACCTGATTTCAATACACTCATTGGACAACTACTTACTCAAGAGGCAAAGCTTATCAAAAATGGAGAAAGCTCTAAAGGTAATCAATCTTCAGCTTTATACACGGATAAAAGCAAGTCTAAAGATAACAAAGGAAAGGCAAAGAAAGTGGATGATGAAGCAGGTACATATCAAGCTAACTATGCAGGTAGAGGAAGACATGGCAGAGGTAGAGGAAGAGGAGGTAGACAAGGCAGGGGGAGATCCCAAGACTCCAACTCATGTTCTATTTGTGGATTAACTAATCATACAACTGAAAATTGCTTTAGGAATTCCAGGAATCAAAGAGGCAGAGGATACAATAGAGGAAGTTATGGCTACTCAAGAGGAAGGTTCAACAACTACCATGGCAACTACAACAACTACAATCATTCAAACTATCAAGGAGGCTACAAAGGAAGGAGAGACTACAATAACTACACAGAAGACTCAAACAAAGAGGATTCATTATTGATCATGAACATGGCTATGCCACAAGGTAAATCTGATGAGCATGTTTTCTACATAGATTCAGGTTGTTCAAATCATGTGGCAGGAAATGTGGCACTCCTATCAGATTTAGAAGATCCAAGGAATAAGCATGAGGTACAAACAGGAGATGATACAAAACATCCTGTGGAGAAAATAGGCAATGTCAAAGCACCTGATGGAAACATCAACCTACTCAGTAAGGTACTCTATGTCCCTACCATTACAAAGAATTTGATAAGTGTTGGGCAGATAGTAGAGAAAGGGTTGCAAGTCAGGTTCACAAAAGCAGGAGCATTTGTTGAAGATCCAAGTCAAGGATTCAGAAGAATTGCAAAAGGTGAAAAGACAGGTAGATTGTTCACATTTGAATTACACGACACTAGAAACATTGCTCTCTTTAATTATGGTAGTCAGACACTCACAGAATTGGAAGTATGGCATAAAAGGTTAGCACATATTGGTGAAAGGTCATTAAAGCAAATCTGCAGGGACCAAAGTGTACTTGGACTTCCTAATTTGTCAAAACAACATATGATTTATAAGTGTAGTGCATGTCAATTTGGAAAGTCTCACAGGTTACCATTCATGAAGAAAGGTTATATGCATGGAGATCTCTTGGAGTTGGTTCATACAGATGTATGGGGACCTAGCAAGGAAGCTTCAATATCTGGATCAAGGTATTATGTTTCCTTTATTGATGATTGCAGCAGATGGACTATCCTATTCTTTATGAAACACAAAGATGAAGTTTTTTCATGTTTCAAAAGATATTTGGCTCTTGTGGAGAATCAAACAGGTAAATCACTAAAAAGGCTAAGGTCAGATGGAGGGTTAGAATACTTCTCCCATGAGTTTGATTCTTTTCTTCAAGAAAGAGGAATCAAAAGAGAGGTAACTACAAGGTACACTCCTGAGCAAAATGGAGTGGCAGAAAGGAGGAATAGGACAATTGTTGAAGCTGCAAGGTCTATGTTAAATGAAAAGTATTTACCTAATTACTTATGGGCTGAGGTTGTATCTACATCCACTTACTTGATTAACAGGTTGCCTTCAAAATCCCTTGATGGGATGACTCCATATGAGGCTTGGAATGGAAGAAGACCAAGCTTAGATCATTGTAAAATTTTTGGATGTATTGCTTTTGCTCATGTTCCTTCACAGGTTAGAGGCAAGATGGATCCAAAGGCAGAAAGGTGTGTATTTATTGGATATGACAACAATCAAAAGGGCTATAGGTTATACAACCCTACAAACAAAGGATTCTTGGTAAGCAGAGATGTAGTTTTTGATGAGAACAATTCATGGTATGAAGATTCATGCAGGAAGGTCAATTTACCATATAATCTTGAAGAAGATTTTCCAAAGCTTGGTAGAGAACAACCGAAGATTGAAGAACAAGACACCTCAGAGGATGATGAAGAATCTCAGATGGAAAAGATCAAAGCATGGAAGTCTAAAGGTAACGCAAAATTGCAGGAACTTGGACATGAGGCAGAATCATCACATCATGGCCTAAGAAGATCTATGAGGGAAAAGAAAAAACCAGAAAGGTATGGGTTTGACACCTCATTAGTAGCTAAACATTCTATCTACATAGCACAGGACATAAACCAAGAGGAGCCATCATCATTTGAAGAGGCCAAAGCAAAAACAAAATGGAAGCATGCAATGAAGGAAGAGATTGAAGCACTTGAGGAAAACAACACTTGGGATTTGGTGCCCAAGACTTCATCCATGAAGGTAATAGGCTCAAGATGGGTCTATAAACTCAAGAAGAATTCTGATGGTTCCATTAACAGGTATAAGGCAAGGCTTGTAGCAAAAGGCTTTGCACAAACTCAGGGAATTGATTATGAGGAGACCTTCTCTCCTGTGGCAAAGATGCCTACTATTAGGGTTTTGCTTAGTATTGCCTCTTCCAAGAATTGGAAGATACTTCAACTAGATGTAAAGAATGCATTCTTGAATGGTTGGATAACAGAAGAGGTATATATTGATGGAGAGTGTTAATCTCCAAAAGAATAACCTATTCTTGTGATTAGAGCACCTCTATACCAAGAATAAGTCAAAAACTTTCCACTCTTTAGAGGATCAACTTCTAATTATCAAAAGATGAACAAATCTGTGAAGAAGGTGATACATAGAAAAGTCTGCTGCACTATTTCCTTACATTGACTTATCAAACGTGTAAAGTTTTTGATGAAACTTTGTACGAATCATCTCCTAGAGATTGCGCAACTACTCCAAGTTGAATCTCATCAAAAGATTAAGTGTAGCTTGAGAAATCAACTTCTCAAGTTACCTATGTCAGAAACTGTTACTCAGAACAGTCGACTTTATACCTGTAACTTTTAAGACTTGGTTCTCCTTGAATAGAACCCGTTTTACAAAATGCTTCTAGACATAAGTAGCTTATCTTCCAACTTAAAGATTAAGCCCTCACTCATGCAAAACTTTAAACTGTGCTAGGAGAAATGACCAAAACATTAACTTCGAAATATGCGCCTGTTTTAGGAACCTGTGAATACACTTCACATATGAATGTTCCTACACTTAATTCACTCAGCCTGATTACAATTGGAAGCTGAAACTTTGCACAGAGGTCAAGCAACTCTCAACTTAGACTTGTACAAAAGCATTCCACAATTGATCTACTGTAGAAGGAGAACACGCAGAAACATCGGGCGCAAAATTTTTCATTTACTCAGAGAAAATACAACTGAGTGATGAGAGCTAACTTAAATTCACTTTCCTCTATCTTATGACTTCTATCTCCCTCATTCTTGACATCTGACTATTGTCACATATGCTCTCATACATGCCCCGACTTTTCTCAAGGTATTTATAGATAATTTGTACATAATTCTTACTGAACAAAAGATCTAAGTCATCTATGACTATGCTAATGTACATATGTGTACACTTCTCTTGTCCTCTGATTGTAATCTTCTTCCACACTTTAGGAATTGATTCTTCCTTCATCATTTGATCTTCCAAGCCTTCAATTGGTGATTGGTCTGCACCAACAGCTCCCCCTCAATCATCAATTGAGGTCTTCTCTGTCTTCTTGATACTTGCCATGTCTTTGAACCTTTGTAACTTAGGTCCATCCAGACTCTTTGTCATCATATCTGCCACTTGTTCTTTTGTTGGAGTGTACATCACTTCAATCTCTTTATCAAGTACCTTTTCCCTCAAAAAATGATACTGAATCTCTATATGCTTAGTCCTGGCATGAAAAACAGGGTTAGCTGCCAAATACAAAGAACTCATGTTGTCTCCAAAAATTATTGGAGTACTATGATCAAACTCAAAACTCTTCATCAATGTCTTCAACCATATCACTTCCTTTGCAGCTTCTACCATCCCCTTATACTCAGCTTCTGTGGATGATAAAGCAACTGTATGTTGCTTCTTTGAACACCAAGACACTAACTTGTCTCCAACATAACATAGATATCCATGAGTAGACCTTCTATCATCTGAGTCACCTGCCCAATCTGCATCACTAAACACTTTGATTCTTGTGTCAGAAGTGAAACCATAATACAAACCTTCACTTAGGGTTCCCTTGATATATCTGAGTACCCTTTGGGCTGCAATCCAATGAGTCTTCTTTGGACAATGCATGAATTGTGACAACACACCTACTGCATATGATAGATCTGGCCTTGTCAAGGTAGCATAGATTAAACTACCTACCAAACTCTGATATTTCTTCATGTCATTGAACTCTTCACCTCCATACCTGCTTAATTTATGATTTACCTCCAATGGAGTGGTTGAGGTCTTGCAATCTTCCATGTTAAACTTGATCAAAAGATTCTTCAAGTATCTCTCTTGTGAAACATATACTCCATGTTGAGTATACACAATCTGCATTCCTAGAAAATAAGATAAGTTTCCCAAGTCACTTATCTTAAACTCCTTCTCTATTTGTTTCTTGAGTTCATTGATTCCTTGAGCATCTGTTCCTGTAACAATAATATCATCAACATAAATGCACATGTAAATATATCCATTTTCACTTGTCTTCACTAGCAAGCTACTATCTGCCTTTGATGCTTGAAACCCACATTCATTCAAGAACTTGACCAATCTGTAATTCCAAGCTCTTGGGGCTTGCTTCAACCCATATAAAGCTCTCTTGAGCTTACACACATAATCTGATCCAATTGATTCCATAAAGCCTTCTGGTTGCTCCATATATACTTCATCTGCAATGTAACCATTAAGAAATGCATTCTTCACATCCAATTGTGATAATTTCCATCCCTTGCAAGTAGCAATAGCAATCAATGTCCTAATTGTAGACATCTTAGCAACAGGACTAAAGGTTTCATCATAATCTACCCCATAAGTTTGGGCATAACCTTTAACCACAAGTCTAGCCTTATATCTAGACACCTTACCATCTGCAAACCTCTTTGTTTTATATACCCACTTGCATCCAATGACTTTCTGATTCTTTGGTCTTGGTACTAATTCCCAAGTTTCATTTTCAAGTAGAGCATCATACTCTTCTTGCATTGCCTTCTCCCAATTCTGTTTACCTTTGGCTTCTTCATAAGTGGTTGGATCTTCTTCTGTTTTCACAATGTAGGCATAATCTTTTGTTGTTAGGAAAGATGTATCATAACTATACCTTATAGGCTCTTTCCTTTCTCTTGTAGATCTCCTGATTTCTGCACTTCTTGAAGTTTCAGCCTCATTTGATTCTGGATCAAATCTTGGCCCTTCTTCTACATGATCCTGCACTCTACATCTAGAGTCAACTTCATCAACAATTTCTTCACATACTTTTACCTTTGCCTTTCCTTTCCTTTGTATTTCTTCAACACCTGCATACTCATTTGGTGATCCTGTATACCACATGTTTTGCTCATCAAATGTCACATCTTTAGTAACAAGAAATTGCTTTGTGGATGGACTCCACAACCTGTAACCCATTTGTCTATCATCATATCCAATAAACACATACTTCTCTGCTTTTGGTTCTAGCTTATGTCTTAATTGTGAAGGAACATAAGCATATGCAATACATCCAAATACTTTACAATGATCAAGACTAGGCTTCTTACCCCACCATGCTTCATAAGGGGTTCCTCCATCCAAAGCTTTGCAAGGCAACCTATTCACAAGGTATGTTGCAGTGTTAATGGCCTCTGCCCATAAGTAATTTGGACAATTCTTTTCCTTCATCATGGCTCTTGCAAACTCTACAAGAGTCCTATTCCTCCTTTCTGCTACTCCATTTTGTTGAGGGGAGTACCTGCAAGTCACTTCTCTTTTGATACCTGCATTCCACAAATAATCATCAAACTCTTTTGAGAAATACTCTCCCCCTCCATCTGATCTTAACCTCTTGAGCTTTTGTCCTGTGATCCTTTCTGCATAAGCATGGAAATGTTTGAATGTCTTGAAGACTTCTGATTTGTCCTTGATTACATACAAAGTAATCCACCTGGTTGCATCATCAACAAACAACACATAATATCTGGATCCATTTATGCTATAGTCCCTTGAGGGACCCCATACATCTGTATGAACCAAATCAAGCATGTTTGAATACTTGTACCCTGATTTGTTATAAGAACTCTTATGTGCTTTACCTAATTGACAAGCTTCACACTTGTACACCATATGTTGCCCTTCAATGTTTGGCAATCCAAGCACCACCTGATTCTTTGACATCTCCTTTATAGCTCTCTCATTGAAATGACCTAGCCTCTTATGCCATAGGTCTAATTCAGACACCTTTTGACCTCCATAGGTAAACAATGCATGTCCCACATTACCTTGGACTTTGAGAGTAAACAATCTTCCTTCCTTTTTACCTGCAATTATGGTTCTATATCCCTGATTTGGATCTTGTACATAAACACCATCATTTGTGAATCTTACCTCATATCCTTTCTCCACAATTTGCCCTACACTTATCAAATTTTTAGGAATAGTAGGAACATAAAGTACCTTGCTCAGAAGTGTACTTCCATTCTTTGTCTTCACTGATCCAATGCTCTCCACTTTATGTTTGGTATTGTCACCTGTTTGAACTGTATGTCCATTCACCCTTGCTTCCATATCAGTCATCAAGGATAGATTCCCACTCAGATGGTTGCTGCACCCTGAGTCAATATAAAACACTCTTTGATCTTCTCCCATTGATTCATGAGTTGCATTCAGGATAAGAGTCATGTCATCCTTCTGATCTGATGCATAATTGTAATAATTATTGTTGTAGGACTGAGATTGGAAGTTTCTTCCACCTCCTCTACCATATGATGTCCTACCACCTCTTCCTCTGAAATTGCCTCTTTGGTTTCTGCCTCCTCTACCTCTTTGACTATAATTCTGATTGTTGTATCCTCCATTTTGATTATTATACCAACAATCATTTGCCAAATGATTTGTTCTGCCACAAATCCAACAAGCTTTAGCATTATCTTTGTTCTTACCTCCTCTTCCTTTACCTCTGAAATTTGTCTTCCCTTTTGTGAAGTTAGCTTGATTTGAATTCCCTTCATCATCATTTGATTGCTTTCCTTTGCCATTCTTTTTCTTGTCTTTGGAGTACATAGCTTGACTTGTACTTCTATCATTGTCTCCTTTAAGATCCTGCTCAAAGGTTAGCATGTGTCCTAGCAATTGATTAAGGTCAGGAGTAAAGTGATCAAGTGACAACTCTATGGACAAGATAAAAGGCTTCCACTTCTCATCACCTCTTAGACCTGTAAGTATTTGTCTTACCAACTTTTCTTCTTCAATATCTTCATCCACTGCTCCCAAGCTATCTGCAATATCTTTCATCCTTGCCACATAATCTGAAATTGATTGTGAGCTCTTCTTCTTGAAGGTTGTGAACTCAGCCCATAGTGAGGACTTCCTTGACTTAGTTGTATTTTGGAAATGCTCTTCCAAGGCATTCCAAACATCTGTAGCACTTTCCAAACCTCTGATGTGAGGTAAAAGGTAATCATTTACAGCCATGTAGATGATACTCCTAGCTTGAGCATCCTTTCTCATCCAAGTCTTCAACATTGCAAGTTCTTCCCTAGTAGGAATACTTGGATCTGCAAATTCTGGTTTTTCTTCATCTCCTGTAATAAATGATATAAGATCTTTGCTCATGAGGTGTGCTTCCATCCTCATGGACCATGCTGGATAGTTCTCCCTATCTAGCTTATCAATCTGCAAGCTTTCTCCCATCTTGTATCCACCTGTGTATTGAAACTTCAAGCTTTACAAACAATGTATGTACCTTTACTTCGAATTGAACTCCTTTTGCCTTTCTTGATGTCAATTTGTCTTCTCCTCGAGCTTTGACTCCAAGCTTTCACTTCTTAATCCTTCAAGTGTTGAATTTCTTGAATCTGCAGCAGTCGAGATCTTTCTTTCTTCAAATTCCTTCAAATTGATGTCTCCTGCTCTGATACCACTGATGGAGAGTGTTAATCTCCAAAAGAATAACCTATTCTTGTGATTAGAGCACCTCTATACCAAGAATAAGTCAAAAACTTTCCACTCTTTAGAGGATCAACTTCTAATTATCAAAAGATGAACAAATCTGTGAAGAAGGTGATACACAGAAAAGTCTGCTGCACTATTTCCTTACATTGACTTATCAAACGTGTAAAGTTTTTGATGAAACTTTGTACGAATCATCTCCTAGAGATTGCGCAACTACTCCAAGTTGAATCTCATCAAAAGATTAAGTGTAGCTTGAGAAATCAACTTCTCAAGTTACCTATGTCAGAAACTGTTACTCAGAACAGTCGACTTTATACCTGTAACTTTTAAGACTTGGTTCTCCTTGAATAGAACCCGTTTTACAAAATGCTTCTAGACATAAGTAGCTTATCTTCCAACTTAAAGATTAAGCCCTCACTCATGCAAAACTTTAAACTGTGCTAGGAGAAATGACCAAAACATTAACTTCGAAATATGCGCCTGTTTTAGGAACCTGTGAATACACTTCACATATGAATGTTCCTACACTTAATTCACTTAGCCTGATTACAATTGGAAGCTGAAACTTTGCACAGAGGTCAAGCAACTCTCAACTTAGACTTGTACAAAAGCATTCCACAATTGATCTACTGTAGAAGGAGAACACGCAGAAACATCGGGCGCAAAATTTTTCATTTACTCAGAGAAAATACAACTGAGTGATGAGAGCTAACTCAAATTCACTTTCCTCTATCTTATGACTTCTATCTCCCTCATTCTTGACATCTGACTATTGTCACATATGCTCTCATACATGCCCCGACTTTTCTCAAGGTATTTATAGATAATTTGTACATAATTCTTACTGAACAAAAGATCTAAGTCATCTATGACTATGCTAATGTACATATGTGTACACTTCTCTTGTCCTCTGATTGTAATCTTCTTCCACACTTTAGGAATTGATTCTTCCTTCATCATTTGATCTTCCAAGCCTTCAATTGGTGATTGGTCTGCACCAACATATATGGCACAACCACCTGGTTTTGAGAATCAAGTTTATCCTGATTATGTGTGTAAACTTAACAAAGCATTGTATGGTCTCAAGCAAGCTCCAAGAGCTTGGAATTTGAGGCTTGTTTCATTCTTGCAGGACAAAGGCTTTCAACCAAGCAAGGCAGATCCTTCACTCTTTATTAAAAAGAGTAATTCTGAGGTCATCTACCTATGTGTATATGTAGATGATATTATATTGACAGGAAATGATGCAGATGGTATGAAGAAGATCAAAGATCAGATGAGAGAAGAGTTCAAGATAAGTGATTTGGGTTCACTTACCTACTTCCTAGGTTTGGAAGTTGTCTACAAAGATCATGGTTTGTTTCTCACTCAAAGAAAGTACATTAAGGACATGTTGGCAAAATTCAAGATGCAAGATTGTAAGATTGCAGGTACTCCAATGGAGGTCAATCACAAATTGAGCTCACATGAAGGTGAACTCATAGAGGACATCACATCATATCAAAGTCTAGTGGGTAGTCTCAACTATGCCACATTGACAAGACTAGATATATGTTACAGTGTGAGTGTGCTAAGTCAATTTATGCACACACCAAGGAAACCACATATGGATACTGCCAAAAGGATTCTCAAGTATCTCAAAGGAACCATAAATGAAGGACTTTATTATCCTTATGTATCTGATTTAGGTTTGAAGCTATTTTCTGATGCAGATTGGGCTGGCTCCAAGGAAGATAGAAGAGCACTTCAGGTTATCTTACCTTTGCAGGTTCAAAGCTAATTTCATGGTCATCCAAGAAGCAACCCATAGTTGCTCTCTCTTCTACTGAAGCTGAATATAGAGGTCTTGCCATAGCTACTCAGGAAGCTATGTGGATGAAGACATTATTCAAAGATGTTGGATTGGAGTTTGGAACTCCAACTATTTTTGGTGACAATATGAGTTCTATTCATTTGGCTGCTAATCCTATTTTTCATGCAAGGACTAAACATATTGAAGTTCATTATCACTATGTACGAGAAAAGGTTCTAAGCGAAGAGTTTCAAATATCATATGTGTCCACTCATCAACAATGTGCAGATATTCTAACCAAAGCATTGGATGGTACAAAGCTTTGCAAATTCAAGGCTATGATTGGTTTGCAGGTAATCTTGGAAGATTGAAGACCTCAAGCATACTTGGCTTGAGGGGGAGCTATTGGAGCAAGTCTATGACAAGCCTAAGTATTGGCTTGAGTCTCACAAAGTCTTAGAAGAAGTTTTAAAAAGAAGACTATGTAAAGTTCACTTGTGAACTACCTCTTGTAACTTTTGAAGAGTTTACTTAATGTAAAAGTAAGAGAATCTTAAGTGGTTGAGTCCACTTGATCAAGAATGGAAAGAGGAGCCACGAATTCATGATTTGTGTTAGGTAGAAATTCAAATCAATCATTGATTGATTGGAGAGTGATTGAGGGAAGTTAGCCTCCCAAACTCAACTATAAATAGATGGCAGTTTTAGTCGTGGTTAGAGAGACCTATGTGAAGACCTCCAAGAGCTGGGCTTTATGCCATATCAAGGTGTGATTACAAGGCACACATATGTATCAGTAAATCATTGTATTTTACAAGCAATATACTTTCATTTTCATGATTATTTGAGTTCATCTTTTCATGTTCTTGTGAAGTGTACTACTCACTGCCATTACTCTCAGTTTTCTCAGTTAGCTTGCAGAGATGTTTTCTTTGAGCTTGGTGCATCATTTTCAGTGATTCAACTTGGTAAAGTTATCTCTATAAGTCTACTATATGCTCACAAATTTGCATGTCATTTGGATGTTGCAATCTTCAGTTATGTTCATTTGAATTCAACAGGGTCTGTTCATCTTCACTTCTCTGTCAGGTACCCGACTTTTTCACTCATCTTGTCAGAGCCATTTCTCAGTGATTACTTATCCAAATTCAGTGATTTAAAGCTTGTTAGATTCATCGTACTGTCTAGTATAACCATACAAATTTTCATAATCATTGAATTTCTACATTTTGAGTTATGTTGATTTTTCTGCTCACTGGTCTATTTCTGTAGCAGCCCGTGAAAATCGGGATGATGTCATCACTTGTTAAAACTCATTCTCAGTGTGTGGTTCATTATTTTTTATGAGATTACTCTTGAAAGTTAGCTCTATAAGTTGCCTAGACTTCCCCAAGAGGAATTGAGCTAATTGCTGCTGTGCTCAGAGAATTATGTAAAACACTGGGCAGGTGTATGAACCAAGAATAGCAAGTTTTCACCTCTGAGCTAACTCCAACTTATCTGTTTTGATCTATCTTTTTGAGAGTGATATTCCAAGGTACATAGGGTGTCTAATACATCCATTGGCAAGCTAAAAGGGCCCACCATATACTCCTCGAGTTCATTTGGCTGGTGCAGATCAAGGATTTTGCAACACCTCTTCATCTTCAAGCACATACCTATCCATCTCTTCACAATCACAACTAACCAAAATACATGTATTTCATGGATGATATAGATGGTAGCCTTTGCTTTCTAAACTGTACCCAACAAAAATACATTTCACGTAATCTTTTGTGTTGTTGTTTAGGCACTAATGCATATGCCAGGCAAACAAAGACACATAGGTGAACAATAGATGGCTTGCCACCATGTCAAGCCTCATATGGAGTGATAAGCTACAATGCTTTAGTGGGATGCCTGTTAAGTACATATGATGCACACATAATAGCCTCAAGCCAAAAACTATGTGGTAAATCCTGACTCTTGACTTTACACCTCACCATCTCCATGAGCGACCTGTTCTTACTTTTTGTAACTCCATTATGTTGAGGTCTATACGACATTTCACATTGATGTTTTATCCCACGTTCAACCAAAAATGCATTAAAGTCAGAAGACATATATCCCCCGCGATCAAATAGAGGGTGCCCATTTTACATGTTGACATATTTTTAGCCAAAACTAGAAACTGTTTGAAGCACATGAACACATCAGACTTGCTTTTTGTGGATACACCCATGCATGCCAGGAAAAATCATCAATGAAAGTCAAGAAGTAAAGGGAGCTCCCAAAAGAAGGTGTCTGCATAGGGCCACAGACATCACTGTGAACAAGCTGCAATTTTTAAGTAGCCTAAACTGAACCATCTTTTGGGAAAGAGCAACGTTGAATTTTGCCCAAAATATAGATTCACGGACCTGTTTACCATGTGGCTCAAGTCTTGGCAAAGACGACACCAATTTAGATTTTTGTAGGCATAGCAAACTAGCAAAGTTCAAATGATCAAAGCGTGCATGCCAAAGCTTTGCATCTAACATAGCCTGAGAATCTTGAACTACACATGTTGAATCATTCATAGATTTTGCATAATCTATGAACTTATACAACCCATGACATAAAATCCAAAAGCAATAATGACATCATCAGTTGATAGATCATGAACTGTACATCTGCCATCAACAAATCTCACAACCAAGTCGATCTTGTCTAATGCTGAAACTGACAATAGATTTTTCTTGATAGTTGGCACAAATTAAGCATCCAATAATGTAAAAGAACTACCATCTGCAGTAGTCAGAATGATCTTACCAACTTGCATAATAGGATAAGAGGAGCTGTTGGTGCATGTGATAGTATTCCCTATAGGGGCAGGCACAAGTGAGGTGAAGAAACTGCACTACGAGGTAATATGTTTGGTCACCCCACTTTCAAAGTACTAAACATTTGAGTCTATTGTAGACATACACTATTCATGAGAAGATGGTTCATAACTACAAACAATGGTAAATTGCCATTCTTCATTCTGCACAAGATTAGCAAACTCTGTTTTGGGTGTAGAGGCCTCTGCAACAACCATTTTGGCCTCTTTCTTCTTTGCCTCTTTTGCATCCACTTGTGGACAATTCTTTATGACATGATCATTTCCTTTACAGTATTTGCAAAAAAATTTCTCCTTTTCTATTTTCTTCTCCTCTCTATCATGTTTATTTGATTGTGTAGAATTAGCATATTTTTGCTTGTTAGTAGATGAGCTCCATTTACCTTTGCCGTTCTAACTAGCCAAGATATCTTGATCTGCAACATGCATAATGGACCTCTTCTGCCTAGACTAATCTTCCCGTAATAGAACAAAGACTAACTCCTCAAATGTTAAGGCATTTGGATTGCTTCTCATCATCAATCAAAGAGTAGAAGCAAGAATTTGATATGAATATGGAAAACCATTCAAAATAGTCTACAGAAGTGAACTATCAGACAAGATTTCATCAGCAAAAATCAACTGCTCCTTCAAATCTTTGATCTTTTTCAAAAAAACTATCCATTTAATGTCCTTTATTCATGTGCTCACTCTCCAAGCATTTTTAGAGGTAAGCCACACAAGCCTCATTCCTTGCCTAGTATAAAATGGTAAGTGTATCCCAAGCATCCTTTGCTGTGCTACAAGAGAGTGAATGTGAGGAATAATGGCACGTTTGACAGATAATGTTATCAATGCATGTGCCTGAGCATCTCGACCATCCCAAAAAAGTTGCTCTATATTAGGTGCAACAAGAACCGCAACACAAACAAGAACTTGAATAATATCACCATCTTCAATGCCATCTACATCACCTTCAATAACTATATTTATAGGTGTTGTAGGATGGTTTTCAACACCCTACATAATATTCCACAATCCTTTTGCAACCAATACATGATGCATCATATAAGCCATAACAGGTAATTGGTACCATCCAACTTATCCTCAATAGCCAACATATGGAATACATCACTGCTTTTAGCCATGACCATTGACTAGAATACCCTAATGCAAAAAAATGAGTATATCTCAAAAATTTGAACAGAAGTAACCTTGTCAAGTTCTGCTAAACCTATAGTAGACTTCAAGGTGCTTATATTGGCAAACCGAAAGCTATATATATCTTTTACACAAAAAGACAAAATTACCTACACAAGCACTATGATACTGCATTTGGAGGTCAAAACAAGCTCATATCGTGATTTGAACACCACAAAACAAAGATGTTTTGAACCTCTAATCACCTTCAGTATGCTCACCCATTTTTGTGCGATTGTGAGACTATGATAGGAGGGATGTAGATGATGCCCTAGATGAATCGATGACCTACTTTGATACTAATTATTATGTGTTGTGCTCCAAGCTCCTTCTTCTTCCTTGTGTTGTTCGCATGCTTTCGCATACCTCAAACTCCAACACATCAGGGTACATTTTTTATTTTGTTGGAGGTGCTATCTGTTGAGATATCAAACTCAACATGTGATGTTCTAGGTTGACACATATCACGTTTTCATTTCTCTGACATGTACAGTGATCACATTGGTATATGTCATGGATACTGTTGGCATACAAGTCAGATGAAGAGCATACCAGCACAACAGAGCGGTCATGCACAATACGGCAACAAGGCCTAATCATTTTTTCCATGGACCATTCACAACTCAAGTGATTTTAATCACTACACACACATTGTAAATTCCATTTTTGGTAGAATAGACTCCATTTTGTTCAAGCCGAGGAGTCCTCGAGCTTGAGGAGTATTAGAATTAGCTACATACCAATTTTCATAATTTTTAGACTCCGTTTGAGCCCTCAAATAGGCTCTAGAACCTAATTTTTAACTAGGCTGGACACTAGGTCTGGACAAGGCCAAAGCTAGTGAGAAAACTATAAAAAGAGCTAGAAAGCTCATTTTTGGGGTAGATTGTTTGTGAATTGAGCTTATGTAAGAGACTTTTGGACTAATGCAAAGAGCTCCATTGTTCCTCTCCTTGTTCTTGCCTTGTGTGTGCTTGTGTGTGTATGTGTATGCATGTGTGTGCATGTTTGTGTGCTTCTCACTCATGCACTTGTGCCTTCACTTGCTCATAGTCTTCATACTAGTCCTCACGTCTCCACGGATTGACAATTATGAGGTGGATCTCCTCATGTTGGTACTCACCATTGTGCTAGAGTGACACCAAATTTGGTGCCGTTGCCGGGGAGAGAGCTTCGAGGACGAGCGTGTGATGGTAAGACGTCGAGTTGAGACATTGGAGTTATAGGTAATATCCTTTCTTTTCCTTATTTTTCTTCATTTTTTTTCTTATTTTTGCATCACTATCATCACCATCATCATCCCCACCATCTCCCACCTCCATCTCCATCTCCACAAAAATTTCAGTTTTTTGGTCATATTCCACTCCCCACCTCATTTCCCTCATTTCATTGTGAGAGAGAGCGAGAGAGAGCTTGCATGCGATCTGTTTTTGTGTGTTTTTTGAGCTTTTGTTGCAGGAACTAGCTGTACCACCATCTCCAGCAGCTTGCGCAGGTACGACAGACTCTGCACAGGTCCCGAGACGACTACCTCTGTCTATCGCGACAGACAAGAAAACTTGATATTTTTTGAATGCGTGTTTGGCACAGTAACCTACACCATTAGAGCACTCCAAATCACTAGAAGTTTCTCAAAAATTTACGTTTTTTTAGTCTATCGTGATAGACACAGTCTATCGCGACAGACACCGTCCATCGCGACAGACCACAGCCCACGATAGAGACCGTCTATCGCGACAGACACCTGTCTATCGCGACAAACCAAATTCCATGACAGACGATAGACCCCGTCTATCGCGACAGACACCCGTCTATCGCGACAGACAGAGATCCACGATAGACCTCGTCTATCACGACAGATCAAATTCCACGACAGACTCAGTCTATCGCGACAGACCAAATTCCACGACAGACTCAGTCTATCGCGACAGACACCGTCTATCGTGACACATTATGGTGTCGCGACAGACCAAATTCCACCACAGACTTAGTCTATCGCGATAGACACCGTCTATCGCCCCTACAAGACACAGCTGGAATACCTTAGGACCAATCGATTAGGTGCTAGCATCTATGAGGACGGCCTAGGAAGGTCTATTGTACAGATCAAAAACCCAGATCAGTCCATTGGACTGGAACACCCAGCAGTCAAGTTTGAAAACGGAGCATACTTGGACAAAGAAGGAACCATATATGTAGTCACTAGTCACCTAGACAGGACAGATGAATTCGGGGATGTGATCCCTGAGACGGACATAGGTGACCTAGAGCAAGGGAACATAGGAGGAGAGCTGAGGACCCCTCGAGGAAAATCTGTTCTTACTAGAATCCTTAATCCCGAGTGGGTTCCCCAGGACAATAAGAGTATAGATCTGCTCCTGAACCAAGAGACTGATGAAGCCTTTTGGAGGTATAAATCTGATCAGCCAAATGAGGTAGGAACAATCATGATATATGAGTTCAAGGACCCGGATAGCCCAGGCAAAGTGACTTACCTAGACAATGCATCATAACGGATCTTTGTGGTTACAGAACATGATAGGCATGCTTACACTTGGAAAGGTGAATTTATGTTCCCCCAACCTAGGTCTAATATGTCCTTTGGTCACCCAGGAGTTGGAACATCCCAAGCTCATGGAGCTCAGAGAGACAGAAGTAGAGTTAGACCTGAGGTAAGCTTTGCCAACCCAGGGGGCAGAGAAAGAACGAGAACAGAAACAAATAGAGGGGAACCTGAGGTACTTAGAGCTCCAAGGAACCAAAGGAATGTGGATGAATTCCCTCTACCAAGACCTAGAGAGCACACGAGGACTTTGAGACCTACCCAACTAGTTAAGTCCATGAAGAACTACTCCGATGGCACAGGAGATCCATATGATCATGTGGCTGAGTTTAGGCAAGTCTTGAGAGCTGAACAAGTTGAGGACCTACTCACGCAGTTTAATGCCTTTGGTCTAACCCTTAGGAACACAGCCCTTACATGGTTTCAACCATTGAATGAGAGACAGTTTAGGAGCATAGACCAACTCTTGGAGGCTTTCATCACGGAATTCTCTAAGAGTGGGATAAGGCATAATACTTCCTCATTGATACATAGCTTCAAGCAGACCCCTCAAGAGATCGTGAGACTTGCAAGAAGAAGATTTAGGCAATATCTAGAGAGATGCCCTGTGCCTGAGTTACCCACACCAGCCAAACAAGTGGCTTTATTCTTGGATGGATTGTTAAGTACCAAACTGAGGTCATATGTGTACTTGAAAGACCCTAGGACCATAGAAGAGTGTGTACGCATGTGCATCGACATTGAGGATAACCTAGGGGAGGAATTAGAGCTATCAAAAATCTATAAAGAATCAGATAGTTCTAGTAGCCTCATTTCCTCACAATCCACATCAATCGAGGATCTAGCAGAAAAGGTAGCTCTGAAATTAGGTGTCTCTAGCAAGCAGATTCCAAGATTTGCCTCTGTGAAAAGATGTTACACTTGCGGAGGTGACCATATGGCGAACGTATGTCCCATCATGGCTCAACCCCAAGTGAATCCCAGTAGTCAATACTGCACCATAGAACGGAGGTACACCAATCACACTGTGCAAGATTGCCCCTACAATAAGCAAGTAGTTAGGCAGACGTACCCACAACCATACCCTCAACAGGGCAGGTACCAAAACCAGTACCCACCGCAGCAGTATGCTAGGCCTCAACAAACCTACCACCCACAATACCAAAACCAACAAAAGCCTCAGCCTGTGTTAGCACAACAACCCCCTGCCCCAGCTAATGTAATTCCTGTAAAGTACGTAGCTGCAGAAGAGAACCTGAATAGAGCCATAGTGCCAGTAACGCCATTGCTATCAAAAAGTGACCCGAGCGATCATAGCTTTGATTCTACACATATAGATAGCCCCCAGGCCTACTACATGCAATCTCCTGAACATGGTGAGTCCTACTACAGTGAAGAGCCAAGTGAACCTAGTTGGGAGCCAGAATATGCAAATCTCATGTACACAAATCCCAACACTAGACCTCAACCTAGGCAAGTAAGACCCCCATTCCCTAGAGGACCATGCTACAGATGTCAGGGAGATCACCTCATTCGCGATTGCCCCTTACCTCCACCTACACAACCCCAGTCAGTGGCAATCCAAGGCTTTTGTACAGATTGTGGAAAAGAGCATCTCTTACGAGATTGCCCAAAGAATCCCAATAATATGCCAAAAATTACTCCTATCAATGTTATTGGGTTAGTAGTAGACTCTACAGAAAGCGTCACGTCCACCGCGCCAATCCAAGTGGTAATTTGAGCTCAAGCGTTGCAACAAAACCAAGACTTAGGCCAGGAAAAGAATGCGGAGGTTAGTGAGACTGAGAGTCAGAATAAGAAGAGAACAAGAGCTTGGAGAGATAGCCGTGAACGTATGAAAAGGCAATGGGCAAAAAAGATGAGCGAACTTGAGGAGAGCCTACGAGAAACCAAAGCCAAAATCATAGAAATCACATCTCAAACGCACTCTCACACATCCCCACCACTACCATCCCCTTCACCCTCCATTCCTCAACCATCTAATCCACCACACATAACCCACCCACCACCCCGAGTAGGATCAGTTTTAGCATATCCCACTCCCGAAGACATAGATATGATGCTTAGAGCATATCAGGCCAGGATCCAGGAAGGACCAAATGTAATGGATCATGAAAGATGTTACCCTAGAGCTAACCTAGAGCTTGAACGAACTAAGTTGTGTGCCAAGATGGTGGAATTGGCTTAAGCCATGTTTGAGACCAGTCGCCTTTTCACTTGCTCTAGCTCCACTAGAACACCATTGCATTTTGATGGTCTGTTAGATAGATTGGAGATGTTAATTGCAAAGTCTAGAAAAGGAGCCAACTCCTAGGTTAAGGAGAAGGCAAGTGATAGAATAAGCATTCCTCCCAAGGAAGCTTATGTGCCTAACTCCACTGAACCAGACACCTCCTCTTCTATGAATAGGTTCACTCCAGAATTCCTACGAGAGATTCAAGAAGACAAATGGGCTAATGAAAGCAAAGCCCCTCCTCCCATTGAACTTGTGGATGACACGCAGGATCAATTCCCACAAGATATTCCCTCCATTTATGGAGAGCAGGAGAGTGCACAAAATCAAGAGAGGATAGACTTCGAGTCTAACTCCCTATAGGAATTACCCCATTTCACAGGCCCATGGGAAGCCAAGTCTACTTGTATGAGAGCACCCATGGTCATGGTAAGAAACGAAGACTCAGTCATACCTAGGAATATGGAGGTAGTGAAAAACACTAAGGTGCAGTGCAACCTCACCTTAGAAGAGCTACTCAAAGTTAGGCCAGCGTTATGGAAACATGTAGCCAAACAAGTTCCAGAGATAGCAAAACCTCGTTCCCAGGTAGGATCCCATAGAACAGTGCCAGAGATACCTTTGGACAAGATAGGAGATATGAGTGAAGGTGAAGAAGGAAACACCTATCTTCCCATTACCCACCAGGGGTACACAACCAAGGCAATTGTAGACTCAGATGCAGGAGTTGCAATTGCCACCACTTCCCTATGGAAGCGTTGGGGCAAGCCAGCACTCAGGCCCACGAGGATGAAATTGCAGATGGATGACGGTCACATAGAGAGACCCTTAGGGCTGCTAGAAGGAATAACTCTCACTACATGTGGTGTTGAGTTTGAGCACACCTTCGCCATATGTGACTTTAGCAAAAATCATGCCTATGAGATGATTTTGGGAAGACCATTTATGTGATAGTTGCAAGTGGTACAGGATTGGGGAACCAATTCCTTGTACCTGCAACACTTAGGTGTTACGACAAAAGTGAATCTCAAGGACTACTCTCATAGAGATGTCCCTCCTATCCAATGGAACCCCATCCATAGAGCCAAAGATGATACGGAATCGGTGCATTCCATAGGGTCAGGATCCTCATGGATGCATGAAGATACCCACTTATGGATGTGCAAAGTAGCAGTAGAAGAAGAGAAGAGGGAAAAAGCCAGAGAGGTAGGTGCGAAGGAAACACATAGATCAATTCAAGACCCAGCCTATGCACCTGTAGTATTTCCGGACGAAGAATTTGAACCTCACGGCTGGGCAAAAATTCTAGCAACTATGGACGTAGCCATCAATGAAGAGCAATGGACACCCCACTGTGATGAGGATGGCTATGACATTTCTATCTTCTCCATAGAGCCAATCATGGGAGATGCAGTTTTAGAAGAATGCGAACCTAGCCCTGATGCATTTGAAGATGCAAATGACTCCGACCTAGAGTCAATCATTATGGACCCACCTTTTGCATCAGATGAAGAATACTTCTATGAAGTAGAATTTCAACCCTAGAGACACGGAGAGATAACAAATGATGTAAGGTTAGCCACACAAGTGACCCATAAGGATGAAGGAAAGAAAAGAAAGAAGAGAGAAGTCACACCAGAAGAGGAAGAATCTTTGTTTGAGGTCCCGAAAAACTTTAAAAAGTATGAGATAGAGGATAGGAGAGTCATGATAAGGATGCCTAAACGAGAGGCACAATCAGGAGAGGCCTATGATAACAAAGAAACCACCAAAAAAATAGTGGTAGCCCTAGAAGAAGGAGAGGAGAGATGCACTTACATAGGACATGACCTAACAGAGGAAGAAGAGCATGCATTAATAGCCTTGCTAAGAGAATAAAGAGATGTATTCGCTTGGAGTTACAAGGATTTGAAAGGTGTAGACCCAGACATATGCTCACACACAATCCCCATGACCTCAGATGCTAAACCTTCTAAGCAAAAGCCATACACATATAATGATAACTATGCTGCAAAGATCAAAGAGGAGATAGATAGACTGGTAGAAGCTGGATTCATCTATGAAATTGAGCACACTGAGTGGGTATCCCCCATTGTAGTGGTGCCCAAGAAGAATGGAAAGCTACGGGTGTGCATTAACTTGAAAAAGGTCAATGCATCCACAATTCAAGATAACTATCCGCTTCCTATCACAGAACATCTCTTAGAAAGACTAGCAGGCAAGGAAGTGTACAGCTTCCTTGATGGATTTTTGGGCTACAATCAAGTAGCCATAGCTCCAGAAGATCAGCATAAAACAGCTTTTGCCACAGAATGGGGCATATTTGCCTTTAGGGTAATGCCATTTGGGCTTACCAATGCTCCTGCAACCTTTCAGAGATTGATGTGCCACATGTTTAAAGAGTTCTTGAGGAAGAATTTGGAAGTCTATGTTGATGACCTCTGTGCTCATTACAACATTAGACAGACACATATACCAGAACTCAGGCAAATCTTTGACAAATGCAGAGAATATCAAGTCTGCTTGAACCCAGAAAAGTGTGTTTTCATGGTCAGGCAAGGCAAGATTCTAGGACACATAGTGTCAAAGAATGGCATATCCACTGATGAAGAGAAAGTAAGAGCCATAGCAGAGTTACCTAGGCCAAAGAATGTCAAGGAAGTACAAGCTTTCATGGGGCATTGCGGTTATTACCAGCGTTTCATACACATGTATGCCATCATTGCAAAGCCTCTATATGGACTTTTGACTAACTTTGAGTGGACTAATGAGTGTGAGGACTCCTTTAATGAACTCAAAAGAAGATTGTGTTCAGCACCAATCTTGACCACACCAGATTGGAATAAACCCTTTCATGTTCACGTGGATGCATCCAATTATGCTATTGGATGTGTACTCGCACAACCTACTGGTGAAGGTAATATGGATCTTCCCATTGCCTATGCTAGTAGACAACTAAATGCTGCTGAACGGAACTATACCACTACTGAGAGAGAAGGCTTAGGCATGGTGTATGCGGTTAAAAAGTTTAGACACTATTTGCTTGCAAGTAAGTTTAAATTTTTTACTAACCACCAGGCATTGTTGTACTTGGTAAACAAGCCATGCAATACAGGTAGATTGGTAAGATGGTTCCTCTTGCTAATGGAGTATGACTTCAAAGTTGTGGTGAGGAAAGGGAAGACTCACTTGAGAGCAGACCATCTCTCTAGGCTCACACTTGGAGAAGCCCCACAAGGAGTATCAGATGACCTTCCTGATGCTTATCTGTTTAATTTGGAAGTGGTACCTCAGTGGGCTAAGCCCCTAGTGCCAGTGTTGACATACGCGCCTAATCACCCTGTCATAAGCACTAAAGATAGGGAGGTAGTAAAGGCTCAAAAGTACCACATCATGGCAGGAAGTATGTACAAGCATACCGATCTAGGAATCCTAGCTTGTTGTGTGGAAGAAGATGAGTGCGCGAAATGGTTGCAATTGGCACATGTAGGTGCATTAGAGCAACATTACTCACGACAACGAACCATACAGACATTAAGGAGACTTGGAGTGCATTGGACAACTATGGAAGCTGATGTCCATAAGCTATGCAAGGAATGCCCGATCTGCTGCACTAAACCACCTGTGGAACATGCCACTCTTTATCAGGTATCCATAGTGCCAGATTGGAGTGAACCACTAGTAGCATTCTTGAGGACGAAAACATTCCCTCAAGATATGACATTGGCCAGACAAAGAAGTCTAGAACAAGAAGCCCTGGATTACTCACTCATTGATAATCTATACAAGCGTGGTAAAGATGGTTACCTGAGACTATGTGTCCACGAGAGCGAGTATCTGAAGATATTAGAGACTGCTCACCAAGGTGTAGTAGGAGGACACTTTGGACCAGATTGGGTAATCAAAGCGATCCTATTTGCAGGCTTGTGCTGGCCAACCCTTCACCTGGATGCACATACCTATGTGAAGAGGTGTGATGCGTGTCAACAAACTCAGTATCCTATACGTAAAGATGAGATGCCATTGAAACCTATGATGGGTGGACGTGCATTCTCTAAGTGGGGAATAGACTTTGTTGGTCCTATTAACCCCCCAACTAAGGGTTCACATGCTGAGTATATCATTGTGGCCACGGATTATCTAACCAAGTGGGTAGAAGTGAAAGCCACATCGAAGAATGATGCCCAAACGACCGCTAAATTCTTATTTGAGAATGTGTTCACTCGATACGGGCTACCCATTGAGCTAGTAAGTGATAGAGAGACTCACTTCTTGAATGGAGTCATTGAAAATCTTCTTCAAGAGTTCTTGGTGATACACAAGAAGTCTGCCCCCTATCACCCACAAGCGAATGGACAAGCCGAAAGCACAAATAAGATTCTATGCAATGTGCTAACCAAATTAGTGAATAACAAATGCTCTGATTGGGACAAACAGCTACACCATGCTGTTTGGGCATACAGAGTTGCCTATAAAACGGTACTCCAAGCCACACCCTTTTAGATGGTTTTCGGCCAGAATGCAGTGCTACCATTGGATTTTTTGATACCAACCTTGAAAGTAGCACAAGAGCATAATTGGACAGGCCATGAGTTGTTCTCTAGAATCTTCGATCTTAAACGATTAGGTGAAACACGATTGAGGGCTGTAGCAGGAATTTATGCAGCCAAGAAGAGGCAAAAGGCATATTTCGATGCACACGTCAAGGATAAGGGCTTGAAAGCAGGAGACCTAGTCCTAGTCTACACCTTGAAGCAACATGCACGGAAGTTAGAGAAGAGAGGTTATGGGCCAATGATTATCAATAGGATCTCCACAAGTGGAGCAGTTCAACTAGCCACTCTAGAGGGTGATATTCTACCAAGTTACATAAGTGGATGCAGAGTCAAGTTATATCAAGAACCCCTGACTGAAGAGATGCTAAATCGACTCAACACTGCCAAGAAACGTAAAGAAGAAGAGAAACGAATTCGAGAAGAAGCACAGGCAGAAGCTTTAGAACGCATCCAACGAATGAAATTGAGGAGACAAGGTAGAGACCAGCCTATGCCTGACACTCAAGAATCTCTAGGCTATCCCATGGCCATGTGGGAGGCCTCAGATGGACATTCACATAAAATAATCGACCGACGGCCTTTTGTAACCCTAGAAGTAGGACAAGGAGAGACTGTAAGGACAGTGAGAGCTTTAATTGACTCAGGGGCAGCCACTAGTGCAGTTCGACTTTCTTACTGCTAAGAGCTGCAATTACAAATCAATCCTATAGAGGCATATCTCATAGGACTGGGAGGTGTGGAAACCCCTTGCATTGGTGAGGTGGAACTTCCCCTCTACATTCAAGAGGTGCTAATGGCAGTCAAAGTGCTAGTGTGTGAAGATGAGGATATTACCGAACCTCTTGTCCTGGGCCAAGACTGGATCTATGATCATGCAATCAACCTCAACCTAAGAAGTGGACTTCTTTGGGCATGGCTAGGCCAAAACCACATAACGATTGAATTAGAAAATCAAGCACATAGGCCGCTAGAAGAGGCAACGAATCCTGGTCCTTCCAGGAGTCCACCTGAAATGAACCATGCTACTCTTGACCAAAGTTCTATGGTGCAAAAGATTGCCACTCATGACGAAGGTACAGAAGTCAACGAGGAGTTCCCTTCTTTTCCAAAGAGAATTCGAGGAAAGCAAGCCGGAAAATACAAGATATAGAGGAGCCCGAGGACCAAGAAGAATGAACACCAACCGGTACAATACAGAATACCCCATCGCATGAAGCAGATCTCGATACGCAAAGGTGAACAACCCTCGGCTTTGGAGACATGATTCCAAAGAAGCATCAAGCAAGCTACAGTGTCGAGGACTACAGCGAAGGAGTACCCTAGGCATCAATCTAGACAAACCATTTCTATTTGGGTTCCAAAGCAGTCAATGAAGGCGATCCCAAAAGCTAGACAAATATGGGTGCCCAAGACCTGCTTACTAGCTCGAATAACTTCACCTCCAATCACAAGATCAAACCAACACTCACGAGTCCTATTGGCTCCCATCCAAAGGCAAACGTCTACACTCCACACCACCACATTCTCGGTCATGCCTCGGAATGTTTGGAAATGGGTACCCAAAAGGTCCCAAACCCAACACACTCCAGTACGCAAACCTTCACACATCATCGCCAATAAAAGCAACGATTCCAACATCAAAGTTTGGTGACCTAAACCCCATATCAAACCCCCTGACCCACCTCTGTAAATCCTTCCCCTATGATGTAGGTGCATTTTGAGAACATTGCACATCCAAAGTATGCATCTAGAGTGAACCCTAACCTACTAACCCACATGTACACACATCACGAACACTTCACCCACTAACCTCTAACCACTCGGAATGTCATGTTGGTATTGTGGAGGGAACACCATAACATCCTGTTTCCTATGCAATGCTAATGTGCCTCTCTCTTCTTCTAGCAGATAAGCATCAACAACTACAAGCACTCCATGGCAAAAGCAGCAGGTCCGAGCTCACAGGCAGGAGTAAGTACTGCAGGAATTGATGTGGATAGTCTACCTGTTGATGTGCCACCAACTGAACGACCTGTGGAGCTGCAACACCTTCAGCAGATCCTGGTATCGGATCCACCCACAGGGATCACAGAGAGAGTCCATGCCAATTCTCATTGGTTCAATGGCATGCCAGGTCCATTAGGAGAGGCCAAGTATATATGGGAGTCTAAGTGCGAGTATGACAGATCATGGGTCCGATTCCAATTTTTCTCCAAGGAGTTTGAGACTCTACAGAACACAGAAGATCTCTAGACCATATGGCAACGTGCAGGGCTAGCCGAATACTTTGAAGCACCACTACCTAAACCGGATCTCCTCCGATGCTATTATTTGGTCTCCACATTACAAGCTAACGAAGAAAAGGACAAACTAGGAACATTCGTACTTCCTTCTTTGCTGGGCAACAACGCGTTGAAAAGGTTTGAACTTACACTGGAATTGGTGAGCGCTGCTTTGAATATGCACGGTACACATGTACCTTCTGAGAAGGATGCTCTCATTCCTACTAACATGAAGGATAGGAAACTACTGAAGCTTAAAGATATGGCAGCACTCACACCAAACATGTCCATCCCTCTCCGTATGTGCATGCAACATTTTGCTTTCCTTGGTCAAGACCGCTTCACACAACCACACAAAAGAATTTGGTTCGCTCTTTACTTGGCGGAGACAGGTGCGTTACAATTTAAGCTTCCTGTATGGATTGTGGAGTAGTTGTATGAAGCAAATAAAAGGTCATCCAGGAAACTAGTGGTGAATGGCTGTTGTGCAATCACGCGCATTATATACAGATGCTTAGCATATGATGTACCCATTGAGCGTGCTCTAACTTGGGCACAACTACAAATGTTTAAGAGACTCAAAATTGCCACTCATCAATCCAAGCGCATGAGGGGCTCAATTCCTTGTGTCCAGACACGTGAAGTTCTGACTACTCCAGAAGTCTCGCCACGAGGGGAGGCCATTGTGCCTCCCTTTACCATTAGAATACCCAGGTCTGGATCTGAAACTACAACACAAGCTGCCACTTCGGCTCCTCCTGTTCCATCCGAATTTGAATTTGCTACGACTGGAGATGCTGAAGGGATGGGGGGAAAAAACATCCAGATCCCCGTTACGAGAGCAGAAGGGCCTATTATTACATCAGAACCCATTAAGACAACCTCCCAAGCAACTGTAACTTCTGGCCAAGAGCACTGAGTCACCCATGATGAATCAACCGAGCCACTACCACCCACACCCCCACCATCGCCTCCTAGAACAGAAGCCGTGGAGATCACCTCGACCACTCAACCCACCGAACAAACCTTCATCTTCCGTACTCCCACCTCTAGTTCAACCCGATTCTCCACCTGTGAAAACCCAATCTATGAAGCTACCACCATCACTACACAATCCACCAAATCCCTCATAGAACCTGCCCTAGGACATCCATCCCCCATGCCCTCAGCCATAGGCCATACCGATTCTAGATCCATATTCTTGGGATTCCCTGCTACCACGCCACCTTTTATGGCCTCCCGACCTTCAAAATCTCACCTCCCAAACCCCATCCCTCCAATTCTCCAACCCCTCCACGCCTTTCTTTCAAGAACATTTCAACCCCGGTCTCAATCATTTCCTCTATTTTCAGTTCCCCCACCCTCTTCTCACTTATTCACCACTTTCACACACACACCACCTACCATTCCAATGTATATGGTAGATACCACACTCGCATCCACTCCTGAAAGCATGGACATTTCACCACCCACGACACCTCCACCTCCCCCCATGCTTCCACCTCCTCCCATTCCCCCTCCACCAATTTCACCCACACACACGTCTTCAATAGACACATCATTCACTCTTCCCCTTCCCCAATTCCCTTCCCATGCATCTTCCATTGTACACACCACACCCTCATCCATAGGAAATGCATTGGACACTATGTTCACATGTATATCACAGTTAAGGACAGAGTACAATCAGCTCGAGCAACATAATGTATGATTGCAAGAGCACTCGGAGATGCTACAACATCATCTTGCTACAGTAGAAGAGGAGAACGCTCGCCTCCATACACAATTCCACACTTTACAAGAGGCTCATAGCATATTAGAAGTACAGTTACAGAACATTGACCAGGAAGCAATACAAGTGGTAGAAGGTCATCTACAGACACAGCTAGAATGCAATTCAAAGCTTCAGCGAATATGGCCCTACTCAAGCGACACCTTGCAGCAGCTCATGAAGAGAATGGACGCCTGCAACTACAGAATCAAGAAAACCTAGAAGCAGCGATCGAAAGCACACCTGTGGCACCCATCAGTCCCTCAAAGTTTCAAGCTGTGACCCTCGACAATATTAAAATCATTGTTGCTCTAGCACAATGGTGAGAACCACGTTAAGAAGCTCCACCTCCTTAATGTCAATCTGCGGAAGAGATAGGAGTGATATGAAGATCGTGAATGTGAGATGAAGTGAGAGTGAAGGTGAGAAGCATAGAAATGCACACACACATACACACACACTACGAAGAGACAAGCAAGACACAATGGAAGGTGAGAAATTAGCTCTATTACTCAAGAACACTATTACAAGCTCAAAAGAACTCTAAGCTCACACTAACCAACACTAACCAACCTCAAAAATGAGCTCTCTAGCTCTTTTTATAGTTTCTAGACTAGTTTTGACCGGTTTCACATCTAGTGACCGGCATAGTTAAAAATTAGGTCCTAGATGCTATTTGGAAGGGTAAACGGTATCTAAAAATAACAAAAATTGGTGGGCGCATTCTACCTAAGCTCTTCAAGCTCGAGGACTCCTCGGCTTGCACAAAATGGAGCTATGGATTACAAAATGGGATTTTCTATGTTACATATGTTACAATAGTGATAAAAATCACTGTTGGAGGTTTTTGGAAAGTATTTGAAAACATAATTATTTGAAAAACGATTCGACTGGCTCCCTGCTCCGTCGTTACATGCTTCCGTGTCGTCTGTGCCTCTGGCTGCTTCCAACACCCCCCTCCCTCTCGCTTCTGTCGTCCCTGACAGAACCTTGTTGTGAGGTCTGCCGGATATAGTTCTGTAGGAGGTCTTGAGCGAGGGTGTGCTCGGAGATACGAATGCCTCGGGCCAGGTCGGCCTCGAGTTTCTCCCAATTGATTGGTTGCGGTTCTTCGGGTGGCGGGAGCTGATAGTGTGTGGAATAGACCATTCGTTCACAGGCAAATAATTGTAATAAATGTGTAGGCCTGCTTATGAATACCTCTGAATGGTATTCTCAGAAGCCGGTTGTGAACATCTCTTTGAACGTCTGCTTGTAGCACGCCGGTAGGTACTTTATTCTGCAGTGCCAGGCATAACACACCCGTAGCGATGGCGTTGAACTCATATCATATACCAGGTCAAAATTGCCATGCTCAAAGCCCGGGGTGTTGACATGGGGTGCCTTGACACGTCGGAAGACTTTAATTTGCATCATGTCAAAGATTTTGACAGTCATATGCGCCGCTATATCGTCCATATGCTTTAATCTAGGGAGCCAGTGGCGAATTGTAGCCATCATGTAGCCAACAATTGGTAACTCAATGGGTGGCTTAAAATAGGGGTAATTCAACCAGTCTTGGCACTGCTTATTGTTTTGTACCTTAATAGCAAAGGCAGTCCAGGAGCGGCGTCGTGGCACTGGTACCCAACACGGATTGTACTTCAAATGCAAAGGTGCCTTTACCCATGTACTCATCATCTCTGGATACTACTGTAGTAAATTTTTTCGCCACTCTGGTTGATAGATCCTTCCTTTCTGTGCATCTAGTGGCAAATCAGCCGCCTCGAATTGAGTTGCATGCGATGGTTTCTTACCTGTCTCTTTCTCAATGGCTAACTGGTATTCGGCCATTAACATGAAATACGGTTTATACTGTAGCTTGTGCCCAGATATGTATCGTCGCGGGGCCAAATGAGCAAAGAATGGAGATTGTAAAATTCTTTCTTCTATCATCGCCATGGCATGTAATTGTGCCTCTACTCTCGCTGAGTGCGTTGTTCCAAGTTCCTCAATAGTCTTCATCCACGCGGGGGTCGGAAGTTCGTACGTCATCTGACCTTCGGCCGTGACACGTCCGCCTGGGATGGGTTGTGGCTCGTACGCCTCTTCAAATGTTTCCTCCACCGGAATGGTGACCGTTTCTTCCTCAGTTGGAAGCTCAGGTGGGGAATCTGGCCTTGGTGGCGCTTCATATACTGCAATCCTTGATTCAAGGGTCGATACCCAAGCCCGTAATGAGTTGAGTTCCTCTAGGAGGTCAGGAGAGGGGTCCACAGGTGCTAGTATGTCTTGGTGTGCCGGTTCTCGTAACTGGAGTAATTTGTGATCTTCTTTGAGTTTCTGTAACTCCTCGTTCATGCGGTCATATTCATCTAGCAATCTCACATGATCGTCTAGCAGCATCCTCATCGAGTCTGAAGGAATGGCTTTGAACCTGCTAGGACTGAGTGGTTGGTCTGGGTGGTCGAGCGCTGCTTCTAAGTTTTCTCGGTTCTGATCCTGTAAGCGCTGGTTTTCTTCCTTGGCGGCTGCTAGGTGTCTTCGTAGTAAGCCCATGTTTCGTGTTAGCGTTGCATTGCGGACTCTCTGGGCTCTTAATAAGTTATCCAGGTCAGCATTGGCTTCCTTGGTCTTTTCTTCGCTTTCTAGTTCCAATTTGTGATAAGCCTCGCGTAATTCCTGGTAGCGGGTGTTCAGAGAGGCATTCTCAATAGACAATAAATTAAGCTGCAACTGTAAGTCATTGGTTGTCCTCTGCAGCTGCTGATAATTATCACCAAGAGATGTGAACTCATCTCTTACTTGCGTTGTCGGCGCGAAAGTCACGGTCGGTGGATCAGTGCGACCGCCAAAAATACGGCACACGCTGGGTGCTTGGAGCAAGCTCAGGTACAGTAGACACTCAAAGAACTTATTAGTCGTTCATTCGCAAATCAATGTATCATATTTGTTTCAATATCATTCATCAAAAAGTCTTTAAACATTCGAAAGATATTCTGAAGTCAAGGAATTTGTGAATAATCTTTAATTGTTTTTAAAACGACATATAGTGAAGCTAAGAAAATCTAATCAATATAATCAACTACTAGTGTTACAAGTGAAGCTGATTTGCACAAAGATGATAGAGATGCACAAAGGAGTGAGTAGATCAAATCATAAAGGTTTCGTCACTAAGAAGTAAAAGTAATCGCTTCATCCTTGGGAATCCAACATTTTGTATTATCAATTCATTCATGTGTACTTCATGGACAAGTGAACTTGACATAAGTTCATGCATGATATGGTAAATACATTCAAAGTAACTAATGAAAATCCAATGGTGGGTTTTCTTCAACAGTATTCAAAAGACAACGCACGTGCACCATACAGGATTTATTAAACAAATAGGGGTCATACATCCTGGGTAGCATTAGGTGATTCAATGATAGTCATCTTTATATGTCAAAGTGCGATCTAAGCAAAACATCAAGTCTGAGATGTCAAACTCTGGCAAGACTAATTAGAGGGAACCCGATAGTGTGATTTCACTCGAAAATTTAAACAAAAACATGTCTCAACTTATCGCAACACAAAAGAACATAGGTCCTCAATAAAAATGATCATAAGCACAAGCAAGAAGTTTCTCTAGCTATGTCTCAAGATACGGTTTTAAGTATTCAAGAGTATGCCAAGACAGAAGATCATCAGTCTTCTTCTATAATCAGTATTTGTCATTTTCTTTGTTGACATGCAAGAAGTAAGCATATCGAATCATTGAAGCATCCACCGTCAGTTTGTGATGAATAATTCGAACAACTGTGAATCATTGGGTACATGAAACATAGAAAAGACACAACGTAAATCACAACTTTTTCTTGTGTTTGCAGAGTAGCATCACAATTAAATCAAAGGAGTCGAGGATCTGTAGAGTGATTAAGAGATGAGCACAACCATTGACAGTGTTCGAGTCATCAGAAGAAAGATTAGCGCAGCAGCTGCAGCACTTCCTCCTCTCTCCTTTTTGGACAAAGCTTATACGCCTTCCTCCTATTGAAGTTGTGCCTCTTCGCCTTTCACTCGGAGCGCTGTCTGATATGAAGATAGCACAAGAAATCGTTCTTCATGAACAATATAGTCACTTCAGGGAAACTATACATCACATCCATTGTTCTTACATTTAGGATTACGATCCCAAGTAGAGATTACTAACCAAAACGACACATGTATCACAAAAACATTTCACAATCGATAGCGCTCTCACAAAATGATCGCGTAACATCAAAACAGTACATATAAAACAGAATATATATGAAACATAATAGGAATGAAACAATAAATATACATATGGACCAACAGACAAGTCAAGTATCCTTTATGAATGAAACTACGTTTCATCAAGCTCAACACAGAACATAAAGTCGATTTCATCATGTGTTCTGAAACATAAAAAACAACTACAGAAACCAAACCTCATCACCTAAAGCATAAAACATCGATGAAGAATGAAGCTGGAACATTTCTCTCTGATTGATTACTCCATCTCTGCCTTGGATTGTGGCCTCATCGAGAAAGATGACAGAGCATTATTCCTTCTTCTGTCACTCTGCAACAGGGTCCTGAGCAATAGCGACCGAGCGTCTTCTCAAGCTGTCTTCCCTCCGTGCCAGGTTGCCTCCCCCGAAGAAGTATTCCCGAGGCGACTTCGATTCCCCAGAAAAGAAAGAGAGCTCCTTCCCAACGAACCAGAAATGGCCAACGATATATCCTCCTTCTTCCCTTCAAGTTGAAGTATGCAATAGAACGTACATCAGGTAGCTCATATATTATCAAGATCATAACATCGAAGGATATTTAGGCTTTAATAATTATTGTCATCAAACTTGGAGGTGCCAAAACTCTATCCGATTTCCCTTCCTTCCGGTATCCGTCCTTGAATCGACAGTGAAGACACCCTTCAACGTCTTGTGCACCGCTCCTCAGAGATCTTTGTGGCGCAGCAGCCTCCCCTCAATCTGCCCAACCTCTGCATATGCGCAGATTAGCCCCGAGACATGCCTCCCGTCTGTGAAGAGAAGACACCCCTCCAGTTTTTTTTTTAGCACTTTTTTATCTCCTAGATAATAAGCATTCTCCCTCTGCGGCCGCCTTCTTTCCTCTCCACGGGTGCCCCCTTTTCTGCATGCACCCATGCATGAAGGACACCTCTACCTATTTTTGTGCATGCATCTCCACTTTCCTCTTCGGTTGAAATGCCTTGTTTTTTTTTTAATATTACTTTTACTCCTCCCTTCGAGTTGTCATGAACAAAACATAGATGCATTTTTATCATGAAACTGATATAAGACATAAGCGGTCGAATCCATAAGTCGTATTATTGCATGAAAAGAGATCTCCAAAGATTTCATGGTTTGCATTGATGGCATATCCAATTAGGGAGAGAGGATCTCTCCGACATCCACCCCCACCAAACCTGTGCATCCTCCGGATGCGCCAAATAACCTGAGAATAAACCTGTTTTCTGCTTCATAATAAAAATCAATTCCATAGCATAATATGTGCATGGGTTTTAAAATCAACGTGCCTGATGCAGGGCTGTGTAATTAGCCCTATTTATATGCACACTTTGAATATGCATGTTTAAAATTAATGGTGCAATCAATAAAGAGAATGGCTTCTGATGGTGAGGCTTGTGCACTCACTCACATACATATCAATGTGATTATACATTCATCCTTACAGTCTCTCATATGTGCATGGGCATAGATCCGATCGTGACTAGATGCATGGTCATGGAGTGTGACCCTACTATGCATACTTTTGATGCATTAGAAAAACAAATGGTGCATAAATAGGGTAATTGGTTGTCGATGTAGAGGCTTTCTATCTCCTATACTTAGAAATTTTTCACAGATTTCATAATGCATTGTTACAATTTGATAATGGTGCAAATGAACATGCACCTAAGGGCAAAACTCAATATGTGTTCATACATAATTTAATGCATACTTGAAATGCACGCTTAAATAAATGGTGCAAAACTGGAAGTAAAAGGTTTTCATATTCTACTCTTGAAGAAAATCTTTGTTGTCAACAAACTCCCATTCTTCATCTTGAACCTGAAAAAAAAAATTTCTTGAAAAACAAACTCGTGAAAACAACATAAGTATTAGCATATTGAAACCAAGATATATCAATTCAAAACTTTTAGATAATCCATCTATAAAAAACCAAAGTAATATTAAGTCATATTTTGGAGCTTCCATCAATTCGTCCTTTCTTGCTTGATCTGCATTAAATCACTCAAAACATTGATTAGAAAAGCCATATTTGATTCATTAATGAAATTCAACAAAATCCATATACATACCTTTTTGATGAGGAAGTAGGTTGTAACTCCCATATAAATATTCTTCATGGATAGAAAACATTCACAAAATTTCATAAACTGTTATTCATCATAATTAGAAAAAAGAATGTGGACTATTTCTCGGTTTGAACGTGTCATCTGTATGCAATAATAATTTTATAAAAAACTTCTCATCAAATTCCTTTTTCATAAGAAAACCAAAACAATTTGATTCATCTTTTCTTGTCAAATATATTAATCATTTCTTAGTTTAATCATTTCTTCTATTTTCTTCAATGGTACATTCTTAGTTTTCTTGGTAAGTTTTAAAGGTTTTGATTGTTGTGAATTTATATTCATTTTGTTTTCGATTTGTTTAATTATATGATCAAGAAGTTGCTTGTCTATTTCATTTGTTTGTTTGTTTTGATTCATAATACTTTGTTTGGTCTCTTCTTGTTTAATTCCTTCTTCTTTAAATTGATTATATTCATGTTTGTGAAATTGAGTTTGAAGTTGTTTAAGCTTGACTTGATCAAACAATTCTCATTAGAAAGGAGCATTGGATCAAGTGAAATCTGTACATTATTAAGTTTCCTTGCTCCTACTTGTATTTCATGCTCAAAATCACCTAGATCAATTTCCAATTGCTCTTCTATAATCGATTTTTGATCTTCTTCCTTTAGTTTTATCATTTTGATTTCTTCTTTTAGCTCTTGTTTTTGGTTTGATGTCCTCTCTCTTATTTCTTCTTTTGTTTGAATGTTCATATGTATGATAGGCTTCCATACTTTTTTACTTTCACATGGATTAGGTTTAGTATGAATCTCCTTAAATAGTTCTTTCATTCCACCCCTTCCTAGATTTAATTTTAAAGGTGATCGATCCTGATAATTACAAATTTTCCTTTCAAATTCAACCACTAGTTTCTGTTTTCGTGCATCTTCGTACGACCTGCAATTCCAAAATGCATGGCCATATTGATCGCACCAAAAACACTGCAAAGGTCTCATTCGAGTCCTATTTGATGGTCTTAATGGAGTTCCACAACTAGATTTACTAAAATCATTAACATGTGTTATAGATGAAGGTTCTATAAACAAACTTTGGCTCATTCCCTCCTTTTCATGCTCACATTTAGCTAGCTCTAAATCTTGTATTCGTTTAGATAATATTTCATACTTCTGGTTCATTTCTTGAAACTCAACATTCATTTCCTCTTTCCAAGTTCTAAGACTAGTTCTTAATACTTTTAAAGTCTCTGGCATAGCTTTAAGCGTATCATTTAAAGTCAAAATCATTCTAAATGTCTTTTGTAGAGCTTCATTGGCCTTGTTTTCCCTTTCTATGAATTTATCTTCCCATTTTCTCAAATGTTGATCTATCAATGCGTTCACATATGCTTCATCAATAACAATACTCGTTGAATTATGCTCTTGTAAATTAATTTCAACAGCTTCTTTACATTGATTTATATTTTTCATGTTTGTACGTTGCTTTTTGCCCATAACTCACTTGAATATCAAAGAAGCACCACATAAACGAAAACCAAGCTATGAGGTTATACATACATCAAACATACATTACTTGGCATTAATTTGAGAAAAAAGTCCAGAAACATATACCTCAGCTGCAAGGCCGTTTGTTCACGTCGGGTTCAAAGTGTCGGCGCGAAAGTCACGGTCGGTGGATCAGTGGGACCGCCAAAAATACGGCACACGCCGGGTGCTTGGAGCAAGCTCAGGTACAGTAGACACTCAAAGAACTTATTAGTCGTTCATTCGCAAATCAATGTATCATATTTGTTTCAATATCATTCATCAAAAAGTCTTTAAACATTCGAAAGATATTCTGAAGTCAAGGAATTTGTGAATAATCTTTAATTGTTTTTAAAACGACATATAGTGAAGCTAAGAAAATCTAATCAATATAATCAACTACTAGTGTTACAAGTGAAGCTGATTTGCACAAAGATGATAGAGATGCACAAAGGTGTGAGTAGATCAAATCATAAAGGTTTCGTCACTAAGAAGTAAAAGTAATCGCTTCATCCTTGGGAATCCAACATTTTGTATTATCAATTCATTCATGTGTACTTCATGGACAAGTGAACTTGACATAAGTTCATGCATGATATGGTAAATACATTCAAAGTAACTAATGAAAATCCAATGGTGGGTTTTCTTCAACAGTATTCAACAGTATTCAAAAGACAACGCACGTGCACCATACAGTATTTATTAAACAAATAGGGGTCATACATCCTGAGTAGCATTAGGTATTCAAAAGACAACGCACGTGCACCATACAGGATTTATTAAACAAATAGGGGTCATACATCCTGGGTAGCATTAGGTGATTCAATGATAGTCATCTTTATATGTCAAAGTGCGATCTAAGCAAAACATCAAGTCTGAGATGTCAAACTCTGGCAAGACTAATTAGAGGGAACCCGATAGTGTGATTTCACTCGAAAATTTAAACAAAAACATGTCTCAACTTATCGCAACACAGAAGAACATAGGTCCTCAATAAAAATGATCATAAGCGCAAGCAAGAAGTTTCTCTAGCTATGTCTCAAGATACGGTTTTAAGTATTCAAGAGTATGCCAAGACAGAAGATCATCAGTCTTCTTCTATAATCAGTATTTGTCATTTTCTTTGTTGACATGCAAGAAGTAAGCATATCGAATCATTGAAGCATCCACCGTCAGTTTGTGATGAATAATTCGAACAACTGTGAATCATTGGGTACATGAAACATAGAAAAGACACAACGTAAATCACAACTTTTTCTTGTGTTTGCAGAGTAGCATCACAATTAAATCAAAGGAGTCGAGGATCTGTAGAGTGATTAAGAGATGAGCACAACCATTGACATTGTTCGAGTCATCAGAAGAAAGATTAGCGTAGCAGCTGCAGCACTTCCTCCTCTCTCCTTTTTGGACAAAGCTTATACGCCTTCCTCCTATTGAAGTTGTGCCTCTTCGCCTTTCACTCGGAGCGCTGTCTGATATGAAGATAGCACAGGAAATCGTTCTTCATGAACAATATAGTCACTTCAGGGAAACTATACATCACATCCATTGTTCTTACATTTAGGATTACGATCCCAAGCAGAGATTACTAACCAAAACGACACATGTATCACAAAAACATTTCACAATCGATAGCGCTCTCACAAAATGATCGCGTAACATCAAAACAGTACATATAAAACAGAATATATATGAAACATAATAGGAATGAAACAATAAATATACATATGGACCAACAGACAAGTCAAGTATCCTTTATGAATGAAACTACGTTTCATCAAGCTCAACACAGAACATAAAGTCGATTTCATCATGTGTTCTGAAACATAAAAAACAACTACAGAAACCCAAACCTCATCACCTAAAGCATAAAACATCGATGAAGAATGAAGCTGGAACATTTCTCTCTGATTGATTACTCCATCTCTGCCTTGGATTGTGGCCTCATCGAGAAAGATGACAGAGCATTATTCCTTCTTCTGTCACTCTGCAACAGGGTCCTGAGCAATAGCGATCGAGCGTCTTCTCAAGCTGTCTTCCCTCCGTGCCAGGTTGCCTCCCCCGAAGAAGTATTCCCCAGGCGACTTCAATTCCCCAGAAAAGAAAGAGAGCTCCTTCCCAATGAACCAGAAATGGCCAACGATATATCCTCCTTCTTCCCTTCAAGTTGAAGTATGCAATAGAACGTACATCAGGTAGCTCATATATTATCAAGATCATAACATCGAAGGATATTTAGGCTTTAATAATTATCGTCATCAGACTTGGAGGTGCCAAAAATCTATCCGATTTCCCTTCCTTCCGGTATCCGTCCTTGAATCGACAGTGAAGACACCGTTCAACGTCTTGTGCACCGCTCCTCAGAGATCTTTGTGGCGCAGCAGCCTCCCCTCAATCTGCCCAACCTCTGCATATGCGCAGATTAGCCCCGAGACATGCCTCTCGTCTGTGAAGAGAAGACACCCCTCCAGTTTCTTTTTTAGCACTTTTTTATCTCCTAGATAATAAGCATTCTCCCTCTGCGGCCGCCTTCTTTCCTCTCCACGGGTGCCCCCTTTTCTGCATGCACCCATGCATGAAGGACACCTCTACCTATTTTTGTGCATGCATCTCCACTTTCCTCTTCGGTTGAAATGCCTTGTTTTTTTTTTTAATATTACTTTTACTCCTCCCTTCGAGTTGTCATGAACAAAACATAGACGCATTTTTATCATGAAACTGATATAAGACATAAGCGGCCGAATCCATAAGTCGTATTATTGCATGAAAAGAGATCTCCAAAGATTTCATGGTTTGCATTGATGGCATATCCAATTAGGGAGAGAGGATCTCTCCGACAGCGTCATACACATGAACATCTGTCAGAATGCATTATCTACAGTGGGTGATAGTATTAATGGGGTGCTAAATGAAGATGCAGTTGGTGTAGATGCAACGGGAATGGGGAATGGGGGTGGGAAGGTGGATGATGTAGTGATTGTTGAAAATTGGGATGTGCCTAAAGATGTTTGTGCCGTGAGTGAAGTGAGTGATGGTGCAGTGGGTGGTGAGATGTCCATGTCAGTGGACGTATCTAGTGCGGTGACTGTGAATATGGGTGTGATCGTGGGTGCTCGTGCTGGTGTAAATACGGGATTTACAAAGGTTGAGGGGTAATTTACAGGGGGGCTGGCTGGAGCAGCTTGGTGGAAAGGGGAAAGAGGGGTTACAGTGGGTCAGGGAGGTGAGACGGGGGAGAAGGTTAAGGGCGGGGGGAATGGGAAAAGGGGTCTTGGCGTTGTGGGGAAAGGTGGAAAAGATTGATGAAGGAATGGGTTGGATAGAAAGGTGGGTGTGGGAGGGGTAGACTAGGGCTAATGGTACGGGAATTGTGGGGTGAGTGGTCGTAAAGATGATTTCTGCAACACCACCGGCGAATGAAGATGTTGGTCTGGGGGAAGGAGGGTGAAAAGGGGAGGCTGGAGGGACGGGTGGTGAGAGAGGAGCGGTCGGGGTGGTCGGTGCTACTGAGGTTTGTACAGCTGTAGCGCGGGGTGGGGAATCTACAAAGATGGTTTCTACAGCCAACGAACTTTCGGGGACGAGGCGTGCCTCCCTGGCTTGTTCTGAAGATTGTGCTCCTGTGGGTACACGAATGTATTCACCGGGCTTTGAAAGTAGTCGTACTCTGCGGGGGTCAAACTGTGGTAGTGGCTTTCGTTGCAAGTACCTGAGGGCTGCATTGGAGCCTACTGATTTGACTAACTCTCTGAATCCTTTGATGTATGCGTTTTCGAATCCGCCTGTGACAAGTTCTTGTTCTATTATTGTTTGACTCTCTTCCTCTGTCAGCTTTTTGCGTGCCCAAACTTTTTCCATAGTTCTATACAGCTTCTTGATAGCTAGTGTGTAAGCTGTTGCCTCGTAAGTTTCATCTTCATGGGTACTTGTATCGCCATGTGTATCTATTTGTTGGCCTTGGCCATCTGTCTGTTCATGCTCTTGGGATTCATGTGTTCCCTGGCTAGCTTCGTCGTCTCCTTCGTCGTCATCGGTTGCTGTTCTTTCGTCATCAGAGCTGGACACGATCTGTCCTTGTGGCTGATCCCTAGGTGTGGTAGGGTAGCTAGGCCTTTCAAATTCTTGAGAAAACAATTGTCCTTCTGAAAACTGGAACTCATTGGAGAATGCATCGGGCATCTCAAAATCAAAAGTTTGGTCCAGTGGCTCTGCTTGTCCTGGTTCTAAATGCGGTATTGGAAAAGAGAAAGCTTCCGCACCAATGGTGGTGGGAAGTTCAGCTGCTGTGGTGATAGGTTCTGTGGTTGTGGCTGCTTGGGGTGCAACCGTACTGGTGGTGCCCTCCGGCGTAACTGGTCTTGATAACCGTATACGAATTGGTGGTACTGTGGGAGTGGCTGCTGTTGGTGACTGCTCTGGAGATGGTTGTGGCGAGGGTGATTCTGGGACTTGTAGGCACGGGATAGTACCTCTCATCCGCTTTCCGGCTCTGCCTTTGCTAGACTTTCTAGCCTTCCTAGTGGTGCCTTTAAATGCTTTCAGTTCCTCACTAGTCATGGCGCGCTCTATGGGTAAATCATATGCCAAGCACATATATATGATCCTGGTGAGGGCGTAGCACCCATTGATTACCTTCTTTTGCTCCCACCTATGTTGTGCCAAATAGAGCTGATCAATGATCCAGCTGGCTAGATCAACCGTTTGCGGTCCAGTACATGCTAAGTACAATCCAAACCAGATTCTCTTGTGAGGCATGGTAAAACGATCCTGAGCTCGGAAAGCAAAGTGCTGCATGCATATCCATAATGGCTTGGAGAGCTCAGGTGTTATAGCAGAAATATCCTCCCATTTAGTTACGTCACCACGTTTCATCTGCTCTGGGACTAGCCGTTCTTTCTCCGTTGGAGTGTGTGTTCCATGTATTTTTAGAGCTGCGCGAATCAAATCTTTAGACAAATAGAACCTTCTAAATGGAGGATCATTTACCAAGGATGGTAACATGAATGTGCCGGGTAGATCCTTGTTCTCTGAAGCCGTTAAGGTGGTTACCAAGTAAAAGCATCTGTAAAAATCGGGTTTAGGCAGAGGGTCACTAAAGTATTCTGTAAATCCCGCTCGTGCCCAAACGTGCGTTAAATCTTGTGTATTCTGCAGTCCTTCAAATTCTCTTGAAAAGAACTGGTACTTGGTCCATGTGCGAAGATCAAATGCCAAATTGGCCTCAAATATGAAATCAGCGTCTGCTAATGGTCCTACTAGGCCTTGAAACCAATGAGAGTTACGATGAATCTTCTCGGTATATCCTCTAGGAGGATCATCGATTGGCATGGGTCCTGGAAAACCTTGAAACTCTGGTGGTTGCATCGTAGGATAAGATTCTGCTAGTAATTCTCCAATAGTGGCCATCGGTGCACTGGGGCCAGCCTCTGATGGTCCGGCTTCGGTTTGCATGATGACTGATGAGCTAATGGAAAAGATCTGCTACAAAAGATTAACACATTAGTATGGAAATTAATTATGATCCCATTAAAGTGAGATCGCAATCCCTTTCCATAACCGATGTGTAACCCGGATAGCCAAGTGTCGTGAAGTGATTGATGCAATGATTGTTTGTAGAGCTAATGCAGGTCTCTAGACACCTACATGGTCAGATTATGCATACATTTCTTGATGAGCTGTTATTATGCATGATGTGGGGTTATGGTGTGTGAATTTATACAAGGTTTGGTTGAGGGTGAATTATTACAAGGGTGGAGTTTAAAACGGGGTGGGAGAATTGTTAGATAAGGGGGTACAAGAAGACGTTTGGATACGTTTCGGTATCCATTTCCTAAGAGTCTTTGAGTGGGTGGTGTGTTTCTGCTAAGGGATGAAAAGTGGTATCGGGTTTGGTGGTATTGAAGGATGAAAAGATTTCTGAGGGGTATATATTACATGGCTAGAGAGTTGGGCTATAATACATTGTTTGGGTACCCAAATCTGCATGGGTGTGGGTCTATGGATAAGGTATTTCTTGGCGATCCAAATCTGTCGAGTAATTGTAGAAGAAAATCGAGGGGACTTTGGATGCTGACTCTGCTTCTGTTGAAACTTTGTCCTGTTCTCGTCTGCAGTGTTGCCAATAGCCTGTGGTTGCTGTCCTTTTGGCACCCATATATGTTTTGTGCCACTTGTTCTGTGATGTTGATACTTCTGCTTTCTTTGCCTTGCCTGGTGGTGTTGTCGGTCTGGGTTCCTCTGTTGTGGTTGAATCATTCGTGATTGGGTTTGAGAGGTCCATTGGACGCTCTGCTTTGGAAAAGAAGGGAGATCCAACACTTGCATGACCTGCCCATTAGGAAGTGATTCATTATTTATCTTTAATCTAGGCCAGTCCGCAACAAGTTTGGAAGGATGAGCACCGCAGGGTGTTGTGCTCATTTGGCCGCTGATGCAACCCACCTGACCGCTGATTGTGTTCATCTGCCCTAGCGGTTGGGTAGCTTCCCCTTCTAGTTTGCAGGAAGCCCCAGGGAAGATCTCCTGTCGTTCTTCTGATTGACAATTGTCCCTAGCCAAGCCCGAGTGGGTTGGTGTAGACGTAACGTGACTGGTCTGACCCAAGATCGTCCGGTCTTCCGTCGCATGCCTTTCATAGGGTCTAGGGTTACAAACCTCAATCGGAATGCCGTTAGGGAAGTCAAGCGGTATCACTCGCTTCTGTTCTAAGGTTCCAATCTGTAAGGAGCCTTGTCTAAGATTTAGGTCCACTGAGTGATTGTATAGCCAATCTTGGCCAAGGATCAGGGGTTCTATCAGGTCGTCATCATGGCACACTAGTAGCTTCGCTGTCATGGTCACATCCTTAATGAGGATAGGAAGGTCCACCTCACCCATGCAAGGGGTTTCCATGCCTTCTAGGCCTATGAGGTATGCCTCAATTGGCCGCATTTCTATTCCTGAATCCTTATAGTGGGACCATCTAATCGCACTAGTCGCAGCACCTGAGTCAATTAAAGCCTTGAGCTCTTGGAAAGGGTCGCCGTGCTCTAACCTGACTGTAATGAATGGTCTCCTGTCCACTATACTAGGATGAGTGTTTGACTTTACTTGACACATGGCCATGGGGTATCTGGGTGTAGTTTCCAGATGGTTATAATGTTCTCTCCCTAGTCCTTGTCTTCTTAACTTCATGCGTTTAATGCGTTCTATTGCTTCTGCCTGAGCTTCCGCTCGTATTCTATTTTCTTCCTCCTTACGCTTCTTTGCCAACGTGAGTCGTCTAAGCATATCCTCAGTAAGAGGTTCCTGATATAGCTTGACTCTACAGCCACTAATATACTTAGGCATTATATCTCCTTCTAACGTGGCTAATTGTACTGCTCCACTTGTTGAGAGTCTGTTAATGATCATAGGTCCATAACCTCGCTTTTCTAACTTACGTGCGTGTTGCTTTAGCATATATACTAGAACTAAATCTCCTTCTTTTAGGCCTTTATCTTTCACATGTGCATCAAAATATGCTTTCTGTCGCTTCTTCGCTGCATATATTCCTGCTGCTGCCTTTAGCCTGGTTTCTCCTAATCGTTCCAAGTCCATTATTCTCGTTGATAATTCATGGCCGGTCCACTGATGTTCTTGTGCAACCTTAAGGGTCGGTATCAAGAAGTCCAAAGGAAGCACAACATTCTGACCAAAAACCATCTGAAAGGGAGTTGCATTGAGTACGGTCTTGTAGGCCACTCGATATGCCCAAACAGCGTGGTGTAACTGTTCGTCCCAATCTGAACGTTTGTTGTTCACGAGTTTCGTCAGTACGTTACAAAGGATCTTATTAGTGCTTTCAGCCTGACCATTGGCCTGAGGATGATATGGTGCGGATTTCTTGTGAATCACCATAAAATCCTATAACAAATATTCAATGCCTTGGTTTAGAAAGTGAGTGCCTCGATCGCTCACTAACTCTATAGGCAATCCATATCTTGTAAAGACATTCTCAAATAAGAATTTTGCAGTTGTGTGTGCATCATTCTTTTTCGTGGCTTTTGCCTCTACCCATTTCGTTAGATAATCTGTGGCAACAATAATGTATTCCGCATGTGTACCTTTTGCAGGGGGGTTAATGGGTCCTACAAAGTCTATACCCCACTTAGAAAATGCACGTCCGCCCATCATGGGTTTCAATGGCATTTCGTCTCTGCGAGTAGGAAACTGAGTTCTTTGGCACACATCACATCTCTTGACATAGGTATGAGCATCCATGTGAAGAGTGGGCCACCATAATCCTGCAAAGAGGATGGCTTTGATTATCCTATCGGGTCCAAAATGACCTCCTGCAACACCTTGGTGTGCAGTCTCTAGTATGCTCAGATAATCGCTCTCATGAACACATTGTCTTAGATATCCATCTCGTCCTCTTTTGTAGAGATTATCGCCAATAAGTGAATAGTCTTGAGCTTCCTGCTCTAGACTACGTTGTCGAGCTAAGGTCATTCCTTGAGGGAATGTCTTCGTCCTCAAGTATGTCACTAATTGTTCACTCCAGTCTGGTGTGAGAGACACATGATATAGTGTAGCATGCTCTACTGGTGGTCTTTCACAACAAACATTGCATTCTTTACACAACTTGTAGACATCTGCTTCCATCGAAGGCCAATATACTCCTAATCTATGCAGAGTCTGTAATGTTCGATGTTTTGAATGATGTTGCTTTAATGCACCTATGTGTGCTAATTGCAACCAATTCGCATGTTCTGATTCATCTACACAACAAGCAAGAATCTTTTGATTATCCTGTTTATATATGCTTCCTGCCATTATTTGGTATCTCTGAGACTTGGTAATCTCTCCCTCTTTGATCTTTATCCTAGGATTCTTGGGTCCGTATGTCAGAATAGGGACTATAGGCTTAGCCCATTCTGGTGCTATCTCAAGGTTAAACAAGTATGCATCTGGTAGATCATGTGCTTCTCCTAAGGTTAATCTTGAAAGGTGGTCAGCTCTAAGATGTGTCTTTCCTTTCCTGACTACGACTTCAAAATCATACTCCATGAGTAATAGAAACCAGCGTATCAGTCGTCCGGTGTTACATGGCTTGTTGACTAAGTACAATAGTGCTTGATGATCTGTAAAGAGCTTGAACTTATTGGCCAACAAATAGTGCCTAAACTTCTTTACTGCGTAGATCATCCCTAATCCTTCTCGTTCCGTCGTGGTGTAATTTCTTTCTGCTGCGTTCAATTGTCTGCTCGCGTAAGCTATGGGGAGATCTATGTTACCTTCATTCGTGGGTTGTGCTAACACGCATCCTATGGCATAATTGGATGCATCCACATGTACATGAAATGGCTTACTCCAATCTGGGGTTGTCAATATAGGTGCTGAGCACAAGCGTCGTTTAAGTTCATTGAATGAATTTTCACATTCATCTGTCCATTCAAAGTTGGTTAAAAGAGAGTACAAAGGCTTGGCTATGATTGCATACATGTGTATGAATCTCCTATAATAACCGCAATGGCCCATAAATGCCTGTACCTCTTTCACATTAGTTGGTCTAGGTAATTCTGCAATTACCTTCACCTTTTCTTCATCCGTAGAGATTCCATTTTTTGACACAATGTGTCCTAGAATTTTGCCTTGTCTGACCATGAAAACGCATTTCTCTGGGTTCAAACAAACCTGATATTCTCGACATTTGTCAAATATTTGTCTTAACTCTGGGATATGCGTCTGTCTTACATTTGAATGAGCACATAAGTCATCGACATATACTTCCAAACTCTTGCGTAAGAATTCCTTAAAAATATGACACATGAGTCGCTGGAAAGTGGCGGGTGCATTTGTTAAGCCAAATGGCATTACCCGAAATGCAAATATACCCCATTCGGTGGCAAATGCCATCTTGTGTTGATCTTCTGGAGCAATGGCTACTTGATTATAGCCTGAAAATCCATCAAGAAAGCTGTAAACTTCCTTGCCCGCAACTCTTTCCAATAGATGTTCCGTGATAGGAAGAGGATAACTGTCTCTAATCGTGGCGGCATTAACTTTTTTAGGGTTAATACACACACGCAATTTTCCATTCTTCTTGGGCACTACCACAATGGGGGATACCCATTCGGTATGCTCAATTTCGTAAATGAATCCTGCTTCTATCAAGCGATCTATCTCCTCTTTAATCTTCGCAGCGTAGTTATCATTGTACGTGTACGGTTTCTGTTTCGTAGGTTTTGCATCTGGAGTCATAGGGATTCTATGAGAGCATATATCTGGATCTACTCCTTTCAAATCTTTGTAACTCCAAGCAAAAACATCTCTATATTCGCGCAATAGGGCAACTAGCTCTTCTTCTTCTTCCTTCGTCAAATCATGCCCTATGTATGTACATTTTTCTTCTTCTCCTTCGATAGCAACTATTATTTTCTTGGTTTTCTCTCGGTTATCATATACTTGTCCGTCATTCGCTTTTCTATTAGGCATTCGTACCATGATTCTTCTATCTTCGATTTCATATTTCTTGAAATTCTCGGGTACTTCAAATAAAGATTCTTCTTTTTCTGTCATGGTGTCTTTCTTCTTTCTTTTCTTGCCTTCACTCTTGTTAGTCACTTCTGTGGCTAATCTCACCTCATTCGTAATTTCCTCGTGTCTCTGAGGGTGAGTCTCTACTTCGTAGAAATATTCTTCCTCTGATGCAAATGGAGAGTCCATGATAATTGATTCTAAATCAAAATCGCTTGCATCCTCAAATGCATCAATGTTAGGTTCACACTCTTCTAAAATCGCATCGCACATGATTGGCTCTATCGTGAAAACTGAAATGTCATAGCCATCCTCGTCACAGTGGGGTGTCCATTGTTCTTCATTGATGGCTACATCCATGGTTGCTAGGATTTCTGCCCAACCATGGGGTTCAAACTCTTCGTCTCGGAATACTACAGGTGCATAGGCTGGATCTTGAAGGGTTCGTGGATGTTGTTCTGCACCTAAGGTCCTGGCTTCTAACCTTTCTTCCTCTTGTTTGGCTACTTTACACATCCATAAATGAGTATCCTCATGCAACCAAGAAGGATCTGATTCTAATGAGTGCACGGATTCCGTCTCTACTGGTGTCTTATGGATGGTATTCCATTGTATTGGGGGTACATCTCTATGTGAATAGTCTTTAAGATTGACTTTGGTAGTCACTCCTAAATGTTGCAAGTACAAAGAATTAGTTCCCCAATCTTGTACAATTTGCAACTGACGCATGAATGGTCGTCCCAATATCATCTCATAAGCATGGTTTTTTGCAAAGTCACAAATGGCGAAAGTATGCTCAAATTCTACACCACAAGTGGTGAGAGATAAGCCTCCTAGTAAGCCTAATGGTTTTTCTATGTGTCCATCAGCCATTTGTAGCTTCATCCTGGTGGGTCTCAATGCTGGCTTACCCCAACGTTTCCATAAAGCGGTGGTAGCGATGGCTACTCCGGCTCATGAATCTAAGATGGCTTTCGTGGTGTAGCCCTGATGGGTTATCGGAAGATACGTGTTACCTTCCTCTCCTTCGCTTACATCTCCAATCTTTTCTACGGGTATCTCTGGTACCTTATTTTGTGATCCTATTTGTGAGGGAGTAGTAGCAAGCTCGGGGAATTGATTTGCTACATGTTTCCACAATTCTGGTTTTACCTTCAATAACTCCTCTGGAGTAAGGTTACATTGTACTTTAGTGTTCTTGATCACTTCCGTGTTTCTCGGGATTACTGATTCTTCATTCCTCACTATTATAGTGGGTGCTCTCATACTAATAGACTTTGCTTCCCAAGGTCCTGTGAACTGAGGTAATTCTTGTAAAGAATTAGATTCAAAAGCTGTGTGTTCACTCAGTTGTGCTTCCTCTACACCATCGTGAATAGAGGGAATATCTTGGGGAAATTGTTCCTGCAAGTCGTCTATTTCTTGAATAGGAGGATGGGTTCCTTGTTCCTTTCTCCATTTCTCTTCTTGGATTTCTCTCAAAAATTCATGTGAATATTTATGTATGGAAGACAAATTGTCTTGACTTTTTGAGTTGGGTACTTGAGACAGGGATGGAGCATTCCTTTCCTGTGTCTCTGGGACAATAGGGTTCCTATGCTGATCCTTTTTCTCTTTGCTTTCAATCAAGTATTCTAGCCTCTCCATTAGTCCTTGAAAGTGTAATTCCGGTTTTGCCATGTTATTCCAATTAAGATATCTAGAGGCTTCAAACAGAGCTTGTGCTAATTCTACCATCTTCATGCAAAGTTTAGTTCTCTCAATTTCTAGATCAGCTCGAGGGTAGTTTTTGCTCATTTCAGCTACCTGAGGTCCCTCTTTTAATCTAGCCTGATATGCACGAAACATCATGTCTAGATTTTCTGGTATGGGTTCCGCTAAAACTGATCCTGATTTTTGAGCTGGATTCTCTTGATTCAATTCCTGTGAAGTCAATTCTTGGATTTTGGCTCTAGATTCCTTCAAACTTCCTTCCAACTCACTTATCTTTTTACTCCATTTTCTCTTTATCCTTTCTCTAGAATCTTTCCAAGATTTTGTCTTTTTACTGCTAGATTCTGCAACTTCACTGGTTCCGGCTACTTTCTCCTGATTAAGCTGTTGGTTCTGTAAGAGCGCCTGGGCTCTTGTTATAGCTTGGATAGGCACGTATGTAGGGTTGGATCCATCTGTGTTATTTACAATACCTATCACGTTGATCGGTGTCACATTCGAAGCGTTAACTGGATTTTTAGGACAATCTTTGATTATGTGCTCTTTGCCACAATCAGCACAAAAGCCTTGTATGTTATGGTACTGTGATTGTCCTGCTATCGGGGGATGTGGACAGTCCTTTATGAAATGATCTCCTTGGCACCTAAAGCATGGTCCTCTAGGGCCATGTGGTCTTTGTTGTCTCAATTGGGGTCGCGGATTTGGGTTTGTGTACATCACATTAGCATAGTCTGGCTCCCAACTAGGTTCCACTAGTGGACTATCATAATGATATGTTTCCACGTGTTCTGGTGACTGTGTAATATGCGGGTGGACTATCTACATGAGTGGAGTCAAAACTGTTTGAGTTCGGGTCATTCTCTGTGATCAAAGGTGAAGAAGGCACTAAGGCCCTACTTAGGTTCTCTTCTACAGCAGCGTATTTGACTGAGATGACATTCGCTGGTGGGGGTGGCTGCTGAGCTAAGACAGGTTGAGGTCTCTGTTGAGCCTGGTATGGGTAGTTTTGAGGAGGCCTATAGTAATAAGGCTGAGCATTGTATTGGCCTTGATACCTACCTGGCTGTGCGTATGCTTGCGGGTAGTTCTGTCTCACGGTTTGTTTGTTGTATGGGCAGTCCTGAGCCGTATGATTCGTGTATCTTCTTTCAATTGTACAGTATTGGCCACTAGGGTTGGCTTGTGGTTGTGGTGCATTGGGACACACATTTGCCATATGATCACCACCACAGGTGTAACAACGCTTGTTCATTAGCACCCTAGGTTTACTAGAAACTCCTAGTTTCTGGGCCACTTTTTCTGCAAGGTCTTCTATTGAGTTAGACAATTTTGTGGATGCTAGAGATGAACAGTCTGAGTCCTTATAGACCTTTGAGAGTTCCAACTCGTCTCCTAAGTTGTCCTCAATGTCTACACAAATTCTTACACATTGCTCTAGCGTTCTGGGTTCTTTCAGGTACACGTAGGAGGGTAGTTTAGAGCTCAACAAGCCATCTAGAAACAATGACACTTGCTTGGCTTGTGAGGGTAGCTCTTGCATTGGACATCGTTCAACATATTGTCTAAACCTACATCCTGCCAGTCTTACTGTTTCTTGAGGGGTCTGTTTGAAGCTATGAATCAACGAAGACGTGTCATGTCTAATCCCACTTTTAGAGAATTCGGTGATGAATGACTCTAAAAAGTGATGGATGTCTCTAAATTGCCTTTGTTGCAGAGGTTGGAATCAAGTTAAAGCGGTATTCTTTAACGTTAGTCCAAATGCGTTGTATTGCGTGAACATGTCTTGACTTGTTCTGCTCTTAGTACTTACTTGAATTCTGCGACGTGGTCATAGGGATCTCCTGTCCCATCAAAGTAATTCTTCATTGATTTTACTAATCGAGTGGGTCTCAGTATTCTTGCGTGTTCACGTGGTCTGGGTAGAGGAAAATCATCTCTACCACCTGGTTCCATGATCTCTTTGTCTATCTGCTCTATTAGTGTCCGTGGTTGTTCTATCTCTCCCCATGGGATGAGTGAAGCTTACTTCCGGTCTCTCTTTATTTCCCTCTCTTTGATTTCCATGGGCTGAGGATGTTCCTGCCCCTTGTTGACTTGTATTCATGTTCGTTCTAGATGGAGGGAATACCAATTCACCTCTCCATGTGTATGTGTTTTTAGCGCGGTCAGGCACCACAAAGACTCTTTCTGAAGTCTCATCCAGGTATACAACCTTTCCAGGTGTATCCGGGTCCTTGAACTCGTATATAGTGATGATACCTACCTCACTAAGTATTTCTGTCTTGTATCTCCAAAAGGCTTCATCAGTTTCTTTATTTACAAACAACTCTATGCTTCTGTTGTCCTGAGGGATCCATTCCGGGATTAGTACTCGTGTCAGTACAGATTTCCCTCTAGGTGTTCTAGGCTCTTCTAATGGTTCTTTTCCTTGAGGTTTTGTTTCCATCTCTGGTTGAATCACGCCAAACCCGTTGGTATTGTTTGGCTGCGTACTTAAGATGTACATCGTTCCTTCCTTGTCTATGTACGCGTCTCTCTCGAATTTCACCACTGGACGTTCCAATCCAATGGGTTGATCGGGGTTGTGCATTTGCACCACTTGCCTTCGCAAACCATCCTCATAGATGCGAGCACCTAATCGGTTGGTTCGGAGAAACTCTAGTTGAGTCCTATAGGGTCCTTCTGGTCTTTCTAAGTATGCTACATTCGACCCTTCTTCTGGTCTTTCTGTGCTAAATGCCATTTCTGATTCGCTAGTATCTGAGCTCTTGTAGGGATAGCTAGTGTTCAATTGTTGAGCCCACGATCGTGCAGTAGTTCTTACACTTGCCTCTGATGATCTAAGGCTTCGCCGGTCTGACTTACCTATATGTTTGCCCGATCTAAGGTTCATTAATTTTGTTCCTTGCACGCTCAGTACACGCTCAGATCGTCAGTGATTCTTTGTTATTACTGTCTTGATTCTTTTTAAATTTCTTTAGAGTCTTGTCTTAATGTATGCGTCAGGAATTCGACTTTCCGTTATAATTTTGAGTTCTCATTCCGTCAGACTTAGGTTCTTTCCTTTAGGTTTTGGTCACACACACCTTTACTTTAGTCTTGAACTTGATAAAGTTAATTCTCTTGAACTTGAGGCGTTCCTATCGTCGTTAATCCACAACACTACCGTTTATCCTAAGCTAAGAATTGACTGAGGGGGTTGAGTAATCTTCCAACCTCGAGTCAGCTTTTCTGGTTGCTCTGATGCCCAAGAAGCCGCGCTTCCCAAGCTTTATGCCCTTCACTGCCTTGCTTTGGTTGTCTTTGATTGCCCTTGCTAGACCTGGAAAAATCCAATATTAGACCAATTCACAGTTGGATGATCGAGCACTTGAGTATATACACCTTTTAAGTCCCTTCCCTTTTTGCCCAACTTTTTAATGCTTGCCCCCTGGCTTTCTAGTCCCAAACTAGGTCAACCTCAAAATAGCTTATCTAAAAATAGACGTATCCTTTAAGAAAAAAACGGACTTCGGATGAAAAAGTTATGACCGTTCAGGCCCTGGGGGGTAAAAACTGACAAACAGGTTTTTCTCCAAATATGAGCTAAGGGGTCTCCTATGAGTCTAATCACCCAAAAATTTCCCAAAAATAGCCCCAAAATTGGCCAAAAATTGAAACCCTAAGATTTGCGATCGGGGTGCACAATCGCGATGGTCTGAGATAATCGCGATGGTCTGGCACCGTCGCGATGGCGTGAAAGTGCACCGTCGCGATGGTCTGAAGTGCACCGTCGTGATGGCGTGAAAATGGACAATCGCGATGGCGTGATCAGGCGGACAATCGCGATGGCGTAAATGTGAACCGTCGCGATGGTCTGAAGTGAATCGTCGCGATGGCGTGAAATTGGACAATCGCGATGGCGTGAACTTGGTCAATCGCGATGGCGTCAGTCAACGGTCAACGTGGACAATCGCGATGGTCCAAAGTGAACCGTCGCGATGGTCACAGATGCGATGGCTTGAGCCAATCGCGATGGTCTGGGCGCGATGGCGTGAGCCAATCGCGATGGTCCGAATTTTTGAACTATCGCGATGGTGTGAGGGTGTCGTCGCGATGGTCCAAAAAATGAACCGTCACGATGGTCTAGCTTGCCACGTGGCACCGTCGGCACGATGGCGTGAACCAATCGCGATGGCGTGAGACCGTCGCGATGGCGTGAGACCGTCGCGATGGCGTGAGCCAATCGCGATGGTGTGACACAATCGCGATGGTCTGAGACCGTCGCGATGGTCCACCAAACTGTGAATTTTTGAGATGCGCCTGTGGATTCGTGCAAGCGCAAGGGTCGCCTACCTCGTGGTGTGGTCGCCTACCAAAAATGCCGAAGGTTGCAGACCATCGTGATGGTCTGACACACTCGGAAATTTCTGACAGAAGATGATTTTCTTACCTTTTTGCAAGCTTCCTGATGCACTGTAGTACTGTTCCTGCAAGAAAACTCAAGAAAGCAAAAGCACACACAAGCACAAAAGCTCTCTCTCACTCTCTCGCATGCACAAATGAGGGGAAATGAGGAGAATGGGTGGATATGGTGAATTTTCTGATTTTTTTTGGAGATGAAGATGATGATGCGGTGATGAAGATGGAGTGTGGGGGAGGTGAAAAACACTAAAAACCAAGTAAAAACAACAACAAGAACTGAAATTTTTACCTTCCAACGCCACTTCTTGCTATACTCTTACCATCACACATTCGTCCTAGACTCGATCCCCGGCAACGGCGCCAAATTTGGTGTTGCTCTAGCACAATGGTGAGAACCACGTTAAGAAGCTCCACCTCCTTAATGTCAATCCGCGGAAGAGACAGGAGTGATATGAAGATCGTGAATGTGAGATGAAGTGAGAGTGAAGGTGAGAAGCATAGAAATGCACACACACATACACACACACTACGAAGAGACAAGCAAGACACAATGTGTAGAGGTCAGAGCTCTTGGCATTCTGATGTGGAGGAAAGCTCTCAGATGCAGTCAGATTTGCTTCCAATTCGGTTGATTTGTTTTCCGGCCTCTCACTTTCTCATCTATCTCTCTTTCTCTCTCTATTTCTCTCTCTCTCTCTCTCTCTCTCTCTCTCTCTCTCTCTCCCCCTCGTTTCCTCTCTCTCTCTCTTCCCCTTTCTCTTCTCTCTCTCTCTCTCTCTCTCTCTCTCTCTCTCTCTCTCTCTCTCTCTCTCTCTCTCTCTCTCTCTCTCTCTCTCGTTTCCCCTCTCTCTTCCCTCCCCTTTTCTCTTCTCCCTCTCTCTCTTCCCCTCTCTCTCCCCCTCCCTTCTCTCTCTCCTCCCCCGCCCACCTCCGCCAAACCCCCCGCTAGACCCCCTCCTTCTAGCCCTCCTCACCTCCGCCTTACCCCCTCCGCCCCGCCACCCTCATTCCGCCCCCCGCCATGTCCCTCCGCATTCCGCCCCCCGCCATGTCCCTCCGCATTCCGCCCCCCGCCATGTCCCTCCGCATTCCGCCCCCCGCCATGTCCCTCCGCCCCCGCCATCCTCATTCCGCCCCCCTCACTCCGCCTCTGCCCCCGCCCACACTCACCCCCTCACTCTGCCTCCGCCCCCGCCCACACTCACCCCCTCACTCTGCCTCCGCCCCCGCCCACACTCACCCCCTCACTCCGCCTCCGCCCCCGCCCCTCACCCACCTCCGCCTCCGCCCCCGCTCACACTCACCCCCTCACTCCGCCTCCGCCCCCGCCCCTCACCCACCTCCGCCTCTGCCCCCGCCCACACTCACCCTCTCACTCCGCCTCCGCCCCCGCCCCTCACCCACCTCCGCCCCCCGCACACTCCCACACTCCCCCCCTCACTCCGCCTCCGCCCCCGCCCCACACCCACCTCCGCCTCCGCCCCCGCCCACACTCACCCCCTCACTCCGCCTCCGCCCCCGCCCCTCACCCACCTCCGCCTCCGCCCCCGCCCACACTCACCCTCTCACTCCGCCTCCGCCCCCGCCCCTCACCCACCTCCGCCCCTCACACACTCCCTCCTCACCCGCACACACACACTCCCTCCTCACCCGCACACACACACTCCCTCCTCACCCGCACACACATTCACACACATCCTCAAACACACGCATACACACCGGCTTACACACACACCCACGTGAACTCCCACACCCATACTCATGCACATACCACGCTCACACACACATGTAGTGTTCACCTCAATTGTGTTCACACTAACAAGTCGCATATGGATGCCCCTGATATGGGTTTAGATGCGGACACACATGCATTATGTGATCTTTCACAGTGATATCAATATACCCACACACATGCTCACTCACATCCACACATACATACACGTATACTCACACACACACACACACCAACACATACACACATGCATCCCCACACACATACCCTCTCACCCCACATATAGGCCCACATACACCTACACACACATATTCATACATGCACACACCTGTCAGAAAACACTGGGTTGTGAGGAGCATGCAGAGCATAGAAGAAAATGACATCTAAGCCAATCATGAAGGAGCTTTTCTCAGGATGAACATGGGTACAGAAGTACAATGGATCAAAAGCAAGATTGGGTCTCGCACATCATGCGGGCAGTGGAAGGCTCAAGACAAAGGTGCAATGGTAAAAGTGTATTGACAAGAGTAAAAGTGGCCTCCAACCATTCACGGCGACTACCTATCTTTGGGGATCCAATTCAAATCAAGGGAATATTTGACCTACCCTCCAATTTTGGGCATTCAACCGGCGCATGATCAGTGGACGTGAAGATTCGGCAAGGCTCCCTTGGCCTATTGGGGTCTATAAAATCAAAGGATTTGTGCTCATTTGGGTTACGACGACACACACTGGAGTACATGTACAAGTTTGTGCAGAAGACCTCTCTTGCACTTGGTGGTTTCAAGTCTACTGTGGGAGCTACTCTGTTGTGTATACAGAGGGGAGGCTTCTCAGTGAAGGGCTATGAGCACCATAGTGTAAAAGAGTAGCTTGGATTCTTCTTCTTTCCGTGAGTCAGTGTGGTTGATTGCGTTCTATTCTCTTGAGAAGATCTTACCACTTGTATTGTTCTGAGTTAGTCTGCATATCAGTGATCCTTATGCGGATAGGAGAAGCTTTTGTATTGGTGTGTTTACTATTAAGGTGGTTTGTTAGCCCTAAATTTGTGGCTTGTTAGACCTAAGTTTACACTTGTGAGCATCATCTATCATTCGCCCAACTTTGTAATCATCTGATTTGAATCAGACAGAGTACGGTCTTCCTTGGTTATTGGTTGTCCATATTTTCTGAAGCATTTACCATTCTGTACAATTCTTGTTGTCGACCTGCTCACAAAAATGTTAAAGGGTATACTTCCCTAAAGAGAACCCCCCCTTGAGTAGGTGACGTACTGGACGTGTTTAATCTGCATTCTCTACCTTTGTTAAAAGCGGATACCCCAGTACCTCCTCGACAATTTGGCACGCCCGGTGGGACCTTGCATTTTTGTGGGAGGTATCTAGTGTGCACTATATAATTGTCATTGCATTAATTTCTCGATTTTTTGCATTCTGTGAGTGGGTACATGACCCACACTCGGGCAGACAGAGAGCCCCTTTGTGTACAAAAGAGCCTCAAGAAGTCAGCTCTACCTTCGGCTAGTACCCCTCTACCCTTAAATTTGTCCATTGATTTGGCTTCAACCCCGCTTTCAAAAGAAAAACTGAGGAGGACGTTGGATTTTTCCTCTGATACTTCAGAAGAAGCACCAGTGCCCATGGAGGAACTTTCTCATTTACTCTCTAGGTTGAACATCAAGTTCCCTACATTTAAGGGATTGGCTTATGAGGATGCGGACGACCACGTGAGGAGATTCTCTCATTATGCCGCGGACGAGGATTGCAGAACCGAGAAGATGCAATGTTGGTACTCTTCCCATCTACATTGGAAGGCCTTGCAGACAAATGGTACAGTCAATATGCAGATGGACACTTCGCTACATGGGAGGCACTGAAGACGGCATTCTCGCAGACATTCCGACCAAGCAACTCCTCTGAAAGAGCGCTAGATCAACTGGAGAACCTAAAATTGAGATCAGGTGAATCTTTCCACGAACTTCACACTAGAACAAAAGCACTTGTTTCACGTCTGCCACATGCTCCAGGTGATTTCTTAGTAAAAAAATGGATTGAGAAAGCTCTGCCCAAGTCATCTCAGCAGAAGCTTCGTGAATCTTTGAGATTGGATGCAACACTTGATGATTTTGTTGCAACTGCATCGCGCATTGAGGAGGCTAGACTACATTTTGAAGGGGAGGCCCAACCAAATTATGCATCGAACTTGGATCCCATCGAGCAACTCAGGAAGGAGTTGGAAGCCTTAAGAATGCAGCGAAGTCGCCAAGAAGAGAAGGTTGTGTCGCTGCCCCCACCCCACACTGTTGATGAAGTAGCTCAACTTCATCGTGAGCTCGAAGATTTGCGAACCACACAGGACATACGAAGACAGGTTTGGTGTACAATATGTAGCAATAGTGGACATTCCAATGGTAATTGTCCTAACAAGGTCAGTTGTCAATTCTGCGGCAAAGATGGTCATGAAGCTAGAGACTGCTACTACCTCAAAGGAGCGCAACAACGAGGTAACCATCAAGTTTTAGATTCATATTATGCTAGCACCTCACATACAGCTAATAGAGAAGAGAATCGGCCTGCGAAGCCTAGATACAATAGACCTTTGATGTGCTACCGTTGTGGTGAGTACGGCCACATGCAGAATAGGTGTTCTCTTCCAGAAGATGCACCTCCCTGTCAACATTGTCCGGAGGCAAAGGATCACTATACAAAAGATTGCCCAAGAGGACGTCCTACTCCAATCCACATGATATCAGTCTCTCCAAAAGAAGAAGGTATGACCGCTCAATCTTATGCTGTTTCATCTTCATCTATGCCAATGATGACTAGAGCCAGGCAAGCGGCAGTAGCCCATAAGGAGGAACAACAAGGACCCAAAGATAGAGATGCAGAAAAGAGGGTGGGATGGAAGGACCAAGAAGACATGGAAGAGGCTTATGAGAGGGTGACCAATTTGCTAAAAGATCGACCAACAAATACTCTTGAAGACACGCAAGAAGTGAACATTGAGGAAATCTTGAAAGGTATTCACCATAAGATTAGTCTGTACCAACTCATAAAGATGGATTCTAAGGTAAGAAGTGATCTGCTGAAAATTATACATTCTGCATGCTTGTGCCCACCTCCTAGCATAGATGGTTTTATGGTGGACTTTCCTCCTGCACCCCTGGCTGATTATCAAAGCTCAAGATTAACTATTTTTATCAAGGAGGAAGCTCTCACAGGTGTTATTATAGATGGAGGTTCCGGCATCAATTTGATGCCTGATTTCACTATGAAGAAACTAAGGCTCAATCCCACAAAGTCAGCACCCTTTACAGTCACATTAGCAGATCAACGTCGGGTTGCACCACTGGGCATTGTCGAAAAGGTACTTATGATAGTGCAGGGTTGTCATTTTGTTTTAGACTTTGTCATTATAGCCCTGCCACAAGAGACCTCATACCCTCTACTCTTGGGAAGGCCTTGGTTAAGGCAAGCAAAGGCTCTACAGGATTGGGGAAAGAACAAGTTATGGATTTCCACAAGTACTAACAATCATTTACAGTTACATTTGGAAGAAGGATCAGACATCAACAAGGCTACTGGATATGCAATGGAAACCCAGGTAATGCCTTCAGAAGATGATGCTCTATTAAATTGGATGATGGGAAGTGCAGAATGCTGCACAGTAGAGATATGTGAAGTAAATGAGGACTTTGCTGAAGCAACACAAGGAGGACGGGAAGAGGGAAAAACTGATGTTCTTCACTTGAACAAAATAGAAAAGAGTAAGCAAGGAAGTCAAGCTTATCGTTTGCAGGCACCTCCTGAAGGACAGAAATCTCTAATTGAGTCAAATAATCAAAATTCAACACTTAGCGCCACTAAGATGGTATGTAGGGAAAAGGCAAGTAAACATGAGGAATCAGATGATTTTATGCTTGCAGGACCAGAAAGTGACAAAGTTGTGCCTGCATCAGAGGAAGCTAAGTGTGACCTTCAAGAACTTCCATTCTCAAATATACCTTTAGGATGGATCAAGGAACAGATTGTGGATCATAAATTGAACTCTGCTCCTGCATACAATGGGGATGAATTTTCAAGTAAGTCCAATCCTGAAAAGTTTGTTCAAGAAGTAAATCTTGGTGATGAAGAGAATCCTCAGATAGTTCACTTGGTTGCTTGGTTATGGCACTATCCCTCTTTATTGCAGAAGGTAACCTCCCTACTTTTTGCCTATAAAGATGTCTTTGCATGGTCCTATAAAGACTTAACAGGGATACCAGAGGAGCTTGGATTACACCGAATACCCTTAGTGGAAGGAGCTTCACCTACAAGAAGTAGACCTTACCGACTTAATCCAAAGTATGCAGAAGCAGTAAAGCTAGAAATAACAAAACTGGAAGAGGCAGGCATTATTGTTCCTGTAGAACACTCACGATGGCTTTCTTCCATGGTCATTGTACCAAAGAAAAACGGCAAAATAAGAGTATGCGTTGATTTTCGTGCCTTGAATAAGGTAACTATTCAAGATGGCTTTCCTCAGCCATTCACAGAGCAGGTGCTTGAAGAAGTAGCTGGACACTCTCTATACAGTTTTCTTGATGGGTTCAGCGGCTACAATCAGATAGCCATTCATCCTGAAGATAGAGACAAGACGGCTTTTGTTACTCCATGGGGCACATATGTTTATACCCGTATGGCCTTTGGCTTGAAGAATGCACCAGCATCTTTCAATAGGACTATGTATCTCATACTAGGGAAATGGTTAACCTCATTTCTGCGCATTTTTATGGATGATTTTTCAGTATTTTCAGGAACAGACAAGAGGGCAATAGTTCAAGATTTCAATAACCATTTGGATAATCTAAAGGAAATCGTTGAGCAGTGTCTCAAAACAGGGTTGAAGTTGAATCCTGCTAAATGTCATTTTTTGGTGACCAAAGGCACTCTCCTAGGCCACATAGTATCAGTTGAAGGGATAACGGTTGATCCAGCAAAGATCACTGCTATCCTTTCCATGCCAATTCCACAAAGCCCAAAGGAAGTGCAAAGTTTCTTGGGCCATGCAGGATATCATAGACGATTTATCAGAATGTATTCGGAAATAGCTAAGCCTTTATCCAGGCTTACAAGTAAGAACGTCCCTTTCTCATGGACTCTTGAAGCTGAGAAAGCATTTTGCGAATTAAAGTTAAGACTATGTACTGCCCCACTTTTAACTGTTCCTAATTGGTCATTAGAGTTCCATGTACATACAGATGCCAGTCTTCAGGCAGTTGGAGCAGTCTTGGCTCAACCATCATCACATAAGGTAGACCAACCTATTGTCTATGCTAGCAGATTGCTTACCACAGCAGAAAGAAACTACAGCACTACCGAAAGGGAAGGTTTGGCCATCGTGTTCGCTCTTCAAAAATTTCGGCATTACCTCTTAGGTGTGCATTTTATTGTCATAACTGATCATCAGCCTTTGAAGTACCTGATTAACAAGCCCAGAGTAGCTGGAAGGGTTTGGCGATGGCTATTGTTATTCCAAGAATTTGATTTCGATATTCATATTAAGCCAGGGAAAGAGCACTACATGGCAGATCAATTGTCCAGGACGGCAATGAGCGAAAAGGCAACAGGTATTAATGATGAATTGGTGGATAGCAATCTTTTTCTAGTAGCAGTTCGGACTGGTTGGCATGATGAAATTCTCCATGTTCTGACTACTGGAAAGATCCCAGAGCACTTGACACCTGTAGAAAAGAGAAGATTGCTCCTAAAAACCAAAGCATATTCTCTTATAAATGGGAATTTATATAAATACTGTCAAGATGATATATTGAGAAGGTGTGTCTATCCAGAGGAGGTAAATCTTCTGCTGGAGGCTGTACACAGTGAAGGACATCTAAAGGGGGAAGAATTGGCTCATAGAATCATCCACAAAGGTTTATGGTGGCCTCATATTTTCAAGGATGCAATCAAGTTTTCTAAAGGATGCCACATCTGCCAGATGTGTGCTCCCGCGCCAACCAGATTGAATTTCCAACCATTGGTCATATCTACAGGATGGCTCCCATTTGAACGATGGGGTCTTGATTTCATAGGGCCAATTAGCCCAACTGGTCAACCTGGAGGAAAAAAGTATATTTTGATGGCCACATGCTATGCCACTAAATGGATAGAGGCTAAAGCTACTGTGGACTGCACAACTTTAACAGTAGCTAAATTTATGTATAAACGTATTTTCTCAAGATTTGGTTGCCCACTGGAAATTACTAGTGATAGGGGCACACATTTTGTGAATCAATTGCTCCAGTTTATATTTGACAGGTACAAAATCTTCCATAAAAAATCTTGTGCCTACTACCCCAGGGCAAATGGCCAAGCAGAGAGTTCCAATAAGATTTTGATTGGATTGCTTCGCAAATTATCTTTCGATCATCAAAGCTCTTGGCCGCTAGCATTGATAGGTGCAATTTGGGCTTTCAGAACCACGAAGAGGGGAACCACAGGCGAAACTCCATTCCGGTTAGTATATGGAAAAGAGGCATTGGCACCATTCGAGTTTATTATCAGAAAGGAAATGGAAATCAAAACCATTGGAATTGAACCCCCCATTCAGAGATTGGTGGCATTAGAAGAATACAGAGAAGGAGCAATGCAAAAACTTCTGGTGACACAAGAAGAGCGCAAGAGATTGCACGACAGGTTTCTGAGATCCAATGAAGTTCAAGAAGGGTCCATGGTTTTAGTGCATCAAATTCCACCAATTCCAACTAAATTGGCACCCAAATGGACAGGACCATATAAGGTTATCAAGGTATTGCCACATGGTGCAGTGCATCTGGAAGATCTGCAGGGTAAAAGGATGCCCCTTGTCAACATCTCCCAGGTGAAGAAGTATCTGAACTAGGTCAAAATGGAAGCATTACACCCTTTGTACATATCATGTTTTTTCAGTAATTGCAGTATAACTAGATCTCTTGAAATAAGCAGAATAAGGAAGAAATTGCACCGAGACGGTGCAAAAGCTTGATGTGGGGGTCTGTAGAGGTCAGAGCTCTTGGCATTCTGATGTGGAGGAAAGCTCTCAGTTGCAGTCAGATTTGCTTCCAATTCGGTTGATTTGTTTTCCGGCCTCTCACTTTCTCATCTATCTCTCTTTCTCTCTCTATTTCTCTCTCGTTCTCTCTCTCTCTCTCTCTCTCCCCCTCGTTTCCTCTCTCTCTCTCTCTTCCCCTTTCTCTTCTCTCTCTCTCTCTCTCTCTCTCTCTCTCTCTCTCTCTCTCTCTCTCTCTCTCGTTTCCCCTCTCTCTTCCCTCACCTTTTCTCTTCTCCCTCTCTCTCTTCCCCTCTCTCTCCCCCTCCCTTCTCTCTCTCCTCCCCCGCCCACCTCCGCCAAACCCCCCGCTAGACCCCCTCCTTCTAGCCCTCCTCACCTCCGCCTTACCCCCTCCGCCCCGCCACCCTCATTCCGCCCCCCGCCATGTCCCTCCGCCCCCGCCATCCTCATTCCGCCCCCCTCACTCCGCCTCCGCCCCCGCCCACACGCACCCCCTCACTCCGCCTCCGCCCCCGCCCACACTCACCCCCTCACTCCGCCTCCGCCCCCACCCACACTCACCCCCTCACTCCGCCTCCGCCCCCGCCCCTCACCCACCTCCGCCTCCGCCCCCGCTCACACTCACCCCCTCACTCCGCCTCCGCCCCCGCCCCTCACCCACCTCCGCCTCTGCCCCCGCCCACACTCACCCTCTCACTCCGCCTCCGCCCCCGCCCCTCACCCACCTTCGCCCCCCGCACACTCCCACACTCCCCCCCTCACTCTGCCTCCGCCCCCGCCCCTCACCCACCTCCGCCTCCGCCCCCGCCCCTCACCCACCTCCGCCTCCGCCCCCGCCCACACTCACCCCCTCACTCCGCCTCCGCCCCCGCCCCTCACCCACCTCCGCCTCCGCCCCCGCCCACACTCACCCTCTCACTCCGCCTCCGCCCCCGCCCCTCACCCACCTCCGCCCCTCACACACTCCCTCCTCACCCGCACACACACACTCCCTCCTCACCCGCACACACACACTCCCTCCTCACCCGCACACACACACTCCCTCCTCACCCGCACACACATTCACACACATCCTCAAACACACGCATACACACCGGCTTACACACACACCCACGTGAACTCCCACACCCATACTCATGCACATACCACGCTCACACACACATGTAGTGTTCACCTCAATTGTGTTCACACTAACAAGTCGCATATGGATGCCCCTGATATGGGTTTAGATGCGGACACACATGCATTATGTGATCTTTCACAGTGATATCAATATACCCACACACATGCTCACTCACATCCACACATACATACACGTATACTCACACACACACACACCAACACATACACACATGCATCCCCACACACATACCCTCTCACCCCACATATAGGCCCACATACACCTACACACACATATTCATACATGCACACACCTGTCAGAAAACACTGGGTTGTGAGGAGCATGCAGAGCATAGAAGAAAATGACATCTAAGCCAATCATGAAGGAGCTTTTCTCAGGATGAACATGGGTACAGAAGTACAATGAATCAAAAGCAAGATTGGGTCTCGCACATCATGCGGGCAGTGGAAGGCTCAAGACAAAGGTGCAATGGTAAAAGTGTATTGACAAGAGTAAAAGTGGCCGCCAACCATTCACGGCGACTACCTATCTTTGGGGATCCAATTCAAATCAAGGGAATATTTGACCTACCCTCCAATTTTGGGCAATCAACCGGCGCATGATCAGTGGACGTGAAGATTCGGCAAGGCTCCCTTGGCCTATTGGGGTCTATAAAATCAAAGGATTTGTGCTCATTTGGGTTACGACGACACACACTGGAGTACATGTACAAGTTTGTGCAGAAGACCTCTCTTGCACTTGGTGGTTTCAAGTCTACTGTGGGAGCTACTCTGTTGTGTATACAGAGGGGAGGCTTCTCAGTGAAGGGCTATGAGCACCATAGTGTAAAAGAGTAGCTTGGATTCTTCTTCTTTCCGTGAGTCAGTGTGGTTGATTGCGTTCTATTCTCTTGAGAAGATCTTACCACTTGTATTGTTCTGAGTTAGTCTGCATATCAGTGATCCTTATGGGGATAGGAGAAGCTTTTGTATTGGTGTGTTTACTATTAAGGTGGTTTGTTAGCCCTAAATTTGTGGCTTGTTAGACCTAAGTTTACACTTGTGAGCATCATCTATCATTCACCCAACTTTGTAATCATCTGATTTGAATCAGACAGAGTACGGTCTTCCTTGGTTATTGGTTGTCCATATTTTCTGAAGCATTTACCATTCTGTACAATTCTTGTTGTCGACCTGCTCACAAAAATGTTAAAGGGTATACTTCCCTAAAGAGAACCCCCCCTTGAGTAGGTGACGTACTGGACGTGTTTAATCTGCATTCTCTACCTTTGTTAAAAGCGGATACCCCAGTACCTCCTCGACACAATGGAAGGTGAGAAATTAGCTCTATTACTCAAGAACACTATTACAACCTCAAAAGAACTCTAAGCTCACACTAACCAACACTAACCAACCTCAAAAATGAGCTCTCTAGCTCTTTTTATAGTTTCTAGACTAGTTTTGACCGGTTTCACATCTAGTGACCGGCATAGTTAAAAATTAGGTCCTAGATGCTATTTGGAAGGGTAAACGGTATCTAAAAATAACGAAAATTGGTACGTGCATTCTACCTAGGCTCCTCAAGCTCGAGGACTCCTCGGCTTGCACAAAATGGGGTTTTCTATGTTACATATGTTACAATAGTGATAAAAATCACTGTTGGAGGTTTTTGGAAAGTATTTGAAAACATAATTATTTGAAAAACGATTCGACTGGCTCCCTGCTCCGTCGTTACATGATTCCGTGTCATCTATGCCTCTGGCTGCTTCCAACAATCATCTTGGAAGATTATGCTCGATTGCTTGAAGCACATGACCAGTTATCAGAGGAACTGGGTCAACTGAAGCAGAAACAACGAAAAGACACAATGACTGCCTCGCAAACCACCTCCTCAACGGCTTCACTTCTCACAGACTCAGAGGCTCTAAAAGATCTCCAGAAATAGGTCACAGAATTGCAAGCACGCCTACTACAATATGAGAGACCTCCATCCCCACCAGAGGCTCCCACCGATGAGGAAACCGTACAAATTCCGGTGGAACAAACATTTGAAGAAGAAAATGACCCACAACCATTCCTAGGAGGTCAACAAACAGAAGAAGGTCAGGATACGTTTGAAGCACCACGACCCCCTTGGCTACGACAAGTGGAGGAAATTGGGAGGTCACATGAAGAGCGAACAGTCGTGCAAAATCAGGCCATGACGGTCATAGAAGATACTGTATTACAATCCAATTACTTCAAGAACCTGTCATCTAGACGCCTTATCCTCTCATCTGAACTCCAATACAGGCCGTACTATATCATTTTGGCTGATTATAACGCAGAAATACAGAGAGTCACAGGCAAGATTCCTACCTTTGCTACCCAGTTTCAATCAGAAGACCTTCCTCCAGATGTGCAAAAAGGCAAAATTTGTCAACCAACATGGCGGCAGAAACTTCTTGAGACATATCCTGAAATGCTGCGGACATGGAACAATGCGCCTTTACATCTCCTATAGAATCCATGCTATGGTCCAGTTCCACGGCGCAGGTCTTGGAAAGCATTCAACATTAAAGTTCAGAACAATGCACAATGCAAGGAATGGCTAAACTACCCGTACATAGCGCCACCGTAGGGACCACCATCGATAGCGTACATGATGGCCACAATTCGACATTGGATGCCTCGATTGAAGCCCATGCCAGATGTGGCAGCTCAAATGATGCTTAAGATTTTAGATATGATGCAGATAGTACTGAAAACCTTTAGAAATGCAGCAGCACCACAGGTACGTCTACCGGGGTTTACCAATGGAAATTACGATCTGGTGTATGACATGAGCACCACACCCAGTATTCGTGTGGCTTACGCCTGGCATGCACGCATCAAATACCTCCCTGCATGTTACAAACAGACATTCGAAGAAATGTTCAGATCAGGTTTCTGGGAGTATCACTCGGAAGTCTTCGCACCAAAGCCAACACACTTGCTCCATCTCTTTGCTTGTGAACAAGCCATGTACTCCGAGTACTACACCACACCGCAACCAAAGGTCCCCGGTGCAATAAATTGGGATGCATTGGAAGCTGACCTCACAGTGGCTTAAGGATAGGAGAACATGAATTAGCCACCAATGTCATCCAATACTGTTGGAGCAAGTCTATGACAAGCCTAAGTATTGGCTTGAGTCCCGCAAAGTCATAGAAAAAGCCTTAAAATGAAGACTATGTAAAGTTCACTTGTGAACTACCTCTTGTAACTTTTGAAGAGTTTACTTAATGTAAAAGTAAGAGAATCTTAAGTGGTTGAGTCCACTTGATCAAGAATGGAAAGAGGAGCCACGAATTTGTGATTTGTGGTAGGTAGAGAATCAAATCAATCATTGATTGATTAGAGAGTGATTGAGGGAAGTTAGCCTCCCAAACTCAACTATAAATAGATGGCAGTTTTAGTCGTGGTTAGAGAGACCTATGTGAAGACCTCCAAGAGCTGAGCTTTATGCCATATCAAGCTGTGATTACAAGGCACACATATGTATCAGTAAGTCATTGTATTGTACAAGCAATATACTTTCATTTTCATGATTATTTGAGTTCATCTTTCCATGTTCTTGTGAAGTGTACTACTCACTGCCATTACTCTCAGTTTTCTCAGTCAGCTTGCAGAGATGTTTTCTCTGAGCTTGGTGCATCATTTTCAGTGATTTAACCTGGTAAAGTTATCTCTATAAGTCTACTATATGCTCACAAATTTTCATGTCATTTGGATGTTGCAATCTTCAGTTATGTTCATTTGAAGTCAACAAGGTCTGTTCATCTTCACTTCTCTGTCAGGTACCCGACTTTTTCACTCATCTTGTCAGAGCCATTTCTCAGTGGTTACTTATCCACATTCAGTGATTTAAAGCTTGTTGTATTTCACTTTCTGTCTAGTATACCCATACAAATTTTCATAATCATTGGATGTCTAAATTGTGAGTTATGTTGATTTTTCTGCTCACTGGTCTATTTCTATAGCAGCCCGTGAAAATCGGGATGATGTCATCACTTGTTAAAACTCATTCTCAGTGTGTGGTTCATTATTTTTGATGAGATTACTCTTGAAAGTTAGCTGTTTAAGTTTCCTAGACTTGCCCAAGAGGAATTAAGTTAATTGCTACTGTGCTCAGAGAATTATGTAAAACACTGGACAGGTGTATGAACCAAGAATAGCAAGTTTTCACCTCTGAGCTAACTCCAACTTATCTGTTTTGATCTATCTTTTTGAGAGTGATCTTCCAAGGTACATAGGGTGTCTAATACATCCATTGGCAAGCTAAAAGGGCCCACCATATACTCTTGGAGTTCATTTGGCTGGTGTAGATCAAGGATTTTGCAACACCTCTTCATCTTCAAGCACATACCTATCCATCTCTTCACAGTGGTATCAGAGCAAGGTTGGACAACATGGCAGATGGATTTCCTTCATCAATTGACAAATTAGACAGAGGTAACTACTCAGCTTGGTCATTAAGAATGGAAGCCTATCTCCAAGGTAGAAGTTTATATGGTTATGTGGCTGGAGATGAAGTTATGCCAAGTTTCAGGAACAAAAGTCAACCAACACAAGAAGAGCAAGAAAGCTTGACCACATGGTGCTCCAAGGATGCACTTGCAAGGTCTTATCTCCTCAACTCTATCTCAGATTTTTTGTTGCCTCACATTAGAAGTTGTAAGACATCTCAGGAAGTGTGGGATGCACTTGAAGCTTTCTTTTCTTCAAGTACCAAAGCTAGGAAGCATCAACTATGGCTGGATTTCACAACTCTCAAGAAGGCTCCCAAACAAAATGTGACTAATTTTGTCACAAAGCTCAAGGACATAGCGGATCAGTTGGGAAGCATTGGAGAGGTAATAGATGAAGAGCAAATTGTAAGGCAGGTCATCAATGGCTTGAAGGCAGATGATAAGTGGGAAGCATTCACCACAGCTATGGATTTGTACATGGACATGCATGTACCTGATTTCAACACACTCATTGGACAACTACTTACTCAAGAGGCAAAGCTTATCAAAAATGGAGAAAGCTCTAAAGGTAATCAATCTTCAGCTTTATACACGGATAAAAGCAAGTTTAAAGATAACAAAGGAAAGGCAAAGAAAGTGGATGATGAAGCAGGTACATATCAAGCTAACTATGCAGGTAGAGGAAGACATGGCAGAGGTAGAGGAAGAGGAGGTAGAAGGCAGGGGGAGATCCCAAGACTCCAACTCATGTTCTATTTGTGGATTAACTAATCATACAACTGAAAATTGCTTTAGGAATTCCAGGAATCAAAGAGGCAGAGGATATAATAGAGGAAGTTATGGATACTCAAGAGGAACGTTCAACAACGACCATGGCAACTACAACAACTACAATCATTCAAACTATCAAGGAGGCTACAAAGGAAGGAGAGACTACAATAACTACACAGAAGACTCAAACAAAGAGGATTCATTATTGATCATGAACATGGCTATGCCACAAGGTAAATCTGATGAGCATGTTTTCTACATAGATTCAGGTTGTTCAAATCATGTGGCAGGAAATGTGGCACTCCTATCAGATTTAGAAGATCCAAGGAATAAGCATGAGGTACAAACAGGAGATGATACAAAACATCCAGCGGAGAAAATAGGCAATGTCAAAGCACCTGATGGAAACATCAACCTACTCAGTAAGGTACTCTATGTTCCTACCATTACAAAGAATTTGATAGGTGTTGGGCAGATAGTAGAGAAAGGGTTGCAAGTCAGGTTCACAAAAGCAGGAGCATTTGTTGAAGATCCAAGTCAAGGATTCAGAAGAATTGCAAAAGGTGAAAAGATAGGTAGATTGTTCACATTTGAATTACAGGACACTAGAAACATTGCTCTCTTTAATTATGGTAGTCAGACACTCACAGAATTGGAAGTATGGCACAAAAGGTTAGCACATATTGGTGAAAGGTCATTAAAGAAAATCTGCAGGGACCAAAGTGTACTTGGACTTCTTAATTTGTCAAAACAACATATGATTTATAAGTGTAGTGCATGTCAATTTGGAAAGTCTCACAGGTTACCATTCATGAAGAAAGGTTATATGCATGGAGATCTCTTGGAGTTGGTTCATACAGATGTATGGGGACCTAGCAAGGAAGCTTCAATATCTGGATCAAGGTATTATGTTTCCTTTATTGATGATTGCAGCAGATGGACTATCCTATTCTTTATGAAACACAAAGATGAAGTTTTTTCATGTTTCAAAAGATATTTGGCTCTTGTGGAGAATCAAACAGATAAATCACTAAAAAGGCTAAGGTCAGATGGAGGGGGAGAATACTTCTCCCATGATTTTGATTCTTTTCTTCAAGAAAGAGGAATCAAAAGAGAGGTAACTACAAGGTACACTCCTGAGCAAAATGGAGTGGCAGAAAGGAGGAATAGGACAATTGTTGAAGCTGCAAGGTCTATGGTAAATGAAAAGCATTTACCTAATTACTTATGGGCTGAGGCTGTATCTACAACCACTTACTTGATTAACAGGTTGCCTTCAAAATCCCTTGATGGGATGACTCCATATGAGGCTTGGAATGGAAGAAGACCAAGTTTAGATCATTGTAAAATTTTTGGATGTATTGCTTTTGCTCATGTTCCTTCACAGGTTAGAGGCAAGATGGATCCAAAAGCAGAAAGGTGTGTATTTATTGGATATGACAACAATCAAAAGGGCTACAGGTTATACAACCCTACCAACAAAGGATTCTTGGTAAGCAGAGATGTAGTTTTTTATGAGAACAATTCATGGTATGAAGATTCATGCAGGAAGATCAATTTACCATATGATCTTGAAGAAGATTTTCCAAAGCTTGGTAGAGAACAATCAAAGATTGAAGAACAAGACACCTCGGAGGATGATGAAGAATCTCATATGGAAAAGATCAAAGCATGGAAGTCTAAAGGTAAAGCAAAATTGCAGGAACTTGGACATGAGGCAGAATCATCACATCATGGCCTAAGAAGATCTATGAGGGAAAAGAAAAAACCAGAAAGGTATGGGTTTGACACCTCATTAGTAACTAAACATTCTATCTACATAGCACAGGACATAAACCAAGAGGAGCCATCATCATTCGAAGAGGCCAAAGCAAAAACAGAATGGAAGCATGCAATGAAGGAAGAGATTGAAGCACTTGAGGAAAACAACACTTGGGATTTGGTGCCCAAGACTTCATCCATGAAGGTAATAGGCTCAAGATGGGTCTATAAACTCAAGAAGAATTCTAATGGTTCAATTAACAGGTATAAGGCAAGGCTTGTGGCAAAAGGCTTTGCACAAACTCAGGGAATTGATTATGAGGAGACTTTCTCTCATGTGGCAAAGATGCCTACTATTAGGGTTTTGCTTAGTATTGCCTCTTCCAAGAATTGGAAGATACTTCAACTAGATGTAAAGAATGCATTCTTGAATGGTTGGATAACAGAAGAGGTATATATGGCACAACCACCTGGTTTTGAGAATCAAGTTTATCCTGATTATGTGTGTAAACTTAACAAAGCATTGTATGGTCTCAAGCAAGCTCCAAGAGCTTGGAATTTCAGGCTTGTTTCATTCTTGCAGGACAAAGGCTTTCAACCAAGCAAGGCAGATCCTTCACTCTTTATTAAAAAGAGTAATTCTGAGGTCATCTACCTATGCGTATATGTAGATGATATTATATTGACAGGAAATGCTGCAGATGGTATGAAGAAGATCAAAGATCAGATGAGAGAAGAGTTCAAGATAAGTGATTTGGGTTCACTTACCTACTTCCTAGGTTTGGAAGTTGTCTACAAAGATCATGGTTTGTTTCTCACTCAAAGAAAGTACATTAAGGACATGTTGGCAAAATTCAAGATGCAAGATTGTAAGATTGCAGGTACTCCAATGGAGGTCAATCACAAATTGAGCTCACATGAAGGTGAACTCATAGAGGACGTCACATCATATCAAAGTCTAGTGGGTAGTCTCAACTATGCCACATTGACAAGAGTAGATATATGTTACAGTGTGAGTGTGCTAAGCCAATTTATGCACACACCAAGGAAACCACATATGGATGCTGCCAAAAGGATTCTCAAGTATCTCAAAGGAACCATAAATGAAGGACTTTATTATCCTTATGTATCTGATTTAGGTTTGAAGCTATTTTCTGATGCAGATTGGGCTGGCTCCAAGGAAGATAGAAGGAGCACTTCAGGTTATCTTACCTTTGCAGGTTCAAAGCTTATCTCATGGTCATCCAAGAAGCAACCCATAGTTGCTCTCTCTTCTACTGAAGCTGAATATAGAGCTCTTGCCATAGCTACACAAGAAGCTATGTGGATGAAGACATTATTCAAAGATCTTGGATTGGAGTTTGGAACTCCAACTATTTTTGGTGACAATATGAGTTCTATTCACTTGGCTGCTAATCCTATTTTTCATGCAAGGACTAAACATATTGAAGTTCATTATCACTATGTACGAGAGAAGGTTCTAAGCAAAGAGATTCAAATATCATATGTGTCCACTCATCAACAATGTGCAGATATTCTAACCAAAGCATTGGATGGTACAAAGCTTTGCAAATTCAAGGCTATGATTGGTTTGCAGGTAATCTTGGAAGATTGAAGACCTCAAGCATACTTGGCTTGAGGGGGAGCTGTTGGAGCAAGTCTATGACAAGCCTAAGTATTGGCTTGAGTCCCACAAAGTCATAGAAAAAGCCTTAAAATGAAGACTATGTAAAGTTCACTTGTGAACTACCTCTTGTAACTTTTGAAGAGTTTACTTAATGTAAAAGTAAGAGAATCTTAAGTGGTTGAGTCCACTTGATCAAGAATGGAAAGAGGAGCCACGAATTTGTGATTTGTGGTAGGTAGAGAATGAAATCAATCATTGATTGATTGGAGAATGATTGAGGGAAGTTAGCCTCCCAAACTCAACTATAAATAGATGGCAGTTTTAGTCGTGGTTAGAGAGACCTATGTGAAGACCTCCAAGAGCTGAGCTTTATGCCATATCAAGCTGTGATTACAAGGCACACATATGTATCATTAAGTCATTGTATTGTACAAGCAATATACTTTCATTTTCATGATTATTTGAGTTCATCTTTCCATGTTCTTGTGAAGTGTACTACTCACTGCCATTACTCTCAGTTTTCTCAGTCAGCTAGCAGAGATGTTTTCTCTGAGCTTGGTGCATCATTTTCAGTGATTTAACTTGGTAAAGTTATCTCTATAAGTCTACTATATGCTCACAAATTTTCATGTCATTTGGATGTTGCAATCTTCAGTTATGTTCATTTGAAGTCAACAGGGTCTGTTCATCTTCACTTCTCTGTCAGGTACCCGACTTTTTCACTCATCTTGTCAGAGCCATTTCTCAGTGGTTACTTATCCAAATTCAGTGATTTAAAGCTTGTTGGATTCAGCGTTCTGTCTAGTATACCCACACAAAGTTTCATAATCATTGGATGTCTAAATTGTGAGGTATGTTGATTTTTCTGCTCACTGGTCTATTTCTATAGCAGCCCGTGAAAATCGGGATGATGTCATCACTTGTTAAAACTCATTCTCAGTGTGTGGTTCATTACTTTTGATGAGATTACTCTTGGAAGTTAGCTCTTTAAGTTGCCTAGACTTCCCCAAGAGGAATTAAGCTAATTGCTACTGTGCTCAGAGAATTATGTAAAACATTGGACAGGTGTATGAACCAAGAATAGCAAGTTTTCACCTCTGAGCTAACTCCAACTTATCTATTTTGATCTATCTTTTTGAGAGTTATCTTCCAAGGTACATAGGGTGTCTAATACATCCATTGGCAAGCTAAAAGGGCCCACCATATACTCCTGGAGTTCATTTGGCTGGTGTAGATCAAGGATTTTGCAACACCTCTTCATCTTCAAGCACATACCTATCCATCTCTTCACAAATACTATATCGACCACCCTATAGAACAGAGGTTTGTCAGGGACGACAGATGCGTTAATCGTTTTTTCCATGGACCATTCACAACTCAAGTGATTTTAATCACTACACACACATTGTAAATTCCGTTTTTGGTAGAATAGACTCCATTTTGTTCAAGCCGAGGAGTCCTCGAGCTTGAGGAGTATTAGAATTAGCTACATACCAATTTTCATAATTTTTAGACTCCGTTTGAGCCCTCAAATAGGCTCTAGAACCTAATTTTTAACTAGGCCGGGCACTAGGTCTGAACAAGGCCAAAGCTAGTGAGAAAACTATAAAAAGAGCTAGAAAGCTCATTTTTGGGGTAGATTGTTTGTGAATTGAGCTTATGTAAGAGACTTTTGGACTAATGCAAAGAGCTCCATTGTTCCTCTCCTTGTTCTTGCCTTGTGTGCGCTTGTGTGTGTATGTGTGTGCATGTTTGTGTGCTTCTCACTCACGCACTTGTGCCTTCACTTGCTCATAGTCTTCATACTAGTCCTCACGTCTCCGCGGATTGACAATTATGAGGTGGATCTCCTCATGTTGGTACTCACCATTGTGCTAGAGTGACAGATACTTAATTGAGCTTTATTAGATTTATCTACCGAGAGTGATGGCACATTTGTTTTTGGCCAGCTCACCCATAGAAAATCCGGGTCAGTTTGCAAAACTGTAACTTGCATCCTATTCAAAAACACTCATATATTCTAGATCAAAAATTTCAAGCGATTTCATGTACTGTTGATACACAAAAGCTGTGTTTTTTTTTTAGATTGAACTATCACATCATAGTGTAACACTATTCAAGCAGAAGTACTGCTTGTAATGTTTTGGAGTGTTGTGAATTGTTGCAGAAATGGCACACATAGATGGAATGAGTCAGCTTATGAGCAATAAGTTGGACAAGAACAACTTCCATGCTTGGAGATTCAGAATGAAAAATTTCGCGATGGGAAAAGGGTACTATAAGTACATCAAAGGAGAGAACAAAAATGCTCTACAGTTACCAAAGAGGAATCGACCTATAGACCAGTCAAGAGAATATGAGGAATGGAATCAAGGGGCATGAAAGGTAATGTATTGGCTATCTATTAGCATACATGATCGCATGATTGGGCATATACAGGATGCCAAGACTTCGAAAGAGGCATGGAACAACTTGGTCACATTCTATGAGACCAATACAAAGGCACAAAAATTGCAACTAAAAAACGAGCTACATACATTGGAGAAGAAGGGCATGTTGGTAAGTGACTACACCTTGAAAAGCAAAAGCATATGTGAGCCACTTGCATATATTGGCATGAATATAGATGATGATGATAAGGTGGAAGTGTGTCTTCGTGGTTTAGGAGCTGCATATAAGCCGTTTAGAGCTTCTATAAAGACTAGTGAATATATTTCAATTTTTTTTTATCTGGTATCCATGCTGATTATTGAAGAAAAGAATCTTGGTGAGGATTCAAACTCCCAAGGAAAACCTAACTTTGAGTAGGTATTCTACTCTAGCAGAGGAAGAGGCAGAGATAGAGGCTTTGGAAGTGGAAAAGTAGCTTTGGAGGAAGAGGAAGAGGCAGAGATAGAGGCTTTGGAAGAGGCAGAGATAGAGGCTTTGAAGGCTTTGGAAAAAGACACAATAACCAAGATCACGGACAACAATATAATCATATAGGAGGTAGAGGGCAGTTTCAAGGTAGGGGAGCCAAAGAGGTCCTAGAAATTTCCAAAGAAATGATTTAGGTAATGTCAATAAAGGATGTTGGAATTGTACTAAACTTGGATACTTTGAACGTGATTGCAGGTTGAAGAATCAAAATAATAGAAGGCACCAAAACAACTATGCATCACAAGTGTGGACGACTCTGAGAAGTTGTTCATGGTTCAACATCATATGATGAATATGATGTCTGCTAATGTTTCAAAATCAAATGGTAATGTCTGGTTTGTTGATTCAAGTGCTTCAAATCATATGACTAGTCATGCAGAATGTTTTAGTCGTTTGCAGAAAATTATAAGTTACCGGATATGTTGAAACAGGTGATGACATTGCACACCCTATCAAGCACATAGGAAACATATTGTCTATGGAGGATGGGAAGGTAAAACATCTTGTTGATGTGGTACTTGTTCCAAATATAATAAAAAATCTAGTTTCTGTTGGCAACTTTCTTAAAAGTCATGGAATTCGACATCAGTTTTCATGCAGGTACACACCACAACAGAGTGGCATTGTTGAATGCAAAAATAGAGATATTGTAGAAATAACAAGAGCTCAGATGGCTGAGAAGAATATGCCTCATTGTTATGTTGATGTATGAAACACCACAAGAAATGAATTAATGTGACACTAGAACACCTCTATGGTCACCATTAACTCATTGCCACTCCAAACTTTGAGAAATGATAGCCTAAAGTGAGAACTTTGCTTCTACAGAAATTCCTAGTCACCGAAATGACATACCTTCAGTATTTTGTTGATTTCTCCTAGCTCAAGTATTATTTCTCCATGAAACCTTATAGGCTGAAACTAGAAGAGTAGAGCTTTCCAACAAGCTATCATATGCATCAAACGGATCTCTAGAACTCAAGTTATGGCTCTCACAAGATGACCCTGTATGAGCTTCCAAAACAGGAAACTTTGCCTGTTTTAGTATTCCTGGTGTCCAAAAATAAAAAATTCGATGCCTAGCATCGAATTTCAGTCCAAGTCGATGCCAGGCATCGACTTTGGGCTTTTTTTTGGCTATTTTTCTGCACCAAAAACACTCTATTTTACACACACATGAAGAAGATAACTTATATGATAGAAGTCGATGCCGGGCATCCATTTTATGCTGGAACTCGATGCCAGGCATCGAGTTGCTCCACAAACTTCATATTTTTAGAAGATTCAACAACAGTTAACACACAGAGAATGAAAAAATGACTTATCAGCCAAGATTCGATGCCAGGCATTGAATTGCTCAGAAAACATGAACTTTTGAATTCATCACACAGTAGGCAAGCATGGAGATGATGGAGAGAGACTCATACACAGAACTTTACTCAGTTCTTTCTCATAGCTATGAAAAATCAGAAGTTTTACAGATGCTTTCTCGCTCAGAGAAGCCCGACCATACTCAGTCGTATAAAATGAACTCCTTCTTCTACTTCTTCTCTCTTGCTCTCTCTCTCTCTCTCTCTCTCCGCGTCAGTTGATACAAACTAACTTATATAGATTTTCGTATTCTCGTGATTTTAAAAAACTTCTAGAACTAAAGTGAACTAACTTTACAAATATGATACATTTGTGAATTTGTCCCTTCACATAGGCATAGGGTTTTCTTCCTAAGTTTTGACCTTCAAATATATGTCCAATTAGTGATTGTTTCTCCAACAGCTCCCCCTCAATCACTAATTGACATTCCCTGTTTCTTCATATCATCTTCTTTTCTTTTACTCTTGCCATGCTTTTGAATCTGCTGGTCTTCACACCATCCAAGCTCTTTGTCATTATGTCTGCTAATTGATCTTTAGTAGAAATGTACTCCACTTCAATCTCCTTCTCCATTACCTTTTCTCTGAGAAAATGATACTGTATCTCTATGTGCTTTGTCCTTGCATGAAATACTGGATTTGCTGCAAGATAAAGTGAACTCATATTATCTCCATGTATTGTAGGTGTACCTTGATCAATGCCTAAGCTCTTGAGCATCTGCATCCATATGACCTCCTTAGCTGCTTCCACAAGTCCTTTGTACTCTGCTTCAGTTGATGATAATGCTACTGTATGTTGTTTCTTTGAACACCAACTTACAAGCTTATCACCAATGTATATCATGTAACCATGAGTTGATCTTCTGTCATCCTGGTTACCTGCCCAATCTGAATCACTATAGGCTCTCAACTTCAAATCTGATGTAAAAGGATAATATAATCCTTCCTTTATAGTTCCTTTGATATATCTGAGAACTCTTTGACCTGCAATCCAATGTGGGTCCTTTGGACAATGCATGAATTGTGACAAAACTCCCACTGCATAACTAAGATCAGGTCTTGTTAGTGTAGCATAAATCAAACTACCCACAAGAGATTGATACTTCCTCATATCTTTGTATTCTGCACCATCATATTTACTGAGCTTGTGATTAACTTCAAGTGGAGTTGAAGCTTCTCTGCAATTTTCCATATCAAACTTCTTCAACAAGTTCAGAAGATACCTTTCTTGTGACACATATATGCCATGATCTGTATAAGTAACTTCCATTCCAAGAAAGTATGATAACTTTCCTAGGTCACTGATCTTGAATTCTTTTTCAAGTAATCTCTTTACCTCCTTGATTCCTTCGTCTGAAGTACCTGTGATTATAATGTCATCTACATAAATACAAATGTAGATTGTACCTTCCTCTGTTCTTTTGATAAGTAGACTTGAATCTGCTTTTGAACTTTGATATCCAAGATCATTGAGATACTTCACCAGTCTATAGTTCCAAGCTCTTGGAGCTTGCTTCAATCCATACAATGCTCTTCTCAACCTGCAAACAAAATTTGGATACCTGGAATCTATAAACCCTTGAGGTTGTTCCATGTATACCTCATCTGATATGTATCCATTCAAGAACGCATTCTTTATATCCAATTGACTTAGAGTCCATCCTTTTGAAGCTGCAATAGCAATGATTGTCCTTATAGTTGACATCTTAGCTACAGGTCTGAATGTCTCATCATAATATATGCCATAGGTTTGGGCATAGCCTTTCACCACCAATCTAGCTTTGTATCTGGCTATACTTCCATCTGCAAGCTTCTTCACTTTATAAACCCATTTATTTCCAATTACTTTCTTACCATTTGGTTTAGGAACAAGTTCCCATGTCTTGTTCTCCTCCAGTGCATTGAACTCTTCCTTCATCGCTTCTTCCCATTGCTTCTTACCTTTAGCTTCATCATAGTTCTGAGGTTCTTCATCATCTTTGACCATATATGCATAGTTCTTCTGAGTTATGTAAGAAGTATCATAAGAATACCTTTCTGGTTGTCTCCTTGTCCTGCTTGACCTTCTTGGTTCACATTCTTCATAAGTTTCTGGATACACTTCTTCATCAAATATAGGAGCTTCTTCATTTCTTCTTGTTAATCCACTTGTGGATGTACTTGCTTGCATATAGTCTTCATCTCTATTTACCTGCACAATTGATTTTCCTTTCTCACATCTTCTTACCTCTTCTTCAAATTCTTCAGCTGTATGACTTTGATCTGCATACCAACTTTTCTGTTCATCAAATGTAACATCTCTGGAAACAATAAATTGTTTGGTTAGAGGATTCCACAACCTGTAACCCATCTGCTTTTCATCATAACCAATGAACACATATTTTTCTGCCTTTGGTTCAAGTTTATGCCTAAGCTGTGATGGCACATAAGCATATGCAATTGATCCAAACATTCTACAATGATCTAGTGTTGGTTTCTTACCCCACCAAGCTTCATATGGAGTCATTCCATTCAAAGCTGCACATGGTAATCTATTCACAAGATATGTGGCTGTATTTACAGCCTCAGCCCAAAGATAATTTGGACAGTTCTTCTCCTTTAGCATAGCTCTAGCAAACTCAACCAAAGTCCTGTTCCTTCTTTCTGCTACACCATTTTGTTGTGGTGTATACCTGCAAGTTATTTCTCTCTTAATACCTGCATTCCAAAGATAATCATTGAACTCTTGGGAGAAATATTCTCCCCCTCCATCAGACCTCAGTCTCTTAAGCTTTTGACCTGTGACTCTTTCTGCATATGCATGAAAATGCTTGAAAGCTCCAAACACTTCTGATCTTTCCTTCAAAACATATAAAGTTATCCATCTTGTAGCATCATCAATGAAAAGAACATAGTACCTTGAGCCACTGATAGATCCTTCTTTTGTTGGTCCCCATACATCTGTATGAATAAGCTCTAGTAATCCATCATGTTTGAATCCTTTATTCTGAAATGGTAACCTGTGTGCTTTACCCATTTGACATGCTTCACATTTATAAACCATATGTTGACTTTGCACATTTGGTAATCCTAGTACAGACTGATTAGCAACCATAGCTTTAATTCCTCTTTCATTAAAGTGACCTAATCTCTTATGCCAGAGATCAAGTTCTGTAATCACTCCTTCACCATGTGTGAGCAAAGCTTGACCAATGTTCCCTTGCACTCTTAAAGTAAAGAGTCTACCTTCTTTCTTACCAGAGACAATGTGATTATACCCATTCACTGGATCTTCAACAAATACTCCTTCATTTGTAAACCTGACTTGAAAACCTTTTTCAACTATCTGTCCCACACTAATCAAGTTTTTAGGTATTGTGGGAACATACAAAACATTGGTTAGCAAATCTGCTCCACTCTTGCATTTCACTTTTCCAATTGAATGTGCACTATGTCTTGTATTATCACCAGTTTGAACTGTGTGACTCGAAATACCTTTTTCCAATTCTGACATCAATTCTATGTTTCCTGACAAATGATTAGAACATCCAGAGTCAATGTAAAATACCTTTAGATCTTCTTTATCTGATGTGTTGATTGAGTTCATCATCAATGATGTATGACTTTCATTCTGTGTGTCATTTGCATAGTTGTAGTAGGTGGTGTTGTAGGATTGATTTTGTCCCCAACTTCTTCCTCCACCTCTACCATAGCCTCCTCTTTGACTTTGTCTACCTCTTTGAAAATTACTTTGATATCTTCCACCTCGGCCTCTGCTATTGTTGTTTTGATTCTGGTTTGATCCTTGTTGGTTGTGCCAACAGTCATGAGCCAAATGATTACTCAATCCACAGATCCAACAAGCCTTCTTGTTGTTATTTTGATTACCTCTTCCTCTTCCAAAACCTCTTGCTCTTCCTCTGCCAGTGCCTTTACCTCTTGCATAATAAACTTGAGAAGTTGACTCTTCTTCATCCTTTGCTTTACCTTTATCTCCTTTCTTCTTGTTCTTCATGTACATTGCAGAACTTTGTCCTTTATCTCCATCTCCCTTCAAGTCTTGCTCATATGTGAGCATCAAACCAAGCAACTGGTTCAAATCTGGAACATAATGATTTAATGAAAGTTCTGTTGATAAGACAAAAGGTTTCCACCTTTCATCCCCTCTCAAACTTGCAAGTAATTGAGCAATCAATCTGTGATCTTCAACATCTTCATCTATGGATCCAAGACTATCTGCTAGATCCTTCATCTTAGTGATATAATCACTAATGGTTTGACTTGGCTTCTTCTTGAATGTTGTAAACTCTGACCATAGACTTGCTTTCCGTGCTTTAGTAGTACTTTGGAAATGATACTCCAATGCATTCCATATATCTTCAGATGATTCCAATCCTCTGATGTGTGGTAGCAAATGATCAGAGATTGTATTGTAGATGTATGCTTTTGCACTTGCATCCTTCTTCTGCCAATGCTTTAAAGCATCAAGTTCCTCTTTCTTTGGTCGGCTTTCATCTTCAAATACTGGCTTCTCTTCTTCACCTGTTACATATACCATGAGATCCTTACTCATAAGTAAGGCTTCCATTCTCATTACCCATGCGGGGTAATTATCTCTATCCAGTTTGTCAATGGAGATATGATCTGCCATAGTTCTTTTCTTCTGCTGCAACCTGTGAGCTTAAAGGATAAAGGATAATACCTTTTGAAGTTCTTTGTGTATGAGAATACTTTTGAAGTAACCTTTTGATGCCTTGTGTCTTCAAATGCTTCACCTTTCAAAATTTAATGGAAAACTTTACAAAACTTCTCGTACCTTTGTCGTCTTCTGCTCTCGAGAATCTTTCTGCTCTGATACCACTTGTTGATGTATGAAACACCACAAGAAATGAATTAATGTGACACTAGAACACCTCTATGGTCACCATTAACTCATTGCCACTCCAAACTTTGAGAAATGATAGCCTAAAGTGAGAACTTTGCTTCTACAGAAATTCCTAGTCACCGAAATGACATACCTTCAGTATTTTGTTGATTTCTCCTAGCTCAAGTATTATTTCTCCATGAAACCTTATAGGCTGAAACTAGAAGAGTAGAGCTTTCCAACAAGCTATCATATGCATCAAACGGATCTCTAGAACTCAAGTTATGGCTCTCCCAAGATGACCCTGTATGAGCTTCCAAAACTGGAAACTTTGCCTGTTTTAGTATTCCTGGTGTCCAAAAATAAAAAATTCGATGCCTAGCATCGAATTTCAGTCCAAGTCGATGCCAGGCATCGACTTTGGGCTTTTTTTGGCTATTTTTCTGCACCAGAAACACTCTATTTTACACACACATGAAGAAGATGACTTATATGCTAGAAGTCGATGCCGGGCATCCATTTTATGCTGGAACTCGATGCCAGGCATCGAGTTGCTCCACAAACTTCATATTTTTAGAAGATTCAACAACAGTTAACACACAGAGAATGAAAAAATGACTTATCAGCCAAGATTCGATGCCAGGCATCGAATTGCTCAGAAAACATGAACTTTTGAATTCATCACACAGTAGGCAAGCATGGAGATGATGGAGAGAGACTCATACACAGAACTTTACTCAGTTCTTTCTCATAGCTATGAAAACTCAGAAGTTTTACAGATGCTTTCTCGCTCAGAGAAGCCCGACCATACTCAATCGTATAAAATGAACTCCTTCTTCTACTTCTTCTCTCTTGCTCTCTCTCTCTCTCTCCACGTCAGTTGATACAAACTAACTTATATAGATTTTCGTATTCTTGTGATTTTAAAAAACTTCTAGAACTAAAGTGAACTAACTTTACAAATATGATACATTTGTGAATTTGTCCCTTCACATAGGCATAGGGTTTTCTTCCTAAGTTTTGACCTTCAAATATATGTCCAATTAGTGATTGTTTCTCCAACATGTTATTGGGCAGAAGTTGTGCATACTGGTGTATACATCGTGAATAGAACTCCGACTGTTGTTGTACATCAAGTTACACCTGAAGAGAAGCTTACAGGTAAAAAGCATATGAAAGTATTTGTTTGTATTGCATATGTACCTGTTGTAGATGAGTTGAGGATGAAGCTTGATCCAAAAGCAAAAAAATGTATCTTCATTGGATACTCCCTTGAGCAAAAGGGGTATACATGTTAGACCCCACTCACGGGATAGGTGAAAGTAAGCAGAGATGTGGTGTTTGATGAAATATCAAGCTTCTATGCAGATGCCAAACATGGACTTAATCTTGAATCAAATGACAAAGAAAATGCTAAAAAATCAAGTGGTTTTGACCTGACTTGATGCACCAACAAGCAATAGCTCCAACTCAAATCCATGGAGTGGAAGATTGCATGGAAGTTTCAATCCAACAAATTCATCAAATACATCCAAGAAAGGTAAAGAAAAGCTTTCTGTTGGTAGTAAAACATGTACAGGTTTTGAAGACATTGATGGAGATTCAAGTGGTTTAGAAAAGAGTCTTGACGAGGAACTTGGATTGCCCTCTGTGAAGACTCTAGGAGTAAGAAAAGGACATGTAGATGATACAAGGAGAAGTGACCGAGGACCAAGAAGATCTGGGAGGATGTGGAGCTCAGTGCAGCGATTGACATATGATAGTTAGATGGCTCATCATTGTCCCTACATGACAAAGGTAATACAAGATGCTGAACCTTCTTATTTTGAAGATGCAATTGGAAATGCAGATTGGGAAATAGCTATGGATGAGGAGATGGCTGCACTTTATGGAAATGATACATGGAAGCTGGTTCCATTACTGCAAGGAAAGAAATCCATAAGCTACAAGTGGGTTTACAAGGTAATGCACAATGCTGATGGTAGCATAAGTAGATATAGAGCATGATTGGTGGCAAAAGGATATGCACAAACATATGGCATTGATTATGAGGAAACATTCACTAAAATGTCTACTGTAAGAACACTTCTTGTATTAGCTATAGCAAAAGGATGGACTTTGCATCATATGGATATAAAGAATGCCTTCCTACATGGTGAGTTACATGAATAAGTATACATGGACCAACCACAAGGATATGAAGATTCAAAGCACCTAGAATATGTTTGCAGGTTGGAAAAGGCTTTATATGGGCTTAAGCAAGCCCCTTGTGCATGGCATGCAAGGATTGCTAATTACTTAACCACCATTCGGTTTTCTATGTGTGATGTAGATCATTCACTATATGCAAGGAAGGGTGATCATGGCATCATGACTGTGGCTATTTATGTTGATGACTTGATTCTAGGTGGTGATAATGAAGAAAACATCAAAGAGGTAAAGCAACTTCTTATGCAAGAATTTCACATGAAAGATCTTGGTATGCTGTGCTATTTCTTGGGCATTATGCTTATACATACAGAAATAGGTATATGGATGTCGCAAAGGCAATATGCCTTGAATATGCTACAAAATTATGGTATGGCTGATTCTAAGCCAATTTCTAGACCATTAGATCAGAATTTGAAGTTGGATACTACATCAAGTGAAGCATTAGAAAATGCTCCTATGTACCAAAAAATTGTGGGAAGTTTGATATATCTCACAATTACAAGGCCTGATCTAAGCTACACTGTTGGACTTGAAAGTCAATTTATGGAGGTTCCCAAGAAGCCACATTCAGATGCTCAGAGGCACACTCTATGTTATGTGAGTGCTGCTTTGGATTATGCATTATTATATGAAGCTAGTGTAGAATTGCATGTTCATGGATATATTGATGCTTTATTGGGCTAGTAGCATTCCAAATAGAAGATCTACTAGTGGCTTTCTATTCTCCCGTGGGAGCGCATCTATTACATGGAGGAACAAGAAGCAACCCACTGTTGTTGAGTATAGAGGTTGAGTATAGAGGTGCTGCAATGGCGGCATGTGAAGCATCATGGCTTGAGATGCTACTTGCAGATTAAGGTGTGGAAGTGCAAAAGCCTATCACCATCTATTGTGATAATCTTAGTAGCATATAGTTAGCATACAATCCTATTTTGCATGCCAGAACAAAGCATATCGAGGTACATTATCACTTCATCAGAGAGAAGGTACTAGTAGGTGATATTGATCTTGTTTATGTGAGGACAGATGAGCAGGTTGCATATATTTTTACTAAAGCACTTGGAGCAAAAAAGCTAAGAAGTTTTGGAAGATGCTTGGATTATAGGACATGATGTTGAGCTTGAGGGGGAGTGTTGAGATATCAAGCTCAACATGTGATGATCTAGGTTGACACATATCACTTTTTCATTTCTCTGACATGTATAATGGTCATGCTGGTATATGTAAGGGATACTTCATTGAGCTTTATTAGATTTATTTACCGAGAGTGATGGCACATTTGTTTCTGTCCAACTCCCTCATTCGTGGACATTAGGTTGTTCCTTATGTACTTTTCTTTATATATTGCTTGTTGTGTTCTTGTTTTTTGGTCATTCTTGTATATTCCTTTTATGTAATAGAAGAAGAAGAAGATTATTCTTCCTTGCCCCAATCTATGTGTGCGATCCTCTTTGAGTGTGACAATGTGTGTGTGAGCTCTCTTCTTTATCTCCTTCCTTGTGAAACTATCTCTTGGAGAGCTCATTTTAAAGAATGTACAATTCTTTTCACTACAGAAGCAAAGTATGTTGCAACAAGTGAGGTACGTAAGGAAGCATTGTGGCTTTCTCATCTTGCTTGTGATATGGATCTATCCCTACATGTACCTCATTTACTCAATGATAATCAGAGTGCCATTGCATTGGTTGAGAATCTGGTCTATCATGCAAAGGCCAAGCACATTGAGGTGAGGTATCACTTCATTAGAGGCTACTTAGCTAGTGAGCACATTATTCTTGAGAAGGTTCATACTCGAGATAATGTTGCAGATGCTTTGACTAAAGCTCTACCATAAGATAGCTTTCAACACTCTTGTCACTTGATGGGGGTGTCTTGATTCATGATCTTACATGATTACTTTTATACTGTGTAACATGCATATCAAGTGGGAGGTATAATTTGTATACTTACACTTATGTATTCTTTATCATTCTTTATTTTTCTCCCATTCTCACTTTGCCCATATTGGCCTTAAGTGGGAGATTTTTAGCGTTAGTGTCCATGTGAAAGGCCAAATGGACATCGAACACTTTTGTATATGTTCCTTAATAAAACATATAGTGGCCTGGTCAACCAGATATTGTAAGCTTAATTGCATTTGTAACACCTACAAAATCTATCTTCATGCTCCTTGTGTATTGTGTTTTTCTAAATATTCTGTAGCCTCTATGCAGGCTACTATGTGCAGCGCCTGGATCTTGGTTTTCTACTCTGAGGGTATCATCATGGAGCTCTCCATAAGCAGAGTTTAGTGTGGTGCATTACCATCAAAATACTTCAATCTAGGACTTAGGGATAATGGTTTGCTTAGTGTACCTCAAAGCTATGTGATGGCTGATAGTCAATGTTGAAGTTTGCTTCTGATGATGATCTAGTGTAGTCTTGTTAGACCATAAGATGTACTTATAGACATCTAATGAATGTCATGGCATATATTTCTTTCTTTGCATGTTTGGTTGTGCTTATTTGTACTTGTTGATGTTGTGGAGTTGACAAGTTCTTATGATCGAGATTTCTTCATTGTGTTTGCTTGGCAGTGCTATTTGGCTTATGCCCTTCCTTAAGATTGATATCCATGTGGATATTTGGAACCTAACTTGAGTGCATTGAGCTTTGAAGAGCTTCTTTGGAACCCATGTCTACTTAATTTATGGTTTATGACATTAAGGGGTGTGTGGGGTTTGTCTTAGTCCTACGACATGTGGAGCTTGTCTTCATTTTCATGAGCATGGAGGTTGACTATACATGTGTCATACATGAGTTGAACCTACCTTCTAGGACTCTTGCTAATGTATGATGATTTGGTCCTTTTGAGCCCAAACTTGTATGGTGTTGGGATGCTTGGCCTTACCTCAACATAGATTCTTGTTGGGAATTGAAGTCACAACCACCTAGCTAGAAGTATGAAGGGCTAACCACTTGCCCCAAAATCCATGTGTTGCAAAGATTTAGAGGCTCAAAAGTATAGAGAGGGGAAAGAAGAGAAGGATGAAGAGAAGAAAAGAAGAGAGAAGAGAAAGGGCCCACAAAAATTTTCAAAAATTATTGATTTATTTTTTCACACAAAGGCATGAATTTATTGAAGCCTTGTAAATGCACTAGAGCAGTCCTCTAGATGCATAAACCCTATAACTTGTATCATATCTTTGAAAGATATTAGCTTTCTTAGGAATTTCTCAAAGTGTGGATCTACTTGTGTGAAAGGACCAAAATAAGGGCACTGTATATAAGTCACTTAATGACCTTTGTAAAAACTTTTTCCATTTTATAAGAAGAACTAACTTGAAACAAAAATATCATAACTCCCTCTTCTTGCTCTCTTATCTCCTCTTTGTGAGCTTGTATCCAGGTTTATGGCATGTAGTATGTGCATGAATGTTGCAATGATCCCTTCTCCACCATTTTTCACTATTTTCATGCATGTATTGCTAGAGACCTTTAATTCTCCAAATGTCTGATTTATCTTGACTTAAGAACTCCTCTATATCAAGAATAAACCAAACTTTACACAAACTTTACATTATCTTTCAAGTTCATTAAGAAATACTTCTCTGTATGAAGTTTCCTTCAACCTCAACAGTCTCCTTCAAAAATGAACTTCAATCTTTGCATATGACTTTGATTTTAATCAAATGATGCACACATATTCATACTACCTTTGGGCAATCATAATGATCATTAGCTCTTCAAAAGGACATTAGATTTCTAATTTGATCACTTAGATCAAACCTATGTCAAAAATTGCCTTCCAAAAATGGTGACTTTGACATGTTCAACTTCTTAAGTTGATTTCTCTCAGAATCTAACCCTTTTGCTAAATGCTTTTAGCCAAAGCTTCCTGATCTTCTAACTTAGATTTCGAATGCTCAAACATGAAAAAATTTACGTTGAGCACTGAGATCCAAACAAATCTTTGAGCAGCAAAATGCGTGATTCTAAGAACTTCACCTGTAGACTTCTACATATGAATGTTCCTACTTGTCATACACACAACCTGAAGAGAATCAGATCATCAAACTTTGGTCAACTCAATTTGCTCTCATAGAATACCAATGATGGCTGAGGCCAAACCCTCTAAACAACGCCCTTATACATACAATGAGGTCTATACGGCTAAAATTAAGGAAGAAATAGACAAGCTACTAGCAGTCGGATTCATATATGAAATAGAACACACCGAGTGGGTTTCGCCATTAGTAGTTGTACGTAAGAAGAACGGAAAACTGAGAGTGTGCATTAACTTGAAAAAGGTCAATGCAGCCACCATACGTGACAACTACCCATTACCCATCACTGACCATCTATTGGAAAGAGTTGCAGAAAAAGAAGTCTATAGCTTCTTAGATGGATTCTTTGGATGCAACCAAGTAGCTATTGCTACTGAGGATCAACATAAGACCGCATTCGCGATTGAATGGGGAGTTTATGCTTTTCGAGTGATGCCTTTTGGACTCACTAATGCGCTTGCTACTTTCCAACGACTGATGTGTCATGTTTTCAAAGAATTCCTGAAGAAGAGCATGGAAGTGTATGTAGATGACCTATGTACATATTCCAATAAAGGACAAGACCACATTCCTGAATTGCGGAAGATATTTAATAAATGCAGATAGTACAGAGTCTGTCTGAACCCAGAGAAGTGTGTCCTCATGGTAAGACAAGGAAAGATCCTAGGACACATAGTCTCTAGAAATGGAATATCCACGGATGAAGACAAGATTAAGGTCATTTTAGAGCTTCCTAGACCTAAGAATGCGAAAGAGGTGCAAGCATTTATGGGACATTGTGGATACTACCGTCGATTTATCCACATGTATGCCATAATTGCCAAACCCTTGTATGGACTCTTAACCCAATTCACATGGACATAGGAATGTGAGAAGGCATTCAATGAGTTACAGAAGTGGCTTAGCACAGCTCCAATTCTGAAAACACCAAATTGGAACAAGCCATTTCATATTCATGTGGACACTTCTAATTACGCAATAGGATGTATTTTAGCCCAACCAGCAGATGAAGGAAAGTTAGATCACCCAATTGCCTATGCGAGTAGACAACTGAATCAAGCTGAGAGGAACTATACAACTACGGAGCGTGAGGGATTAGGAATGGTCTATGCAGTGAAGAAATTTAGACACTATCTCTTAGCCAACAAATTCAAGTTCTTCATAGACCATCACGCTTTATTGTACTTAGTCAATAAGCCTTGTAACACAGGAAGACTGGTAAGATGGTTTCTACTATTGATGGAGTTCGACTTTGAAGTGATAGTGAAAAAGGGAAATACCCATGTAAGAGCAGATCACCTTTCTAGGTTAACACACGGAGAACCACCAAGTGGAGTACCGGATGATCTGCCAGACACTTATTTGTTTAATTTGGAAGTGTGTCCAAAGTGGGCAGAGAAAATAATTCCGATACTTACTCATGGCCCACAACATTCAATCAATAAAGAGAGTAAAAAGGAAATCTTACAATCGAGGAATTTGCACATTATTGCGGGAAGTGTGTACTATAAGGAACCCAATGGTGTATTGCTAAGATGTGTTGAGGAAGACGAACAACTGAAGCTGATTGAACAAGCACATGTGAACAAATGGAGGACACACAGAGGAACTCATGGACGGATTAGGGAGTTAAAGCGATTGGGAGTACACTGGCCTGACTTGCCTAAGGATGTCCATGACTACGTGAGTAACTGCACAGAATGTCAAGAAACAATTCCCGAGGATCATACATCCATTCCTTTCTCAATGATAGCACCCAATTGGAGCAAAACATTGGTCAAATTCCTAAAAACGAGAGAACACGAGGAAGGAGTTAGCTTAACGAGAAAACGATCCCTAGAAGAAATGAGCAAGGATTATGTACTTATGGGAAGACATTTGTTAAGGAGAGGAAAAGACAGCCAATTACGGCTATGTGTGCATGAAGGAGAATATTTACCCGTATTAGAGATGGCACATGTAGGTGTGGCACGAGGTCATTTTTCAGCTGAGAGAACCGTGAAAATGATCCTCTTCGTGGGCTTGTGGTGGCCAACTTTACATATGGATGCTGAGACATATGTACGAAGCTGCGAGACATGCCAAAGAGCCAAATACCCAATTCGGAGAGATGACATGCCATTGAGACCTATGGTTTGTGCTAGAGCATTCTGTTAATGGAGTATTGATTTCATAGGACCCATTAACCCACCGGCCAAAGGTTCACATGCCGAATATATCATAGTAGCCACCGATTACTTGACAAAATGGGTAGAGGCAAAGGCTACTAGAAGGAACGATGCTCAAACAACTGCTAGAATTCTTTTTGAGCATATATTCACTCGTTTCGGATTACCAATTGAAATTGTGAGTGATCGAGGAACGCACTTCATTAGTGAGGTGATAGAGTCTCTAATGAATGAGTTTTTAGTGATCCATCATCCCCATACCACCCTCAAGCCAATGGTCAAGCAGAAAGTTCCAATAAGGTGTTATGCACAGTATTGCCAAAGATTGTCAATAATGGGAGGTCTGATTGGGACAAACAACTGCATCATGCAATTTGGGCCTTCCGAGTCACGTACAAGACTGCCATTGGAACTACCCCATTCAATTTAGTATACGGACAAAACGCAATTCTACCAATTGATTTCTTGATACCCACCTTGAGAGTAGCCCAGCAGCAAGAATGGACCGGACATGAATTATCCCAACAACTAGACCAAATCGAGAAGTTGCATGAAACTCGATTGCAGGCTGTCATTGGAATCTATGCGGCCAAGAGAAGACAAAAAGCTTATTATGATGCTCACATAAAAGACAAAGGACTAAAAGAAGGAGACCTAGTCCTGGTCTACACCTTAAAGCAACATGCCAAGAAGTTACAAAAATGTGGATATGGACGTCTAATCATTAATAGGATCTCAACGACTGGAGCAGTTAATCTAGCCACTCTGGATGGAGATATTCTTCCTAATTAAATAAGCGGATGTAGACTGAACCGGTTCATAGACCCATTGACGGATCAAATGTTAGCACGTCTCGTAGGTGCGCAAAATAGGAAGAAAGAGGAAGAACGTTAGAGAAGAAGCAAGGCAAGAAGCCTTGGAACGTATTAAGAAACGGAAAGAGTGGATTAGGCAAAGAAACGAATGGTATCTCCAAGGAGAAGAGCCTGTCCCCATGGCTAATTATCAAGTCCATAAGTCTAACATGACTAATGCCTACATGTAACAACCCTACCTAAACCTAGGGATTGGCAAGACAGAGTACAAATTGTTAGATGCCTTGATAGACTCAATGTTGGAGCAAGTCTACGACAAGCCTAAGTATTGGCTTGAGTCCCACATAGAAGAAGCCTTAAAATGAAGACAATGTAAAGTTCACTTGTGAACTACCTCTTGTAACTTGTGAAGAGTTTACTTAATGTAAAAGTAAGAGAATCTTAAGTGGTTGAGTCCACTTGATCAAAAAGGGAAAGATGAGCCACAAAATTCGTGATTTGTGGTAGGTAGAGAATAAAATCAATCATTGATTAGAGTGATTGAGGGAAGTTAGCCTCCCAAACTCAACTATAAATAGATGGCAGTTTTAGTCGTGGTTAGAGAGACCTATGTGAAGACCTCCAAGAGCTGAGCTTTATGCCATATCAAGGTGTGATTCAAAGGCACACATATGTATCAGTAAGTCCATTGTATTGTACAAGCAATATACTTTCATTTTCATTATCATTTGGGTTCATATTTCCATGTTCTTGTGAAGTGTACTACTCACTACCATATCTCTCAGTTTTCTCAGTCAGATTGCAGAGATGTTTTTCTGAGCTTGGTGCATCATTTTCAGTGATTTAACTTGGTAACGTTACCTCTATAAGTCTACTATATGCTCACAAATTTTCATGTCATTTGGATGTTGCAATCTTCAGTTATGTTCATTTGAAGTCAACAGTGTCTGTTCATCTTCACTTCTCTGTCAGGTACCCGACTTTTTTACTCATCTTGTCAGAGCCATTTCTCAGTGGTTACTTATCCAAATTCAATGATGTAAAGCTTCTTAGATTCAGCTCACTGTCTAGTATAACCATACAAATCTTTATAATCATTGGAGTCCTACATTTTGAGTTATGTTCATTTTTCTGCTCACTGGTCTCAAACTGTAGTAACCCGTGAAAATCGGGATGATGTCATCACTTGTTAAAACTCATTCTCAGTGTGTGGTTTATTATTTTTGATGAGATTACTCTTGAAAGTTAGCTCTTTAAGCTACCTAGACTTCCCCAAGAATAATTAAGCTAATTGCTGCTGTGCTCAGAGAATTATGTAAAACATTGGACAGGTTTATGAACCAAGAATAGCAAGTTTTCAGCTCTGAGCTAACTCCAACTTATATGTTTTGATCTATCTTTTTGTGAGTGATCTTCCAAGGTACATAGGGTGTCTAATACATCCATTGGCAAGCTAAAAGGGCCCACCATATACTCCTAGAGTTCATTTGGTTGGTGTAGATCAAGGATTTTGCAACACCTCTTCATCTTCAAGCACATACCTATCCATCTCTTCACAGTGGTATCAGAGCAAGGTTGGACAACATGACAGATGGATTTCCTTCATCAATTGACAAATTGGACAGAGGTAACTACTCAGCTTGGTCATTAAGACTGGAAGCTTATCTCCAAGGTAGAAGTTTATATGGTTATGTGGCTGGAGATGAAGTTATGCCAAGTTTCAGGAACAAAAGTCAACCAACACAAGAAGAGCAAGAAAGATTGAGCACATGGTGCTCCAAGGATGCACTTGCAAGGTCTTATCTCCTCAACTCTATCTCATATTTTTTTCTGCCTCACATTAGAAGTTGTAAGACATCTCAGGAAGTGTGGGATGCACTTGAAGCCTTCTTTTCTTCAAGTACTAAAGATAGGAAGCATCAACTATGGCTCGATTTCACAACTCTCAAGAAGGCTCCCAAACAAAATGTGACTGATTTTGTCACAAAGCTCAAGGACATAGCAGATCAGTTGGGAAGCATTGGAGAGGTAATAGATGAAGAGCAAATTGTAAGGCAGCTCATCAATGGCTTGAAGACAGATGACAAGTGGGAAGCATTCACCACAGCTATGGATTTGTACATGGACATGCATGTACCTGATTTCAATACACTCATTGGACAACTACTTACTCAAGAGGCAAAGCTTATCAAAAATGGAGAAAGCTCTAAAGGTAATCTTTCTTCAGCTTTATACACTGATAAAAGCAAGTCCAAAGATAAGAAAGGAAAGGCAAAGAAAGTGGATGATGAAGCAGGTACATATCAAGCTAACTATGCAAGTAGAGGAAGACATGGCAGAGGTAGAGGAAGAGGAGGTAGACAAGGCAAGGGGAGATCCCAAGACTCCAACTCATGTTCTATTTGTGGATTAACTAATCATACAACTGAAAATTGCTTTAGGAATTCCAGGAATCAAAGAGGCAGAGGATACAATAGAGGAAGTTATGGCTACTCAAGAGGAAGGTTCAACAATTACCATGGCAATTACAACAACTACAATCATTCAAACTATCAAGAAGGCTACAAAGGAAGGAGAGACTACAATAACTATACAGAAGACTCAAACAAAGAGGATTCATTATTGATCATGAACATGGCTATGCCACAAGGTAAATCTGATGAGCATGTTTTCTACATAGATTCAGGTTGTTCAAATCATGTGGCAGGAAATGGGGCACTCCTATCAGATTTAGAAGATCCAAGGAATAAGCATGAGGTACAAACAGGAGATGATACAAAACATCCTGTGGAGAAAATAGGCAATGTCAAAGCACCTGATGGAAACATCAACCTACTCAGTAAGGTACTCTATGTCCCTACCATTACAAGGAATTTGATAAGTGTTGGGCTGATAGTAGAGAAAGGGTTGCAAGTCAGCTTCACAAAGGCAGGAGCATTTGTTGAAGATCCAAGTCAAGGATTCAGAAAAATTGCAAAAGGTGAAAAGGCAGGTAGATTGTTCACTGAAGTTTTTTCATGTTTCAAAAGATATTTGGTTCTTGTGGAGAATCAAACAGGTAAATCAGTAAAAAGGCTAAGGTCAGATGGAGGGGGAGAATACTTCTCCCATGAGTTTGATTCTTTTCTTCAAGAAAGAGGAATCAAAAGAGAGGTAACTACAAGGTACACTACTGAGCAAAATGGAGTGGTAGAAAGGAGGAATAGGACAATTGTTGAAGCTGCAAGGTCTATGTTAAATGAAAAGCATTTACCTAATTACTTATGGGCTGAAGCTGTATCTAGAGCCACTTACTTGATTAACAGGTTGCATTCAAAATCCCTTGATGGGATGACTCCATATGAGGCTTGGAATGGAAGAAGACCAAGCTTAGATCATTGTAAAATTTTTGGATGTATTGCTTTTGCTCATGTTCCTTCACAGGTTAGAGGAAAGATGGATCCAAAAGCAGAAAGGTGTGTATTTATTGGATATGACAACAATCAAAAGGGCTACAGGTTATACAACCCAACCAACAAAGGATTCTTGGTAAGCAGAGATGTAGTTTTTTATGAGAACAATTCATGGTATGAACATTCATGTAGGAAGATCAATTTACCATATAATCTTGAAGAAGATTTTCCAAAGCTTGGTAGAGAACAACCAAAGATTGAAGAACAAGACACCTCGGAGGATGATGAAGAATCTCATATGGAAAAGATCAAAGCATGGAAGTCTAAAGGTAAAGCAAAATTGCAGGAACTTGGACATGAGGCAGAATCATCACATCATGGCCTAAGAAGATCCATGAGGGAAAAGAAAAAACCAAAAAGGTATGGGTTTGACACCTCATTAGTAACTAAACATTCTATCTACATAGCACATGACATAAACCAAGAGGAGCCATCATCATTTGAAGAGGCCAAAGCAAAAACAGAATGGAAGCATGCAATGAAGGAAGAGATTGAAGCACTTGAGGAAAACAACACTTGGGATTTTGTGCCCAAGACTTCATCCATGAAGGTAATAGGCTCAAGATGGGTCTATAAACTCAAGAAGAATTCTGATGGTTCCCTTAAGAGGTATAAGGCAAGGCTTGTAGCAAAAGGCTTTGCATAAACTCAGGGAATTGATTATGAGGAGACCTTCTCTCCTGTGGCAAATATGCCTACTATTAGGGTTTTGCTTAGTATTGCCTCTTCCAAGAATTGGAAGATACTTCAACTAGATGTAAAGAATGCATTCTTGAATGGTTGGATAACAGAAGAGGTATATATGGCACAACCACCTGGTTTTGAGAATCAAGTTTATCCTGATTATGTGTGTAAACCTAACAAAGCATTGTATGGTCTCAAGCAAGCTCCAAGAGCTTGGAATTTCAGGCTTTTTTCATTCTTGCAGGACAAAGGCTTTAACCAAGCAAGGCAGATCCTTCACTCTTTATTAAAAGCAGTAACTATGAGGTCATCTACCTATGTGTATATGTAGATGATATTATATTGATAGGAAATGATGCAGATGGTATAAAGACGATCAAAGATCAGATGAGAGAAGAATTCAAGATAAGTGATTTGGGTTCACTTACCTACTTCCTAGGTTTGGAAGTTGTCTACAAAGATCATGGTTTGTTTCTCACTCAAAGGAAGTACATTAAGGACATGTTGGCAAAATTCAAGATGCAAGATTGTAAGATTGCAGGTACTCCAATGGAGGTCAATCACAAATTGAGCTCACATGAAGGTGAACTCATAGAGGACATCACATCATATCAAAGTCTAGTGGGTAGTCTCAACTATGCCACATTGACAAGAGTAGATATATGTTACAGTGTGAGTGTGCTAAGCCAATTTATGCACACACCAAGGAAACCACATATGGATGCTGCCAAAAGGATTCTCAAGTATCTCAGAGGAACCATAAATGAAGGACTTTATTATCCTTATGTATCTGATTTAGGTTTGAAGCTATTTTCTGATGTAGATTGGGCTAGCTCCAAGGAAGATAGAAGGAGCACTTCAGGTTATCTTACCTTTGCAGGTTCAAAGCTTATTTCATGGTCATCCAAGAAGCAACCCACAGTTGCTCTCTCTTCTACTAAAGCTGAATATAGAGGTCTTGCCATAGCTACACAAGAAGCTATGTGGAGCAAGACATTATTCAAAGATCTTGGATTGGAGTTTGGAACTCCAACTATTTATGGTGACAATATGAGTTCTATACATTTGGCTGCTAATCCTATTTTTCATGCAAGGACTAAACATATTGAAGTTCATTATCACTATGTACGAGAAAAGGTTCTAAGCAAAGAGATTCAAATATCATATGTGTCCACTCATCAACAATGTGCAGATATTCTAACCAAAGCATTGAATGGTACAAAGCTTTGCAAATTCAAGGCTATGATTGGTTTGCAGGTAATCTTGGAAGATTGAAGACCTCAAGCATACTTAGCTTGAGGGGGAGCTGTTGGAGCAAGTCTATGACAAGCCTAAGTATTGGCTTGAGTCCCACAAAGTCATAGAAGAAGCCTTAAAATGAAGACAATGTAATGTTCACTTGTAAACTACCTCTTGTAACTTTTGAAGAGTTTACTTAATGTAAAAGTAAGAGAATCTTAAGTGGTTGAGTCCACTTGATCAAAAAGGGAAAGAGGAGCCACGAATTCATGATTTGTGGTAGGTACAGAATCAAATCAATCATTGATTGATTGGAGAGTGATTGAGGGAAGTTAGCCTCCCAAACTCAACTATAAATAGATGGCAGTTTTAGTCATGGTTAGTGTTGGCATACAAAGCAACAAAGGAGTCATGCACAATACGGCAACAAGGCCAGATCATTTTTCCCATAGATTATGTACAACTCAAGTGATTTTAATCACTACACAAACATTGTAAATCCCGTTTTTGGTAGATTAGACTCCATTTTGTGCAAGCCGAGGAGTCCTCGAGCTTGAGGAGTATTAGAAGTACCCTCGTACCAATTTTCATAATTTTTAGACTTCGTTTGAGCCCTCAAATAAGCCCTGGAACCTAATTTTTAACTAGGCCGGACACTAGGTCTGGATAGGGACAAAGCTAGTCAAAAACTATAAAAAGAGCTAGAGAGCTCATTTTAGAGGTTAGATTGTAATTGAAACGAACTTGTAAAGAGCATTTTGAAAGTAATCTAAAAGCTCCATTGATTCTCACTCTTTGTCTTACCGTGTGTGCGCGTGTGTGTGTATGTGTGTGCATGCTAGTGTGCTTCTCACTCACGCACTTGTGCCGCCACTTGCTCGAGGTCTTCATACCATCCTCACGTCTTCCCGGATTGACATTAAAGGAGGTGCTACTCATCACTGAGCTACACCAAATTTTGGCGCCGTTGCCGGGGATCGAGCTTTGAGGACGAGCGTGTGATGGTAAGACGTAGAGTTGACGCGTTGGAGTTGTAGGTATTTTCTTCACTCTCATCGATTTTCTTTTACTTTCTTTACCATCTTCATTTCCATCATCATCATCACCACCTACCACCTCCATATCCATCATCGCGAAAATTTCAGTTTTTTGACTATATCCCCACCTCCACCTCATTTCCCTCATTTCACTTGTGAGAGAGAGCGAGAGAGCGAATTTGCATGTGCTGTTTTTTGCATGTTTTCTGAGCTGTCTTGCAGGTACAGGTCACATCACCATCTCTAGCTTTCCGCGCAGGTACGGAACTCGACGAAACTGTCTCGCAGTCGCCGCCTTCTGTCCATCACGATTGACAGAAATTTTCACTTGTTGGTAAATCTGAGTGCACCACAGTGGACTAGAGACCCTGCACACCACATTCCCACTAAAATTTTTGAAAATCTTGCAAAATTTCAGTCCATCGCGATTGACAGCTCTGTCCATCGCGATTGACAGCCCTGTCCATCGCGACAGACTGCCTGTCCATCGCGATTGACTCAACCCCTGTCCATCGCAATTGACTGAGGTCTCTGTCCATCGCGACAGACTGCCTGTCCATCGCGATTGACTCAACCCCCTGTCCATCGCGATTGACTGAGGTCTCTGTCCATCGCGACAGACTGCCTGTCCATCGCGATTGACTCAACCCCCTGTCCATCGCGATTGACTGAGGTCTCTGTCCATCGCGACAGACTGCCTGTCCATCGCGATTGACTGAGGTCTCTGTCCATCGCGACAGACTGCCTGTCCATCGCGATTGACTCAACCCCCTGTCCATCGCGATTGACTGAGGTCTCTGTCCATCGCGACAGACTGCCTGTCCATCGCGATTGACTCAACCCCCTGTCCATCGCGACAGACTACCTGTCCATCGCGATTGACAGCCCTGTCCATCGCGATTGACAGCCAATTTTAGCCAAATTTTTTAGGGTTTGTTAATTGAAAAGTTGGGCTAATTTTGGGCACAAATATTATGCTCTTGAGCACATGGGGAAGCCTTAGGAAAACAACTTGGGGAAAACCTGTTGCACAGTGATCCTGTTTGAACCCTGTCGTAACCCTAGAACCCTGAACGGTCACAACTTTTTCATACGAGATCCATTTTTTGAGCTCTAGGGCTTGTTGGAAAGCTTGTAGCATATACTACACGCCCTCAACTGTTTTTTATAAAGATAATGCATTGATTTTTAGATAGGGTATTTTGAAGTTGACCATACCCAGGGGGATCAAAGTCAGGGGTCCTTAGGTTTGTTTTCTTGAAAATCACTATGAAAGTTTGTGTTTGTGCTACATGAATGAAAATAATTGGTTCTGTCTTTGGAATGTAAATTTCGAAGCTAACTTTGAAACTCTTACAGAGCATCGAGAGGCGTTCTAAGCAAGTGTAAGTGCGAGCTTGGGAACACATTTCCTGGGCACTCAAGGGCAACCGAGCAGGAAACAAAAGGTTGGACACTTTTAACCCCCTCTGTCAATTCATAGCTTAGGCTAAGAACGACGAGAAGTAGGAGTAAGTCAGAGCGACGATAGGCAGTCATCAAGTTGAAGACTACCTAAAAACTCAAGTTCAAGATAAAAATCTAATCTCTGTACGGTCGGTAACATAAAGGAAAGGACCTAACGTGGAACGATCAACCTAAAAGTACGAAGAACACTCAAGTATTCCGACGACGTGACATCAGACAAGAACTCAAACGTGATAAAATAACTAAAAAGAATCAAGTGGCTGATACCAATTGATCGGCAACGAGGTTGTACTCTGGGCAAAAAATTGGGCTAATCAGTTAGGCATATGAACCTTAGGTCAGGACGACACCTAGCACGAGAGAGACAAAGCCTTAGGTCTTCAGAGGCTAGTGTCAATCACACTGCAAGGTCTTGGGCCCAGCAGTTGAGCCACCGTTCAAACTACCCTAGCTCTGAGACCAGTGAGTCAGAAATGTCCCAAGGCATGGACAGACCTACGGGAAGTTCAGGAGTGCCTTACCTATACAGGGTAGAAGGCCCTTACAAAACACAGCTGGAATATCTTAGGACCAACCGACTAGGTGCTAGCATCTATGAGGACGGCTTAGGAAGATCTGTGGTCCAGATTAAAAACCCTGATCAATCCATTGGACTAGAACACCCAGCTGTCAAGTTTGAAAATGGTGCATACCTGGACAAAGAAGGAACTATATATGTAGTCACTAGTCACCCTGATAGGACCGATGACTTCGGGAATGTAATCTCAGAAGCGGGCTTAGGTGACCTAGAACAAGGGAACATGGGTGCGGAACCTAGAACCCCTCGAGGTAAATCAGTTCTAACTAGGATTATCACACCTGAATGGGTCCCCCAAGACAACAAGAGCATAGAGTTGCTCCTCAATCGAGAAACTGATGAAGCCTTTTGGAGGTATAAGTCTAATCAGCCAACAGACACAGGAAATATCATGATCTATGAGTTTAAGGATCCGGATAGCCCAGGCAGAGTGACCTACTTAGATCATGCTTCAGAACGGATCTTTGTGGTGACAGAAAATGATAGGCATTCTTACACTTGGAAGGGTGAATTTATTTTCCCTCAACCAAGATCAAATGTATCCTATGGTCACCCTGGGGCTGGAACTTCCCAAGCTCATGGTATGCAAAGAGACAGAAGTAAAGATAGACCTGAAGTAAGTTTTGCCAACCCAGTAGGCAGAGAAAGAACGAGGACGGAGACGAATAGGGTAGAACCTGAGATGCTTAGAGCCCACAGGAACCAAAGAAATGTAGATGGATTCCCTCTGCCGAGACCTAGAGAGCATGCAAGAACCTTGAGACCCACCCAGCTAGTTAAGTCCATGAAGAATTACTTTGATGGCACAGGAGATCCCTATGATCATGTGGCGGAGTTCAAGCAAGTCTTGAGAGCTGAACAAGTGGAGGATCTGTTCACGCAGTACAATGCCTTCGGTCTAACCCTTAGGAACACAGCACTTACATGGTTTCAGCCATTAGATGAACGTCAGTTCAGGAGCATAGACCAACTCCTAGAGGCATTTATCGTAGAGTTCTCTAAAAGCGGCATAAGACACAATACCTCCTCATTGATTCACAGCTTCAAACAGACCCCCCAAGAGACTGTCAGATTGGCCGGAAGAAGATTTAGACAATATCTTGAAAGGTGCCCTATTTCGGAACTACCCACATCTGCTAAACAAGTAGCCTTATTCCTTGATGGATTGCTGAGTACGAAATTGAGATCCTATGTGTATCTGAAGGACCCTAGGACCATAGAAGAATGTGTACGCATGTGCATTGACATTGAAGATAACCTAGGGGAAGAGCTAGAGCTTTCCAAAATCTACAAAGATTCAGATAGTGCATCTAGTCACTCTTCCTCGCAATCCACATCAATCGAGGAACTTGCCGAAAAGGTAGCTCAGAAATTAGGTGTAACTAGCAAACAAATCCCAAGGTTTGCCCCAGCGAAGAGGTGCTATACATGCGGTGGTGACCACATGGCAAACGTGTGTCCCATTATGGCTCAACCCCAGGTCAATCCTAATAGCCAATATTGCACCATAGAACGAAGATACACCAATCACACCGCACAAGATTGCCCATACAACAAGCAGGCAGTTAGGCAACCATACCCACAGCCCTACCAACAAGGCAGATACCAGAACCAGTACCCTCCACCACCACAATATGCTAGACCCCAACAAACCTATCAGCAACCATATCAGGCCCAACAGAGACCCCAACCGGTACTAGCTCAACAGCCTCCAAACCCCGCTAACGTGATCCCAGTAAAGTATGCTGTTGCAGAAGAAAACCTGAATAGGGCCATAGTACCAGTAACCCCATTGATCTCAGAAAGTGACCCGAGTGACCATAGCTTTGATTCTACACATGTCGATAGTCCCCAAGCTTACTACATGCAGTCTCCGGAACATGGTGAGTCATACTATAGTGAAGAACCAAGTGAACCTAGTTGGGAGTCGGATTACATGAACGTCATGTATGCAAACCCCAACCCTAGGCCTCAACCTAGGCAGGTACGACCACCCTTTCCTAGAGGACCATGCTACCGATGTCAGGGGGATCACTTCATTCGTGATTGTCCCTTACCTGCACCTACACAAAATCAGTCCGTGACGATCCAAGGCTTTTGCCAAGATTGTGGAAAAGAGCATCTCCTACGAGATTGCCCTAAGAATCCTAATAACATGCCAAAAATCACTCCTATCAATGTGATTGGGTTGGTTGTGGATGCCTCAGGAAGTGTCACTTCCACTGCACCAGTGCAGGTGGTTACTAGAGCTCAGGCATTGCAGCAAAACCGAGAGGCAAGCCAGGAAAAGGGCCCAGAGGCTAGTGAAACCGAGAGCGTAACAAAGAAAAGAACTAGAGCATGGAAAGATAGTCGAGAAAGAATGAAAAGACAATGGGCAAAAAAGATAAACGAACTTGAAGAAAGCATAAGAGAAACCAAAGCGAGGATAACTGAACTCACAGCTCCAACTCCCTCTCACATTACCCCGCCTCCACCACTCCCACCTCCATCCAACCCACCACTTTTCCCACTGCCTCATCAAATCCCATCACCCCCTAGAGTAGGATCAGTCCTAGCTGACCCCACTCCCGAGGACCTTAATATGATGCTTAAAGCATATCAGGCCAGAATCCAAGACGGGCCAACCATCACCGATCATGAAAAGTGCTACCCTAGAGCCGAGCTAGAGCTTGAACGAACTAAGATTTGTGCCAAAATGGTGGAATTGGCTCAGACCATGTTTGAGGCCAGCTGCCTATTTAACATTTCTAGTTCAGCTAAGACGCAGTTACACTTTGATGGACTGCTGGAAAGAATAGAGAAGTTAATTGCACAATCAGAGAAGGAACCTGCCCCTCAACGAAAGGAGAGGGCAAGAGAACGGATAAGCCAGCCTCTTCAGGAAGCCCATGTGCCTCCCCAAGATGCTTATCTTCCCCCCCAAAAGTCACATGAGCCTCCCCCGAAAGCTTATGTACCTCCACAGGTGACCCACATTCCTTCTCAGAGAGCGTATGAGCCTGTTCGGAAAAGTAATAGAATAAGTAATCCTCCCCAAGAAGCTTGTGCTCCAGCCATCTATGGGAACAAGGAGAGAGCCAATGATAGAATAAGCCCTCCTTCCCAGGTTGCTTATGTGCCCAATTCTACGGAGCCAGACACTTCTTCTTCTATGAATCGGTTTGCACCAGACTTCCTACGAGAGATTCAAGAAGATAAATGGGATAACGAAAGTGAGGTCGCCCCTCCATTTGAACTTGTAGACGATGCACACGACCAATTCCCACAAGACATCCCATCCATTTACGGGGAACATGAGAGTACTCAGTCTCATGAGAGATTGGACTTTGAGTCTAATTCCATACAAGAACTACCCCACTTCACAGGCCCATGGGAAGCAAAGTCCACATGTATGAGAGCACCCACAGTCATGGTAAGGAACGACGACTCAATCATTCCTAGGAACACAGAGGTAGTGAAGAACACTAATGTGCAGTGTAATCTCAAGTTAGAAGAGCTACTCAAGGTTAGACCTGAATTATGGAAACATGTAGCCAAACAAGTACCAGAGATAGCAAAACCTCGTTCCCAGGTAGGATCCCATAGGACAGTGCCAGAAATTCCCTTGGATAAGATAGGGGATATGTGTGAAGGCTAAGAAGGGAACACCTATCTTCCCATCACCTACCAGGACTACACCACGAAGGCAATTTTGGACTCAGGTGCAGGAGTTGCAATTGCCACTACCTCCTTATGGAAGCGTTGGGGCAAGCCAGCTCTCAGGCCAACAAGAATGAAATTGCAAATGGCCGATGGTCACATAGAGAGACCCCTAGGATTGCTGGAAGGAATAACTCTCACCACTTGTGGTGTCGAGTTTGAACATACCTTTGCCATATGTGACTTCAGCAAAAATCATGCCTATGAGATGATTTTGGGAAGACCATTTATGCGACAGTTGCAAGTGGTACAGGATTGGGGAACCAATTCTTTGTACCTGCAGCACTTGGGTGTTACGACCAAAGTCAATCTCAAAGATTACTCTCATAGGGATGTACCTCCTATCCAGTGGAATCCCATCCATAGAGCCAAAGATGATACAGAATCCGTGCATTCCATAGGGTCTGGATCCTCATGGATGCATGAAGATACTCACTTATGGATGTGCAAGGTAGCAGTAGAGGAAGAGAAGAGAGAGAAAGCCAGAGAGGTAGGTGCGAAAGAAACCCATAGATCAATCCAAGACCCAGCCTATGCACCTGTAGTTTTTCCGGACGAAGAATTTGAGCCTCACGGCTGGGCAGAAATCTTAGCAACAATGGACGTAGCCATCAACGAGGAACAATGGACACCTCACTGTGATGAGGATGGCTATGATATTTCAGTCTTCTCCATAGAGCCAATCATGGGAGAGGCAGTTCTAGAAGAATGCGAACCTAGCCCTGATGCATTTGAGGATGCAAGTGACTCCGATCTAGAGTCAATCATTATGGACCCACCATTTGCATCAGATGAAGAATACTTCCATGAGGTAGAATTTCAAACCCAGAGGCATGGAGAGCTGACAAATGATGTAAGATTAGCAACACATGTGACCCCTAAGGAAGAAGGAAAGAAACGAAAGAAGAGAGAAGCCTTATCAGAAGAGGAAGAATCTTTGTTTAAGGTCCCAGAAAATTTTAAGAAGTACGAGATAGATGACAGAAGAGTCATGATAAGAATGCCTAAACGAGAGGCACAATCAGGAGAGGCCTATGATAACAAAGAAACCACCAAGAAAATAGTAGTGGCCATAGAAGAAGGAGAGGAGAGATGCACGTATATAGGCCATGACCTGACAGAAGAAGAAGAGCATGAATTGATTGCCTTGCTAAGAGAATACAGAGATGTATTCGCTTGGAGTTACAAGGATTTGAAAGGGGTTGACCCGGACATATGCTCGCACACCATCCCCATGACTTCAGACGCCAAACCCTCTAAGCAAAAGCCTTATACATATAACGATAATTACGCTGCTAAGATCAAGGAAGAGATAGATAGACTGGTCGAAGCTGGATTTATCTATGAAATTGAGCACACTAAATGGGTATCCCCCATCATAGTGGTGCCCAAGAAGAATGGCAAACTGCGTGTGTGCATTAACTTGAAAAAGGTTAATGCCGCCACGATTCGAGATAACTATCCGCTTCCCATCACAGAACACCTCTTAGAAAGAGTGGCAGGCAAGGAAGTGTACAGCTTCCTTGATGGATTTTCGGGCTACAATCAAGTAGCCATAGCTCCAGAGGATCAGCATACCAATGCACCAGCTACCTTCCAGAGGCTGATGTGCCATGTGTTTAAGGAGTTCCTGAGGAAGAGTTTAGAAGTCTATGTTGATGATCTCTGTGCTCATTCCAATGTGAGACAAACCCATATTCCTGAACTCAGACAAATCTTTGACAAATGTAGAGAATATCAGGTCTGCCTGAACCCAGAAAAGTGTGTTTTTATGGTCAGACAAGGCAAGATTCTAGGGCACATAGTGTCAAAGAATGGCATATCTACCGACGAAGAAAAAGTGAGAGCCATAGCAGAGCTACCTAGGCCAAAGAGTGTCAAGGAAGTACAAGCTTTCATGGGGCATTGTGGTTATTATCGACGATTTATACACATGTATGCTGTCATTGCAAAGCCCATGTACGGACTTCTGACAAACTTTGAGTGGACGGATGAATGTGAGAATTCCTTCCAGGAGCTTAAACGAAGATTATGTTCAGCACCAATCTTGACCACACCAGATTGGAATAAGCCATTCCATGTTCACGTGGATGCATCCAATTATGCTATTGGATGTGTACTTGCACAACCTACTGGTGAAGGTAATATGGATCTTCCAATTGCCTATGCCAGTAGACAATTGAATGCGGCTGAACGGAATTACACCACTACAGAGCGCGAAGGATTAGGCATGGTATATGCAGTCAAGAAATTTAGACACTATTTGCTTGCAAATAAGTTTAAATTTTTTACTGATCATCAGGCATTGTTATATCTCGTAAACAAGCCATGCAATACAGGAAGATTAGTAAGATGGTTTCTCTTGCTAATGGAATATGACTTTGAGGTTGTGGTAAGAAAAGGTAGGACTCACTTGAGAGCAGATCATCTCTCTAGGCTCATATCGGGAGAAGCCCCACAAGGAGTGTCAGATGACCTTCCTGTTGCTTACTTGTTTAATTTGGAAGTTATACCGCAGTGGGCTAAGCCATTGGTACCAGTATTGACCTACGGGCCTAATCATCCAGTCGTAAACACACGGAATAGAGAGGTTGTAAAAGCCCAGAAGTACCACATCATGGCAGGAAGCATGTACAAGCACACAGATCAAGGGATCTTGGCTTGTTGCGTAGAAGAGGATGAGTACGCTAAATGGTTGCAATTAGCACATGTAGGTGCGTTAGAGCAACACCATTCAAAGCAACGAACTTTACAGACTCTAAAGAGATTCGGAGTACATTGGCCAACTATGGAAGCTGATGTCCAAAAGTTGTGCAGGGAATGCCCAATCTGTTGCACTAAACCACCTGTGGAACATGCCACACTCTATCAAGTATCCATTGTGCCAGATTGGAGTGAACCTCTAGTATCATTCTTGAGGACAAACACATTCCCTCCAGACATGACTCTAGCTAGAAAAAGGAGTTTGGAACAAGAAGCCCAGGATTATTCACTCGTTGGTGATAATCTATACAAGCGCGGTAAGGATGGTTACCTGAGACTGTGTGTCCATGAAAGTGAGTATCTTAAGATCTTAGAAACTGCTCACCAAGGTGTAGCAGGAGGACACTTTGGACCGGATCGGGTAATCAAGGCAATACTATTTGCGGGCTTCTGGTGGCCTACACTTCACATGGATGCACATACCTATGTGAAACGGTGTGATGTCTGTCAAAGGACTCAGTATCCTATACGCAAAGATGAGATGCCACTGAAACCTATGATGGGTGGACGTGCATTCTCTAAGTGGGGAATAGACTTCGTAGGTCCTATTAATCCCCCAGCTAAAGGTTCTCATGCGGAATACATCATTGTTGCAACAGATTATCTCACCAAGTGGGTAGAGGTAAAGGCTACAACCAAGAACGATGCTCAAACAACTGCCAAATTTTTGTTTGAGAATGTATTCACGAGGTATGGACTACCTATAGAGCTTGTAAGTGATAGAGGCACTCACTTCTTGAATGAAGTAATTGAAAATCTACTCCAAGAATTCTTGGTAATACACAAGAAGTCTGCCCCTTATCACCCTCAAGCTAATGGACAAGCTGAGAGCACTAATAAGATTTTATGCAATGTACTGACGAAATTAGTGAACACTAAACGCTCTGATTGGGACAAACAGCTACACCATGCTGTTTGGGCATACCGAGTTGCCTACAAAACGGTACTCCAAGCCACCCCCTTTCAGATGGTATTCGGTCAAAACGCTGTGTTACCTTTGGACTTCTTGATCCCTACATTGAAAGTAGCACAAGAGCACGAATGGACAGGTCATGAGCTCTCCTCTAGGATCTTTGACCTTGAACGATTAGGGGAAACAAGACTGAGAGCCGCTGCAGGAATATATGCAGCCAAGAAGAGACAGAAGGCATATTTCGATGCCCATGTGAAGGATAAGGGCTTGAAAGCAGGAGATTTAGTTTTAGTTTATACACTAAAACAACACGCCAGGAAGCTAGAAAAGAGAGGCTACGGACCTATGATCATCAATAGGATCTCCACGAGCGGAGCAGTACAACTAGCCACGTTAGAGGGTGACGTTCTCCCAAACTATATTAGCGGTTGCAGAGTCAAGTTGTATCAGGAACCCCTCACGGAGGAAATGCTCAGCCGACTCAACACTGCTAAGAAACGCAAAGAGGAAGAAAAGCGCATTCGAGAAGAGGCTCAAGCAGAGGCTTTAGAACGCATCAGAAGGATGAAGTTACGCAGACAAGGCCGAGATATGACTACAACAGTTGACCATGCAGATCAAGGATATCCCATGGCCATGTGTGAAGTTGCAGGAACAAGCTCGAGTAGAGTAATTGATAGACGTCCTTTCATAACCATAGATATAGGACAAGGACAGAGTGCAAGGACCGTAAGAGCCTTGATTGACTCAGGTGCCGCCACTAGCGCTGTTAAATTGTCTTACTGTCAAGAGTTGCAGTTAACTGTCAATCCTGTGGAAGCATATCTCATAGGATTGGGAGGCGTGGAAACCCCTTGCATGGGCGAGGTGGAACTTCCCCTCTACATTCACGATGAGGCAATGACCGTTAAAGTACTAGTGTGTCAAGATGAGGATCTCACTGAACCTCTCGTCTTGGGTCAGGATTGGATCTATGACCGAGCAGTCAATCTAAACCTAAGAAGTGGACTTCTCCAGGTTTGGGTCAGTCATAGTCGAGTTACAGTAGAATTAGACAATGGAGCACTCAAGGAACTAGGAAAGGCACAGACTCCTGGTCCTTCCAGGGGTACACATGAAGATGACCATGTTGTTCTTGTTCAAAACCCTGTGTTGCAGAGGAATGACATTTGCAAAAAAGGAGTCAGGGATGCAACGGATATCCCTTCTTTTCCAAAGGCCCGAAGGAGGCAGCAACCAAAGGCGGATCACAAGCAGAAGAAGCAGAGTACTACCTATGTCCGAGATCAAAAATACCTGCGCAGCAGAATGTCCCAGAAAATAATCCAGGTGTGGGTGCGGAAAGGCGAACGACCGGGTGCACCACCGTCAACTACGCGGGCAAAGCCTCTTATTAGTAACCAACAACACGACGCTAATAAGAAGTCTTTCAGAAATTCTTCTGCTAAAGTAAAATCTATTTGGGTGCCCAAGAAGTCGATGAAGGCAAGCCCACAATCTAGACAAATTTGGGTGCCTAAGGCTTGCTTGAGGGCACAAGTAGTTACGCCAAGGCCACAACCTATGCAGCATAACCCTTCTACGAGTACAACCAGAATTCCCTCGTGCTCAACACTTAGGAACACACCAAGACCCATGAGCATGCATAAAATCACTTATAAGTGGGTCCCTAAAAGGCCCCATTCCCAAACGGCGACACCGACACAGCTCTCTAGAGTCCCTACGAAACCGAAAGCAAAGCCCATCCACTGCATTTGGCAGTCTAAGACCTGTAATAAACCCCCCGACCCCGATTTGTAAATTCACCCCACTTACTAACGGCATTAGTCTCCTAGGAATACACAAACGTTAACTACACTCACTGTCTTCGTGCACTTACTAACCACTAACTCATCACCTGCCTCATGTTAATGTTGTAACGGGGACAGCAACGGATTTATTCTGTCCATTACGATGTTAACACATGCTTCTATATTCTCACAGAATCAGAAGACAAGCAGTAAAATGGCAGAAGCGACAGGTTCGGGCTCACAAGTGGGAATACTTACTGCGGGAATTGATGTGGATAGTATACCCGTGGATGTGCCCCCGACGGAACGACCAGTGGAGATGCTACACCTTCAGCAACTCCCGGTGCCAGATCCACCTACAGGCATCACGGAAAGAGTTCATGCCAATTCTCATTGGTTCAATGGCATGCCCGGTCCATTAGGTGAGGCCAAGTATATCTGGGAGTCTAAATGCGAGTATGACAGATCATGGGTGCGATTCCAATTTTTCTCCAAGGAGTTCGAGACTTTACAGAACACCGAAGATCTACAGACCATATGGCAACGAGCAGGATTGGCGGAATATTTTGAAGCCCCACTACCTAAACCCGATCTCCTCCGATGTTACTATTTGGTCTCCACATTACAAGCTAATGAAGATAAGGACCAACCCGGATCATTTGTTCTCCCCTCATTGCTGGGCAACAACGAGTTGAAGAGGTTTGAACTTACTGTGGAGCTGGTAAGCGACGCTTTAAATATGCATGGCACGCATGTGCCCTCAGCAAAGGATGCTCTTGTTCCCACCAACATGAAGGACAGGAAACTAGTAAAGCTGAAAGACATGGCAGCACTCACCCCAAATGTGTCCATCCCTCTCCGAATGTGCATGCAACATTTCGCCTTCCCCGGTCAAGACCGATTCACGCAACCACACAAGAAGATCTGGTTTGCTCTCTACTTGGCGGAAGCAGGTGCGTTACCTATTAAGCTACCAGTGTGGATTATAGATCAGTTGTATGAAGCGAACAAACGGGCTTCTAGGAAATTAGTGGTGAACGGATGCTGTGCACTCACACGCATCATTTATCGATGCTTGGCATATGATGTCCCCATTGAGCGTGCCTTAACTTGGGCACAATTACAAATGTTTAAAAGGCTCAAGACATCCACACATCAGTCCAAGCGCATGAGGGGCGCGATCCCGTGTGTCCAGACAAGGGAAGTCCTGACTACTCCTGAGGCATCACCATTAAGAGAGGGCACTGTACCTCCCTTTACCATTAGGATACCCAGGTCGGAATCTGACACTACGACACAACCTACCCCATCGGCTCCTCCTGCTACACCTGAATTCGAATTTGCTGCCACTGGAGAGGCTGAAGGACTGGACCCCCAGGATTTTGAAGCATTCCTACAAAGCACACAATTCTCTGATGTGGAGTTTTACTCAGAGGCAGAGGAGCAGGGCACATCCTCACGAAGAAGAAGAAAGTCTACAGACGGTAGACATGTCCATTGGAGTGACACTCAGGAAAGTCAACAACACGGACACCCGGAAGAAGAAGAAGCGTATGAAGAAGAGACCACTGAAGCCCCAGCATATACAACAGAACTCTGAAGGCTGTATCAGATTATGGAAAGAGTACGATCGCAGCAATTACTCACTGAACAGAGCAGCAGAGTACTTATGACTCAGTTGTTGGAAGAAGCGGGAGTTGACTCAGAGTACAGGGAAGGTCTCTTATTGATGGCAGAAACATATGGAGTTGTAGAAGCTGTGCGCACTGCCATTCAGAGGCTTTCAGTTCAATATGACCCACGAAGGTTCCAGACACGACCTCGCTCAGGTAAAAATATCCAAATTCCCGTTACAGTTGCAGAAGAGCCCACTACTACACCAACCTCCCAAACAGCTAGTCAACAGCACCCCGCCACCCATGAGGAGTCCACCGAACCACTACCATCTACTCCCCCACCATCACCTCCTAGAACAGAGACAGTGGAAATCCCATCGACCACTCAACCCACTGACCCAACCTTCATCTTTCGTACTCCCATCTCTAGTGCCACCTTATTCTCTACCACTGATAATCCGATCTTTGACGCAAACCCCATCACCACACAACCCACTGAAACCCTTCCCGAGCCTGCCCTAGGACAACCATCCCCAATGCCTTCAGCCACGGGCCACCCTGACCCCAGATCCACATTCATGGGCTTCCCTACTACCACGCAACCCTTTTCACCCTTCTCAAATTTACGACCCCAACCCCCGATATCCCTTTCTCCATTTCTACAATCCCTCCAGGACATTTTTGCTAGAGCTTTTCAACCAGGCTCTCAACCATTCCCTGCCTCTTCAGCTCCCCACCCCACGTCACATCTATTCACCACTTCCACACACACACCACCTACCATACCAATGTATATGGCAGGCCCCACACTAACACCCACTCCTGAAGGTATGGACATTTCACCACCCACGGCACCTCCACCCACGGTTTCACCTCCTCCCATTCCCCCTCCACCAATTTCACCCACACACACAACTTTCATAGACACATCATTCACTGTCTCCCTTCCCCAATTCCCTTCCCATGCATCTTCCACGGTAAACACCCCCCACTCATCTATAGGAAATGCATTGGACACCATGTTGGTTTGTATATCAAATTTAAGAACAGATTACATTCAGCTCCAGCAACAAAACGAACGCCTGCAAGAGCACTCAGCGACACTACAGCACCGCCTTGCGGCACTAGAAGAGGAGAACACTCGCCTCCACACACAGTTCCACACCCTCCAAGAAGCCCACAATATATTGGAGGTACAGCTACAGAACGTAGATCAGGAAGCAGTGCAGGTGGTAGAAGGTCACCTACGGACACAGCTGGAACGCAACTCAAAACTTCAGCGAAATATGGCACTACTTAAACGCCATCTTGCGGCTGCTCAGGAAGAGAACAGACGTCTGCAAATACAAAATCAAGAGAACCTGGAGGCAGCTATTGAGAGCACACCGGGGGCACCCATCAGCCCATCCAAGTTTCAAGCAGTGACCCCTGATAATATCAAGATTATATTGGAAGATTATGCCATGCTGCTCGAAGCACATGATAAGCTATCGGAGGAGCTAGGACAACTGAAGCAGGAACACCAACAAGGACCAACAGCTGCCACCCCAACCACCCCCTCTGCGGCTTCGCTTCTCTCAGACGCAGAGGCCATAAAAGATCTCCAGAAACAGGTAACTGAATTGCAAACACGCCTACTACAATATGAGAGACCATCTTCCCCTCCGGAGGCTCCCACGGACGAAGAAGTTGTGCAAATTCCTGTGGAACAAACATTTGATGAAGAATATGATCCGCAACCATTCCCAGGAGGCCAACAAACAGAGGAAGTGCAGGACACGTTCGAGGCACCACGGCCGCCATGGTTACGACAAGTGGAGGAAATCGGGAGTTCGCACGAAGAGCGCACCGTAGTGCAAAATCAGGCCATGAGGGTCATAGAGGAGACTGTGTTACAATCAGCTTACTTTCAGAACCTGTCATCGCGACGCCTGATTCTCTCATCGGAACTCCAGTACAGGCCATATTATATTCTCTTGGCTGATTATAATGCAGAAATACAAAGAGTCACGGGTCAGATTCCTACTTTTGCGACCCAATTTCAACCCGAAGACCTTCCTCCAGAGGTGCGAAAAGGCAAGATTCGTCAACCCACATGGCGGCAGAAACTTTTAGAGACCTATCCAGAAATGCTACGCACATGGAACAACGCGCCGTTGCACCTCCTATACAACCCATGCTACAGTCCAGTCCCCCGCCGCAGGTCGTGGAAGGCATTTAATATCAAGGTACAGAACAATGCGCAATGCAAGGAATGGCTGAACTACCCGTACATCGCGCCACCACAAGGACCACCATCGGTAGCATATATGATGGGGACCATTCGCCACTGGATGCCGCGCTTGAAGCCCATGCAAGATGTAGCAGCGCAAATGATGCTTAAAATCTTAGATATGATGCAAGTAGTGCTGAAGACCTTTAGAAATGCAGCCGCACCACAGGTACGTCTTCCGGGGTTTAGCAATGGAAATTACGACTTGGTGTATGACATGAGCACCACCCCCAGTATCCGTGTGGCTTACGCTTGGCATGCACGCATCAAATACCTCCCCGCCTGCTACAAACAGACCTTCGAAGAAATGTTCAGATCAGGTTTCTAGGAGTATCACTCGGAGATTTTCGCACCAAAACCGACACATCTGCTTCAACTGTTTGCTTGTGAACAAGCAATGTATTCAGAGTACTACACCACCCCGCAACCAGAGACCCCCGGTGCAATAAATTGGGAGGCATTGGAAGCCGATCTAGCAAGAGGCTTAAGGATAGGAGAACATGAACTGGCCACCAATGTCATCCAATATTACATCGACCACCCGCGAGAACAAAGGTCTGTCAGGGGCGACAGACGCTAGGAAGGGGGGAGTGTTGGCATACAAAGCAACAAAGGAGTCATGCACAATACGGCAACAAGGCCAGATCATTTTTCCCATAGATTATGTACAACTCAAGTGATTTTAATCACTACACAAACATTGTAAATCCCGTTTTTGGTAGATTAGACTCCATTTTGTGCAAGCCGAGGAGTCCTCGAGCTTGAGGAGTATTAGAAGTACCCTCGTACCAATTTTCATAACTTTTAGACTTCGTTTGAGCCCTCAAATAAGCCCTGGAACCTAATTTTTAACTAGGCCGGACACTAGGTCTGGACAGGGACAAAGCTAGTCAAAAACTATAAAAAGAGCTAGAGAGCTCATTTTAGAGGTTAGATTGTAATTGAAACGAACTTGTAAAGAGCATTTTGAAAGTAATCTAAAAGCTCCATTGATTCTCACTCTTTGTCTTACCGTGTGTGCGCGTGTGTGTGTATGTGTGTGCATGCTAGTGTGCTTCTCACTCACGCACTTGTGCCGCCACTTGCTCGAGGTCTTCATACCATCCTCACGTCTTCCCGGATTGACATTAAAGGAGGTGCTACTCATCACTGAGCTACAGTTAGAGAGACCTATGTGAAGACCTCCAAGAGCTGAGCTTTATGCCATATCAAGGTGTGATTCCAAGGCACACATATGTATCAGTAAGTCCATTGTATTGTACAAGCAATATACTTTCATTTTCATTATCATTTGGGTTCATATTTCCATGTTCTTGTGAAGTGTACTACTCACTACCATATCTCTCGGTTTTCTCAGTCAGATTGCAGAGATGTTTTTCTGAGCTTGGTGCATCATTTTCAGTGATTTAACTTGGTAACGTTAGCTCTATAAGTCTGATATATGCTCACAAATTTTCATGTCATTTGGATGTTGCAATCTTCAGTTATGTTCATTTGAAGTCAACAGGGTCTGTTCATCTTCACTTCTCTGTCAGGTACACGACTTTTTTACTCATCTTGTCAGAGCCATTTCTCAGTGGTTACTTACCCAAAGTCAATGATGTAAAGCTTCTTAGATTCAGCTCACTGTCTAGTATAACCATACAAATCTGTATAATCATTGGAGTCCTACATTGTGAGTTATGTTCATTTTTCAGCTCACTAGTCTCAAACTCTAGCAACCCGTGAAAATCGGGATGATGTCATCACTTGTTAAAACTCATTCTCAGTGTGTGGTTTATTATTTTTGATGAGATTACTCTTGAAAGTTAGCTCTTTAAGCTACCTAGACTTCCCCAAGAATAATTAAGCTAATTGCTACTGTGCTCAGAGAATTGTGTAAAACATTGGACATGTGTATGAACCAAGAATAGCAAGTTTTCAGCTCTGAGCTAACTCCAACTTATATGTTTTGATCTATCTTTTTGTGAGTGATCTTCCAAGGTACATAGGGTGTCTAATACATCCATTGGCAAGCTAAAAGGGCCCACCATATACTCCTAGAGTTCATTTGGCTGGTGTAGATCAAGGATTTTGCAACACCTCTTCATCGTCAAGCACATACCTATCCATCTCTTCACAGTGGTATCAGAGCAAGGTTGGACAACATGACAGATGGATTTCCTTCATCAATTGACAAATTGGACAGAGGTAACTACTCAGCTTGGTCATTAAGAATGGAAGCTTATCTCCAAGGTAGAAGTTTATATGGTTATGTGGCTGGAGATGAAGTTATGCCAAGTTTCAGGAACAAAAGTCAACAAACACAAGAACACCAAGAAAGATTGAGCACATGGTGCTCCAAGGATGCACTTGCAAGGTCTTATCTCCTCAACTCTATCTCAGATTTTTTGTTGCCTCACATTAGAAGTTGTAAGACATCTCACGAAGTGTGGGATGCACTTGAATCCTTCTTTTCTTCAAGTACTAAAGCTAGGAAGCATCAACTATGGCTAGATTTCACAACTCTCAAGAAGGCTCCCAAACAAAATGTGACTGATTTTGTCACAAAGCTCAAGGACATAGCAGATCAGTTGGGAAGCATTGGAGAGGTAATAGATGAAGAGCAAATTGTAAGGCAGGCCATCAATGGCTTGAAGACAGATGACAAGTGGGAAGCATTCACCACAGCTATGGATTTGTACATGGACATGCATGTACCTGATTTCAATACACTCATTGGACAACTACTTACTCAAGAGGCAAAGCTTATCAAAAATGGAGAAAGCTCTAAAGGTAATCAATCTTCAGCTTTATACACTGATAAAAGCAAGTCCAAAGATAACAAAGGAAAGGCAAAGAAAGTGGATGATGAAGCAGGTACATATCAAGCTAACTATGCAAGTAGAGGAAGACATGGCAGAGGTAGAGGAAGAGGAGGTAGACAAGGCAGGGGGAGATCCCAAGACTCCAACTCATGTTCTATTTGTGGATTAATTAATCATACAACTGAAAATTGCTTTAGGAATTCCAAGAATCAAAGAGGCAGAGGATACAATAGAGGAAGTTATGGCTACTCAAGAGGAAGGTTCAACAATTACCATGGCAATTACAACAACTACAATCATTCAAACTATCAAGGAGGCTACAAAGGAAGGAGAGACTACAATAACTATACAGAACACTCAAACAAAGAGGATTCATTATTGATCATGAACATGGCTATGCCACAAGGTAAATCTGATGAGCATGTTTTCTACATAGATTCAGGTTGTTCAAATCATGTGGCAGGAAATGTGGCACTCCTATCAGATTTAGAAGATCCAAGGAATAAGCATGAGGTTCAAACAGGAGATGATACAAAACATCCTGTGGAGAAAATAGGCAGTGTCAAAGCACCTGATGGAAACATCAACCTACTCAGTAAGGTACTCTATGTCCCTACCATTACAAAGAATTTGATAAGGGTTGGGCTGATAGTAGAGAAAGGGTTGCAAGTCAGGTTCACAAAGGCAGGAGCATTTGTTAAAGATCCAAGTCGAGGGTTCAGAAAAATTGCAAAAGGTGAAAAGGCAGGTAGATTGTTCACTGAAGTTTTTTCATGTTTCAAAAGATATTTGGCTCTTGTGGAGAATCAAACAGGTAAATCAATAAAAAGGCTAAGGTCAGATGGCGGGGTAGAATACTTCTCCCATGAGTTTGACTCTTTTCTTCAAGAAAGAGGAATCAAAAGAGAGGTAACTACAAGGTACTGTACTGAGCAAAATGGAGTGGCAGAAAGGAGGAATAGGACAATTGTTGAAGCTGCAAGGTCTATGTTAAATGAGTAGCATTTACCTAATTACTTATGGGCTGAAGTTGTATATAGAGCCACTTACTTGATTAACAGGTTGCCTTCAAAATCCCTTGATGGGATGACTCCATATGAGGCTTGGAATGGAAGAAGACCAAGCTTAGATCATTGTAAAATTTTTGGATGTATTGCTTTTGCTCATGTTCCTTCACAGGTTAGAGGAAAGATGGATCCAAAAGCAGAAAGGTGTGTATTTATTGGATATGACAACAATCAAAAGGGCTACAGGTTATACAACCCTACCAACAAAGGATTCTTGGTAAGCAGAGATGTAGTTTTTTATGAGAACAATTCATGGTATGAACATTCATGCAGGAAGATCAATTTACCATATAATCTTGAAGAAGATTTTCCAAAGCTTGGTAGAGAACAACCAAAGATTGAAGAACAAGACACCTCGGAGGATGATGAAGAATCTCATATGGAAAAGATCAAAGCATGGAAGTCTAAAGGTAAAGCAAAATTGCAGGAACTTGGACATGAGGCAGAATCATCACATCATGGCCTAAGAAGATCCATGAGGGAAAAGAAAAAACCAAAAAGGTATGGGTTTGACACCTCATTAGTAACTAAACATTCTATCTACATAGCACATGACATAAACCAAGAGGAGCCATCATTTTTTGAAGAGGCCAAAGCAAAAACAGAATGGAAGCATGCAATGAAGGAAGAGATTGAAGCACTTGAGGAAAACAACACTTGGGATTTGGTGCCCAAGACTTCATCCATGAAGGTTATAGGCTCAAGATGGGTCTATAAACTCAAGAAGAATTCTGATGGTTCCATTAACAGGTATAAGGCAAGGCTTGTAGCAAAAGGCTTTGCACAAACTCAGGGAATTGATTATGAGGAGACCTTCTCTCCTGTGGCAAAGATGCCTACTATTAGGGTTTTGCTTAGTATTGCCTCTTCCAAGAATTGGAAGATACTTCAACTAGATGTAAAGAATGCATTCTTGAATGGTTGGATAACAGAAGAGGTATATATGGCACAACCACCTGGTTTTGAGAATCAAGTTTATCCTGATTATGTGTGTAAACTTAACAAAGCATTGTATGGTCTCAAGCAAGCTCCAAGAGCTTGGAATTTCAGGCTTTTTTCATTCTTGCAGGACAAAGGCTTTCAACCAAGCAAGGCAGATCCTTCACTCTTTATTAAAAGTAGTAACTCTAAGGTCATCTACCTATGTGTATATGTAGATGATATTATATTGATAGGAAATGATGCAGATGGTATGAAGAAGATCGAAGATCAGATGAGAGAAGAGTTCAAGATAAGTGATTTGGGTTCACTTACCTACTTCCTAGGTTTGGAAGTTGTCTACAAAGATCATGGTTTGTTTCTCACTCAAAGGAAGTACATTAAGGACATGTTGGCAAAACTCAAGATGCAAGATTGTAAGATTGCAGGTACTCCAATGGAGGTCAATCACAAATTGAGCTCACATGAAGGTGAACTCATAGAGGACATCACATCATATCAAAGTCTAGTGGGTAGTCTCAATTATGCCACATTGACAAGAGTAGATATATGTTACAGTGTGAGTGTGCTAAGTCAATTTATGCACACACCAAGGAAACCACATATGGATGCTGCCAAAAGGATTCTCAAGTATCTCAAAGGAACCATAAATGAAGGACTTTATTATCCTTATGTATCTGATTTAGGTTTGAAGCTATTTTCTGATGCAGATTGGGCTGGCTCCAAGGAAGATAGAAGGAGCACTTCAGGTTATCTTACCTTTGCAGGTTCAAAGCTTATTTCATGGTCATGCAAGAAGCAACCCACAGTTGCTCTCTCTTCTACTGAAGCTGAATATAGAGGTCTTGCCATAGCTACACAAGAAGCTATGTGGATCAAGACATTATTCAAAGATCTTGGATTGGAGTTTGGAACTCCAACTATTTATGGTGACAATATGAGTTCTATTCATTTGGCTGCTAATCCTATTTTTCATGCAAGGACTAAACATATTGAAGTTCATTATCACTATGTACGAGAAAAGATTCTAAGCAAAGAGATTCAAATATCATATGTGTCCACTCATCAACATTGTGTAGATATTCTAACCAAAGCATTGGATGGTCCAAAGCTTTGCAAATTCAAGGCTATGATTGGTTTGCAGGTAATCTTGGAAGATTGAAGACCTCAAGCATACTTGGCTTGAGGGGGAGCTGTTGGAGCAAGTCTATGACAAGCCTAAGTATTGGCTTGAGTCCCACAAAGTCATAGAAGAAGCCTTAAAATGAAGACAATGTAAAGTTCACTTGTGAACTACCTCTTGTAACTTTTGAAGAGTTTACTTAATGTAAAAGTAAGAGAATCTTAAGTGGTTGAGTCCACTTGATCAAAAAGGGAAAGAGGAGCCACGAATTCGTGATTTGTGGTAGGTAGAGAATTAAATCAATCATTGATTGATTGGAGAGTGATTGAGGGAAGTTAGCCCAACTATAAATAGATGGCAGTTTTAGTCGTGGTTAGAGAGACCTATGTGAAGACCTCCAAGAGCTGAGCTTTATGCCATATCAAGGTGTGATTCCAAGGCACACATATGTATCAGTAAGTCCATTGTATTGTACAAGCAATATACTTTCATTTTCATTATCATTTGGGTTCATATTTCCATGTTCTTGTGAAGTGTACTACTCACTACCATATCTCTCAGTTTTCTCAGTCAGATTGCAGAGATGTTTTTTCTGAGCTTGGTGCATCATTTTCAGTGATTTAACTTGGTAACATTAGCTCTATAAGTCTACTATGTGCTCACAAATTTTCATGTCATTTGGATGTAGCAATCTTCAGTTATGTTCATTTGAAGTCAACAGGGTCTGTTCATCTTCACTTCTCTGTTAGGTACCCGACTTTTTTACTCATCTTGTCAGAGCCATTTCTCAGTGGTTACTTATCCAAATTCAATGATTTAAAGCTTGTTGGATTCAAAGTACTGTCTAGTATAACCATAGAAATGTTCATAATCATTGGATTCCTAAATTGTGAGGTATGTTCATTGTTCTACTCACTGGTCTCAAACTATAGCAGCCCATGAAAATCGGGATGATGTCATCACTTGTTAAAACTCATTCTTAGTGTGTGGTTTATTATTTTTGATGCCATTACTCTTGAAAGTTAGCTCTTTAAGCTAATTAGACTTCCCCAAGAGGAATTAAGCTAATTGCTGCTGTGCTCATAGAATTATGTAAAACACTGGACAGGTGTATGAACCAAGAATAGCAAGTTTTCACCTCTGAGCTAACTCCAACTTATCTGTTTTGATCTATCTTTTTGTGAGTGATCTTCCAAGGTACATAGGGTGTCTAATACATCCATTGGCAAGCTAAAAGCGCCCACCATATACTCCTGGAGCTCATTTGGCTGGTGTAGATCAAGGATTTTGCAACACCTCTTCATCTTCAAGCACATATCTATCCATCTCTTCACACTCAGGAGCAGGAATCAATTGCATACGAAATGCGGTCATACGAGATCTTCAAACGATTATGACCCCAATGAAAGCTCATATGATAGGTATCGGAGGTCAAATCATAGAATGCATGGGAGAAACTAATGTCTACCTCCACCTAGGAAATTCCTCCATGGAACAACGAGTCTTAGTGTGCAAAGACAAAGACTTGATAGAAGACTTAGTCCTAGGACAGGATTGGATCATTGAGAATGAAGTAAGCATCCACCTAGCGCAAGAATACATTTCAGCTAAGATAGGGCACAAGGAAATTTTTAGTCTATTAGGGGAGAAGCCCTCACAGAAATCAAAAGCCATCGAAAGTGCGAGAGAACTCAAAGACGAGCACATGAACATAATTCCAGCCCCAATCTCTCAGAAGCAGGTACAAAAGAATAAGAAATTTCAAACCCTAACATATAACAGAAGAAGTAGATTCAGTTGAGAAGCAGAAAAGACACCAAGGAGATCAACACTCTTAGATTTTCTCACAGGAGAGAAGGATCACCCACTTGGAGAACCACCATGAGATATTTGCATCAAGGAAAGGTCAACTTCAAATGGGTATGCAAGGATCAAGTGCAGAAATCAGGGACCTCAACACCAGCTCATGAGGAGAAAAAGGAGGGCAAGCGTTATTCTTTACCGAAATCCAAACCACAAAGACTATTACACATATGGCTTCCTAGGCCTTTGATTGAAGCTCAGAAGGCACGACAACAGATATGGATTCCCAAGAAGGTCAGACAAGCAGCCAATCAAGAGACAAGCAAACAAAAGGATACATTACATTGAGACATTCGGACAACGAAGCCAAGACAGACTTGTCATAGAAACATGAAAGGAAAAACCTCTATCACTAGGACATCAGAAGAAACAAAAGAAACACATGAAGATCGAAGGACCAGAGAGAAGACACGGCCTATCAATGCGACCATGAAATGGATTTGGAAACGAAAGCAATTGCGAGGAATGGACCACCAGAACAACGAAGATTCCAATTGCACTCATGAAGTATCGAATGCACCTAAAGTATGCATAATAGGGCCACATTACGAGGCCAGGCATTCGGCACATGATGTACATAATAAAATTAGTGGTGCACATTCTCCAATGGGGAATAGGTCATAGCTTCAACTTCCGTAGGAATGGACCTACTATGTAAATAAATAAATGCTTCGGCTATACTAATACTTGTTTTCTTTCAGAAAAGAAATAAAAATATGTGGTAAGAGATCTCACTTATAGAAGCAAGGGAAACGGAGTGACGAAGCGACAACATGTCATAAACAATGCACCGCACAATTGCTATATCTTCTATTGAAGCTAATGCACCTTTCATTACAAGTGCAGATGGCTTTTGAAGATTCTGAAGCAACGATTCAAGAGGAAGTATTGGAATTTCCTCTCCATAGTGTAACCAAAGCAAAGGGACATTGGTTTAGAGAAGATCAACCGGCCGGGGAGTATCTCTTCTTGGTGACTATCAAAATCATGGATATGGATCATCAATTCCCGATTATGTCTCAAGATTTTAAAGTCCTGCATGAGCTTCCGTCTACAATGGACATCATGAAGAAAGCGGGTATACACAAATACTTTGAACTGCCAATCTACAAGCCCGAATTTCAAAGGTGCACACAAGTCATGAACACATTACAGCTGGCACTACATGACCCATTGGTGCCAGAGGCTAGAGTCATGGACAAAGTAGGTGAATGGGTAGTCATTCATTTTACACATGATTTGATTAAAGAAGCTTTCGGATGGGAGAAGGACGCGATCACTGTCTTGAAGGAAGAGAGTCGAGGGGCAAAGACTAGAACATTCACTGACATCAATCAAGTGGATATTGAAGAAGAAGTACGACTAATCCACCAGCATTTCTGCTTCCCAAACATGCATCCATACACGGCCCCTCAGAAGATCATTGTCCAACTGCTCTCACATGTTATCAAACAGATTGGAAATCAAATTAATCTGACTCCATACATACAGGAACGGCTATTCGAGGCGAAGAAGTAATGGAATAACAAGAAGTTCCTGAACGGCAGTGTAGTTCTGACCATATCGATCTACCATGCTTTAGGTATTAGAGAGCACCTCCAAGAAATGCCATCATCGACTACCATGGCTAAGTATGTCAAATTCGCGATAGTTCCAAGAAAGAAAAAGGGAGTCAAAATTGTTGAAGAAGCAGAAACTAGCTCTCAACCAAAAATGAGAGGTACAAAGAGATTAAGGGAGGTAAAGCAAGTAGAAGCTGAAGTTCTAGCTACAAAACGGGCACACGTACTTCCAAAGACAAGAATTGAAGAGCAAAAACCTATTACCAAAGAGGATTTAACACGAGCACTGGAAGACACACACTAATATACGCAAGGTCAAGTTAATCTACCAGTGCAAGGGCACCATTACGAGCATACCCAACAAGATATGGATGCAAAAAAGAAGCTCACCAAGGTACATTGATACAAAGAATTAGGGTTGGATAATTCAAGCTCATCTTCGGATGCACAAGAAGAACCCGACACCTCCTTATTAAATGTGGATATTCAAAGTGAATCCAAGGATGATGGACAATGGGAGGAACTTAATGCTGTAAACTACAATGAAACAGAAGAGGGCACGAAGGTGAATGATAACCCCGCCCACCCTACTCAAGACACCGCAGGCAAGGAGGCAAACCAAGAAGGGACACATGTCATCAGAATAAATGAGACTTCCAAAATTCAAATCAAAGAGACAACGCTTATAGGAGAGGGGTCAATCAAGAATCCAAAGCAAGAACCAAAAGAAGCTTCGGTGGAAGAATCAGAACCCTTCACTCCGATAAGGGTTGTGGCAGAATCCTCCCCCATGGATGGTGTTGGTGCATTTTACCCAAGCCTACATGCTTGATATATTTTATATTATCCTCATTTGTAAGTCACATGAGTAGTCATGTGAACACCTCTTGTAAAAGAGTACATTTTATCTCTTGTAAATGGAAAAAGAAAAAAGGAAAAGGATGGCTTACCTCATCCATGATGTAAAAACAAATTTGTGGCTCCAACTACCAAAATCACGAATTTTTGAGCTGAGGGAATCTCTCCTAACTTTGGGGATCACTTTTAGGTGGAGCCATTTGAATTCGAATTCAAAACTCCCTCCAAGAGTAGCTATAAAAAGAGCAAGAAGGAAGAGGCGATTAGCAAGCCTTGTACGTGACCACTTCATGTCATTTTGTAGAGATTGAAGAGCTTAATCCATAGCTCTATCATTCTACTCCCATTGTGCAAAGATTCATTGCCAATGTGGTTACAATCATATGTGAATCTATACATTTATCATCATCTACTTCTCTGTTTTGTTCTCTGTTATACTCACTCAGAGTAGTAACTTCAGAAGGTCATATCTCGAGTTTTACTGAACCTTTTTCAGTGATTCAACTTGCCTTGGATAGCGCATATTGTCTACTTTGTGAATATAAATTTTCAAGGTCATTGGATTTATACGTTTGGAGATATATGCATTTTACTGCTCACTGGTCTATCTCTACAGAGCCCCGAGAATTATGGGAATGTTCCAGAAATTGATGAAACTTGTTCTCAGTGCTCAGTCCATCATTTGAAGTGTTTTAACTTGGATTGGGAAGCTTGCTAAGTCTATTTGCTATGCCCAAAAGGAATTTTTCTAATTCCTTTCAGGTTGAGAGCACTGTTCATTTTGTCCAGCAGGTGTATGTCCAAAAATAGCAAGTTTTGGGAGCTAGTCATTTCGCAACTAGTCTGTCTTGACTTAAACTTTTGGGATACATGTTCCAAAGTACTTGGCTGATATTTTGGTGGATTTAGGAAGCTCAAAGAGTGTACTAATCAACTCTGAAGTCTCAGTTGGCTGGTGTGAAGCTGGTTGTAGCGGCACCTACTCATCTTTGGATTGCATCCACCATCTCTCTTCACAGATGGGAGTGCCACGAAAACTATTGACCTAGAAGAAGAATGAAAAGAACCGGCAATCCAACTACAAATCAGACAACCACGTGACAATGAGACTATCTATGTAGAGCATGGAAAAGATGTACAAACCGGAGAAGCTCCAAGCATACCAAGAACATGGTTGAATGTGGACATCGCTCAGCTCAAGCCATTAGTGCAAAACATGATCAGAACTGCAATGGATACGCAACAGTTAATGCTTGAGGCTGATGAGGACTATGATCAAGCGATGCAGGACAAGCATGAACTTCAAGAAATCGGTAAGAACCTTTCAGCAGAATTGAAGCTAGCAAGAGAGCAAATAATACATAAAGAAAATGAAGTTCAAGAGGTCAAAAAGCAGTGCAAAACTTTAGAAACGGAAAATGCAAAATTAAAAGAACACCTATATGAATTACAGAAGAAATATGAGGCTAGCGAGGCTGAGAAGACGCGGATAAATGCAAGAAGTACAACATTAGAATCACACATAAAGGTATACATGGAGGAGGCAGAAAACCTAAGGAACTGAAACAAGGAGCTAATGAGAACTCTTTTGAGTGATCAACCCATAGAGGTTCAAGGAAGACCAGAAAAAGACATCAAGGAAATGGAGGAAAAGATGGCTAGGTATGAAGATCAGCTCAAGCAGGAGCAGGCAGTCATTGTCGAATGGGAAAAAAGGTATATGGATGATACCGCAGCTCTAAGGACAAAGTGGAAAAAAGCAGAGAATCGATATTTAGTGCAATGTAAAGAAGACACTGATCACCTTGATGTTGTAGCTAAAGAAATTCTCAAAAACAAGGACACAATTGCTAAGGCCAATGAAGAAATCAAGCAAAAAGATGAGATGATCAAGCAGCTACAAGAGCGGCTAGAGCAGAAGGCAACTAAGGGGATGCTAGTAGTTCCAAAATCCACAGTGGCTACTGAGGAGATTGAGGTACGTCCTCTCTCTCCCCCCTTACATCATTCGCTGCTAAGGGAGGAAACGGAGATCCAAATTGAACGTAATCATCGGGATATTGCAGAACTGAGCCGACATGAGAGGGCACTACTGGTGTCCCAGCTTACTGCCGAATTTGAAGATCAAATAATCAAGGTCATGAAAGAAGCTCAAATTGAAAGCAAAAACTTGGAACAAATCTTGATGCCTTTTAATGTACCATATGGCCTCCTGAAAGAGAAAACGCGGCAATATATAAAGACAACGACAAATAAGGAGCCTGACAACAACCTCCAATTCAACAATGATTCATTCAACTATACTCAAGAAGAATTCAAAAAGGCTGATCCTATATGGAGGCACAAAATTTTTGGAAAGAATCCTACACTGCGGGTACAATGGGAAGCATCACCATACACACTTCAGGTAAACCCATCTTTTTGTCTAGTGCCACAGATGCTCCTAGTCATAATTTAGGGAAGGACAGTGCCAGGGTAGCATCAATAATCAATGGCTAAATTATCCATTGTTACCAAGTCCACCGCATAACTACCTACCAACGAAAGAATACATGGTAAAAACCATGGAATTTTGGATTGCGAGATATGCAAATGTACCGGATTTGGCCGTCAAAATGACGAACAAGATTTTCTGCATGCTCCTTACAGTTATTAAAATCTTCCAGCACGCGAAATATAGGTTTTTGAACTTCATTGGCATTACACAAGGATCCGAAGCGCTCATTTTTTATCTTTCCACCATCCAGAGCCTCTTAACACTTATGGCCTACTATTCAAGACTTATGTTTTTGCCGAGCACATATATGCAAACATTTGAAGAAGCATTTTTCACTGGCTTCTTCAAAATTGATTCAGAAATTTTTGTAAAGATGACTTCAAATCTTAATGCAAGACTGGTGGCTTACGAAACTAGCTTTTTTGCGGATCACTGACAAGCACCAGAGGATGGAGTGAAGTCAATAGAGTGGAAAGAGTTTATGATATGTCACGCCAACCTACTTAATCAAAGAGAGCAAACCGCCATTCAAACATACTCATGTCACCACAAAAAGCCTGTCGGGGATGACAGAATTCAAGAGGAGGGACGTGTGGAAGGGGAATCGAGTAAGAAGAGAAGAAGAAGAAAATCAAAGACCAAAACTGTTCAATAAAGAATGAAGATAATAAAGCAGAAGAACCACCCTTTGCCCAAAGCCCCGCAGGGGCACGCATCAGGCAACAACGTCAAACACCCTGGTCCTAAGGAATGGAATTAAAGAACAATCAAAACCAGGGCATTTCATGGGAAGACGGAGCAGGGCCAGGAAGTATCCATGAAGAAGTGGAAGACAATACTTGGCAGGTAATAATCCTCCCGTTGATAGCATGCATTGGCAGAAAGGATATAGGCTCAAAGCAATATAACATGGTCAGATGTGTGAAGATAAAGACAAATCTAAAGACCAAAAGTTAGAAAGAGGTAGAGGCTGAGAAGTTGAAGCGGGTGACTAAGAACATCACATTCTTAGTCACTGGTGGCGTGCGTGGTAGTCCGACTGAATACAGCAACCCAGATTCATGATATAAGGAATACCAAGGGGCAAACAGAAGCAAAGGACATATGTCGGATAAAAAAAAAATTCTCTGACAGTCCTTATCGCTTCTTCGACCACTGGGTGCGTGTATATATTTAGAACTCTTTGATGAGCAACAAACAAAAAGCAAAAGCCTGTCAAGGGACGACAGAGACAAAGAGGGGGAGAGTGTTACAGAGCAAAGAGGCACAAAAGAGGATCCCCAAAATTTTCAAATTAATGGGCACATTTTTCTTCTTCAAAGTCTTAGGAAATTCCCTCAAGCCATGTAAATGCACTAGAGGAGTCCTCTAGATGCATAATCCCAACTCATTGTAATATATTCCTTGTAAATTAGTAGGAAATTCACCTTTTAGTTAATAAAGTGCCGGTCTCTTGTGTGAAAGGACCATTTTTAGGGCACATGTATATAAGTCACTTTATGACTCTTTGTAGAGACTTTTTTCCATTGTGAAGAAGGAGAGCTCCTGATTTTCGAAATTGCTTCTTTCTTGCAGATTTTCATCTTCTCTTTGATCTTCTATGTGTGTGTAATGCTTGGAATGTGTGTGTTGGATTGTTGTCTACCCCTCCCCACTATTTTGAGCTACTGTAGTGTGTATGTGAGCAAGTAGAAGCTGTGGAGTGAGAGTGGGTGTTTCCCGCCATTCACTATTTTGGCCATAACTTGAAGCACAATTGTCAAAATCGAGTGAAACCACCTCCAATAGATGCGTCTCATGGAGAGCTTCAAAAAAAACTCACTATTGGCCATATTCGGAGTTCGGAGCTCGGAGAAATTCTCGATTTAGTGAAAACTGATGTAAGTGGTATCGCGGTAGACACTTTCATCAGATTGACAAATAAGCGTATATCATTCCCCACTATACGCACTTGTGTGGCAAATGAGATTTAGTCTCTTTGGCACAAGTCCTTAAGTCTTCTTGACTTAGGTACACAAGCATGCATTGTTACATGCCATTATGATGCTTCTTTACATTCTAAATGTATGGTTGTGAGTGAGGTTGATTCGGATTGGTTCTTTGATAGTGGTGCTTCAAAGCACATAACATCATGCAAAAGATTTTTTGCCTTTTTGAAAGATGCACCTAAAGGAGGACATTTGGTGTGTGCAAACAATGCCTCTTATCCTATCATTGGAGTAGAAGAAATTGAGCTTACAGCTGCAAATGGAGGTGTGATTCTCTTGAAAAATGCATTGTATGTGCCCGATATCAAGAAGAACTTAATTTCAATTTCGTTGATTGCCAAAGCTGGACTTCATGTACACTTTGTTGATGATAAGTGTATGGTTCATGATTTCAGCAATGGCGATGTTATTGTGATGTCCAGTACATTATGTAATGGCTTGTATCGCATGGATACATACAAGAGGGCTGCCTCGAATGCCTTAGTTGCTCATACTTCTTCCATGACAGAAATGGAGCTTTGGCATGCTCGTTTTGGTCATTTAAACTTCAATAGTTTGCTCTACTTGCAAAAGAAGGACATGGTTATTGGCTTGCCTACACTTGAGTCCATTGAAAAGCCTGCATGTGAAGGTTGCATTCTTGGAAAAATGCATCGTGCTTCTTTTCCAAAAGATGGTCATACACACACTACAAGAAAATTACAGCTTGTTCATAGTGATGTATGTGGTCCCTTCAAGACTCCATCTTTTGGGAAGCATGTATATTTTGTTACCTTCATTGATGATGCTACTCGCCATACATGGGTGTATCCTATGAAAGCAAAGAATGAGGTATTTTCTTGCTTCAAAGCATTTTTAGCTATGGCTGAAAATTTTTCTTCAGAAAAGCTTTTGACTCTATGCACAGATCATGGTGGTGAGTACATGTCACATGGGTTTAATGCTTTTCTTCGTGAAAGAGGTATTTCACACCAATGTACGGTGCCATATACACCTCAACAAAATGTTGCTGTTGAGCGTAAAAATAGAACTCTACTTGAAATGGCACGATGTATTGTTAAAGGAAAGCATCTTCCTGATAAGTTTTGGATGGAAGCGGTCATGTGTGCAAATTATGTGTTGAATCGCTGCCCTACAAAAGCATTGAGAGTCATCACTCCTTATGAGGCTTGGAATGGTCATAACCTATGGTTAGTCATATGCGTGTGTTTGGTTGTTTGGCATATGCTCTTGTGCCATCACAACAACGTCACAAACTTGATGACAAGGCAAAGAAATGTATATTTGTTGGTTATAGTGCTGAAAGTAAGGGATATCGGTTGTACAATCCATTGACGAACACAATTATTGTAAGTGGAGATGTGGTATTTGCTGAAAATTCAGTTTTTCCTCTACTTGAATGCAAAAAACTGCCAACAGTTAGCTCACAAGATGTGTTCGATACACTCATGCGTTTGTTCCAAAATGGTGCGCTTGACTATGGCCATGTAGACTAGCCACCTGAGGTTCAAAGGGCTGAAAAATTCCAGCCAAATAGGGCTGAAAATGCAGAGAATTTCCAGCCAAACATGGCTGAAAAATTTCAGTCAAAAAATGTCCAAACTATTGGAAATTTCCAGCCACATATGGCTGAACATTTGCGTCAAAATATGGCTGAAACTGAGCATGAAATTCAGCCCACACATGATGTACATATTGAAGATGTTTTACATAATGAATGCATGTCTATCAAGAGTGTACAATCTATGCCAAAGTGGTTGAAACAAACTTTGCAGGATAGCAAATTGAGTGCACCTTTACTTGGTAGAACAAGATCAAGCTCTCACCATGCATCAAGTAATTTTGTGGATTATTCTCTTATTGCTACAACATGTAATGAAGAGCCACTTTCTTTTGAAGATGCATGTGACGATCCACAATGGATGAGTGCTATGCAGATGGATTCCATACATAGGAATGGTACTTGGGAGTTATGTGAATTTCCAAAAGGAAAGAATGCCATTGGTACAAAGTGGGTTTACAAGATTAAGCGAAAATTTGATGGTAGCATTGATCGCTACAAAGATAGATTGGTTGCAAAAGGATATGTGCAACAATATGGCATTGACTATGAGGAAACTTTTGCACCTACTTCACGCATGACTACCATTCGTACCGTGGTTGCGTTGGCTGCCCATCGGGGTTGGAAAGTGCATCAGTTGGACATAAAAACAGCCTTCTTGAATGGTGATTTGCAAGAAGAGGTCTATGTGAAGCAACCTCCTGGATTTGCTATGAAAGGGAAAGAGCATATGGTTTGTCGCTTGCATAAAGCCTTGTATGGTCTCAAGCAAGCTCCACGTGCATGGTATGACAAAATACATAAGCACTTGATTGCTCTTGGCTTCACATGTAGTCCGATTGAAAGCACATTCTATGTACGAAAGAATGGGGCTGATCTTATAGTGCTTATTATTTATGTCGATGACATACTCTTGACTGGGTCATGTGATGCAAAACTTGACATTCTTATGGCTGATTTGCAGCGTATGACCCAGTCAAGAGTATGTCATCGACATAAAGAACAAGCACTATAAGATCAGCCCCATTTTTGCGTACATAGAGTGTGCTTTCAATCGGACTACATGTGAAGCCAAGAGCAATCAAGTGCTTATGTAGAGAGAGCTATTCCAGCCATCGTCTTCTCCGTGTGTCTTTCTGTGTTTGTGCGCTTTGTGTGTGCTTCTCGTGTGTCTCTCGCACCTCTACACACACCCAACATGCTTCCACTTTTTTTCTTCACTGATCCAATGCTCTCAACTTTGTGTTTAGTGTTGTCTCCTATTTGAACTGTATGTCCATTCACTTTAGCTTCCATATCAGTCATTAAGGAAATGTTGCCACTCAGATGATTGCTACATCTTCAGCCAATATAAACCACCATTTGATCTTCATTGATTACTTCATGTGTTGCATTCAAGATGAAAGTCAAGTCTTCCTTCTGATCTGAAGCATAATTTTAATAAGTGTTATTTCAGGATTGAGCTTGGAAGCTCCTTCCTCATCCTCTAGCAAATGAAGTCCTACAACCTCTTCCTCTAAAATTGCCTCTTTGATTTTTGCCTCCTCTTCCTCTAGGATTGAAATTCTGATTATGACTTCCACTATTTTGATTATTATACTAGCAATCATTTGCCAAATGATTTGTTCTTCCACAAATCCAACAACCTTTAGGATTTTCTTTATTCTTACCTCCTCTACCTTTACCTTTGAAATTTATCTTTCCCTTCATGAAGTTTACGTGGCTTGAAGATCCTTCTTCATCATTTGTTTGCTTGCTTTTAGCATTCTTCTTCTTTTCCTTTGAATATATTGCTTGGCTTGAACTTCTGTCATTCTCTCCTTTAATGTCCTGCTCAAATGTTAGCATATGTCCTAGCAATTGATTAAGATCAGGAGTAAAATGATCTAACGATAATTCTATAGACAATATGAAAGGCTTCCAGTTTTCATCTCCTCTTAGACCTGTAAGTATTTGCCTTACCAACTTTTCTTCTTCATTATCTTCATCTACTGCTCCCAAACTATCTGCAATGTCCTTCATTCATGTAACATAATCAGAGATTGACTAAGAAACTTTCTTCTTGAAAGTTGTAAACTCAGCCCATAGTAAAGCCTTCCTTGATTTGGTTATGTTTTGAAAATGTTCTTCCAAGGCATTCCATACATCTGCTACACTTTCTAATCCTCTAATGTGTGGTAGAAGATAATCATTTACAGCCATGTGAATGATGCTCCTAGCCTGAGCATCTTTCTTCACCCAATTCTTCAATTCTACAACTTCTTCTCTTGTTGGAACATGTGGATCCTTAAACTCAGGCTTTTCTTCTTCTCCTGTAATAAATGATATCAAATCTTTGCTCATGAGGTGTGCTTCCATCCTCATGGACTATGCTGGATAGTTCTCTCTATCTAGCTTGTCAATCTACAAGATTTCTCCCATATCTTGACTTCTGTATTTGCAATTACTAAGATTTATGGTGATATAATGTACCTTTGATATGAAGCTTTAATCCTTCTTGATCCTTTGAACTCATGCTTTGTTCTTCTTTAGGTTTCCTTCAAGACTTTACCCTTTTCTCCTTCAATTCACAAGATCTTTGATATCTGCAACAGTTGGGGTTCTCCTTGTTTCTTCATCACCTTGATTTGATCTTTCAGCTCTGATACCACTGTTGGAGACCTTTGATTCTCCAAATGTCTAATTTATCTTGATTTCAGAACTCCTCTATATCAAGAATGAACCAAACTTTACACAAACTTTACATTATCTTTCAAGTTCATTAAGAATACTTCTCTGTGTGAAGTTTCCTTTAGCCTCAACAATTTGCTTCAGACTGTTGATTTTAATCATTCAAATGATGCACACTTTCTAATCCTCTAATGTGTGGTAGAAGATAATCATTTATAGCCATGTAAATGATGCTCCTAGTTTGAGCATCTTTCTTCATCCAATTCTTCAATTCTGCAAGTTCTTCTCTTGTTGGAACACTTGGATCCTTAAACTCAGGATTTTCTTCTTCTCTTGTAATAAATGATATCAAATCTCTGCTCATTAGGTGTGCTTTTATCCTCATGGACCATGTTGGATAGTTCTCTCCATCTAGCTTGTCAATCTACAAGCTTTCTCCCATCTCTTGACTTCTGTATCTGCAATACTAAGATTTATGGTGATATGATGTACCTTTGATACGAAGCCTTAATCCTTCTTGATCCTTTGAACTCGTGCTTTGTTCTTCTTCAGGTTTCCTTCAAGAATTTACCCTTTGCTCCTTCAATTCACAAGATCTTTGATATCTGCAATAGTCAGGGTTCTCCTTCCTTCTTCTTCACCTTGATTTGATCTTTCAGCTTTGATACCACTACTGGAGACCTTTAATTCTCCAAATTTCTGATTTATCTTGATTTAAGAACTCCTTTATATCAAGGATAAACCAAACTTTACACAAACTTTACATTATCTTTCAAGTTCATTAAGAAATACTTCTTTGTGTGAAGTTTCCTTTAGCCTCAATAGTCTGCTTCATAAATGAACTTCAATCTCTGCATATGAATTTGATTTTAATCATTCAAATGATGCAGACATATTCATAATACCTTTACGCAATCATAATGATCATTATTTCTTCAAAAAAACCATTAAATTTCTAATTTGATCACTTATATCAAACCTATGTCAAAAATTGCCTTCTAGAAATGGCGACTTTGACATGGTCAACTTCTTAAGTTGATTTCTCTCAGAATCTAACCCGTTTTGCTAAATGTTTTTAGCCAAATCTTTTTTATCTTTTATATTAGATTTTGAATGCTCAAACATAAAAAACTTTACACTAATGCGGGATTCTGAGAACTTCACCTGTAGACTTCTACATATGAATGTTCCTACTTGTCACACACACAACGTGAAGAGAATCAGATCATCAAACTTTGGTCATAGCTTGATTGGCTTCTGAATTAGATGTGTACAAAAGATTTCTTGATTCACGTGATCAGGCTGAGAGAATTCTAGGAAAGACTAATCATTAACTCTCGAGAAAGCTCTATGCACATTTATCTATTAGAAAACTTGAATTCTATTGACAATATTCTTCATCTCTCTTCTATGTCACGACTATACATGAGTGTATATATACATATGAGTATGAAATCATCACTACATCAAAGTAGTTTTGAAATATTTTTCCAAAACTAATATACATAAATGTATAGAACATTTCTTCGTGATTCTTCACTTGACTTCATGCTTTGAGTTTGAGTCTTTTCTTCACTTCTTCATTCCTAGAATTCATGTAATCATCCATTGATGATTTTCTTGCTCTAGCATGTATGAGGTGTAGGGAGTCATAAGGTAAAGGTAGGTGATTCCTAACACTTTGTTTTTATGCCATGACTTAGTGCAAGCAACTTGAATGCTTCCAAACCATAGATGCATCGCATTGAGAGTTTTTAAATGAATTGATATTGACCATATTCAAGTATGAGAGCTAGAGAAATGATTTAGTGTGTTCTATTGCAGCAAGTATCATCGAGCATACCCGAGTGTACAAGGCATCAGTGTGAGGTGTAGATCATATGCTTCAATGCACTTTGTCGAGTCATACTCTTGGTTTGACAATTTGACGTGTGTCTTTCAAGCCACCATTTGATTGCACTTGTTGGACATCTGGGGACTAACTAGTTTCACTTGCCATGTAGAACATGCGTACACATTTTTGGCACCGTTTCCAAAGATGAGGGCATAAGTCAAGGTGCCTATGTGATGGTTAATGTGTCATGGTGAATATATTGTATGTGAAAAGGGAGTTCAATTGTGGAAAGTTATCAAACTTTGCACTTTTCTTCTCATACACTTCATCGTGTGTGTAGCAAGTTCCTTAGGAGTCAGTGATAAGTTGGAACATTAGGGTTTAGGACTTAGGGAATGAGTGGAACCAGGTTAGGATTTTAAAAAACTCATAAAAAAAATTTGAATTTCTCCTTGGGCACTAGCCTTGATCAATATCAAAATACCAAAAACCACTTCTCAAGCTCACTTCTAGATTGCAAGTATCACGAGAGAGATATATGGAAATCTATATAGTTGGAGCTTCCAACATATAGAACTACTCGTATACTTGATTGAAGCTTGAAAACTTGGAAGAATCATTGAGGTGATCCCCACACATTGATCTATGTAATGTAGCAAACACATATGCATGTGGGTAGAAATGACATCACTCAAGTATTGTGAGACACATTTTAGTTAATAGAGTGGGAATTTTTGTAATTCAAGCATATAGGAGGAGAGAGGAGAACACAAAGACCACATACATAGGATTAAAATAAAAAATAGGTGTGTAAAAGTCCAAGGATCATGACAAGATACTAGATTCCTATATGTCATCGATACCTTGTTAGGTATTGTGTATCATTGATACCTTACCCTTGGTGGTGTGTCACTGATACATAAGTATTGTGTGTTGTGACTGATTAGAGAGAGACAAAGAGATAGAGAGAGAGAGAGACAGATAGAGGGCACGACCTATAGACGACATTGCTATAGGGACAGAAGGAATCGAGGAGAGATAGAGAGATAGAGAGAGAGAGAGAGGAGTAGAACTTGTAGATGGCACTACTACAGGGACAGAAGGAATTGGGTAGAGAGGGAGAAGGGGTTATGCAGGTAATAGGTGCAAAAAAGGAGATCAAAGATAGAAAACAAACGGGGGACAAAGAGAGAGAGAGAGGGGGAGGGAGGGAGGGAGAGAGAGAGAGAGAGAGAGAGGGAGAGAGAGAGAGGGATCGTAGGCAAGGAGATGGCACAAAAGGAATCGCAGGGGATTGGAGAAAGAGAGAGAGGAGAGAGAGAGAGAGAGATAAAAGCAAAGAGCTACTACAAGGAAGCTGCTATGCTCTATCAAACACACATACACACAAATAGTATGAACTAAGATTTTTTGCAGACCATAGACAGGCACCAGATGATGGAGTAAAGTCAAACCAATGGAAGGAACTAATGATATGTCAAGAAAATTCCCTTAATCATAGAGAGCAAAAAGTCATACAAACTTATACACATCGCCACAAAAAGCGTGTCGGGGAGAGTCAGGCAAGAAGAGAAGAAGAAGAAGATCAAAGAATAAAGTAGCTCACTAAGAAAGAACCACCCACTACCCAAAGCCCTACAGGGGCACGCATCAGGCTACAACGCAAAAGTACCAAGTCCTGAAGAGTGGAAATAAAGAACAACATCCAGGACCTTATAAGGGAAGTTGCACATAGCTTCCTCATCCACAAGATGCATGCCTCTGAACCTCTAAGGCCTCCACAGGTGCATGCAATATAAAAAAGTCAACACACCATAGCAATACAACAGGGTCAGATGTGTGAAGACAAAGATATATCAGAGGACCAAAAGTTAGAGAGGGGAGAGGCTGCAAAGTTGAAGAGGATGACTAAGAATATCACATTCTTAGCCATTGATGGCATGCATGCCAGCCCGACTTAACACAACAATCCAAATTTATGAATGTAAGGAATATCAAGGGGATTATAGAAGCAAAGGACTTAGTTCGGATAAAGTAACAAATTTTCTGACAATCCTTATCGCTTTTTCGACCACTGGGTGCATGTACTAAGGAGCTATAGACAAGCTGTAGACAAAAAGCAAAGCCTGTGAAGGGATGACAGAGACAAAGAGGTGAAGAGTGTTGCAGAGAAAAGAGAGCACCAAAGAGGAGCCCCAAAATTTTCAAAATTATGGGCATAATTTTTCTTCTTCAAATGCTTATGGAAATCTCATGAAAGCCATGTAAATGCACTAGAGGAGTCCTCTAGATGCATGATCCCCAAATCTATGTAACATAACTCTTGTAAAACAGTAGGAAATTAGAGATTAGTCAATAAAGTGCCGGTCTCTTGTGTGAACGGACCATTTTTAGGGCACATGTATATAAGTCACTTTGTGATTGCTGTAAAAGAATTTTGCCATTTTGAAGAATTGGAGAAGAAATTTCAAATTTGCTTCTTTCCTGCTGATTTCCTCCTTCTCAATGATCTTTCATGTGTGTGTGTGTGTAATGCTTGGAATGTGTGTGTAGGAGTGTTATCTATCCCTTCCCATCACTTTTGAACGATTGTAGTGTGTGTGTAAGCCATTAGGAGTTGTGGAGCAAGTGTTGGTGTTTCCCACCATTCACTATTTTGCTCATAACTTGAAGAGTGTTTGTCAGATTTGAGTGAAGATACCATCAATAGATGTGTCTTGTCAAAAGCTTTGAAATGAACCACTATTGGCCATATTCGGAGTGTGGAGCTAGGAGAAGAGTTTGAATTTGTGCTTACTACTGTAAATGGTATTGCGGCATGCATTTTTAGAGGATTAGTGAGTTAGAGAGGTAGTTAAGTCTTTTCACATGCATTGTAGCTTAGCCGCTTCACTTTCCATCGTGTGCACACACGTTCTCATACACTTGGTTCATATGGTTCCTTGGATTGATAATTAAACGTGTATCGATCCACCAGTATATGCACTTGTGGGGCAATTGAGATTTAGTCTCATTGACACAAGGCCCTAAGGCTTCACGACTTAGGTACACATTTGGCATGAAGATTATTTCATAAGCCAATATAGATGGGGTTTAAGAGATGATGTGAAGGACCTTCTGCTCATGATGCCAGAGGTTAAGACACTGAATGAATACATCATGCAAGCTATTCAATGCAATGACCAACTTTTTGAAAGGAAACAAAAAAAAACAAGTAGAAGGAAGATCTCACCAATGGAAAACCTTCTAGCCCACTCCTAAAGATGATTCTATGCTTGGACCTATTCAAATAATGTAACTAGGTTCTAGCCTCTAACACAACAAGAGAAACAAAGAAGGAGAGATAACAAGTTATGCCTCTATTGTGGAAACCCTGGACATATTGTAGTAAATTGTCCCAACAAGAGAACAAACTCCAGAGTTGCAGCCACCCTTGTAGAGCAGGGAAACAAGGAAGTCTAGTTGTAAAAGAGACTATATAGATAGACCATGATATAAGAAAGGGTCTCATAATTCTAGCTACACCCATAGAAACATGTCTCGCACATGTCAAGTTAATCATGCCCAAGAAGACCCTTTCCCTTATAGCCCTAGTAGATTTAGGAGCCTCCTCATGTTTCATTGATGAAGGATTGGTTAAGAAACATGGAATTCTTTTACTTTGGAAGAACAAACCAGTAGTAGATGGACGACCCCTAGCATCTAGGAATATAACCATGGAAACCACACCATTAAGAGTACACCTTGGTAATCATGAATCCCACATATGTTTCAATGTAATATCGACTCCAGTAAATCCGGTTATCAATGGAATGCCCTGGGTAAAGAAACATAATCTGGACATTAATTGGGAGAAGAATAAAATCACCCGTTGAGATTGTTATCAGGTCCTTCAACGCACGCACACACAGAGGTAGAAAGAAGACAAAGAGGAATCAAAAACAGAGAAACAATCAATGCGATATTAGGTGCAATCTCCCCCCATGTACTCTGATGGACAAGTCTCTTAGAGTACATGTATTTATAGGTTTATTTCTATTACATCCTGAAAATAGAAGTTACATGAGGGTCATCGCTTTTAGAAGCTTCTTTTAGGAAAAACTACTTTATTTACAAAAGGTGTCGCTTTCTAAAGGGAACCACTACTTTTACAACAAGATAAACCTAAATATAACTATTCTAGAAGTCTTGGATTTAGTCTTCAAATTTATTTATTTACACGCATCTACTTGTATCCACGCCCTCATGCTTCTTTACTTGCTAGATCAAACACAACCACATTAAAACCTTCTAGAATTTAAAACATTAAAAATCTATGATTCCATAAAATACAACATGCCTCCTAGTTGACAATGTTGTATTTTATGGAATCATGGAAGGTTAAATGGATTTTTTATGTTTTAAATATCAAGAAGGTTTTAATGTGGTTGTGTTTGATTTAGTAGGTGAAGAAGCATGAGGGCATGGATACAAGTGGATGTGTGTAAATAAATAAATTTGAAGACTAAATCAAAGACTTATAGAATAGTTATATTTAGGTTTATCTTGTTGTAAAAGTAGTGGTTCGCTTTAGAAAGCAACGCCTTTTGTAAATAAAGTAGTTTTTCCTAAAAGATGCTTCTAAAAGCGACGGCCCTCATGTAACTTCTATTTTTAGGACGTAATAGAAATAAACCTATAAATACATGTAGTCTGAGAGACTCCTCCATCAGAGTACACAGGGGGGAGATTGCACCCAATATCGTGTCGATTGTTTCTCTGTTTTTTATTCCTGTTTCATCTTCTTCTGCCTTTGTGTGTACATGCGTTGAAGGACCTGATAAGAGTGGTATCACAGCCTGACATGTATTACTCCGGAGGGGTTTTTTTGTGTTTATCTCTGTGATTGATTCCTGTTTGTGTTCTCTGTTCCGAATTCAAATCCAAATCCGAATCCACATTCGCATCCGCTTCCACGTCCGCTTCCGCTTCCGGTTCAGCTTCTGCTTCTATCTCTGTCTCTGTTCCAGTTCTAGAACTAGAACCTACATTTACACCTACGTTTACACCTATGCTTACACCTTTGCTTGGTAATAACTTAGGCAATACATTGGCAACATTGGCACCCAAGGCTCCGTTGGTGACCGTTGACTATGTGCGAGGCAATTTTAATTTTGAGTGGCAATAGAGAGTTTTAGATTCCCTAAGGTAGGAGGATTTGAACCCACAACCTCCTACTTACAAGGGAAGTACTTTTTTTTTAAATGGAGGTTCGGTCGAGGCCTACTCCCCCTGACTTTAACTTTGAAATTGCAACTATACAAGGAAGAGCATAGTACCCATGGGACCCTCCTTATCCCACAAGATCAAGGGCTTACAAGACTGGGTTAAACGACAGTCACAACTACCGCGAGGATGGACAAACGGTGGCACCTCAGCCACATGAAACATCTTTCCAAGATACATTGTCCCTTACATGTTGCTGCTAGGGATTGAACCCTCACCCCCCACCTCAAGAGGCGAGAGGCCCAACCACTAGGCCAGCGAACTGGGACCAGGGAAGTACTTTAACCACTAATCCATCTCTTTGATTTATCACTCTATCTCTCTTTTGTCATATTTACATTAACTTTCACCTCCCTCTTCCTTTTACAATTCCAAGATGATCTCACACATGTGGAAGCACCCGTCGATTTTCTAGAGTGCATCAAAGAATAGGACATGATTTACAATATATAAGGATTTTAGCATATAATGTATCGTTGGAAAGCTCTCGGAATGAGCTTTTTAACTAACCTATTAGAGCGGTGATCCAACATAGTTTAAAAGAGGGGTTTTGTTCTCTAGATATGGACCCTACAACAATGGAGCATTTTGGCAATTCACCTTTACCTGGGGTCTCACTCGAGCAACAATTAGAGTTTATGCGACAAGAACTTCAAGCAACTCAACAACCTGTATAAGAACGTGATGCTATGCTCCAGCAAGTACAAAGTGATGATCGTAGCTTAATCAAAGTGGTGAAAGCGATTATCAGTGCACAAGAAGAAGGTGCAAGTTCCAAGATAGGTGCTAAGAACTTCCGATTCTCCATATTCGATGGACGAAAGGATGGTCAATTTGCCCTATCATGGCTCTCTCAATTCGATGATTTCTACTCTAATGAGTCATATTCAAAAAGTGAGAAAGTCAAGTTTGCTACCAACTATTTGGTAGGAAGAGCTCAGCTATGGTGGAATGTTTTACGGAATAGTACCAACCGTCCTACCACATGGGATGCATTTCATGCAAAAATTAAGGAGTCTTTCCTTCCTTCCCAGTTCCATCTACATGTGCGTCGTGAATGGACAACTTTTGGATGGAGAGAAGGAGATAATGTATCCATCTATACTAAACGTTTTTGGCAATGTCTTTTATTACTTCGTTCACTTGAGCAGGTTCCTGAAGCAAGTTTGCAACAAAAATATGAAGATTGCTTGGAGATGGGAATCCAAGCAACTCCGACCGAAAACCTTGTACGAAGCTATCTCTTTTGTGCATGATGCTGAAAAGGAGTTCCAATCTATCACCAAAACACTTCGCTTACAACAAATTCATCAACTTCAACCACCCGTCAAAGCCAATTATCCTTTTAACCGTCCTTTTACTACGTTCCCTTCACCTACTTTCCAATGCCCTCCTCAATCCCATTTAGTACCATCCAACAAATCAACCCTTGGCCAGCCTCACGAACCTACCACTCTTCAAAATACGACGATGAATGCTCAACAAAAACGACCCCGTATAACTTGTTGGAATTGTGGAAATATTGGTCATACCAAAGCTGCATGTAGGATGAGACCTACTAATAGGAAACCCATTGAAGCTCAAGTACACAACATGGAGGGTGTTCCTACTGACACTGAACCTAACTGGTCTGACGAAGTATTATGATTTTATTTCTCATAAGCTAGTTAAAAATCTTAACCTTACTACTCATCCTTCTACGTATAAGGTTAAGGCTACGTTTACAGGGAATAGGTATAATGTTACGAATGAGGTGCATAATGTTCAAATTTGTATAGGCACATATGTAGGTGAATGTTCATTTTTAATTGCTCCATTGCAGTCAGATGATGTTATACTTGGCATGTCGTTTCAACATAATTACAACCCCTGCATTGATTATGATACACACACGATTACTTTCAAATTTCGACATAAAGATGTTTCACTGTCTGCGATGCATGATTTTCAACCCTTCCCATTCATTAGTCATACGCAAGTCAAACGAGCTTTTAGGAAAGGTTATAACTCATGTATTGTCTTTGTGAATAATATAACTCATTATACACATACACTTCCAAGTGCACATAAGTCATTTATGGACTCGTATAAGGATTGTTTTATGACTGATTTTCCTTTTGCAATACCGCCTTGTAGGGGATCTCTTGACCATAGGATTGATTTAATTCCTGGTAGCTCTCCTCCTCATAAAGCACCTTATAGGCATGGACCTTTACACCAAAATGAAATAGCTAGACAAGTTAAAGATTTACTCAAGAAAGGACTAATACTCTCTAGCTCTTCTCCTTTTGGAGCCCCTGTTATTTTAGTTGAAAAGAAGAACAAGATGTATAGAATGTGCATTGATTATAGAGCACTTAATAAAATTACCATTAAGAATAGGTATCATATCCCTAGGATAGATGACTTGCTAGATAAACTTCGTGGAGCTTGTGTCTTCAGTAAAATCGACCTCAAATCTGGGTATCATCAGATAAGAATGACATCACATGACATTTATAAAACTGCTTTTAGAACTCAACACGGCCATTTTGAATTCATGGCAATGCCTTTTGGACTTACCAATGCACCCGCCACCTTTGCACGTATGATGAATAATATTTTTCTTGAATACCAAGACTTTGTTCTTGTCTTCTTTGATGATATACTTATTTATAGTCGGAATGACAGTGACCATGAAACACATTTAGCAACAGTCTTTGATTTGTTACGTAAAAATAAACTTTATGCTAATTCTAAAAACAGTTGTTTCTTCCAAAACAAGATAGAGTATCTTGGACATATCGTCTCTAGTCCAGGCGTTCATGTAGATCCCAAGAAGATTAAAGTAATTGAAGAATGGCCTAAACCTCAATCAGTGAATGATGTCCGTTCGTTTTTAGGATTAGCTAGCTTTTATCGAAAGTTTGTAAAGGCATTTTCTTATATAGCCCTTCCCCTTACTTTATTATTGAAGAAAAATCTAAAATTTGTATGGGGAGTAGCCCAACAACAATCTTTTGATAAACTTAAGTATGCACTTTCCCATGCGCCTGTTCTGCAATTACCTGATTTTGCACAACCATTTCATGTAGTTACATATGCTAGTGGTTCTGGTATAGGTGTTGTTTTAATGCAAAAGGATCATCCTCTTGCATTTGAAAGTAGGAAACTCAAACCTTCTAAACGCAATTATAGTACATATGATAAGGAACTGTTAGCTGTTGTGCATGCATTGAAAATTTGGAAACATTATCTTATGGGTTTGGAAGTTTTGATTAAAACCGACCAACAAGCTATTAAGCATTTATTACATCAACCATTGATTTTGATAGACATATTAAATGGGCTTCATTTCTACAAAACTTCCAACCTCTGATTCAACATCACCCAGAAAAAGCAAATGTTGTAGCTGATGCTTTAAGTTGTCTCCCATCCCCACAAACAACTATTGTTTCAATTAATAATATTTCTGCTATTTAGATTCATTCATTTCATGATATGATTTCCACTTATGCATGTGACCTATATTTTTCACAAGCATGGATTGCTTTCAATAATTCCACATCACATCATGAGGATCATTACACATTTCATAATGGATTCTTGTATTTCCAACAGAAGTTATGCATTACATAAGTGTTCAGAGAGTTTGTTATGAAAGAGATGCATGAACCACCATATATGGGCCATAGGGGGATACAAAGTACTATTTTTGCATGTAAAGATTTCTTCTTTTGGCCTAACATGGAAAAAGATGTTGCATAGTATGTTTCTCACATTACCACTACACGAACTGGTAAGCAATATCATAGGTATTTAGTCAAATATAAAAATCACTCACTTGAGGAATCACAATGGATACATAAGACCTCCTTATCACCTCACTATGATCATTTAGTTTCTGCATATCATTCCCAATTACATTAAACTTTCAAGTTTCCGATTCCATGCATATGTTTTACATGGTTCATGCTTAATATTGTTCAATGATGGGACATGCGATTGATCATCCATGTTTATTTTTATATTTATCAATTGAGGTCAGTTGCTTGTCAACTGGGAGGCATGTTGTATTTTATGGAATCATGGAAGGTTAAATGGATTTTTGATGTTCTAAATGTGATTGAGAAGGTTTTAATGTGGTTGTGATTCATCTAGGAGGTGAAGAAGCATGAGGGCGTGTATACAAATGGATGTGCATAAATAAATAAATTCAAAGACTAAATCGAAGACTTCTAGAATAGTTATATTTAGGTTTATCTTGTTGTAAAAGTAGTGTTTCACTTTAGAAAGCGACGCCTTTTGTAAATAAAGTAGTTTTTCCTAAAAGATGCTTCTAAAAGCGACGGCCCTCATGTAACTTCTATTTTAAAGACGTAATAGAAATAAACCTATAAATATGTGTACTCTGAGAGACTCGTCCATCAGAGTACACGGGAGGAGATTGCACCCAATATCACGTCGATTGTTTCTCTGTTTCTAATTCCTGTTTCGTCTTCTTTCTGCCTCTCTCTATGCGTGTGCTGAAGGACTTGATAAGAGAGATATCCAAAAGAACCCAACATATGTCAGATCCAATGCCTTCATACATTTAGTAAGGAAGGAACCGACCTATATGATCTATGCCTTGCCAACTCAAGAGCCAAGAAAGACGATTTAGTGAAGCTACCTAACCAATACCAAGATTTTGAAGACGTTTTCTTTTGAAAAGAAGAATGCAGATATCCTGCTAGATCATAGACCTTATGATTGTGCCATAGAACTTCAAGAGGGAGCACAAACACCCTTCAGACCAATCTATAGACTATCCCCAAATCAACTTACAAAATTATACAAGAATATTGATGAGAATCTAGCCAAGGGGTTTATCAAAGACTCAAAGTCTCCTGCAAGAGCCCCTATCCTATTTCTAAAGAAGAAGATCGGCACTCTCATAATGTGTGTAGACTATCATGGGTTGAATAAAGTCATAATAAAGAACAAATACCCTCTAGCACTTATATCAGAGCTCTTGGAATGCCTTGAAAAATCAAAATTATTCACAAAGATTGACCTTTGAGGATCCTATAATCTTGTCAAAATCAGAGAAGGAGACGAATGGAAGACATCATTTCGAACAAGGTATGGGCATTTTGAATATGTAGTTATGTCGTTTGGTCTCACAAATGCTCGAGATGTCTTTCAACATATGATGAATGATATATTTTGAGAGTATTTAGATTAGTTTGTGATAATATATCCCGATGATATTCTGATATTCTCCAAAAATTTAGAGGATCATGAATATCACATAAAGATAGTCGTAGAGAAACTAAGAGAAAAAGGGTTATATGAAAATTGGAGAAGTTCCCTTTCCATCAGACAGAAGTGGAGTTTTTAGGGTACATTGTATCAAACAAAGGGATCTTTATGGACCCTAAGAAGGTTTGGACAATCCTTGATTGGCAACCACCTTCTTGTGTTCGAGATATACAATGTTTTCTAGGGTTTGCCAATTCCTATAGGATATTCATCAGAGATTACTTCAAGATAGTGACATCTCTTACCAATCTTACAAGAAACTTGAAATTTTCATGCTAAAGAATTAGAAAAAGCCTTTTAGACCTTGAAATCAACATTCACCATTGCTCCAATTCTAGTTCATCCTAATTCTAGCAAGCCCTTCTTCCTAGAGATAGATGCATCAGACTTTGACCTAGGGGGCAGTGGAAACCTACATCCAGTTGCATATCATTCAAGGAAATTTTTCCCTCCATAGATTAATTACGAAATTCATGATGAAGAAATTCTTGCCATAGTAGGTGTGTTTAATACCTGGCATCACCATCTAGAAGGAGCAGCTCATAAAGTTAATGTGTATACATATCACAAGAACTTAGAGTATTTTATGACCACCTGCATCCTCAATAAAAGGCAATCTTGATGGAGTAACTTTTTATCCAGGTTTGACTTTGTTATCACATACTATCCAAGATGTCAAAAATATCAGTAAGATGCCTTGTCCAGAAGATCTTACCTTGCACCAAAGAAGGGTGAAGAGGCCTTTGATCAACAAGAGAGTGTACAAAATGGGTGAATCAAGTCTTAGAACAATATCTTCGTAGCACCATCAACTATCATGAAAATGATTGATTTGAGCTTTTACCCTTTGCAAAGTTTGCCTATAACAATAGCGTTCATCCATCTACTAAGCATACTTCCTTCTTTGCAAATTATGGACAACATCCAAGGATGGATATATAACTCTCAAATCATGTCAAGAACCCATCACCAAAGATAAGGCCCAGTATCTCATGGATATTCACAAAGAACTCAAGAAAGAGATCCATAGAGCACAAGAACAATATAAATATTATGCAGATCAGCATGGTGTTCAAAATCCATCCTATCAGATTAGGGATAAATTGTGGTTACTCATAAATAATTTGCAACTGATGCCTTCTGCAAAGCTAGACCATTAGAGATTTGGTCCATTCACCATCTTGGCCAAGCTTAATCCAATCACTTTCAAGCTCCAGTTACCAAGTACCATGAGAATACATCCATTTTTCCATGTATCTATGTTGGAACCATATTAGATTTCACCACTGAGGGAGGAAAGACCTAGTCCTTCACCACCTATCGAGATTGAGGATCATGAAGAATTCGAAGTCAAACATGTTCTAGATTCACAAATATCCTGAGGAAAATTGGAGTACCTTGTTCATTAGAAAGGGTATGATATTAGTGATCGCACTTAGGAACATGCAGAGAACCTTCATAGAGCACCAATGAAGCCGAGACCAAAGATCATGATGGCTCCTCATGGAGCTCATCCCTTGAGGGGGAGGTGATGTCATAGACAAAGGAAACCATCCTGAACCTTGGATTCCATGTGACTTCTATATCTGATGATTGGTTTAGAATTCGGAGAAACAAATGCTTCTATTGCATCCAGAACATGGAATCCCGAGGAAGATTGGATTACCTTGTTCATTCAAAAGGGTATGACATTGACGATCGTGCTTGGGAACCTGTAGAGAACCTTTATAGAGCACCAATCAAGGTTCAATAGTTTCATAAGAAAGATCCAATGAAACCGGGACTAGAGATCATGACTGCTCCTCGTGGGACTCATCGCTTGAGGGGGAGGTGATGTCATGGACAAAGGAAACCATCTTGAACCTCAAAATCCATGTGACTTCTGTATCTCATGATTGGTTCAAAATTTAGAGAAACCAATGCTTCCATTCATTTGAAATTTGCCAAAACCCTAAGATCGACTATCCTCTTGCTTGATTTTGATATCTAGAGATCATTTTTTGAATTGATGACATCATCGATGATATCATCAGTTCATAAGCACCTTTGATGAACCACCCTTGAAAACCTATATGAGGAGGGGTTGACCACATACATACTCAGTGTTGCCAATACTAGTATTTGGAGCTCAAGGAGTCATGACCACCAGGTAAGTACTCTCCAAGTTCCAATTCTAGTTCTTGTCTTGTTCCTTGTTCTAGTCTTGTCTAGTCTAGGTCTTGGACACCTAGCCTTGTCCTCTTGTAATCTCATAGTATGAGATCTTGTCTAGTTATTTCTTGCATTTACATCATCTCCCTGAAGGGAGTTCTTGTAACCCAGAGATCTTTCTTCAAACCTATCAGTCCCAGGTTGTGGGACGTCTTGTATCATCTTTGGTCCACTTATTCATACCTATCATTCCTGGGTTGTGGGACATCTTGTATCAGTTACGTATTCTTGTATCAAATTCCCTATGTGAGTGTTCTTGTAATAAGAAGTGTGTTTCCAAAATCTTGTCTATTGTAGTCAGAGAGCACAATTTAGTGCTCCCCTGACACTTCATGCATTCCTTTTTACATGCTTCCTCTACACGGATGTCTGTAGCTATTTCCCATTGCATTGCTAACACCCCCCTCTCTCTTGCATCTGTTTTCCATGATAGATCCTTGTTGTAGGGTGTGTGTGATGTAATTTTGCAAGAGTTCATTGGTGAGGGTTTTTTTTGTGACTTTGAGGCCTTGTGCTAAATCTCCTTCCAACTTCTCCCAGTCAACTGCCTGAGGCTCACCGTGGGGTGGAGTCTGTAATGCATGGAGTACATCATCTGTTCACAGGTGAAAAGTTGTAGCAAATGTGTAGGCCTGCTAATGAAAACTTCTGAGTGATATTCCTAGAATCCCATAGTAAACATTTCTTCAAATGTTAATTTATAGCATGTGGGTAAATATTTAACACACCCTAAGCGACGGTGTAGTACTCATATCATAAACTAGATCACCGGTATTGTGCTCAAAACTTGGGGTGGACACATGCGGGGTGCAAACACGTCGGAAAATTTTGAACATTGTTTGCATAATATCAAAAATCTTTATGGCCATCTGAGTAGCCACATCGGTCATTCAGTGAGATGGGGGAGTCTGTGTCAGATGGTGGCCATCATATAACCAACCATAGGAGGACCCTGTGGTGGTGCTATAGGGGTAGTTTATCCAGTCTTGACACTACTAATTATTATGTACTTTGATTGCAAATGTAGTTTAGGAATGACGATGAGGTACAGGGCCATAACATGGATTGTACTTTAAGTGCAAAGGGGCCTTTGTCCAAGTATACATCATTTATGGATATTCCTATAGTAATTCCTTCATCCGTGTGGGTTGAAAAATATTGCCTCATTGGGCATCAAGTGGTAGGTCAGCGAGTTCAAACTCGGTTGGGTGTCTTGGCTTCTTGCTCCTGACTTTCTAAATAGCTAAATTATACTCGGCCATGTATATGAAGTATGGTTTATACTGTAGTTCATTAATAGAAATATACATGCGTGGTGCTAGTTCTCCAAAATAGGGACATTGAAGGATTGTCTCATTGATAACTACCATAGATAGTAATTGTGCTTCAACATGCACGGAGTGAGTCTTTCTTAATTATTCTACCGACTTCATCCTACCCTTCCTTTGTAATACATCCACCAATGTATCCTACCCTTCCTTTGTAATACATCCACCAATGGTAGGCTGAGGCTCATATTCTTCTTCAAAGGTGGCCTCCATGGGTTTGGCTAACTGGTTTGGCTAATTGTTCAAATGTATCCTACCCTTCCTTTCTAATACATCCACCAATGGCAGGCTGAGGCTCATATTCTTCTTCAAATGTGGCCTCCATGGGTTTGGCTAACTGGATTATCACTTCAAATTTGTATATCCAGTCTTGACCTAGCACTAATTACTCTAACAGCTCATCATCTTCACAGACTAGAAGCTTTTGATACATCAAATTGTTACCCAAATGCAAGGATAGGATGACTTCTCCTAAGCATTCAATGATGTTTCCTCCTATGCCCATCATATATGTCATAGTTGGCTTAAGTGATGCATTTTAGTGCCATGCTAATGAAAAGCGTATGCAACTTAATGCTGCCCCAGTGTCAATCAATGCATCTACTAAGTGGTACTCATCAGTTCCTACTCCTAGATTCAAGTAGGTTGCCTGACTTATCGTCCTACAGTCTTGGTTTCCGATGCCCTATAGTTGGCTATAGGAATTGGATCCTCTCCTTGTCAATATCTTTCATCTCTCTCTCTCTCATCCATTCTTTTCGCTTCCGTATTTGTTCTAGTGCTTCAAGTCTTAATTCTTCTCGAATTTTCTCATCTTCTTGCCTTCGGTTCTTTGCCTTTAGAAGTCTACTCATCAAGTCATCCATTAAGGGTTCTAAATATTTCTTCATGTGATAGCCACTTATATAATTAGGTAGAATTTCTCCATCTAGGATGGCTAGATTCAGTGCTCCACTGGTAGAAATACGGTTGATTACCAACAGTCCATGTCCTCGCTTTTGTAGTTTTTTTGCATGTTGCTTTAAAGTGTATACGAGGACTAAATCACCTTCCTTGAGTCCCTTATCTTTGATATGGGCGTCATAATATGCTTTTTGTCGCCTCTTGGCTGCATAAATACTTGCTACTACCTGTAATCAGGTCTCATGCAATCTTTCAATTTGATCCAATTGTTGGGACGACTCGTGTCCAGTCCACTCATATTTCTCAGCTACTCAAAGAGTAGGAACCAAGAAACCAATTGGTAAGACTGCATTCTAACCATACACTAGATTGAATGGTGTTGTGCCAATAACAGTCTTGTATGCAACTCAAAAAGCCCAAATGGCATGATGTAATTATTTATCCCAATCTGATCATCTATTATTCACAATCTTAGTTAAAATGGTACAAAACACCTTATTGGAACTTTATCCCTGCCCATTGTCTTGTGGGTGATATGGGGCCGATTTCTTATGAATTATTAGGAATTCATTCATCAAAGTTTCTATTACTTCATTAATGAAGTGTGTGCCTTGATCACTCACAATTTCAATGGGTAACCCAAACCTTGTAAATATGTTTTCGAAGAGAAACTTGGTAGTAGTTCTTGCACCGTTCTTCTTTGTCGCCTTTGCTTCCACCCATTTGGTCAAATCGTCCATAGCTACTATTATGTACTCAGCATGGCAACCTTTGGCAGGTGGGCTAATCGTTCGACAAAATCTATACCCCACTTAGTGAAGGCTCTAGCACTAATCATGGGTCGTAGTGGCATTTCGTCTCTTCGGATGGGGTATTTTGCTCTTTGACATGCATCACATTTCTAAACATATGTCATCGTATCTTGATACAAACTTGGCCACCATAATCTGGAAAAAAGAATCATTTTTGCGATTTTATCTATCAGAAAATGACCTCTTGTGGCTCCAGTATGGACCACCTCCAAAACATGGGTATACTCATCTTCATGTATGCATAATCATAATTGATTGTCCTATCCACATTTAAACAGTTGTTTTCCTATAAGGGTATAATCTTTACTTTGCTCCTGTAAATCTCGTTTTCTTGCTAGGTTTTCCCCTTCCTGGCATTCATGTGTCTTTAAAAAGTTCAATAAAGGTAAACTCCATCTAGGTGCTATTGTGGATAAGCATAATGTAGAGTTTTCCTCTAGTATTTCCTCTTGACATGTGGGACAATTTGTTACATGTGAATGAACATCTTTGTGCATCTCTTGCCAATACACTCCTAACCTTTTTAGTTCTTGTAACTTACCATTGATACTTCTATGTTTTGAAGTCCACGAGAATCCCGATTATATAGGCTTCCTTGTTGTCCAAAGAGATGGATGTATACCTCAAGGAAGTGAGGTGGTGCTGCTAAAACCTACTTTGTACCTGCCCTAATACACTTCATAGTTTGATATTAGGCCCTTTTATCTTGCAAATGACACCAAGAAAGTACCTATGTATGTTGGAGTTGATGCTTAAAAAATTGAATCAAAACAGATTACTTCATGAGTTGTTAGTGTCACAAAACTTGCTATTTTTGTCTAGATACCTACTGGTTCTTTTGCTCAGTTCTCACAGTACAGTAATAATTTATAAAATTCCTTTTGGTGAAATTCAATTAGCTTAGGTAGCTAATCATTGTAAGTGGAATCATCTAAAATGATAAACTATGCACTAAGAAATAAGCTTAGCAATCCAAAGCTTACCCCTGACTTTTTAGGGACTGAACAATAGATGACCAGTGAGCACTTCGGTGATGATTTCTCCCAGATGACTGATCAAATGCTTTGAAACTTTGATAGAAAAAAGTATACTTCAAGCTCGTTCTAGCAAGCTATATATTATGCAAAATGGTTGAGAATTCACTGAGCTATGACTAGAGAAAGTTCACTGTTCTGAGTGGTCATAGCAGAGAAGTAGACAGAGATGATCAATGAACTATATGTATTATAACATGATTATACAAGATCATTGGCATTGTAATGATGCTCAATGATGGTGGAATGAGTAAACTATGGTATAAGCTACTCAAGTCCTACAAATGGTCAAAGGAAGAACTCTCAATGAGGCCACACCCTCACGGGATTTACAAAAGCTTTTTATAAGAAGTTCTTCTAAATTTGAATTTGAAATTCAAACTTGGCTCCAACTAGAAAAGTGATTATCTTGATCTAGGAGTTATTCTTTCCTTGAAACTTGTATCTATTGTTCTTCCTAACTCCACAAGATTTTGACTTTTGCAAGATTCTCTCAAGGTATAAACCTTTTACAATGGTAAATGATCAAACAATCACAAGCTATGGTTCACACGTGTCAGGGGAGCACTAGATTGTGCTCTCTGACTAACCAAACAAGATTTTGGAAATACACTATGATTACAAGAACACCCACATAGGGAAAAAGATACAAGAATACATAACTGATATAATACGTCCCACCACCTAGGATTGATAGGTATGGAAAACTGGACTAAAGATGATACAGGAGATCCCACAACCCAAGATCGTAAGTATGGAACAAGATATCTGGATTACAAGAACTCCCTTCTTGGAGATGAACTAGATACAAGAACGAACTTGAGAAGATCTCATACCACAAGATTACAAGAGGACAAGAAAGGACGTCCAAGAACTAGACTAGAACAAGGAACAAAATAAGAACTGAAACTGGAACTTGGTAGAGTACTTACTTGGCGGTCAAGACTCCTTGAGCTCCCAAGACTAGTTTTGGCAAGACTGATTATGAATGTGGCCAACCCCTCCTTATATAGTTTTCCCAAGGGCGGTTACGAGTTGATGATGTCATCATGATGTCATCAACTCAAGTGAGACCTCCGGGTGTCAGAATTGAGCAAATAGACAGTCGATCTTGGGGTTTTGACACGTTCCAAACACAATGGAGGCATTGGTTTCTCCAAATTATGAACCCATCATGAGATATGAAAAGTGATATGGAATCTAAGGTTCAAGATGGTTTCCTTTGTGTCCATGACATCACCTCCCCCTCAAGCGACGAGTTCCACAAGGAGCGGCCATGTTCTCTAGTTTGGGTTTCATTGGACTCTTCCTATGGAACTCATGAACCTTGAATTTTTCTTTAAAAACATTTTCTGTAAGTTGCAAAGTACGATCAATGATGTCATATGCTTTCCAATGAATAAGGCATTCCAATATTTCTGAGAGATCCTCAAATCTAATACATGCATGACCTCAAATTCTTCATGATCCTTAATCCTGATAGGCGGTGAAGGACTAGGTCTCTCTTGAGCTTTATTGGGTTCTTCATGCGATAGATCCTTTGAGTTTCTAGTGGTACATTGTGGTGTTTCCAAGATCTTTGATGGAGAGCCTTGACTAAGCACACCTCCTTGATTTAGCATGAAGTATTCATTATCCTTTACCTTCTTATTATCTTCATAATTTGTATGCTCCATATCATTCGTAATGACTTCTTGGCCTTCGGAAGTTCTTGATTCGAATTTTGGAGGAATAGTGTCTTGGTTACTCAACACTTCTAGCTCTTGGACTTGGTTTTCTTTGAATAATTGATTCTCACATTGAACTGCCTGATTGATAACATCCTCCAAGGTATTTGCTTGAGGCATGGATAGCAAAAGCTATTTGACTTCAGGACTGATTAATCATGTAGTCTTCTTGATATGTAGTTCCATGAAACAACATCTTGATATTCAAGGCATAGGTCGAAACTGGTCGATCATCTTGTCGTAGCAATCTTTTCATCTCTTGGACATGTTCGATCAAGTCCTTTATGGTAGATTGAATCTCCTTGCGAAGGAATCCATGGTACCTAGTCTTGATGAAGAGAGTCTTGCCAAAATGTCAGGGGAGCACTAGATTGTGCTCTCTGACTAACCAGACAAGATTCTGGAAATACACTTATGATTACAATAACACCCACATAGGGAAAAAGATACAAGAATACATAACTCATACAATACGTCCCACAACCTAGGATCGATAGGTATGGAAAACTAGACTAAAGATGATACAGGAGATCCCACAACCCAGGATCGTAAGTATGGAACAAGATATCTGGATTACAAGAACTCCCTTCTGGGAGATGAACTAGATACAAGAAAGAACTTGAGAAGATCTCGTACTACAAGATTACAAGAGGACAAGAAACGATGTCCAAGAACTAGACTAGACAAGACTAGAACAAGGAACAAAATAAGAACTGAAACTGGAACTTGGTAGAGTACTTATTTGGTGGTCACGACTCTTTGAGCTCCCAAGACTAGTATTGGCAAGACTGATTATGAATGTGGCCAAGCCCTCCTTATATAGTTTTCTCAAGGATGGTTACGAGTTGATGATGTCATCATGATGTCATCAATTGAAGCGAGACCTCCGAGTGTCATAATTGAGCAAATAGACAGTCGATCTTGGGGTTTTGATACGTTCCAAACACAATGGAGGCATCGGTTTCTCCAAATTATGAACTCGTCATGAGATATGAAAAGTGATATGGAATCTACGGTTTAAGATGGTTTCCTTTGTGTCCATGACAACATGAGTCATCAAATGCTTCCACATGCAGTCTTCCATGCTAAGCCAAATGTGAAGGCTTGTACATTTGCACCAACAGCTCCCCCTCAAGCCAAACATCTTGGCTTCCATTGCTTCATCATTCTTCTTGAATGTCCTGTAATCCAATCAATGTATTAAACCTGCAAAGCTTAGTACCATCAAGTGCTTTGGTTAACAAATCAGTACATTGCATGTCTGTAGATACATATGCAAGTTGAATCTCTTTGCTCAAGATCTTCTCTCCAACATTGTGATAGTGCACTTCTATATGCTTGGTTCTTGCATGGTAAATGGGATTGGTTGCAAGATGCAAAGAACTTGTGCTATCACCAAAGATCATAGTTGAATGAGTGTGAAGTCCCAAATCTGAGTAGAGTACTCTAATCCAAATAGCTTTTTGTGTAGCATTTGCTAGTCCCCTGTATTCAGCCTCTGTTGAAGATAGAGCAACAATTGGTTGCTTCTTTGAAGACCATGAGATGGGCTTATCACCTATAGAAGATAAATATCTAGAGGTACTTCTTCTATCATCCTTACATCCTACCCAATCTGCATGTGAGTATACCTTTATATCCAAATCTGATGTGTATGGGAAGTAAAGACCTTGGTTTTGAGTTCCTTTGAGATACTTCAAGATTACTTAAGTAGCTTCCAAGTGAGGTGTTCTATGTTTATGCATGAATTGACTCAGAACACTTACTCTATAACATATGTCAATCCTAGTTAAGGTTGCATAGTTTAGCTTTGATAACCTGCAATATCTTCAAGCGAATCACCTTCATGAGCACTCAATTTATGGTTTACCTCCATAAGAGTGCTTGCTACTTTTGCATTCTGCAAGTGGAACTTCTTCAACATGTCCTACACACATTTCCTTTGAGTGATGTAGATTCCAGAGTTAGTGTATACCAACTCAAGTCCAAGAAAGTATTTCAAAAACCCTAGGTCACTGATTTTGAACTTCTACATCCTCTGGCTTTTTATTTGTTTGATGCCATTGGCATCACTACCTGTAAGAATGATATCATCAACATATACACATAAATATATCATTTATGAGTTACTCCTCTTGACAAACAGAGAAGAATCTACCTTGCTCATCATGAATCCTTGGTCTTGAAGATAGGTTGTTAACCTATGGTCCCATGCCCTAGGTGCCTGCTTCAAACCATAAAGAGCTTTGTTCAATTTTCATACATGATTTACCTTGTTTGGGTCTTCATAGCTAGGAGGTTGAGCCATGTAAACCTTCTCTAAAATCGACCCATTGGGGAAAGCATCTTCACATCTAGTTGATACATATTCCAATTTCTGGATGCAGCTACACTTACCAATACTCTGATGGTTGGCATCTTAGCCATAGGTGAGAAAGTTTCCTCATAATCTACTCCTTGGGGTTGTGCAAAACCCTTAGCCACAAGCCTACCTTTATACCTATTTATGAGTTTCTTTTGATTTTGTAAATCCACTTAGAACCAATCACCTTCATTGATGCTTTCTTGGGTACTAGCTCCCAAGTGTCATTCTCTTGGAGTGCTTCTATTTCTTCATCCATAGCTTCCTTCCATTCTACTTTGGTACTTGTTTCTTCATATGAAGAAGTTTCTTCAAGTGATGAATCCTTAGTAAGATAAATAGAATGCTTAGTGACTAATGAGGTATCAGACCCATATCTGATTGGCTTCTTACTCTCTCTTTTTGATCTCCTTAAGGCTTGGTTGGATGACTCAAGTATGTCCTCCAACCTCTTCATCTTTGTATCAATTTGATAATAATATTCCAAAGCACTAAGGTGATCTATATGCATCCTTAGCAAGCAAAAAGTGTCTACTTACTATCCCTGAAGCTATCTTGGCAAGTGTAGATCAGGCTTTTGCAACACGAGGCTCATCTTTGGAGGTATCCACCATCTCTTCTCACAGTGGTATCAGAGCATAGGTGAATCAATATGGGAGATGGTTTTCCTTCTACCATTGAAAAATTGCATAGAAATAACTACCCAACTTAGTCCCTGAGGATGGAGGCCTACCTTCAACGAAGAAAACTATTTGGATACATATCTGAAGATCAATTCATGCCAACAATGAGAAGCAAAGAGCAACCATCACATGAAGAACAAGAGAGGCTTAAAACTTGGTGTCCAACGGATGCACTAACCAGGTCCTATATTCTAAACTCAATTTCTGATTTCCTCTTACCTCATGTGAAAGGATGCAAGATCTCAAGAGAGACCTTGAATGCACTTGTTGCCTTCTTCTCTTCAAACACTAGAGCTAGGAAGAGCCATATATGGATGGAGTTCATTACCTTGAAGAAACATCCCAAGCAAAGTGTGATTGATTATTGTTGGAAGAGATGGATGGATACCTCAAGGAAGTGAGGTGGTACTACTAAAACCTGCTTTGTACCAGCCTTGATGCTCTTCAGAGTTATAAAGTAGGCCCTTTTAGCTTGCAAATGACACCAAGAAAGTACCTATCTACTTTGGAATTGATACTTGAAACAATTAATCCAAAACAAACTAGTTCAAGAATAACTAGTGTTCAAAAACTTGTTATTTTAGTCCATACACCTACAGGTGTTTTTACTCAGAGCTCACAGCACAGTAATAATTGGCAAAATTCCTTTTGGGTGAATTCAATTAGCTTAGATAGCTAATGATTGCAAGTGGAATCATTTAAAATGATCAACTATGCTCTAAGAAATAACTTTAGCAAATCCGATCTTACCCCCGATATTTTAGGGAACAACCAGTAGATGACCAGTGAGCAATTCGAAGGTGGCTTCTCCCTAATGAATGAACCAAATGCCTTGAATTTTTTATAGCACAAAGTAGACTTCAAGCTAGTTCCAAGAAGCCAAAGGTTTTGTAAAAGGGTTGAGTATTCACTGAGGTATGACCAGAAGAAGTTGACTATTCTGATTAGTTATAGCAGAGAAGTATGCACAGATGTTCAATGAGCTATAGGTGTTATAGAACATAATTGTACAAAGTCATTGGCATTGTAATGATCCTCAATACTGATGAATTGAGTGAGCTATATTGTGAGCTACTTAAGTTCTACAAGTGGTCAAAGAGTGAGCTTTGAATGAGGCACACACCACGAGATTTTACAAAGTCTTTTATATGTGTTACCTCTAAGCTTGAATTTTGAATTAAGACTTTGGCTCCAATCAAAAAGTGACTCAACTGATTTAGGAGATATTCCCTCAACTTGAAGTCATAGCTCATATTCTTCCTAACTCCACAAGTTATAAGATTTTACAAGATTCTCCAAAGAATTAATGTTTTACAATGGTAAATGATCAAGTAGTTACAAGTTATGGTTCACATGAATCATCAAGTGCTAGTTCCACACAATGTCTTCCATGCTAAGCCAAATGTGTAGGCTTGAACATTCGCACCAACAGCCCCCCCTCAAGACAAACATCTTGGATTGCATTGCTTCATCAATCTTCTTGAATATCATGTAATCCAATCATGGTTTTAAACCTACAAATCTTAGTACCATCAAGTGCTTCGGTTAACAAATCAGCATATTTCATATTTGTAGATACATATGCTAGTTGGATCTCTTCGTTCAAGAGTTTCTCTCTAACATAGTGATAGAACATAAAAAATAATGGACTTGGAACAATTAGGAAAAACGAGGCTGAAAGCAGCAGGAGGCATATATGCAACAAAGAAATGGGGTTGGATGCAACATGCAAAGAACTAGTGTTATCACCAAAGATCATTGGTGAATGAGTGTGAAGTCCCAAATCTGAGTAGAGAAACTTAATCCAAATAGCTTCTTGTGTAGCATTTGTTAATCCCCTATATTCAGCCTCTGTTGAAGATGGAGCAACAGTTGGATGCTTCTTAGAAGACCATGAGATGGGTTTATCACCTACAAAAGATAAATAGCTAGAAGTACTTCTTCTATCATCCTTACATCTGCCTAGTCTGCATCTGATTACAACTTTATGTCCAAATGTGATGTGTATGAGAAGTAAAGACCTTGATTTTGAGTACCTTTGAGGTACTTCAAAACTTTTTTAGTAGCTTCCAAGTGAGATGCTCTAGGTTTATGCATGAATTGGCTCACAACACTTACTCCATAACATATGTCAATTCTTGTTAATGATGCATAGTTTAGACTCCCAACTATGCTTTGATAACCTACAATGTCTTCAAGAAAATCACCTTCATGAGCACTCAATTTATGATTTACCTCCATAGGGGTGCTAGCTACTTTTGCATCCTCCAAGTGGAACTTCTTCAACATGTCCTGCACATATTTCCTTTGAGTGTAGATTCTAGAGTTAGTGTATACCAACTCAAGTCCAATAAAGTATTTCAGAAAACTAGGTCACTGATCTTAAACTCCTGCATCATCTAGTTTTCTATTTGTTTGATGCCATTGGCATCACTACCTGTAAGAATGTTGTCATCCACATATACACAATATATCACTTCTGAGTTACTCCTCTTGATAAATAGAGAAAAATTTGCCTTGCTCATCATGACTCCTTGGTCTTGAAGATAGGTTGATAGCCTATGGCTCCATGCCCTAGGTGCTTGCTTCAAACCATAAAGACCTTTCTTTAATTTGCATACATGATTTACCTTGCTTGGATCTTCATACCCAAGAGGTTAAGCCATGTAAACCTCCTCTGAAATCCACCCATTGAGAAAAGCATTTTTCACGTCTAGTTGATACATATTCCAATTTCTAGATACAGCTACACTTACCAATACTCTCATGGTTGGCATCTTAGCCACTGGTGAAAAGGTTTCTTCATAGTCTACTCCATGGGTTTGTGCAAAAACCTTAGCCACAAGCCTAGCTTTGTACCTATTTATGGATCCATCTGAGTTCCTTTAGATTTTATAAATCCACCTAGAACCAATTACCTTCATTTATGCTTTCTTGGGTACTAGCTCCTAAGTATCATTCTCTTGGAGTGCTTCTATTTCTTCATCCATAGCCTCCTTCCATTCTACTTTGGTACTTGCTTCTTCATATGAAGAAGGTTCTTCAAGTGATGAATCCTTGGCAAGATAAATAGAAGGCTTAGTGACTAATGAAGTATCATACCCATATCTGATTGGCTTCTTACTCTCTCTTTGTGATCTCCTTAAGGCTTGGTTGGATGACTCAGGTATGTCCTCCAACCTCTTCATCTGGACCTTGCCTTTTGATTTCCATGCTCTAAACTCTTCCAAGTTGATGGTGTCCTCATCATCTGATTTGATTTCTTCAATTGTGCTTGGCTCCTCCTTGGTGAGGCTTGGAAATTCTTCTTCCAAGTCATATGGAAATTTGACCTTCCTGCACTCACTTTCAACCCAAGAGTCATTCTCATCAACCCCAACATCTCTGCTAACCATAAATCCTTTGTTGAATGGATTATAAAGCCTGTACCCCTTTTGATTTATATCATACCCTATGAAGACACATTTCTCTGCCTTAGGGTCTAACTTACCTCTTCTTTGAGATGGAACATGCACATAAGCAACACAAACAAATATTCTGCAATCTTCAAGTCATGGTCTCCTGCCATTCCATGCCTCATAGGGGTTCATCCCATCAAGGGACTTAGAAGGTAACCTGTTAGTAAGATAAGTGGCAATAGAAACAGCCTCTACCTAGAAGTAATTAGGCAACTTCTTTTCATTTAGCATAGATCAAGCTGCTTCCACAATCAATCTGTTCCTCCTCTCTCGTACTTCATTTTGCTCAGGATTATATCTAGTTGTGATCTCTCTCTTGATACCTCTGTCCTGCAAAAATGCATCAAACTCATTGAAGAAGAACTCGCCTCCTCCATCTAACATTATCCTCTTTAAACTATTTCCTATGTGATTTTCCACAAGTGCAAGATACTTTTTGAAACAATTGAACACTTCATCCTTATGTTTCATGAAATACAATACAGTCCACCTACTGAAATCCTCAATAATGTTGTGGTCGATGCGGCAAAGGCTCGAACCTCGTCAAGCCTACGGAATTCGCCGCGCCACCGAAAAGTTGCTAAGCTAGAGCGATATTAGAACACCTCCATAATCAACAGCAGCTTAGCAAGCTTACTATCACTCAAACATATAAGACTGTATTTTGAATTTACTAAAATTCAACCGGAACTTCACCGGACTGTCACTAGACTGTCACCGAAATTATACCGGAATCAACTGCGATTCTGTTTGTAATTACTTCAAGTGTATATAGATAAAGTAAGGAAGTGATACGTGTACTTCCTTCACTGAATGAACTCTTTCTGAAGTTTAAAGAAAAACTTCACCAGTTCAGAATGCCTCTTTCCGGTCAGACTTTGTACTATGTGTACATATCCATTTCGCTGAAATCTTTGATGAACTGATAGTAGAGATGTCTAGCTACAAGATAAGCTATCTCTCATACAAAACTTTAATTTATTCTGTGAGATATACTTCGTTGTTCTATCGGAAAACACGTTTACTGAAAGAACTGTAACTGACCGAAAAATGCGTTTACTGAGAAAACTGTAACTGTCCGAAAAATGTGTTTACTGAGACAACTATAATTGACCGAAACATTCGTTTATTGGGAGAACTGCAACTTTTAAAACACAAAAATATTCAGATTTCTTCACATATGAAGAATGCGCGCAAAAACTTCCACATGAACATGTGTTTTCTATTAGAGAAGATGTGTATAAAACTAGCTTGGCCTCTTCTTGCTCAAGCTATAGAAACTCTCCTACACTGAGTAGTTTCTTCTTACCATCTCTCTCAGATCAATACCTGACATTTCAGGTTCCTGTTATTCATCTTTACATATGCAATCTCTGGCGTCTTCTAAACCTATTCTTGATTTCTATATGCGCTCTATTCAAATGACGCGCTCTACTCACGCACTTTCTTGCTCTCTCTTGCTTGCGCTCTTTTTCTATTCTCGTCTCTCTTTATATACAGTTTTAATCCAGTGTAACAAACTCTAACAAACTTTAATTCTGGAAGATTCTACGTTGTACATTACGGTCGTGAATTTGTCCCTTCACTAAGGCTTTGAATTTTTGAATACTTTGATTCTGCTTCTCTTTATCTTTCTTTGTCTTTATGTCTGTCTGTATGTCAAATTTGTGAGTGATTCTTCAACAGCTCCCCCTCAATCACTAATTTGACTCTTCCTGTCTTTCATATATTTTCCTTTCTTTTATACCTGCCATTTCTTTGAATCTGCTTGTCTTTGTTCCATCGAAGCTCTTTGTCAAAATATCTGCAATCTGATCTTTTGTCGGAGTGTATACTATTTCTATCTCCTTCTCCATTACATTTTCCCTCAGGAAATGATACTGAATCTCTATGTGCTTTGTTCTTGCATGAAATACTGGATTTGCTGCAAGATACAACGAGCTCATATTATCTCCATGTATGATAGGTATACCTTGATCAATACCCATGCTTTTGAACAAGGTCTCCATCCATATCACTTCTTTAGCTGCTTCTACAAGTCCTTTGTTTTCTGCTTCTGTTGACGATAAAGCCACTGTGTGTTGTTTCTTCGAACACCAGCTTACTAGCTTATCTCCTAGGTATATCATATACCCATGTGTTGATTTTCTGTCATCTTGAATTCCTGCCTAGTTTGAGTCACTGAATGCTCTCAACTTTATATCTGACGTAAAAGGATAATATAATCCTTCCTTTATAGTTCTTTTGATATATCTAAGAACTCTTTGTCCTGCAACCCAATGTTGATCCTTCGGACAATGCATGAACTGTGAGAGAACTCCCACTGCATAACTAAGATCCGGTCGTGTTAGTGTAGCATAAATTAGACTTCCCACTAACGACTGATACTTTCTCAGATCTTTAAACTCTGCACCACTATATTTGTTGAGTTTATGATTTACTTCAAGCAGTGTTGAAGCTTCTCTGCAATTCTCCATATTAAACTTCTTCAGTAAGTTTAGGAGATACTTTTCTTGCATAACATATACACCATGATCTGTGTATGTGATTTCCATTCCAAGAAAGTATGATAACTTTCCTAGATCACTGATCTTAAACTTCTTTTCAAGCAATCTCTTTACTTCTTTAATTCCTTCATCTGATGTCCCTGTGATTATAATGTCATCTACATAAATACAAATGTAGATCATACCTTCTTCTGTTCTCTTGATGAGTAGACTTGCATCTGCCTTCGAACTTTGATCTCCAAGTTCATTGAGAAATTTCACAAGCCTGTAATTCCAAGCTCTTGGAGCTTGCTTCAGTCCATAAAGTGCTTTTCTTAATCTGCAAACAAAATTTGGGTATCTAGAACTTACAAATCCTTCAGGTTGTTCCATATAGACTTCATCTGATATATATCCATTCAGAAATGCATTCTTGATATCTAGGTGACTTAGCTTCCATCCTTTTGATGCTGCTATAGCAATCACTCTCCTTATGGTTGACATCCTTGCCACCGGACTAAACGTCTCATCATAATCTATGCCATGCGTTTGAGCATAGCCCTTGACAACCAGTCTAGCTTTGTATCTGGCTATCCTTCCATCTGCAAGTTTCTTAACCTTGAAAACCCATTTATTTCCAATTACTTTCTTACCATTTGGTTTAGGAACAAGTTCCCATGTCTTGTTCTCTTCCAGTGTGCTAAACTCTTCTTCCATTGCTTCTTCCCATTGCTTCTTGCCTTTAGCTTCATCATAATTCTGAGGTTCTTCATCATCTTTGACCATATATGCATAATTTTTCTGAGTTATATACGAAGTATCATAGGAATACCTTTCTGGTTGTCTTCTAGTCCTGCTTGACCTTCTTGGTTCACCTTCTTCATAAGTGTCTGAATAGACTTCTTCATCAAGTATAGGAATTTCTTCATTCCTTCTTGTTAATCCATTTCTGGACGTACTTGCTTGCATATAGTCTTCATCTCTATTCACCTGCACAATTGATTTCCCTTTCTCTTTCCTTCTTACCTCTTCTTCAAATTCTTCCGTTGTATGACTTTGATCTGCATACCAGCTTTTCTGTTCATCAAATGTAACATCTCTGGAAACAGTAAACTGTTTTGTTAGAGGACTCCATAACCTGTAACCCATCTGCTTTTCATCATATCCGACAAACACATATTTCTCTACTTTTGGTTCAAGCTTATGTCTGAGTTGTGATGGTATATAAGCATAAGCTACTGATCCAAACACTTTGCAATGATCAAGTGTTGGTTTCTTGCCGCACCAAGCTTCATAAGGGGTCATTCCATCTAAAGCTGTACACGGTAATCTGTTTACCAAGTATGTAGCTGTATTTACAGCTTCAGCCCAAAGATAATTTGGACAATCCTTTTCTTTGAGCATAGCTCATGCAAACTCAACTAGAGTTCGGTTCCTTCTTTCCGCTACACCATTTTGTTGTGGTGTATACATGCAGGTTATTTCTCTCTTAATACCTGCATTCCAAAGATAATCATTGAACTCTCGGGAGAAGTATTCTCCCCCTCCATCAGACCTTAGTCTCTTAAGCTTTCGACCTGTGAGTCTTTCAGCATATGCATGAAAATGCTTGAATGTTTCAAATACTTCTGATCTTTCCTTCAAAAAATATAACGTTATCCATCTTGCAACATCATCAATGAATAAAACATAATACCTTGAGCCGTTGATTGATCCTTCTTTTGTTGGACCCCATACATTTGTATGAATGAGTTCAAGTACTCCATCATGTTTGAATCCTTTCTTTTGGAAAGGTAACCTATGGGCTTTTCCCATCTGACATGCTTCGCACTTATGAATCATATGTTGGTTCTGTACATTTGGTAATCCCAGTACTGACTAATTTGAAATCATAGCTTTAATTCCTCTTTCATTAAAATGACCTAATCTCTTATGCCAGAGATCAAGTTCTGTAATCACCTTTTCACCATGTGTGAGCAACGCCTGACCAATGTTCCCTTGTACTCTTAAAGTAAAGAGTCTACCTTCTTTCTTACCAGAGACGATTTGATGATATCCATTCTCGTGATCTTCTACAAATACTCCTTCATTTGTAAGTCTGACCTGAAAACCTTTCTCAACTATCTGTCCCACGCTAATCAAATTCTTAGGTATTTGTCGGAACATACAAAACATTGGTTAGCAAATCTGCTCCACTCTTACATTTCACTTTTCCAATTGAATGTACACTATGTCTTGTATTGTCACCTGTTTGAACAGTATGACTGGAACTACCTTTTTCCAATTCTGACATCAGTTCTATATTTCTTGACAAATGATTAGAACATCCAGAATCAATGTAGAATACCTTTAGATCTTCGTTATGTGATGTGCCAATAGTGTTCATCATCAATGATGTATGACTTTCATTCTGTGTGTCATTTGCGTAGTTGTTGTAGGTGGTGTTGTAGGATTGATTCTGTCCCCAACTTCTTGCTCCACCTCTACCATAGCCTCCTCTTTGATTCTGTCTACCTCTTTGAAAATTACTCTGATATCTTTCGCTTCTGCCTCTGCTATTACTGTTCTGATTTTGATTTGATCCTTGTTGATTGTGCCAACAATCATGAGCCAGATGATTACTAAATCCACAAATCCAGCAAGCCTTCTTGTTGATATTCTGACTACCTCTTCCTCTTCCAAAACCTCTTGCTCTTCCTCTGTCGGTGCCTTTACCTCTTGCATAATAAGCCTGAGAACTCGACTCTTCTTCATCTTTTGACTTACCTTTATCTCCTTTCTTCTTGTTCTTCATGTACATTGCAGAGCTTTGTCCTTTATCTCCATCTCCTTTCACGTCTTGCTCATATGTGAGCATCAAACCAAGCAACTGATTTAAATCTGGTACAAAATGATTTAAAGACAATTCAGTTGAGAGTATGAAAGGTTTCCACCTTTCATCTCCTCTCAAGCCTGTGAGCACTTGCGCTATCAATCTGTGATCTTTGATATCTTCATTTATGGATCCAAGACTATCTGCTAGATCCTTCATCTTAGTAACATAGTCACTAATGATTTGATTCGACTTCTTTTTAAACATTGTGAATTCGGACCATAAGCTAGCCTTCCTAGCTTTCGTAGTATTTTGGAAATGATCTTCCAACGCACTCCATATGTCCTCCGCTTTCTCCAAACCTCTAATGTGCGGTAGTAGATGGTCTGTAACGGTATTATAAATGTAAGCTCTTGCCGTTGCATCTTTCTTCTGCCACAGCTTCAAGGCTTCTAATTCTTCTTCCTTTGGTTGTCTAATGTCTTCAAAAGTCGGCTCTTTTCTTCTCCGGTCACATACATCATTAAGTCCTTACTCATAAGTAAGGCTTCTATGCGCATTACCCATGCGGGATAATTATCTCTGTCCAATTTGTCAATTGAAACATGATCTGCCATGATCTTCTTGTTTTTGTTTCTTCTGGTGAGTGTATCATTAAAGAATTTTACCGTTTGTAAACCTTTACCTTGAAAATGACTTCGGAATACTTCTTGATATTGTTTGCTGTTGATCTCCTTAGCATTCACCTTTCTTTATAAGGTTCTTTGAATTCTCTTGTATCTTCACTTCTGTTTGCTTTTTGCTCTGATACCATTGTTGTGGTCGACGCGGCAAAGGCTCGAACCTCGTCAAGCCTGCGGAATTCACCGTGCCACCAAAAATTTGCTAAGCTAGAGCGATATTAGAACACCTCCATAATCAATAGTAGCTTAGCAAGGTTACTGTCACTCAAACATATAAGACTGTATTTTGAATTTACTAAAATTCAACCGCAACTTCACCGGACTGTCACCAGATGGTCACCGAAATTATACCAGAATCTTATCGGAATCAACTGCGATTCTGTTTGTAATTACTTCAAGCGTATATAGATAAAGTAAGGAAGTGATACGTGTACTTCCTTCACTGAATGAACTCTTTCTGAAGTTTAAGGAAAAACTTCACCAGTTCAGAATGCCTCTTTCCAGTCAGACTTTGTACTATGTGTACATATCCATTTCACCGAAATCTTTGATGAACTGATAGTAGAGATGTCTAGCTACAAGATAAGCTATCTCTCATATAAAACTTTAATTTATTCTGCGAGATATACTTCGTTGTTCTATCGGAAAACACATTTACTGAAAGAACTATAACTGACCGAAAAATGCGTTTACTGAGAAAACTGTAACTGTCCGAAAATGCGTTTACTGAGACAATTGTAATTGACCGAAACATTCGTTTACTGAGAGAACTGCAACTGTTAACTAGCTTTATACCATAACACGAAAATATTCAGATTTCTTCACATACGAAGAATGCGTGCAAAAACTTCCACATGAACATGTGTTTTCTATTAAAGACGATGTGTACAAAACTAGCTTGGCCTCTTCTTGCTCAAGCTATAGAAACTCTCCTACACTGAGTAGTTTCTTCTTACCATCTCTCTCAGATGAATACCTGACATTTCAGGTTCCTGTTATTCATCTTTACATATGTGATCTCTGGCGTCTTCTAAACCTATTCTTGATTTCTATATGCGCTCTATTCAAAGGACGCGCTCAACTCATGCAGTTTCTTGCTCTCTCTTGCTTGCGCTCTTTTTCTGTTCTCGTCTCTCTTTATATACAGTTTTGATCCGGTGTAGCAAACTCTAACAAACTTTAATTCTAGGAGATTCTACGTTGTACATTATGGTCGTGAATTTGTCCCTTCACTAAGGCTTTGATTTTTTGAATACTTTGATTCTGCTTCTCTTTATCTTTCTTTGTCTTTATGTCTGTCTGTATGTCAAATTCGTGAGTGATTCTTCAACAAATAAATGACACATAGTACCTTGAGCCTAAAATTGAAGGGCTATTGCTTGGTCCCCACACATCTATGTGCAGAAGTTCCAAATAATCCTCATGCATATAGCCTTTCTTTGTAAAGGGTAACCTGTGTGATTTACCAAACTGACATGCACCACATTTATAGATCATATGTTGCTTGGATACATTAGGTATCCCAAGTACACATTGATCTCTACATAACTTCTTCAATGTTCTCTCACCAATGTGTCCTAGTCTTTTGTGCCATATCTCTAACTTAGACAAGGTTTGATCCTTATAATTATAAAGTGCAATGTTTCTTTTGTCCTCAAGCTCAAATGTAAACAATCTACTTGTTTTCTCTCCCTTTGAAATTCTCCTGACTCCATGTTGGGGGTCCTCCACAAAGGCTCCAAATTTATTGAAGCTAACCTGCAAACCCTTTTTCACTATTTTTCCAACACTCATCAAATTATTTGTGATAGTAGGTACATAGAACTCTCATCAACACATTCCTATTCCCATTAGAAGTTTTGACATTTCCTACCTTGACAACTGAGTGCTTGGTATCATTAGCTGTCTACACTTGGTGCTTTCCCTTGGGCTCTTCAAGATCAGAAAGGAGAGCTTTATTGCCTGCTACATGTTTTGAACAACCAGAGTCAATATAGAAGAGGTGCTCATCATTCATACCTTGTTTTGAGGTCATGTTCATAATGAGAAGAGAATCCTCTTGATCCTTTGTATAGTTATTGAAGTCTTTTCTTGATTTGTATCCACCTTGATAATTGTTGTTGTAGCCATGGTTGTAACCTTGATTATGATTGAATCTTCCTCTTGGTTGTGAGTAGCCATATCTTTGGAATCCTCTTTCTCTCTAGTTCTTGAAGTTCCTATAGCACTCATCTATTTTGTGATTAGAGAGTCCATATATATTGCATGGGGAAGAGTTGAAAGGTCTCCCCCTACCTTGCTTACATCCTATGCCCCTTCCTCTTGAATTCCTACCTCTCCCTGCATAGTTAGCTTGAGAAGTAGGGCCTTCATCTTCAAACTTCTTGCTCTTTCCTTTATCCTTAGACTTTCCTTTATCTGTATAGAGGGTAGAAGAATTGTTACCTCTTTATGGTTCACCATTTTTGTTGAGCTTGGCCTCATGGGTGAAGAGTTTCCCCATGAGTGTGGTTAGATCAGGGATTTGCATATCCATATAAAGATCCATTATAGTTGTGAAGGATTCCCACTTATCATCTGTCTTGATGCCATTGATTATCTGTCTCACTATTTGCTCATCTTCAATCCCCTCTCCTATGCTTGCCAACTTATTCGCGACATCCTTCACCTTGGTCACATACTCTGAAACATTCTACTTAGCTTGCTTCTTTTGAGTAGTAAACTCCATCCACAATTGATTTTTCCTAGCACTTGTATTGGAAGAAAAGTATAAAGATAGAGTATCCCAAGTCTCTTGGGAAGTTTTGCAATTCCTAATACAAGGAAGAAGGAAGTTAGAGATAGAGTTAAGTAGATATGACCTGGCTAAAGCATCTTTGGCACACCATGACTTGAGTCTTTCTTGCTCCTCTCTTGTAGGTTGATCTTTGCTTCTAAATGTGGGCATCTCCTCATCTCCTGATATGTATCCATAGAGACTTCTTCCTTGTAGATAGGTTTTCATCCTCAAAGACCATGTTGGATAATTATTCTTGTCCAATTTGTCAATGAAAGAAGGGAAACCATCTCCCATTTTACATCAGCTTGCTCTGATACCATTGTTGGAAGAGATGGATGGATACATCAAGGAAGTGAGGTGGAACTACTAAAACCTGCTTTGTACCAGCCTTGATGGACTTTAGAGTTATAAAGAAGGTCCTTTTAGCTTCCAAATGACACCAAGAAAGTACCTATGTACTTTGGAATTGATAATTGAAACAATTAATCCAAAACAGACTAGTTCAAGAATAACTAGTGTTGAAAAACTTGCTATTTTAGTCCATACACGTGCTGGTTTTTTTACTCAGAGCTCACAACACAATAACATTTGGCAAAAATTCCTTTTGGGGGAATTCAATTAGCTTATATAGCTAATGATTGCAAGTGGAATCATTTAAAATGATCAACTATGCTCTAAGAATTCAAGCTAGTCCGATAAGCCAAAGGTTTTGTAAATTGGTTGAGTATTCACTCAGATATGAGTAGAAGAAGTAGACTGTTCTGAGTAGTCATAGCAGAGAAGTAGACAGAGATGTTCAATGAGCTATATGTATTATAGAACATAATTGTACAGATTCATTGGCATTGTAATGATGCTCAAGAATGATGAATTGAGTGAGCTATATTGTGAGCTACTCAAGTTCTGCAAGTGATCAAAGAGTGAGCTCTAAATGAGGCACACATCAAGAGATTTCACAAAGTCTTTTACATGTGTTACTTCTAAGTTTGAATTTTGAATTAAAACTTTGGCTCCAACTGATTGAGGAGATATTCCCTCAACTTGAAGTCGTAGCTAATATTCTTCCTAACTCCACGAGTTATAAGCTTTTACAAGATTCTCCAAAGAATTAATGTTTTACAATGGTAAATGATCAAGTAGTTACAAGCTATAGTTCACATGAATCATCAAGTGCTAGTTCCACACAATTTCTTCCGTGCTAAGCCAAATGTGTATGCTTGAACATTTGCACCAATAATTATGTCACCAAGATGAAGGAAATTTCTAATCAATTGGGAAGCATTGGAGAGGTGACTGAAGAGGATCAAATAAGGCAAATCATCAATGGCATGAAAGTTGGTAACAAGTGGGAATCATTCACAACTACCATGGACCTATACATGGACATGCAAGTATGTGATCCCAAGACCTTGATGGGTCAACTCTTCACACATGAAGCAAAGATACACAAGAATGGTGAATCTTCAAGAGGTAATCAAACTTTTGCCTTATACTCTGATAGAGCTAAAGCTAAGGATAAGTCAAAGACTAAGAAGAATGAAGATGAAGGTAGCTCTTTCCAAGCCAACTTCACAGGTAGAGGAAGAGCTAGAGGAAGAGGCAGAGGAGGAAAGCAAGGCAAGGGGAGACCCCAAACATCTCAACCTTATAATATATGTGGTTATTCTAATCACACCACTAAAGAGTGTTATAGGAATCCAAGAAATTCTAGAGGAAGAGGTTTCAATAGAGGTGGCTATGGATCAAATAGAGGCAGATACAATGGAGGATATAACAATAACTACTACAACAACTGTTAGAGTATGATCAATGTCTACCCCTCATGATTGTATGCACATTTTGTAAGGCCCCCTTTATGAGGAGAAGCCAAGCGTGCATTACCCAATTGATGGGAATCCCAACTTGAATGTTGAATGCTGGCCCCCTGGCTGGGGGGTCCCAGGGGGCCAGCGGGCCCCCTGGTGGGGGTCCGGGGGCAGCGCCCCCGGCGCGACGGTAAAGGGAATATTCCATGGAATATTCCCTGTCAGAGTCAGAAATCATTTATATTTGTTAGGTCGGTTCAACCAGTCTAAGCCGTGTATGGCAATTACGCGGGTGGTGGCCGCCCACGCTCTACCGCCCATGTATAGCCGTCCATGGCAGGCCACCCATGATCCTATATATACATGACTTCTGCACTACCTAAGACATTGAGTTGAGCCAGCATACCTCTACCTTGTATCTCCCTATCTAGAGTTGTCTAGATCACCATTTAAGCTCTACCTTGAGAGCGCACGGGTGGACAACGCCCTCATCTTTGTACTTGCTGCTAGTAGAAAATTGTTGAGATTCTCCTATATCTGTTATCTTCTCTGCTATTGCTCCTATGTTATATTGCGTAACTATTGTCTTACAACAACAATAACAATTATCAAAGTGGATTCAGAGGAAGGAAGGATTACAATAACTACACTGAAGACCAAATCCAAGAAGACTCGCTACTTCTCATGAACCTATCATTGAAGCAGGGTAAGGATGATGATCATGTCTTTTATACTGATTCAAGATGCTCCAATCATGTATCAAGAAATGTAGCATTGCTCTTTGACTTAGAAGATCCCAAGAATAAACATGAAGTTCAGACAGGTGATGATACAAGGCATTCAGCAGAAAAGATAGGTAATTTCAAGGCATTAGATGGAAATATCAATCCTTTAAGAAAGGTATTGTATGTACGTACAATAACAAAAAACTTGATAAGTGTTGGACAAATTGTGGAGAAAGGAGTGTAGGTTAGGTTTAAAAGACATGGAGCATATGTGGAAGACCCCAAGCAAGGATTTATAAGAATAGCTAAAGGAGATACGATAGGAAGACTCTTCATCTTTGAAGTGGAAGACACCAAGAACATAGCATTTTTTTAGCTATGGATCTCAAACACTCTCTGAATTGGAGGTATGGCATAAAAGGCTTGCTCACATTGGTGAAAGAACCTTGAAACAAATATGCAAGGATCAAAGTGTACTTGGATTGCCCAACATCACAAAGCAACTTATGATCTACAAGTGTGGAGCTTGTCAATTTGGCAAATCACATAGACAACCTTTCAATAGGAAAGGCTATATCCATCCAGAGCTATTGGATCTTGTACACACAGATGTGTGGGGTCCAAACAAAGAATCTTCTATCTCAGGCTCAAGATATTATGTATATTTTATTGATGATTATAGTAGGTGGACAATTTTGTACTTTATGAAGCATAAAGATAAGTTTTTCAATTGTTTCAAAAGGTATCTTGCTCTTGTAGAGAACCAAATAGGTAAATGTCTCAAAAGACTCAGATTTGATGGTGATGGAGAATATTTCTCAAATGAATTTGATGCTTTCTTACAAGAAATAGGCATCAAAAGAGAGGTAACTACAAGATACACACATGAACTCAATGGAGTAGCTGAAAGGAGCAACAGGACTATAGTAGAAGCAGCTAGATCTATGCTAAAAGAAAAAGGTCTACCTAATTATCTTTGGGCAAAGGCTGTATCAAAATCCACATACCTTATTAATAAACTTCCATCAAAATCTTTTGAAGGTATGACTCCTTAAGAAATGTGGAATGGAAAAAGACCTAGCTTAGACCATTGCAAAATCTTTGGATGTCTAGCTTATGCTCATATTCCTTCTCAAGTAAGAGGGAAATTGGATCCCAAGGCAGACAAGTGTGTCTTTATTGGTTATTATCAAAATAAAAAAGGATACAAATTGTATAATCCCACCAAAAAAAAGGATTCTTAGTTAGTAGGGATGTAGCCTTTGATGAAAATAAATCTTGGTTTGATGACGACAAAAAAGTGAAGCTACCCTATGAGTTGGAAGAAGATTTTCCATCTCTTCTAACAAAGGAACCAAAGCATCTTCAAGATAGTGATTTTGAAGGTGACATGACATAGTTGGAGAAATTAAAGCTATGGAAGAACAAAGGGAAAGCTAAGGTGCAAGACCTACCTCAAGGATCAGAAAGCTCTCTTCAACCAATTAGAAGGTCAATAAGAAAAAAGAAGAACTATAAAAGATATGGATTTGACACCTCTTTAGTCATAAAGCACTCAATCTATATGGCTAAGGACTTCAAAAATGAAGAACCAACATCTTATGAAGAAGCTCAAAGCAAGAAGGAGTGGAGAGAAGCAATGGATGAAGAAATGGAAGCTCTCATGGACAATGATACACGGGAACTTGTCCCTAGAAAACCATCAATGAAGATAATTGGATCAAGGTGGATTTATGAATTTAAAAGAAATCTAGATGGTAGTATTAATAGACACAAGGCAAGGTTAGTAGCCAAGAGGTTTGCTCAAACCCATGGGATAGACTATGAAGAGACCTTCTCACATGTAGCTAAAATGCCTACCATTAGAGTATTTCTTAGCATTACTGCATCTAGGAATTGGAAGCTATACCAATTAGATGTAAAAAATGCATTTCTCAATGAATGGATTTCAGAAGACGCTTATATGGCATAACCACTAGGTTATGAAGATGCGCATCATCCAAGTCATGTGTGCAAATTGAAAAAGGCTTTGTATGGTTTGAAGCAAGCTCCAAGAGCTTGGAATCACATAGTAGTGACCTACTTGCAAGATCAAGGATCCAAGGCTAGCAAAGCAGATACATCCTTATTCATCAAGAAGAATGGATCAAAAGTTATTTATCTTTGTGTGTATGTTGATGACATTATAATTATAGGGAATGACATCACTGGAATCAAATAGGTAAAGTCTAAAATGAAGGATGAATTTAAGATCAATGAGCTCGGACAACTCACTTACTTTCTTGTACTTGAACTTGTCTATACAAATTCTGGTATATATATCAGTCAAAGGAAGTATGTACATGACATGCTTTCTAAGTTTAAAATGGATAATACTAAGTGTGCAGGTACACCCATGGAGTTGAACGAGGAGAACTCATTGAAGACATCACAAGTTATCAAAGCTTGGTAGGAAGCTTGAACAATGCAACTTTCAAAAGGGTGGACATATGCGATAGTGTTAGCATACTCAGTCAATTCATGCACAAACCAAGGAAGCCACACATGGAAGTAGCCAAGAGAGTGATAAAATACTTGAAGGGTACCATCAATGAAGGGAATTTTCTACCCCTTCACTTCAGAAATTGATCTCAAAATTTACTCAGATTCAGATTGGGTTGGATCAAAGGATGATAGGAAGAGTACATCAGGTTATTTATCCTTTGCATCTTCAAAGCTCATCTCATGGTCTTCAAAGAAGCAACCAATCATCTACTAAGGTTGAATACAGAGGTTTGGCCAATTCAACACAAGAAGTAATGTGGTTGAAAGGTCTATACTCAGATTTGGGGTTACATACTCTAACTCCTCACATCTTTGGTGATAACACAAGCTCACTTCACATATTAGCTAATCATGTCTACCATGCTAGAACAAAGCATATTAAAATATTCAATTATCCTATGTGTCTACTAATCTTCAATGTGTAGACATGTTGACAAAACCTTTGGATGGTACCAAGCTAAGCAGACTCAAGGGCATGATTGGATTGTTGGAAATCAAGGAAGAAAGAAGAATCAAGCATGCTAGGCTTGAGAGGGAGCTATTTGTTCATTTTCATCCAAGCCTAGTGCTTGACTAATCCTTAGTATAAAAATATTTATAAGTCTCTCAATGAGAGAAAGCATAGAAACTATCTCTTGTAAAAGTTGAAGTTTGACCACATTAAAAGTAAAAGGTTCTTGAAGAATCACATGACTTTGTTTGGCACAAATCACAAGAATAGTTAGGAGAGAACGATCAACCAAAAATTCCTCTAACTTAACTCCAAATTTTGAATTCAAAATCGCTTATATATACACATGAGAAGAGTTACGATTTAGAGCAGACTTTGGAGCTTCACTCTGATGGGATTTTGACCAAGCATCATACTATTTGTAATGCACACATTGTTCATCCTTCCCAAGCTTCATCTCCAATCAAATCATGTACCATATGTGCAATAAAGATTGATATTTCAACTATATCTTGGAGTACTCTTCAACTACTATTGCAAGTCAATTTTATAATTTTTAGTCAACTTTGATCTTTGATTTCTCTATGTATACTTAGTCTTTTGATGAGATTTAACTTTTTTTAGGTAAAGTGTTAAGTCACTTTGCATCATGTCAATTTTCATCATCATTGGTTCAACACTCTATGAGCTACATCTATTTGAAGTGACCTATGTATGTAGGCAGATATTCCCTGAAATGTCAGGATGACACGCCAATGTTCCTAAATTAAATTCTTTCAGTGTGCTTCATCAAAATTCATCAAATTTTTTGCTTTATATTCATTATATGTCTAATCTAAATTGTGCAAAATATAGCTGGACAATTCTCAGTAGGATGTGAGCTATGAGTGTAATTCCAAAGAACACCTCATCCCAAAATAGCGAGTTTTGAGTCATCTGTTTTGAATTAAGTTATCTATTTTGATGTATCAATTTTAGAATAATCTTCCAAAGCACTAAGGTGGTCTATATGCATCCTTAGCAAGCACAAGGTATCTATTTACTATCCTTGAAGATATCTTGGCAGGTGTAGAGCAGGTCTTTGCAACACCAGGCTCATTTTTGGAGGTATCCAACATCTCTTTTCGCATGAGTTGCCTAAGCATATCCTTGGTGAGAGGTTCTAGATAAAGCTTGACTCTATAGCAACTAATATAGCTAGGCATTATCTCTCATTCTAGAGTGGCTAATTGTACCGCTCCACTTGTTGAAAGCCTATTTATATTCACATGTCCATAACCACATTTCTCTAACTTTCATGTGTGTTGTTTCAACGTATACACCAAGACTAAATCTCCTTCTTTCAAGCCTTTGTCCTTTACATGTGCATCAAAATAGGCTTTTTGTCTCTTTTTGGCTGCATATATGCCTGGTTTTGCTCTCAACCTAGTTTCTCCTCATTGTTCCAAGTCTGATCCTTGACGATAACTCGTGGCTAGTCCATTGATGTTCTTTTGCAACCTTGAGGGTGGGTATCAAAATATCCAAGGGAAGCACTACACGTTGACCAAAAATCATCTGAAAGGGAGTTGCATTGAGTACTATCTTATAGGTCACTCAATATGCCCAAATAGCATGATGTAACTATTTGTCCCAGTCTAAATGTTTGTTGTTTATGGATTTAGTTAGTACATTGCAAAGGATCTTGTTAGTACTTTCTGCCTTTCCATTGGCTTGAGGATGATATGGTGCAGACTTCTTATGAATCACCATAAAATCATGTAACAAATATTCAATGACTTTCTTTAGAAAGTGAGTCCCTCTATCATTCACTAGTTCTATATGTAATCTATGCCTTGTAAAGACATTCTCAAATACAAATTTTGCAGTTGTGTGTGCATCATTCTTTTTGGTAGCCTTAGCCTCTACTCTTTTGGTGAGATAATCTATTGCTACAATGATGTATTCGGCATGAGTGCCTTTAGCAGGGGGGTTAATGGGTACAACAAAATCTATATCCCACTTAGAGAAATCACATCCTCCCATCATGGGTTTCAGTCTCATCTCATCTCCGCATGTTGGAAACTAAGCTCTTTGGTAGACATCACATCTCTTTACATATGTATGTGCATCCATATGAATAGTATCCCACCATAGTCCTAAGACTATTATGTCCTTGATTATCTTATTGGGGCCAAAATGATTGCCTGCAACACCCTGGTGTGAAGTCTCTAATATGCTCAAGTAGTCACTCTCATGAACACACTATCTCAAATATCCATCTCTTCCTCTATTTTAGATATTATCCCCAATGAAATTGTAGTCTTGAGCCTCCTACTCGAGACTCCTTTGTCTTGTTAAAGTCATTCCTTGAGGGAATGTTTTTGTCCTCAAGTAAGTTACCATTGGTTCATGCCATTCTCATGTTAGACACACATGGTATAGGATCGCATGTTTGACTGGTGGTCTAACATGACATACTAGGCATTCCTTGCATGTCCTATATGATGGAATTTAATCCCTCAAATTTTCACACTAGAAGTAAAATGAACCCAATACCTAGGTCCCTTCATACACCTTTTCTACTACCCTGCAAAAAAACTCTGATTTACTTGCCTCCCATTGATCCAAATCACTTGAAACTTTAGCTTGCACTTATATGGTTCATAAGCTTTCCAAGCAGCTATAGAACACCTCAAATGGATCTGTTTAGGTTAGTTACCAACTCTATACAAGACAGACTATGTAGAGATGTAGGATATACAAAAATTAGGGTTATAGAGATACACCGATTTCTCTGCACATAAAACTGATTTCAAGAAGCCCTCTTAAGGAAATTAAGACACGTACATAAGCTACTTAATCACTTTAAATCTCCTGAATTGGATGTGTATGTACACAAAGAGTTACAACTCTTACAAGTAGACTATGTATATACCTACAAGAGATTAGAGGGGGTGTGGGCTTGATAGCTCCACCTTACCCCTCCTCTACATTTTCCTAGCTTGGACAGCTATGCTTCAGCTCCTTTAGCCTTGGATGACTATCGCGATGGTCTACCAATTTTGGCATTTTTGGTAAGCGAGTTCACTACTGTATAGGCGACACTAGCGCACACACGAATCCACAAACACATTTTGAAAATTGTTGATTTGGTGGACCATCGCGATTGGCTCACGCCATCGCGATTGTGTCGCACCATCGCGATTGGCTCACGCCATCGCGATGGCTCGGCCGGACCATCACGACGGTCTCACACCATCGCGACTGTTCGCTTGAACCATCGCGATGGTCTCACACCATCGCAATGGTTCGCTTGAACCATCGCGATGGTCCCTGACCATCGTGATGGTCCCTGACCATCATGATGGTCCCTGACCATCGTGATGGTCCCTGACCATCGCGATGATCCCGTTGATCACACGCCATCATGATTGGCTCACGCCATCGCACCGATCATGCCACATGTCAAGCCAGACCATCGCGACTGTCCCAGGTACACCATCGTGAGGCCTCGAAAGTTGGACCATCGCTACACGTTCGTGGGCACAACAATTGAATAGCTATCCTTACAAGTTGAGCTCAGATACGAGTGAATCGAAAATGGCTTTTAGCACGGAAAGACCAGAAGGAGGGTTAAACATAGCATATTTGGAAAGACTCGAAGGACCCTATAGGACTCAATTAGAATTTGTCCGAACCAACCTCTTAGGTGCTCGCATCTATGAGGATGGTTTGCGAAGACAAGTGGTGCAAATGCACAACCCTGATCAACCCATTGGATTGGAACCTCTAGTGGTGAAATTTGAGAGAGACATGTACATAGACAAAGAAGGAACAATGTACATCATAAGTACTCATCCAAATAATGTTGAGATATCAAGCTCAACATGTGATGATCCAGGATGACACGTACCAATTTTTTGTTTCTCTGACATGTATAGTGGTCACGCCGGTATATGTCAGGGATACTTCATTGAGCTTTATTACATTTATCTATCGATAGTGATGGCACATTCGTTCTTGCCAGCTCACTCATTCACGGACATTAGGTTTTTCCTTATGTACTGGTCTTTATATATTGCACTGGTTGTATTCTTGTTTTTAGGTCATTCTTGTACATTCCTTTTATGTAATAGAAGAAGAAGAAGAAGAAGATCATTCTTCCTTACCTCAATCTGTGTATGTGCTTCTCCTTGAGAGTGAGAGTGTGTGTGTGAGCTCTCTTCCTTATCTCCTTCCTCGTGACATGGTATCAGAGCCAGCGTGGCTGTAGAGAGCTCGTGGAGAAGGCGACGGTGAAGACTACTGTAGCTCGATGATGAGTAGCACCTCCTTTAATGTCAATCCGGGAAGACGTGAGGATGGTATGAAGACCTCGAGCAAGTGGCGGCACAAGTGCGTGAGTGAGAAGCACACAAGCATGCACACACATACACACACACGCGCACACACGGCAAGACAAAGAGAGAGAATCAATGGAGTTCTTTAGATTACTTTTAAAAGCTCTTACAAGTTCGTTTCAATTACAATCTAACCCAAAAATGAGCTCTCTAGCTCCTTTTATAGTTTTTGACTAGCTTTTGGCCTTGTCCAGACCTAGTGTCCGGCCTAGTTAAAAATTAGGTTCCAGGGCTTATTTGGGGGTTCAAACGAGATCTAAAAATTATGAAAATTGGTACACAACTACTTCTAAGGCTCCTCAAGCTCAAGGACTCCTTGGCTTGCACAAAATGGAGCTACAAAAATGTGAAATGAGATTTACAATGATTATTAGTGATAAAAATCACTGTTGTTGTAGGGATTTCTTCTAGTGATCTGCCATACATATCTTCAAGCTCCCTACTTGCTCTTCTTCCCTGCATGTCCATCTCTCTGATTTGCATTAATGTCTTGAAAAAATATTGGCCTACTTGCCAGATCTTCTTTGACTGCCCTGTTTGCTTGTGCTGTCCCTTCGCTCTGACTCCCTTCTTTGACTTTCACGTCTTGTAGATCCTGATGTACCAAGGCTACTGCCAACACCCCCCCCACTCTCGCGTCTGTCACCCCTGACAGACCCTTGTCTAGCTGCTTTTTGTACGTAGTATTGTACAACATCGGCGGCGAGGTGGTGTTCTTCTAACCTGAGTCCCCTTGCTAGATCTGTCAGCAATGCATCCCAATTGACTGGCCCTGGGACATCTGGATGTGGCACCCGTAACTGCTCTGAGTGAATGGTTCGCTCCACAGCAAATAAATGGAGGAGATGTGAGGGTCTGGGTACAAATATTTCTGAGTGGTATTCCCAGAACCCTGTTATGAACATCTCTTCGAATGTTTGTTTAAAGCAGGCTGGGAGGTATTTTATTCTGGCGTGCCAAGCGTATATCACCTCTATGGAAGGAGTGGTGCTCATGTCATAAACTAAATCTTGGTTTCCTGTAAGGAATCCGACGCCTGAGAAGTGTGGGTCCTTGATATTCTTGAATGTCCTGAATGTAATAAGCATTAACTCAAAAATTTTCATGCACATCTGGGCCATTACATCAGGGGTATTCTTTAATCGGAGGCTCCAGTGCCTTATAGTGGAGATCATGTAATTGACGGTGGGAGGCCCTTGAGGGGGTGCTAGATAGACGTAGTTTAACCATTTGGCGCATCCCTTGATATTCTTGACTGCAATGGTAAACTCTGGCCATGTACGTCTGCGGAGGACAGGAACATAACAAGGGTTATATTTAATAAAAAGAGGCATATTCGTCCAGGTGCGAACCATCTCCGGGTAGGTTTCGAGGAGTCGGATCCTCCAAGTGGGTTGATGAATGGAGCCTTTTTTAGCACTCTCTGGGATGTCATCTGGCCCAAATTGTGTGGCAAACGTTGGAGGTTTGCCACATTTATGTTGGATTTTTGCATTGTAGTCCGCCAGGAGTATACAATAGGGCACATATTGATCATCATTGGTTCCGATCCATCTATGGTGGGACATGCTGCGGAAGTATTCTGATTTAATAATAGTGTCCTCTATCTTTGCCATGGATTGGATCTGAACTGCTACTCGATCTTCATGAGTTGATGCCGTTTTCTCTAGTGTTTGGAGCCACTCAGGTACTTCGATTTCTAGTGTATCCATTCCTTCTGCCGTTTGTTCACCACCTGGCATTGGCATAGGAACGTAAGGTTCCTCATACGTCTCATCTACCTCGATGGGTACCAAATCCTCGGGTTCTGGTTCGACAACTAGAGAGGGTTGCCTTTCATGTGTGAGTAATCTTGCTTGTAATTCGGCCACTTGCTCTTTCAATGCCTTGACTTCCTCTGAAGTCGTGGTCGTTTCCGTGACTTTGGGGGCTGTCTGTTGCTCTTGGAGTTGATTGCGCAGCGCATCACGTTCCCTTTCCAAGTCATCATGAGCTTCTAATAGATCTGCATAGCTATCCAAGATGGTCTTCATTGTCTCTGAGGGCACCGCTTTAAACTGCTCTGGATCAATTTCGTGTGGAGCGCCTTCCATTGCTGCTTCTAGATTAGCTTCATTTTGCTGCTGCAGCCTCTTGTTTTCTTCTAGGGCGGCCGCCATGTGTTTTCTAAGAAGTGCCAGGTTACGCCGGACTTTGAGATTATCGGCTTGGTATACCTCGAGCAGAGCTTCTAGTTGTTTGGCACCTGATTCTGTCGATGGTTGGGGTGCTGCCAGTAATGTTTGGTGAGCCTGCTCAAGCGTCGCGTAGCGTTGATTCAGTTCTGCATTTTCTGTTTGTAGAATGTGAAATTGTGTTTGTAAGTTCTGGTGGTGCGTTTCCAGTTGCTGATACCGGTTGTCCAGAGCTTTGTACTCATGTTGGAGCTGGTATACACATTGGTTTAATGCAAAAAATATGTTATTTACATTAAATAATGTTGGGAAAGGTGAAGATGCAGGGGGAATGGGGGCGGGAATGGGAGAGGTGAATGCTGTGGATGTAAGTGGAGATGTGGGTGGAGGGGGTATGGGTGATGAAGGTGGCATGGGGGGAGGGAGCGGTGCTGTGGCAGGTGATGTTTCCATCGTGTCAACTGTTTGAGTGACTGTGTAGATGGGAATCGTTGGTGGAGTGGATGTGACATCGGTGAACAGGGTGGTGAAGGTGGGCATGGTGATTCCCCCGAATTGGATTCCCGGGGAGAGTGGGATGCCCATGACAACGGTAGTGGTAGTGGATGTGGTAGTGTTAGTGTCCTGCGGTGGAGTGAATTGTGTAGTGTGAGGTGGGGATGGTGGTGATAACGGTGCTTCGTGATATTCTTCTGCTTGCGTTGACTCGCCAGGTGCTGATGTTTTGATGTGAATTTGCTTTCCGGACCTCCTGGGACGAGTAGGAACTCTTTTTTCAAACCTGTGGATGTAGGCCATTGCCTCATGGATGGCCTCGTCCAGTCCTACAGCGTCGGCATGAAGGTTCATGGACTCAATGAACAAATCATCCACACCTTCCTCCGCTAGCAAGTCGTTCATGAGTCTTTTGCCCTGTTCGAGAGACATCTTATGCTGTTCCTGAACCAGTCGCATGGTTCGATATAGTCTCTTGATCTGTGCCGAATATGCTGGGGCACTTGCTAACTCGGAGAGTTCGTCATATTCTTGCTGTTGTTCTTCGTCGGCTTCTTCTTCGTCTCCTCCTGCCTCTTGTTCGTCTACATCGACTTCTACCACTCGGGGTTGGGTGGGGGCCGATGTTGTTTTGGGTCGTGGTTCCTGATCTCGCGCTGCTTCCGCTTCGAGGTTAGAGTCATAGATTAATCGGGCAATTTCCTCATCCGTGAGGTCCTCAAGAGTAAATCCCTGCGGGAATTCCAAATCGGATGGAATGGGGGGAAACACCAGATTAGGCCCCTCCGTGCTTGGTCTTGGTAACCGGATTGTGAATGGCCTAACTCGTCGTGTCTGGGGAGGAGTGATTTCTGGTGTAGCGGTAGCTCCCCTTGGTTGAGCACAGGGTAGTTGGACTCCCCCCCTCATCTTCTTGGATGGGGGACCTGCTGTTGACAGTCTTCTTTGGAATTCTTGGACTCGGGACCATACGAGTGCCCGCTGAACAGGCACGTCATAAGCCAAGCATCTGTAGATTATTCTGGTCAAAGCACAACACCCGTGGAGCACATTCTTCTGTTTCTTGTTCCACCTTTGATGTGCTAGGTGGATCTGGTCTATGATCCAGTGTGGCACATTGATGGGCAGGCTTTCGGTTTCTGCTAGATATAAACTGAACCATATTTTTTTCGGGGGCATTGTGAATCGTTCTTGGGCGGGAAACGCAAAATGCTGCATGATGGTTCGCAGGTGAAGCGCAATGGTAGGTGTCATCGCCACCATGTCCTTGAGTTTATTAAGATCCTTGTGCTTCATTCGACCTGGAACCATGGTTTCCTTTTCTGTTGGGATGTGCATGCCATACATAGCCAACGCTTCTCTTACCAGATTGAGGGTCAACTTGAATCTTTTGAGCTCATTACCCGGCAGCAGTGATGGCAACACAAAGGTGCTGTCGCCGCCCTTGACTCTGCTTGGCGTGATTGTACTGATCAGATATGAACATCGTAAAAAATCCGGCTTTGGTATGTGGGTCCTGAAATAACTTTCCACACCTGCTTTGACCCAAACTGATCTCATAACTTCAGCATTTTGGTAGCTTTCAAATTCGCGTGTGAAAAAGTGGTATCGACCCCATTTGCCATTGAACTCCAATTCTGCTTCCCAGAAGTAGGTTCCATCGCCCAGTGGTCCAGCAACATCACTGAACCAATGCGCATGCTTACCTACTTGAGAAGTGTGTCCTTGAGGAGGATCCTGGATGGGGAGCACATGCACTTCTTGAAGCTCTTGCGGTCTTGCGGTGAGACGTGGCTCAAGGAGAAGTGTTTCTATGTCCACGATCTGGGGACCAGATCCGGCTTGAGAGCTGGTACCTGCTTCTGCCATGGCCCTGTTTGCTGATTGGTTCTGTGAGAATATAGAACCAAGTGTTAACATTGTAATGGACAAAATAAATCCGTTGTTGTCCTCGTTACAACATTAACATAAGGTAGATGGTGAGTTAGTGGTTAGTAAGTGCATTAAGACAGTGTGTGTAGTTAGTGATTGTGTTGTCCTAACAAACTATTGCAGTTAGTAAGTGGGTTATGAATTTACAAATTGGGGTCGGGGGGTTTATTACAGACCCTAGGCTGCCAAATGCAGTGAGTGGGCTTGGCCTTCGGTTTCGGAGAGTCTCTACAGAGCCTTCTCGGTGTCGTGGTTTGAAGATGAGGCCTTTTTGGGACCCATTTACAATTGATTACATGTGCGCTCTTGGGTTTTGGTGTGTACATGAGTGTTGAGAACGAGTGAAATCTGGCAGTATGCGTCGCCGCGTTATGCTGCTTAAGTTGTGGCCTCAGCGTAGCTACTTGTGCCATCAAGCAAGCCTTAGGCACCCAAATTTGTCTTGATTGTGGGCTTGCCTTCATCGACTTCTTGGGCACCCAAATAGATTTTATTTTAGCAGAAGAATTTCTGAAAGACTTCTTATTAGCGTTGCGTCGTTGGTCACTAATAAGAGGCTTTACCCCTGTAGTTGACGGTGGTGCAGCTGGTCGTTCGCCTTTCCGCACCCATACCTGATCTATTTGCTGGGCTGTTCTGCTGCGCAGGTACTTTTGATCTCTGACATAGGTAGTACCCTGCTTCTTCTGCCTTTGATCCACCTTGGGTTGCTGCCTCTTTCCAGCCTTTGGAAAAGAAGGGAGTTCCTTTGCATTCCTGACTCCTTTTTTGCGAATATCATTCCTCTGCAACACATAGTTTTGGACAAGAACAGCATGGTCATCTTCATGTGTACCCCTGGAAGGACCAGGAGTCTGTGCCTTTCCTAGTTCCTTGAGTGCTTGATTGTCTAATTCTATTGTAACTCGACTATGATTGACCCAAACCTGGAGAAGTCCACTTCTTAGGTTTAGATTGACTGCTTGGTCATAAATCCAATCTTGACCCAGGACAAGAGGCTCAGTGAGATCCTCATCCTGACACACTAGTACTTTAACTGTCATTGCTTCATCATGAATGTAGAGGGGAAGTTCCACCTCGCCCACGCAAGGGGTTTCTACGCCTCCCAATCCTATAAGATATGCCTCCACAGGATTGACAGTTAACTGTAACTCTTGACAGTAAGACATTCTAACAGCACTCGTGGTTGCACCTGAGTCAATCAGGGCTCTTACGGTCCTTGCACTTTTTCCTTGTCCGATATCTAGGGTTACGAAAGGACGTCGATCAGTTATCCTAGGTGAGCTGGTTCCTGCGACTTCACACATTGCCACATGATATCCTTGATCTGCATAGTCATTTGTCCTAGGCTGCTCTCTACCTTGCCTACGTAATTTCATTCTTCTAATGCGTTCTAAAGCTTCTGCTTGAGCTTCTTCTCGCACTCGCTTTTCTTCCTCTTTGCGTTTCTTAGCAGTATTGAGTCGGCTAAGCATTTCTTCTGTGAGGGGTTCCTGGTACAACTTGACTCTGCAACCGCTAATATAATTTGGGAGAACATTACCCTCTAATGTGGCCAATTGTACCGCTCCGCTTGTGGAGATCCTATTGATGATCATAGGTCCGTAGCCTCTCTTTTCTAGCTTCCTCGCGTGTTGTTTGAGTGTATAGACCAAGACTAGATCTCCTGCTTTCAGGCCTTTATCCTTCACATGGGCATCGAAATATGCCTTCTGTCTCTTCTTGGCTGCATATATCCCTGCAGCGGCTCTCAGTCTTGTCTCTCCTAATCGTTCAAGGTCAAAGATCCTAGAGGAGAGCTCATGACCTGTCCATTCGTGCTCTTGTGCTACTCTCAATGTAGGGATCAGGAAGTCCAAGGGTAGCACAGCGTTTTGGCCGAATACCATCTGAAAGGGGGTGGCTTGGAGTACCGTTTTGTAGGCAACTCGGTATGCCCAAACAGCATGGTGTAGCTGTTTGTCCCAATCAGAGCGTTTAGTGTTCACTAGTTTTGTCAGTACATTGCATAAAATCTTATTAGTGCTCTCAGCTTGACCATTAGCTTGAGGGTGATAAGGGGCAGACTTCTTGTGTATTACCAAGAATTCTTGGAGTAGATTTTCAATCACTTCGTTCAAGAAATGAGTGCCTCTATCACTTACCAGCTCTATGGGTAGTCCATATCTCGTGAATACATTCTCAAACAAGAATTTGGCAGTTGTTTGAGCATCGTTCTTGGTTGTAGCTTTTACCTCTACCCACTTGGTGAGATAATCTGTTGCCACAATGATGTATTCCGCATGAGAACCTTTCGCTGGGGGATTAATAGGACCTACGAAGTCTATTCCCCACTTAGAGAATGCACGTCCACCCATCATAGGTTTCAGTGGCATCTCATCTTTGCGTATAGGATACTGAGTCCTTTGACAGATATCACACCGTTTCACATAGGTATGTGCATCCATGTGAAGGGTGGGCCACCAGAAGCCCGCAAATAATATCGCCTTGATCACCCGATCTGGTCCAAAGTGTCCTCCTGCTACACCTTGGTGAGCAGTTTCCAAGATCTTAAGATATTCACTTTCATGGACACACAATCTCAGGTAACCATCCTTACCGCGTTTGTATAGATTATCACCGATGAGTGAGTAATCCAAGGCTTCTTGTTCTAAACTCCTTTTCCTAGCCAGAGTCATGTCTGGAGGGAATGTGTTTGTCCTCAGGAATGATACTAGTGGTTCGCTCCAATCTGGCACAATGGATATTTGATAGAGAGTGGCATGTTCCACAGGTGGTTTAGTGCAACAGATTGGGCATTCTTTGCACAACCTTTGGACATCCGCTTCCATAGTTGGCCAGTGCACTCCGGATCTCTTTAGAGTTTGCAGCGTTCGTTGCTTCGAATGGTGTTGCTCTAACGCACCTACATGTGCTAATTGCAACCATTTAGCGTACTCATCCTCTTCTACGCAACAAGCCAATATCCCTTGATCTGTGTGCTTGTACATGCTTCCTGCCATGATGTGGTATTTTTGGGCTTTTACGATCTCTCTATTCCGTGTGTTCACCACTGGATGATTAGGCCCGTATGTCAAGACTGGTACTATTGGCTTGGCCCACTGCGGCACCACTTCCAAATTAAACAAGTAAGCGTCAGGAAGGTCATCTGGCACTCCTTGCGGGGCTTCTCCCGATGTGAGCCTAGAGAGATGATCTGCTCTCAAATGAGTCCTTCCTTTTCTTACCACAACCTCGAAGTCGTATTCCATTAGCAAGAGAAACCATCTCACTAATCTTCCCGTATTGCATGGCTTGTTCACTAGGTACAACAGTGCCTGATGATCCGTAAAAAATTTAAACTTATTTGCAAGCAAATAATGTCTAAACTTTTTAACTGCATATACCATGCCTAATCCTTCTCGCTCTGTAGTGGTGTAATTCCGTTCAGCCGCATTCAATTGTCTACTGGCATAGGCAATTGGAAGATCCATATTACCTTCACCAGTAGGTTGTGCAAGCACACATCCAATAGCATAATTGGATGCATCCACGTGAACATGGAATGGCTTATTCCAATCTGGTGTGGTCAAGATTGGTGCTGAACATAATCTTCGTTTAAGTTCTTGGAAGGAATTCTCACATTCATCCGTCCACTCAAAGTTTGTCAATAGTCCGTACATGGGCTTTGCAATGACAGCATACATGTGTATAAATCGTCGATAATAACCACAATGCCCCATGAAAGCTTGTACTTCCTTGACATTCTTTGGCCTAGGTAGCTCTGTTATGGCTCTCACTTTTTCTTCATCGGTGGATATGCCATTCTTTGACACTATGTGTCCTAGAATCTTGCCTTGCCTGACCATAAAAACGCACTTTTCTGGGTTCAGGCAGACTTGGTACTCTCTACATTTGTCAAAGATTTGTCTGAGTTCAGGAATATGAGTTTGTCTAACATTGGAATGAGCACAAAGATCATCAACATAGACTTCTAGACTCTTCCTTAGGAACTCCTTAAACACATGGCACATCAGTCTCTGGAAGGTAGCTGGTGCATTGGTAAGCCCAAATGGCATTACTCTAAAAGCAAAAATGCCCCATTCTGTGGCAAAGGCTGTCTTATGCTGATCCTCTGGAGCTATGGCTACTTGATTGTAGCCCGAAAATCCGTCAAGGAAGCTGTACACTTCCTTGCCTGCCACTCTTTCTAAGAGATGCTCTGTGATGGGAAGCGGATAGTTATCTCGAATTGTGGCGGCATTAACCTTTTTCAGGTTAATGCACACACGCAGCTTGCCATTCTTCTTGGGCACTACAACGATGGGGGATACCCATTCGGTGTGCTCAATTTCGTAGATAAATCCAGCTTCCACCAATCTATCTATCTCTTCCTTGATCTTAGCAGCATAGTTATCGTTATATGTATAAGGCTTTTGCTTAGAGGGTTTAGCATCTGAGGTCATGGGAATGGTGTGTGAGCATATATCAGGGTCAACACCTTTCAAATCCTTGTAACTCCAAGCGAATACATCTCTGTATTCTCTTAGCAAGGCTATCAATTCGTACTCTTCTTCTTCTGTCAGGTCATGGCCTATATACGTGCATCTCTCCTCTCCTTCTTCTATGGCCACTACTATTTTCTTGGTAGTTTCTTTGTTATCATAGGCCTCTCCTGATTGTGCCTCTCGTTTGGGCATTCTAATCATGACTCTCCTGTCATCTATCTCGTACTTCTTAAAATTTTCTGGGACCTCAAACAAAGATTCCTCCTCTTCTGGCAAGGCTTCTCTCTTCTTTCGTTTCTTTCCTTCTTCCTTAGGGGTCATATGCGTTGCTAATCTTACATCATTTGTAACTTCTCCATGCTTCTGGGGTTGAAATTCTATTTCATGGAAGTACTCTTCATCTGATGCAAATGGTGGGTCCATAATGATTGACTCTAGATCGGAGTCACTTGCATCCTCAAATGCATCAGGGCTAGGTTCGCATTCTTCTAAAACTGCCTCTCCCATGATTGGCTCAATGGAGAAGACTGAAATATCATAGCCATCCTCATCACAGTGAGGTGTCCATTGTTCTTCATTGATGGCTACGTCCATTGTTGCTAAAATTTCTGCCCAGCCATGGGGTTCAAATTCCTCGTCTGGAAAAACTACAGGTGCATAGGCTGGGTCTTGAATGGGTCTATGGGTTTCGTTCGCACCTACCTCTCTGGCTTTCTCTCTCTTCTCTTCTTCTACTGCTACCTTGCACATCCATAAGTGAGTATCTTCATGCATCCATGAGGATCCAGATCCTATGGAATGCACCGATTCTGTGTCATCTTTGGCTCTATGGATGGGGTTCCATTGGATAGGAGGGACATCCCTGTGAGAATAATCTTTGAGATTGACTTTGGTCGTAACACCCAAGTGTTGCAAATACAAGGAGTTGGTTCCCCAATCCTGTACCACTTGCAATTGTCGCATAAATGGCCTTCCCAAAATCATCTCATAGGCGTGATTTTTATTAAAGTCACATATAGCAAAGCTATGCTCAAACTCAACACCACAAGTGGTGAGAGTTATTCCTTCTAGCAATCCTAGGGGTCTCTCTATGTGGCCATCGGCCATCTGCAATTTCATTCTCGTCGGCCTGAGTGCTGGCTTGCCCCAACGCTTCCATAAGGAGGTAGTGGCAATTGCAACTCCTGCACCTGAGTCCAAAATTGCCTTAGTGGTGTAGTCCTGGTAGGTAATGGGAAGATAAGTGTTCCCTTCTTCACCTTCACACATATCCCCGATCTTATCCAAGGGAATTTCTGGCACTGTCCTATGGGATCCTACCTGGGAACGAGGTCTTGCTATCTCTGGTGCTTGTTTGGCTACATGTTTCCATAATTCAGGTCTAACCTTGAGTAGCTCTTCTAACCTGAGATTACACTGCACATTAGTGTTCTTCACTACCTCTGTGTTCCTAGGAATGACTGAGTCGTCGTTCCTTACCATGACTGTGGGTGCTCTCATACATGTGGACTTTGCTTCCCATGGGCCTGTGAAGTGGGGTAGCTCTTGTATGGAATTAGACTCAAAGTCTAATCTCTCGTGAGACTGAACACTCTCATGCTCCCCGTAAATAGATGGAATGTCTTGTGGGAATTGGTCGTGTGCATCGTCCACAAGTTCAAAAGGAGGGGCGACCTCACTTTCGTTATCCCATTTGTCTTCTTGAATCTCTCGTAGGAAGTCTGGCGCAAACCGATTCATAGAAGAAGAAGTGTCTGGCTCCGTAGAATTAGGTACATATGCTACCTGGGAAGGAGGGCTGATTCTATTGTTGATTCTCTCCTCGTTCTCGCAAATGGCTGGAGCACAAGCTTCTTGGGGAGGATTACTTATTCTATTACTTTTCCGAACAGGCTCACACATCCCCTGAGAAGGAATGGAGGCAACCTGTGGAGGTACTTGAGCTTTCGAGGGAGGCTCATCTGCCTTTTGGGGGGGAAGATAAGCTTCTTGAGGAGGCCCACGGGCTTCCTGAAGAGGCTGGCTCACCCGTTCTCTCGCCCTTTCCTTTCTTTGAGGGGTAGGTTCCTTTTCTGGCTGTGCTATTGGCCTCTCTATTCTTTCTAAGGAGGGGACGTTGTCCGGTTTAGGGGCCTTGGCCACATACACTTCTGATTGGGAATGATTCCTGTTTTTGCTTGCTTTTTCTTGGTCTTGATTTTTTTCTTCCTTGTCAGATCTTGCAATTATCCTCTCTAACTTCTCTAGGAATCCATCCAAGTGTAATTGCGTTTTGGCTGAGCCTGAGTAGTTGAAAAGGCGACTGGCTTCAAACATAGTCTGAGCCAATGCGACCATTTTCGCGCATAGTTTTGTTCTTTCTATCTCTAGGTCAGCTCTAGGATAGCACTTGTCATGATCCGTGACGTTTGGCCCTTCTTGGATTCTGGCCTGATATGCCTTAAGCATCATGTCTATGTCTTCGGGAGTGGGATCAGCTAATACTGATCCTGTTTGGGGTGGCGGGTGGGTTGCGTGGGCTGTCTTAGAGGGTGAAGGGATGGAGGGTGATGGGGATGGTAGCGGTGGGAATGTGTGAGAGTGCGGTTGAGACGTGATCTCTATGATTTTAGCCTTGGTTTCTCGTAGACTTTCCTCAAGTTCACTCATCTTCTTTGCCCATTGCCTTTTCATGCGTTCGCGGCTATCTTTCCAAGCTCTTGTTCTCTTTTTATTTTGGCTCTCAGTATCGCTAGCATCTAGGCTCTTTTCCTGGCCTACCCCTTGGTTTTGCTGCAATGCCTGAGCCCTAGTGACTACCTGCACTGGTGCAGTGGAAGTGACACTTCCTGAGGAGTCTACCACTAACCCAACAACGTTGATAGGGGTGATTTTAGGCATGCTATTGGGGTTCTTAGGGCAATCTCGTAAGAGATGCTCTTTTCCGCAGTCTTGGCAAAAGCCTTGGATAGTCACGGACTGAGGTTGTGTGGGCGGAGGCAAGGGACAATCACGAATGAAGTGATCCCTCTGACATCGGTAGCATGGTCCTCTAGGAATTGGTGGTCGTACCTGTCTCGGTTGAGGCCTAGAATTGGGGTTTGCATACATGACGTTCGTGTAATCTGACTCCCAACTAGGTTCGTTTGGCTCTTCACCATAGTAGGACTCCCCATGTTCTGGAGACTGCATGTAGTAAGCCTGGGGACTATCGACATGTGTAGAATCAAAGCTATGGTCACTTGGGTCACTTTCTGAGATCAATGGGGTTACTGGTACTATGGCCCTATTCAGGTTTTCTTCTGCAACAGCATACTTGACTGGAATCACGTTAGCGGGGTTTGGGGGCTGTTGAGCTAGCACCGGTTGGGGTCTCTGTTGGGCCTGATATTGTGGTTGGTAGGTTTGTTGGGGTCTAGTATATTGTGGTGGTGGATTTTGGTTCTGGTATCGGCCTTGTTGGTACGGCTGCGGGTAGGGTTGCCTAACTGCCTGCTTGTTGTATGGGCAATCTTGTGCGGTGTGATTGGTGTATCTCCGTTCTATGGTGCAGTACTGGCTACTAGGGTTAACTTGGGGTTGGGCCATAATGGGACACACATTTGCCATGTGGTCGCCACCGCATGTATAGCACCTTTTCACAGGGGCAAACCTTGGGATTTGTTTGCTAGTTACACCTAGTTTCTGAGCTACTTTTTCGGCCAGTTCTTCAATTGATGTGGCTTGTGTGGAAGATTGACTAGATGCACTATCTGAATCTTTGTAAATTTTGGACAACTCTAGCTCTTCTCCTAGGTTATCTTCAATGTCAATGCACATACGTACACATTCTTCTATAGTCCTAGGGTCTTTCAGATACACATAGGATCTCAATTTTGGGCTCAGCAATCCGTCAAGAAATAAGGCTACTTGTTTAGCAGATGTGGGTAGCTCCGAAATAGGGCACCTTTCAAGATATTGTCTAAATCTTCTTCCTGCAAGTCTCACAGTCTCTTGAGGGGTTTGCTTGAAGCTGTGAATCAGTGAGGAGGTGTTGTGTCTTATGCCGCTCTTAGAGAACTCTATAATGAATGCCTCTAGGAGTTGATCTATGCTCCTGAACTGGCGTTCATCTAATGGCTGAAACCACGTAAGTGCTGTGTTCCTAAGGGTTAGACCGAAGGCATTGTACTGCGTGAACAGATCTTCCACTTGTTCAGCTCTCAAAACTTGCTTGAACTCTGCCACATGATCATAGGGATCTCCTGTGCCGTCAAAATAATTCTTCATGGACTTAACTAGCTGGGTGGGTCTCAAAGTTCTTGTGTGCTCTCTAGGCCTTGGCAGGGGAAATCCATCTACATTTCTTTGGTTCCTGTGGGCTCTATGCATCTCAGGTTCTACCCTATTCGTCTCTATTCTCGTTCTTTCTCTGCCTGCAGGGTTGGCGAAACTTACTTCTGGTCTATCCCTACTTCTGTCTCTTTGCGTACCATGAGCTTGGGAAGTTCCAGCCCCAGGGTGACCATAGGATACATTTGATCTTGGTTGGGGGAAAATAAATTCACCCTTCCAAGTGTAGGCATGCCTATCATTTTCTGTCACCACGAAGATCCGTTCTGAAGCATGATCTAAATAGGTCACTCTGCCTGGGCTATCCGGATCCTTAAGCTCATAGATCATGATATTTCCTATGTCTGTTGGCTGATTAGACTTATACCTCCAGAAGGCTTCATCAGTTTCTCGATTGAGGAGCAACTCTATGCTCTTGTTGTCTTGGGGGACCCATTCAGGCGTGATAATCCTAGTGAGAACTGATTTACCTCGAGGGGTTCTAGGTTCCGCACCCATGTTCCCTTGTTCTAGGTCACCTAAGTCCGCTTCTGAGATTACATTCCCGAAGTCATCTGTCCTATCAGGGTGACTAGTGACTACATATATAGTTCCTTCTTTGTCCAGGTATGCACCATTTTCAAACTTGACAGCTGGGTGTTCTAGTCCTATGGATTGGTCAGGGTTTTTAATCTGGACCACGGATCTTCCTAGGCCGTCCTCATAGATGCTAGCACCTAGTCGGTTGGTCCTAAGGTATTCCAGCTGTGTTTTGTAAGGGCCTTCTACCCTGTACAAATAAGGCACTCCTGAACTTCCCGTAGGTCTGTCCATGCCTTGAGACATTTCTGACTCACTGGTCTCAGAGCTAGGGTAGTATGAGTGGTGGCTCAACTGCTGGGCCCAAGACCTTGCAGTATGATTGACACTAGCCTCTGAAGACCTAAGGCTTTGTCTCTCCCTGGCTAGGTATCGTCCTGATCGAAGGTTCATATGCTTAACCGATTATCCCAATTTTTCCCGAGTACACCCTCGTTGCCAATCAATTGGTACCAGTCACTTGATTCTTTTTAGTTAATTATTGTGTTTATGGTCTTGTCTGATATCACGTCGTCAGGAACACTTGAATGTTCTTCGTACTTTAGGTTGATCGTTCCACGTTAGGTTCTTTTTCTTTAGGTTATCGACAGTACAGAGATTATGTTTTTAACTTGAACTTGAGTCTTTAGGTAGTCTTCAACTTGATAGCTGCCTATCGTTGCCCTGACTTACTCCTATCTCTACTCGTCTTTAGCTTGAGCTAGGAAATGACAGAGGGAGTTGAGAATAATCCAACCTTACTTGTTGATCCTTTGCTTTATGGTGCTCAAGAACCCGGTTCTCAAGCTTGCAAAGAAACCTTGCTTCGTACGCTCTCAGTTGCTCTCAATGGACCTATAAAGGACCCACGGTTAGCTCAATGCTTATATTCAAAGAACAAAACCAACCACTTTCATTCATGTGACACCAACACACATTTGCATTGTGACTTTTAGGAAAATAATTCTAAAGACTCCTGACTTTGATCCCCCTGGGTATGGTCAACTTCAAATTACCCTCTCTGAAAATCAATGCATTATCTTTATAAAAAACAGTTGAGGGCGTGTAGTATATGCCACGAGCTTTCCAACAAGCCCAAGAGCTCAAAAATTGGATTTCGTATGAAAAAGTTAGGACTGTTCAGGGTTTAGGGAGTTAAATCAGGATTCAATACAAGCTAACAGTCAAACAGGAATACTCGAGTAACTTGTGGCACGGCCTAACAATGCAATACTACACCCTAGAGTTTGTCCCACACTTAATCACAATTTATACCAATCACTTTGCCTTAAAAATTTGACCTAATTTGCCCTTCTAACGCGTTCGCAAAGTCTGTCGGTCGCGATTGACAGGTCAGTCGCGATCGACGTGTCGATCGCGATTGACAGGTCCGTCGTGGCTGTCAGTCGCGATTGACTGGTCAGTCGCGATTGACGCGGGTTACGAAAAGTCAATCAGTCGTGGTCAAAGCGTCGTTGACTCTGTCGGTCGCGATTGATGAGTCGATCGCGATTGACAGGTCGGTCGCGAGGGTCTGTCGATCGTGGTCAAACAGTCGTTGACTGTGTCGGTCGCGATTGATGAGTCGATCGCGATTGATGGCTCGATCGCGATTGACACGTGTCACGCGTATGGTCAGTCGGTCGTGGTCAATCGGTCGTTGACTCTGTCGGTCGCGATTGACAGAGCCGTCGTGGGTTGTCGGTCGCGATTGACGTGTCGATCGCGATTGACAGGTCTGTCCGTCGTGGTTTGTCGATCGCGATTGACGTGTCGATCGCGATTGACAGAAATCTGTGGAATTTCAAAAAACTAAACACATTTTTGGGAAGCCCTTAGCCTGTAGGTCATGGATATGCACTTTGTTTAGCAATTAGAGCAATTTTTCTGTCGGTCGCGATTGACAGAGCTCGGCGACACACAGACAGTTACACAGATTTCCGTACCTGCGCAGGGTGCTGGGGATGATGATGTGGCCTGTACCTGCAGAAAGCTCACAAAACATGCAAAAAACAGCACATGCAAATTCGCTCTCTCGCTCTCTCTCACAAGTGAAATGAGGGAAATGAGGTGGAGATGGGGATATAGTCAAAAAACTGAAATTTTCGCGATGATGGAGGTGGACGTGGGAGATGGTGATGATGATGATGGTGATGAAGATGGTGAAGAAAGTAAAAGAAAATCGATGAGAGTGAAGAAAATACCTACAACTCCAACGCGTCAACTCTACGTCTTACCATCACACGCTCGTCCTCAAAGCTCGATCCCCGGCAACGGCGCCAAAATTTGGTGTAGCTCGATGATGAGTAGCACCTCCTTTAATGTCAATCCGGGAAGACGTGAGGATGGTATGAAGACCTCGAGCAAGTGGCGGCACAAGTGCGTGAGTGAGAAGCACACAAGCATGCACACACATACACACACACGCGCACACACGGCAAGACAAAGAGAGAGAATCAATGGAGTTCTTTAGATTACTTTTAAAAGCTCTTACAAGTTCGTTTCAATTACAATCTAACCCAAAAATGAGCTCTCTAGCTCCTTTTATAGTTTTTGACTAGCTTTTGGCCTTGTCCAGACCTAGTGTCCGGCCTAGTTAAAAATTAGGTTCCAGGGCTTATTTGGGGGTTCAAACGAGATCTAAAAATTATGAAAATTGGTACACAACTACTTCTAAGGCTCCTCAAGCTCAAGGACTCCTTGGCTTGCACAAAATGGAGCTACAAAAATGTGAAATGAGATTTACAATGATTATTAGTGATAAAAATCACTGTTGTTGTAGGGATTTCTTCTAGTGATCTGCCATACATATCTTCAAGCTCCCTACTTGCTCTTCTTCCCTGCATGTCCATCTCTCTGATTTGCATTAATGTCTTGAAAAAATATTGGCCTACTTGCCAGATCTTCTTTGACTGCCCTGTTTGCTTGTGCTGTCCCTTCGCTCTGACTCCCTTCTTTGACTTTCACGTCTTGTAGATCCTGATGTACCAAGGCTACTGCCAACACCTACGCAGCAAGGCGTGGAGAAAACACGATTTCACAAACCGCCTCCGTTTGCTACGAAAATTGCCGTGAAGGTAGAAGACCTCAAAATATTTCCGATAGTTATCCCTTTAGGGTCACTTGTTTTTGTCAGATTGAAGTTTCGGAGCCATCTCGACCTCCGTCTCGAGCCCGCAAGGTGGGGCCCACAGAAAAACCAGGTTAGTTTCAGGTCTGTTCGATGACACTCCTATATTCCAGATCCCGAATTTCAAGGGATTCTGTGTACTGTTGATACATGAAATCTGTGTTTTTCTGAGATCGAACTATCATGTCATAGTGCGACAGTGTTCAAGCAGAAGTGCTGCTTGTAGTGTTTGGAGTGTTGTGAATTGTTGCAGAAATGGCAAACGCAGATGGAATGAGTCAGCTTATGAGCGATAAGCTGGACAAGAACAACTTCCATGCTTGGAGATTCAGAATGACGAATTTCCTGATGGGAAAAGGCTACTGGAAGTACATCGAAGGAGAGAATGAAAATGCTCCGCAGTTACCAGAAAGGAATCGGAGTGTAGATCAGTTAAGAGCATATGAGGAATGGAATCAAGGAGCACGAAAGGTAATGTATTGGCTATCTGTTAGCATACAGGATAGCATGATTGGACACATACAGGATGCCAAGACTCCAAAAGAGGCTTGGAACAGCTTGGTCACTTTGTATAAGACTAATATAAAGGCACGGAAATTGCAACTCAAGAACGAGCTGCATACATTGGAAAAGAAGAGCATGTCGGTAAGTGACTACACTCTTAAAATCAAAGGCATATGTGACTCACTTGCATCTATTGGCGTGAATGTAGATGATGATGATAAGGTGGAAGTGTGCCTTCGTGGTTTAGGAGCTGCATATAAGCAGTTTAGAACTTCCATATAGACCAAGGAAAATATTCTGAATTTTGCTGATCTGGTATCTACGCTGATTATTGAAGAAAATAATCTTGGTGAGGACTCAAACTCCCAAGGAAAGCCCAGTTCTGAGCAGGTATTCTACTCTGGCAGAGGAAGAGGCAGAGGTAGAGGTTTTGGAAGTGGAAGAGGAAACAGTAACCAAGACCAAGGTCAACAACAGAATCATGCAGGAGGAAGAGGACAGTTTCGAGGCAGGGGGAGCCAAAGAGGTCGCAGAAATTTCCAAAGAAATGATTCAGGTAATGATAGTAAAGGATGCTGGAATTGTGGTAAACCTGGACACTTTGAACGTGATTGCAGGTTAAAGAATCAAAATAACAGAAGGCAGCAAAACAACTATGCATCCACAAGTGTAGATGATTCTGAGAAGCTGTTTATGGTTCAACATCACATGATGAATACGATGTCTACTGGTGTTTCAAAATCGAATGATAATGTCTGGTATGTTGATTCAGGTGCTTCAAATCACATGACCAGTCATGCAGAATGGTTTAGTAGTTTGCAGAAAATGCCAGTTCCTGGATATGTTGAAACAGGTGATGATACATCGCATCCTATTGAGCATACAGGAAACATAGCATTGTCTATGGAGGACGGGAAGGTAAAACATCTTGCTGATGTGTTGCATGTTCCAAATATAACAAAGAATCTGGTTTCTGTTGGACAAATGGTTGACGAGAGATTACAAGTCAGGTTCAATGCTCATGGATTATATGTAGAAGAGTACAAGCAGGATGGATGATTGGTTGCCAAAGGAAACAAAGTGGGCAAGATGTTCACCTTAAATGTGAAGATTTGTGAAATGAATGCAGCCATGTTTGCAAAAGGTGCAAGAGTTATTGCAGATATAGAGATATGGCACAAACGGATTGGACATGCAAATTTGCAAAGGCTGAAAATGATGCAGTCAAAGGAGATTGTCCATGGACTACCAAATTTCAAAGTTGCAGAAATGCAAAAGGTATGTGCAGCATGTCAATTTGGTAAACAGTCAAGAGCATCATTTCCACATGACAACCATGTTAGTGAGAATGTACTAGAAGTAGTACATACAGATGTTTGGGGTCCAGCAAAGACCACATCTATGGGTGGTTGCAGGTTTTATGTTACCTTCATTGATGATCATACACGCAAAGTATGGGTATATTTCATGAAAGAGAAGAGCGAGGTGTTCACTCACTTCCAGAATTTTAAAGCTATGGTGGAAAAGCAGACAGGGAAGTACATTCAAACATTAAGATCTGATGGAGGAGGTGAATACATGTCAAATGAGTTCAGTAGTTTTCTAAAAAATCATGGAATTCGGCGTCAATTTTCATGCAGGTACACACCACAACAGAATGGTGTTGCTGAACGCAAAAATAGACATATTGTAGAAATAGCAAGTGCCTTGATGGCTGAGAAGAATATGCCTCATTGTTATTGGGCAGAAGCTGTGCATACTGTTGTATACATCATGAACATAACTCCGACTGCTGCTGTACATCAAGTTACACCTGAAGAGAAGTTTACAGGTAAAAAGCCAAACTTATCACATCTAAAAGTTTTTGGTTGTATTGCATATGTACACTCCAGATGAGTTGAGGACGAAGCTTGATCCGAAAGCAGAAAAATGTGTCTTCATTGGATATTCCCTTGAGCAAAAGGGGTACAAATGTTATAACCCACTCACATGACAGGTGAAGGTGAGCAGAGATGTGGTATTTGATGAAATGTCAAGCTTCTATGCAGATGCCAAAGAAGGACTGAATCTTGAACCAAATGACAAAGAAAATGCTGAAAAATCTAGTGCAGAATCTCAAGTTTTGAGTGGACCGGATGCATCACAAAGCAATAGTTCCAACTCAAATCCATGGAGTGGAAGATTGCGTGGAAATTTCAGTCCAGCAAATTCATCAAATACATCCAAGAAAGGTAAAGAAAAGCTTTCTGCTGGTAGTAAAACAGGTGCAGGTTTTGACGATGTTGATGGAGATTCAAGTGGTTCAGAAAAGAGTATTGATGAGGAACTTGGATTTCCCTCTATGAAGACTCCAGGAGTAAGAAGGGCACATGCAGATGATACAAGAAGAAGTGACCCAGGACCAAGAAGATCTGGGAGGATGCGTAATTCAGTGCAACGATTGACATATGATAGTTACATGGCTCGCCATTGTGCCTACATGACAAAGGTAATACAAGATGCTGAACCTTCTTGTTTCGAAGATGCAATTGGTAATGCAGATTGGGAAAGAGCTTTGGATGAGGAGATGGTTGCACTTTATGGAAATGATACATGGAGCTGGTTCCATTGCCGCAAGGAAAGAAATCCATAGGCTGCAAATGGGTTTACAAGGTAAAGCATAATGCTGATGCTAGCATAAGCAGGTATAAAGCACGATTGGTAGCTAAAGGTTATGCACAGACATATGGCATTGATTATGAGGAAACATTCAGCCCTGTAGCTAAAATGTCTATTGTCAGAACACTTGTTGCATTAGCTACAGCAAAAGGATGGACTTTGCATCAGATGGATGTGAAGAATGCTTTCCTACATGGTGAGTTACAGGAAGAAGTATATATGGACCAGCCACAAGGATATGAAGATTCAAAGCATCCAAAATATGTTTGCAGGTTGCAAAAGGCTTTGTATGGGCTGAAGTAGGCTCCGCGTGCATGGCATGCAAGGATTGTTGATTACTTAACCAGCATTGGGTTTTCTATGTGTGATGCAGATCACTCACTATATGCAAGGAAGGCTGATGATGGCATCACTATTGTGGCTATTTATGTTGATGATCTGATTGTAGGTGGTGATAATGAAGAAAGCATCAAAGAGGTAAAGAAACTTCTTATGCAGGAATTTGACATGAAAGATCTTGGTGTGCTGCGCTATTTCTTGGGCATTGAGTTTATACATATAGAAACAGGTATATGGATGTCGCAAAGGCAATATGCCTTGAATATGCTGCAAAAGTATGGTATGGCTGATTGTAAGCCAATTTCTATGCCTTTAGATCAGAATTTGAAATTGGATACTACATCAGGTGAAGCATTGGAAAATGCTACTATGTACAGGAAAATTGTGGGAAGTCTTATATATCTTACAATTACAAGGCCTGCTTTAAGCTACACTATTGGACTTGAAAGTCAGTTTATGCAGGTTCCCAGGAAGCCACATTTGGATGCTCTGAGGTGCACTCTACGTTATGTGAGTGCTACTTTGGATTATGCATTTTTTTATGAAGCCGGTGTAGATTTGCAGGTTCATGGATACACCAATGCAGATTGGGCTGGTAGTACTCCAGATAGAAGATCTACTAGTGGCTTTCTTTTCTCACTTGGAGGTGCAGCTATTACATGGAGCAGCAAGAAGCAACCCACTGTTGCTTTGTCGAGTACAGAGGCTGAGTATAGAGGTGTTGCAATGGCAGCATGTGAGGCATCATGGCTGGAGATGTTACTTGCGGATTTAGGTGTCGAAGTGCAAAAGCCTATCACTATCTATTGCGATAATCTTAGTAGCATACAGTTAGCACGGAACCCTGTTTTCCATGCTAGGACAAAGCATATCGAGGTACATTATCACTTCATCAGAGAGAAGGTATTAGCAGGTGATATTGATCTTGTTTATGTGAGAACAGATGAGCAGGTTGCTGATATTTTCACCAAAGCACTTGGAGCTGAGAAGTTGAAGAAGTTTCGGAAGATGCTTGGATTATAGGATATGGCATTGAGCTTGAGGGGGAGTGTTGAGATATCAAGCTCAACATGTGATGATCCAGGATGACACGTACCAGTTTTTAGTTTCTCTGACATGTATAGTGGTCACGCCAGTATATGTTAGGGATACTTCATTGAGCTTTATTAGATTTATCTACCGAGAGTGATGGCACATTTGTTCTTGCCAGCTCACTCATTCGCGGACATTAGGTTTCTCCTTATGTACTACTGATCTTTATATATTGCACTGGTTGTATTCTTGTTTTTAGGTCATTCTTGTACATTCCTTTTATGTAATAGAAGAAGAAGAAGAAGATCATTCTTCCTTGCCTCAATCTGTGTGTGTGCTTCTCCTTGAGAGTGAGAGTGTGTGTGTGAGCTCTCTTCCTTATCTCCTTCCTCGTGACAAATAATACCAATGAGTTTGGTGTAATTCAGTTGGAGACGAAAGCGAGAGCCTAAGGGAAAGAACCAGTAGGAGAAGAACCTAGGACACCTAGAGGGAAATCGGTACTAACAAGAGTACTAATCCTCGAGTGGATCACTCACGATAACACAAGCATAGAATTATTCGTAAACAAAGAGGTAGATGAAGCATTTTGGAGATACAAAATGGAACAACCTAGTGAGGTAGGCTCGATCATGATCTACGAATTCAAGGACCTGGATACACCTCGAAAGGTAGTATACCTGGATGAGACTTCAGAACGAGTATTTGTAGTACCAGATCATGTGAGAAATACCTATACATGGAGAGGCAAGTTAATCTTCCCTCCATCTCAAGCAAATGTAAACGCAAGCCATCAAGGTGCTGGAACATCTTCAGTCCATGGCATGCAAAGAGAGAAGAACAAAGAAAGACCGGAGGTCAGTTTCACTCACCCCATAGGGACAGACAAAGAGAACCTAGAATACCAAGTGGTAGAGATGATTTTCCTCTACCTAGACCACGTGAGCATCCCAGGATATTGAGACCCACTCAATTAGTAAAGTCAATGAAAAATTACTTTGATGGGATAGGAGATCCCTATGATCATGTTGCGAAATTTAAGCAAGTGCTACGAGCAGAGCAAGTAGAAGACATGTTCACGCAGTATAATGCATTTGGACTAACGTTAAAGAACACAGCTTTAACTTGGTTCCAACCATTGCAACAAAGGCAATTTAGAGATATCCATCACTTCTTAGAGTCATTCATCATAGAATTCTCTAAAAGTGGAATCACGCATGATACTTCTTCATTGATTCATAGTTTCAAATAGACCCCTCAGGAAACAGTCAGATTGGCAGGACGTAGCTTTAGACAATATGTTGAAAGATGTCCAATGCAAGATTTACCCTCACAGGTCAAGCAAGTGTCATTGTTTTTAGATGGCCTCTTGAGCTCTAAACTAAGCTCCTATGTATACTCAAAGGAACCCAAAACGCTAGAACAATGTGTAAGAATTTGTATAGACATTGAAGACAACTTAGGAGATGAGTTGGAACTCTCAAAAGTCTATAAGGACTCAGACTATTCATCTCTAGCATCCTCAAAACTGTCCAGCTCGATAGAGGACCTAGCAAAAAAAGTGGCTCAAAAACTAGGAGTTTCTAGTAAACAGATGCCTAGGTTAACAACAAACAAGCATTGTTACACCTGTGGTGGTGATCATATGGAAAATGTGTGTCCCAATGCAACACAACCACAAGCCAACCCTAGTGGTCAATATTGTACAACTGAGAGACGATACATGAATCACACGGCTAAAGACTGCCCATACAACAAACAAGCAGTGAGACATAACTACCCGCAAGCATACTCACAGCCAGGTAGGTATCAAGGTCAATAGAATACTCAGCCTCATTACTATAGGCCTCCTCATAACTATACTTATTAGGCTCAACAGAGACCACAAACTGTTTTAGCTCAGCAGCCACCCCCACCACCCAATGTCATCTCTGTCAAATATGCTGTTGCAGAAGAAAACCTCAATAGGGCTTTAGTGCCTTCTTCACCCCTGATCACAGAAAGTGACCCGAACTCAAACAGCTTTGACTCTACTCATGTAGATAGTCCACCTGCATATTATACGGAGTCACCAAAACATGTGGAAACATATCAATACGATAGTCCACCATTGGAACCCAGTTGGGAGCCCGACTATGCTAATGTGATGTATACCAACCCTAATTTGCGGCCCCAATTAAGACAGCTGTTGAGCCCATAAAAGTCACATTGGTCAAAGTCAATTGCAATCAAAGTCAAAAGGTCAAAGTCAATTAGTCAAAGTCAACAAAAGTCAAGGTCAAAGTCAACAGGTGCAAAGTCAAAGTGCTAAAGTGCAGGTGTCAAAGTGCACAGGTAGTGCACAATTAATTGTCCACAAAGGGTAAATTGGAGAAAGTGGGTTGCAGGTTGTAGAGGTATTTTCTCTAATTTCCCTAAGGTTCAAAAGTGTTTTTTAAAGTGTTTTGGAAGGTTCAGGTGAACCCCCTCTTATGTGCAAAAGTGAAGACTTAAAAGGAAATGTGAAGGTATGTGAAGCGGCAGCGTACGCACACGTGAAAGTATGGCCCCCCCATTAAAATTTTGGGTTTTAGTCTAAAGTCACTAGAGGACAAAACAGTGAGTCATTGGCTGCCACTTGTGAAGACAATCTTGGGACATCAAAGTGAGCACCAAGATACCATTGCAGTTAGGAGTGTATGTGATCAACACACTCAAATCAAGGCAAGAACCATTCTTGGACCAATCTTAGAGTAAGCAAGAGAAGCATAGTCTAAGTGAAGCAAGAAAGAGAAGTGCAAGGGTCACCAGTGGGCGACGCAGAGAAGTGGAGTTGCAGGAGTGCATAGAGAGTGACTAAGGGATTGTGCAGAGGGTGCTAAGCTAGTCCCCCAAGGATCTCAAGGTCTCTTTGCAGTGTGCGCGTGCCGACAGAAGGTATTCATTCCTCACCCTTAGTGGAAGCTTGGTGCAAGGTGTGCACAAGGATAAGCTTGAAGCAGATGGAGGTCTGGTGCAGAGGAGGCCAGTTGCAAGAAGACTTTGGGATATTGGGTATTTTGTAATTGAGCACTCTGTGTGATTGTGCACAGAAGTATTGGCTTGTATTTTGCTTCAAACATTGTAATTGTCTTACTGTAATCAATCGCAGAAGCTTCCAAGGTGTAGTTCCTCTTCTGGTCTTTTCATTTTCTCCTACAAACCCTCAAACTCCTTCTTGTCTAAGAATCCCCCAACAAAATTTGGCATGCACGGTGGGATCTCCAAGGAGATTTGAGCTTTGGAGAAACCAAGTGCAAAGCATAGAAGAGATCAAGTGTCGACAGAACCACAGTGCTACTTCATCAAACAAAAGGTAAATATTCTTATCAAGTGTCTCATATTCAGTGGGCTATGAGCTGCTCATGACCGCAACCCGGTCCCAAACATTGAGGGTCACCTGCAAGCAAACAAGAAGGAAGGTTGTTAGAAGGTCCTCTAGTCCACTATCTTCAACATCATCAGTCAAGAGCATGGCGGGTCAGGTAGACTTGGAAACTTTACTCTCTAGATTAAATATAAGTTTCCTTCTTTCAAAGGCCTAGCTCAGGAGGATCCGGATGAACACATTAGAAGGTTTTTGGCACTATGTAAGACTAGAGGCCTAATGGGTAGGGAGGATGCCTTTTTTATTCTCTTCCCTGCCACATTAGAGGGATTAGCTGATAAGTGGTTCAGCCAGTTTGCTGAAAACCATTTTACCACTTGGGATGTGATGAAAGATGCATTTAAAAATGAGTTCCAGCATGGCAACACTGCGGAGATTATCATAGAAGAACTAGAAAATTTGAGATTGGGTCCAGGAGAAAAGTTCCCAGAGTTTGTGACTAGGGCCAAAGCACTAATGGCTAAATTGCTAGATCCACCACACGATTTTTTTGTTAAGAAATGGTTGGCTAAGCCCCTACCAGTGGCCACCCAATGCAAAATAAAGGAATTAGTATTACCTACAGCCTCCATAGAGGAGTTCATCAGCACAGCCACACGCTTGGAGCAGATAAGGTACCAGTATGGAGCAACTTCTTCCCAACCAACATATGGTACAGAAATGGAGGATCCAGTGATCCAGCTAAGGAAAGAGCTGGAGGGCTTAAAAAGAAATAAGCCCTACAAAGAGGAGGAGAATGTTGTTGCTCAGTTGAGAAGGGAGATTGAAGCACTAAAGCTCCAAAAGGAGGAGGAGGCCTAGGCAGAGGAATTGGCTCATCTGCGACAGGAGTTGCAAGAGCTCAAAGCAGGTGGCATCAAGAGTGGACTTTGGTATTCCATGTGCAGCAAGCAAGGTCACATAGTAAGTGAATGTCCTCTATTAAGTGTGACTTGTCAATTATGCAGGAAAGTTGGCCATGAGGCCCATGAATGCCAATCAAGAGGAATGCCTGCAACGACATACTGGACACAAGGAGGACCCCCAACACCAGCAAATGTGATGGCTGCTGCACCAAATCAAGGTAACAACTATAATCCTAGACAGAGGAATAACTTTGGAAATGGGCCTAGGAGGCCAATCATCTGTTTCAGATGTGGAGAATGCGGGCACTATCAAAGTAGGTGCACCCTACCAGAAAATGCCCCTCCTTGCAGGAACTGCCCTGATGCAAGAGACCATTATACAAATTGTTGTCCTAAGAATCAAGCCTCTTCATCCGGGCCTCATATTCAAATGATTTCGGTGCACAAAGAAGAAGTGTGTGATCTGGTCAATGAGCCATCACCATCTACCAGGGTGGTGCAATTAGAAGAAATAGAATCTTTGACTGTGCAGACAAGAAGCAAGGGGAAGGCTCAAGCAGACATAGGACAAGGGTCAAAGATTAAGGAATGGAATCAAAACAGAGAACCATCTGAAGATAAAGTCACCACAGGTGCAGATACAAGTCAAAAAGGAGATCTCATATGCACCAGTGATGCCATTGGGCATGCCTTCAATAGGGCTCATGAGGAGTTTGATAAGTCAACTGGAGCCCATGCTCTCAAGGAATTAGAGGCTTCAAAACTACTCAAGTCCATGAAAAAGGAGGTTAGTAGTTTTGATTTAATAAAGATGGATGGGAAATTCAGGTCAGAGTTATTGCAGATAATTGATGAAGCTTCCACTACAAGTTTGGTGGCAAAGACTGCTGTTTTACATAAAGGAAAAATTGTAGGGGAAGCACCCCTTACAGATTATAAAAGTCCTCGGTTGACAGTATCTATCCAAGGTCATGAATTTCAAGGAGTTATTGTGGATGGTGGTTCTGGCATTAACTTGATGTCTGAACATACAATGGAAAAGATTGGACTCCACCCTTCAAGGCCTGCAAATTTCACTGTTACTTTGGCAGATCAGAGCAAAGTAAGGCCCTTGGGAGTGATCCCAAAAGTTCCACTTGAAGTACAAGGTAATCTATTCATTTTGGATTTTGTGGTTTTAAGATTGCCCCAGGTTGAAGGAAGATTTCCCCTCTTAATTGGACGACCATGGCTGAGGCATGCAAGTGTCATTCATGATTGGGGCAAGGACACTATGTGGGTACAAAAGAAAGGGCAAGAGCTGACACAGATTCATTTAGAAGAGGGCCCAGATAATCAAGGAATCACTAGCATGATGCAAACAGTTGGTATATGCATGGAAACAGAATCGGAGGATCAACCCCAAATAGATTTCGAGGAAGAAGAGGATATTCTAAATTGGCTCCAAGCAGGCAAATCTTCCTCTTGTTTTGGAATTTTTCTTAATAATTCTTACACGACTGAAGGTTATGGTGAAGATAAGGAGAAAGTCCAAGTTGATGGATTGGGAGAGCCCATCACAGACCACAGAAGGGGCAGGAAGACACCCCTCAAATACAACTTGGAGGAGGATATGACAACCACAGATAAGGAGTGTTGGAGAAGCACTCACTAATTGGACATATATTTGAAGTTCAAATCTTAGGAAGAAAACTCCATGCCTATGTGAAGGGACAAATTCACAAGTGTATCATACTTGTAAAGTTAGTTCACTTTAGTTCTAGAAGTTTTTTAAAAATCACGGGAATGAGAAAATCTATATAAGTTAGTTAGTATTAACTGACGCGATGAGAAGAAGAAGGAGGGAGAGAGAGAGAAAGTGAGAAGAACTCATTTTTGTATGACTGAGTATAGTCGGGCTTCTCTGAGTGAGAAAGCATCTGTAAAACTTCTGAGTTTTTTATAGTTATGAGAAGAACTGAGTAAAGTTCTGTGTATGAGTCTTTCTTCATCATCTCCATGTTTGCCTACTGTGTGATGAATTCAAAAATTCAAGTTTTCTGAGCAATTCGATGCCTGGCATCGAATCTTGGCTGATAAGTCATTTTTTCATTCTCTGTGTGTTAACTATTGTTGAATCTTTTAAAAATATGAAGTTTGTGGAGCAACTCAATGCCTGGCATCGAGTTTGAGCATAAAGTCGATGCCTGGCATCGACTTCTAGCATACAAGTGGTCTTCTTCATGTGTGTGTAAAAGAGAGTATTTCTGGTGCAGAAAAAGGGCCTAAAAAAGCTCAAAGTCGATGCCCGGCATCGACTTGGACTGAAATTCGATGCCAGGCATCGAATTTTTTATTTTTGGACATCAGGAATACTAAAACAGGCAAGATTTCCAGTCTTGGAAGGTCATACAGGGTCATCTTGTGAGGGCCATAACTTGAGTTCTAGAGCTCCGTTTGATGCATATGATAGCTTGTTGGAAAGCTCTACTCTTCTAGTTTCAGCCTATAAAGTTTCATGGAGAAAGCATACTTGAGCTAGGAGAAATTAGCAAAATACTGAAGGTATGTCATTTCAGTGACTAGGAATTTCTGTAGAAGCAAAGTTCTCACTTTAAGCTATCATTTCTCAAAGTTTGGAGTGGCAATGAGTTAATGGTGACCATAGAGGTGTTCTAGTGTCACATTAATTCATTTCTTGTGGTGTTTTATACATCAACAAGTGGTATCAGAGCAGAAAGATTCTCGAGAGCAGAAGACGACAAAGGTACGAGAAGTTTTGTAAAGTTTTCCATTAAAGTTTGAAAGGTGAAGCATTTGAAAACACAAGGCATCAAAAGATTACTTTCGAAGTATCCTCATCCACAAAGAACTTCAAAAGGTATTATCTTTTATCCTTTAAGCTCAAAGGTTGCAGCAGAAGGGAAGGAGTATGGCAGATCATATCTCCATTGACAAACTGGACAGAGATAATTACCCCGCATGGGTAATGAGAATGGAAGCCTTACTTATGAGTAAGGATCTCATGATATATGTTACAGGTGAAGAAGAGAAGCCAGTATTCGAAGATGAAAGCCGACCAAAGAAAGAAGAACTAGATGCTTTAAAGCATTGGCAGAAGAAGGATGCAAGTGCAAAAGCCTACATCTACAATACAATCTCTGATCATTTGCTACCACACATCAGAGGATTGGAATCATCAGAAGATATATGGAATGCATTGGAATATCATTTCCAAAGCACTACTAAAGCACGGAAAGCAAGTCTATGGTCAGATTTTACAACATTCAAGAAGAAGCCAAGTCAAACCATTAGTGATTATGTCACTAAGATGAAGGATCTAGCAGATAGTCTTGGATCCATAGATGAAGATGTTGAAGATCACAGATTGATTGCTCAACTACTTGCAGGCTTGAGAGGGGATGAAAGGTGGAAACCTTTTGTCTTATCAACAGAACTTTCATTAAATCATTATGTTCCAGATTTGAACCAGTTGCTTGGTTTGATGCTCACATATGAGCAAGACTTGAAGGGAGATGGAGATAAAGGTCAAAGTTCTGCAATGTACATGAAGAATAAGAAGAAAGGAGATAAAGGTAAAGCAAAGGATGAAGAGGAGTCTAATTCTCAAGCTTATTATGCAAGAGGTAAAGGCACTGGCAGAGGAAGAGCAAGAGGTTTTGGAAGAGGAAGAGGTAATCAAAATAACAACAAAAAGGCTTGCTGGATCTGTGGATTGAGTAATCATTTGGCTCATGACTGTTGGCACAACCAACAAGGATCAAACCAGAATCAAAACAACAATAGCAGAGGTCGAGGTGGAAGATATCAAAGTAATTTTCAAAGAGGTAGACAAAGTCAAAGAGGAGGCTATGGTAGAGGTGGAGGAAGAAGTTGGGGACAAAATCAATCCTACAACACCACCTACTACAACTATGCAAATGACACACAGAATGAAATTCATACATCATTGATGATGAATTCAATCAGCACATCAGACAAAGAAGATCTAAAGGTATTTTACATTGACTCTGGATGTTCTAATCATTTGTCAGGAAACATAGAATTGATGTCAGATTTGGAAAAAGGCATTTCTAGTCACACAGTTCAAATTGGTGATAATACAAGACATAGTGTACATTCAATTGGAAAAGTGAAATGCAAGAGTGGAGCAGATTTGCTAACCAATGTTTTGTATGTTCCTACAATACCTAAAAACTTGATTAGTGTGGGACAGATAGTTGAAAAAGGTTTTCAAGTCAGGTTTACAAATGAAGGAGTATTTGTGGAAGATCCAGAGAATGGATATAATCAGATTGTCTCTGGTAAGAAAGAAGGTAGACTCTTTACTTTAAGAGTGCAAGGGAACATTGGTCAAGCTTTGCTCACACATGGTGAAGCAGTGATTACAGAACTTGATCTCTGGCATAAGAGATTAGGTCATTTCAATGAAAGAGGAATTAAAGCTATGGTTGCTAATCAGTCTGTACTAGGATTACCAAATGTGCAAAGTCAACATATGGTTTATAAATGTGAAGCATGTCAAATGGGTAAAGCACACAGGTTACCATTTCAAAAGAAAGGTTTCAAACATGATGGAGTACTTGAGCTCATTCATACAGATGTATGGGGACCAACAAAAGAAGGATCTATCAGTGGCTCAAGGTATTATGTTCTTTTCATTGATGATGCTACAAGATGGATAACATTATATGTTTTGAAGGAAAGATCAGAAGTGTTTGGAGCTTTCAAGCATTTTCATGCATATGCAGAGAGAGTCACAGGTCAAAAGCTTAAAAGACTGAGGTCTGATGGAGGGGGAGAATACTTCTCCCAACAGTTCAATGATTATCTTTGGAATGCAGGTATTAAGAGAGAAATAACTTGCAGGTATACACCACAACAAAATGGTGTAGCAGAAAGAAGGAACAGGACTTTGGTTGAGTTTGCTAGAGCTATGCTAAAGGAGAAGAACTGTCCAAATTATCTTTGGGCTGAGGCTCTAAATACAGCTACATATCTTGTGAATAGATTACCATGTGCAGCTCTGAATGGAATGACTCCATATGAAGCTTGGTGGGGTAAGAAACCAACACTAGATCATTGTAGAGTGTTTGGATCAATTGCATATGCTTATGTGCCATCACAACTTAGACATAAACTTGAACCAAAGGCAGAAAAATATGTGTTCATTGGTTATGATGAAAAGCAGATGGGTTACAGATTGTGGAATCCTCTAACCAAACAATTTATTGTTTCTAGAGATGTTACATTTGATGAACAGAAAAGTTGGTATGCAGATCAAAGTCATACAGCTGAAGAATTTGAAGAAGAGGTAAGAAGATGTGAGAAAGGAAAATCAATTGTGCAGGTAAATAGAGATGAAGACTATATGCAAGCAAGTACATCCACAAGTGGATTAACAAGAAGAAATGAAGAAGCTCCTATATTTGATGAAGAGGTGTATCCAGACACTTATGAAGAATGTGAACCAAGAAGGTCAAGCAGGACTAGAAGACAACCAGAAAGGTATTCTTATGATACTTCTTACATAACTCAGAAGAACTATGCATATATGGTCAAAGATGACGAAGAACCTCAGAACTATGATGAAACTAAAGGTAAAAAGCAATGGGAAGAAGCAATGAAGGAAGAGTTCAATGCACTGGAGGAGAACAAGACATGGGAACTTGTTCCTAAACCAAATGGTAAGAAAGTAATTGGAAATAAATGGGTTTATAAAGTGAAGAAGCTTGCAGATGGAAGTATAGCCAGATACAAAGCTAGATTGGTGGTGAAAGGCTATGCCCAGACCTATGGCATAGATTATGATGAGACATTCAGTCCTGTAGCTAAGATGTCAACTATAAGGACAATCATTGCTATTGCAGCTTCAAAAGGATGGACCCTAAGTCAATTGGATATAAAAAATGCATTCTTGAATGGATACATATCAGATGAGGTATACATGGAACAACCTCAAGGGTTTATAGATTCCAGGTATCCAAATTTTGTTTGCAGGTTGAGAAGAGCATTGTATGGATTGAAGCAAGCTCCAAGAGCTTGGAACTATAGACTGGTAAAGTATCTCAATGATCTTGGATATCAAAGTTCAAAAGCAGACCCAAGTCTACTTATCAGAAGAACAGAGGAAGGTACAATCTACATTTGTATTTATGTAGATGACATTATAATCACAGGTACTTCAGATGAAGGAATCAAGGAGGTAAAGAGATTACTTGAGAAAGAGTTTAAGATCAGTGACCTAGGAAAGTTATCATACTTTCTTGGAATGGAAGTTACTTATACAGATCATGGCATATATGTGTCACAAGAAAGGTATCTTCTAAACTTGTTGAAGAAGTTTGATATGGAAAATTGCAGAGAAGCTTCAACTCCACTTGAAGTTAATCACAAGCTCAGTAAATATGATGGTGCAGACTACAAAGATATGAGGAAGTATCAATCTCTTGTGGGTAGTTTGATTTATGCTACACTAACAAGACCTGATCTTAGTTATGCAGTGGGAGTTTTGTCACAATTCATGCATTGTCCAAAGGACCCACATTGGATTGCAGGTCAAAGAGTTCTCAGATATATCAAAGGAACTATAAAGGAAGGATTATATTATCCTTTTACATCAGATTTGAAGTTGAGAGCCTACAGTGACTCAGACTGGGCAGGTAATCAAGATGACAGGAGATCAACTCATGGTTACATGATATACATTGGTGATAAGCTTGTAAGTTGCTGTTCCAAGAAACAACATACAGTAGCATTATCATCAACTGAAGCAGAGTACAAAGGACTTGTGGAAGCAGCTAAGGAAGTCATATGGATGCAGACATTGTTCAAGAGCTTAGGCATTGATCAAGGTACACCTACAATACATGGAGATAATATGAGTTCACTTTATCTTGCAGCAAATCCAGTATTTCATGCAAGAACAAAGCACATAGAGATACAGTATCATTTTCTCAGAGAGAAGGTAATGGAGAAAGAGATTGAAGTGGAATACATTTCTACTAAAGATCAGTTAGCAGACATAATGACAAAGAGCTTGGATGGTGTGAAGACCAGTAGATTCAAAAGCATGGCAGGAGTAAAAGAAAAGAAGATGATATGAAGAAACAGGGAATGTCAATTAGTGATTGAGGGGGAGCTGTTGGAGAAGCACTCACTAATTGGACATATATTTGAAGTTCAAATCTTAGGAAGAAAACTCCATGCCTATGTGAAGGGACAAATTCACAAGTGTATCATACTTGTAAAGTTAGTTCACTTTAGTTCTAGAAGTTTTTTAAAAATCACGGGAATGAGAAAATCTATATAAGTTAGTTAGTATTAACTGACGCGATGAGAAGAAGAAGGAGGGAGAGAGAGAGAAAGTGAGAAGAACTCATTTTTGTATGACTGAGTATAGTCGGGCTTCTCTGAGTGAGAAAGCATCTGTAAAACTTCTGAGTTTTTTATAGTTATGAGAAGAACTGAGTAAAGTTCTGTGTATGAGTCTTTCTTCATCATCTCCATGTTTGCCTACTGTGTGATGAATTCAAAAATTCAAGTTTTCTGAGCAATTCGATGTCTGGCATCGAATCTTGGCTGATAAGTCATTTTTTCATTCTCTGTGTGTTAACTATTGTTGAATCTTTTAAAAATATGAAGTTTGTGGAGCAACTCGATGCCTGGCATCGAGTTTGAGCATAAAGTCGATGCCTGGCATCGACTTCTAGCATACAAGTGGTCTTCTTCATGTGTGTGTAAAAGAGAGTATTTCTGGTGCAGAAAAAGGGCCTAAAAAAGCTCAAAGTCGATGCCCGGCATCGACTTGGACTGAAATTCGATGCCAGGCATCGAATTTTTTATTTTTGGACATCAGGAATACTAAAACAGGCAAGATTTCCAGTCTTGGAAGGTCATACAGGGTCATCTTGTGAGGGCCATAACTTGAGTTCTAGAGCTCCGTTTGATGCATATGATAGCTTGTTGGAAAGCTCTACTCTTCTAGTTTCAGCCTATAAAGTTTCATGGAGAAAGCATACTTGAGCTAGGAGAAATTAGCAAAATACTGAAGGTATGTCATTTCAGTGACTAGGAATTTCTGTAGAAGCAAAGTTCTCACTTTAAGCTATCATTTCTCAAAGTTTGGAGTGGCAATGAGTTAATGGTGACCATAGAGGTGTTCTAGTGTCACATTAATTCATTTCTTGTGGTGTTTTATACATCAACAAGGAGGTTACTGAAGCTAAAGGCAAGGTAAAAAATTCTAGTGAAGAATGTTCTTTCCCAATTCAAGAAATTCCTGCAGGATGGATGCAGGACAAGGAGGAACACATTAAAGTCCAAAATACACCTGCTTATGAAGCAATGCACGAAAAGCTAGTAGAAGAAGACAAGGTAGAAGATGAGCACGAAGATAATATGGTAGAGAGAAATCATGTCCAAGAAATACAATTAGGCACTCAAGACAATAATCGGCCAGTTTTGGTGGCCACTTCGTTGTGGAGCCACCCAAGGCTCCTTAAAAAGGTAAAGTCATTCTTGACCCATTATACACATGTCGGAATTAGAAGGAGTGCCTGCAACTTATGGAGAGCACAGAATCCCTCTGGTTGATGGAGCCAAACCCATAAGACGGAAGAGTTATAGACTTAATCCAAAATATGTTGAAGCTGTCTATGTGGAAATACAGAAGATGGAGGATGCAGGAATCATCATTCCTGTAGAACACTCAGAGTGGCTCTCACCTATGGTTATAGTACCAAAGAAGAATACTAATAAAATCAGAATTTGTCTTGACTTTAGAGCACTCAACAAGGTGACCATTCCAGATGGGTTCCCAATGCCTTTTGCAGAGCAGGTCATTGAAGAAGTGGTTGGGCATGCATTAAAAAGCTTTATGGATGGATTTAGTGGCTATAATCAAATATCAATACACCCAGAGGATTGTGAAAAGACTGCTTTTATCACACCTTGGGGAACATATGTGTATGTAAAAATGCCATTTGGGCTCAGAAATGCTCCAGCCACCTTTAACAGAACGGTCAATCTCATTTTTGGCCCCCTATTGCTGGAATCACTTAGAATCTTCATGGATGACTTCTCTTCGTTTTCAGGTTCTCACAAAGAAACTCCTCTAGATTGTTTGGACCATCACTTGAGGCAGCTGCAGAATGTTTTGAAAAGATGCAGGGAGACTAAGCTAAAGCTCAATCCAAACAAATGTCATTTCCTTGTGATAGAAGGAACTCTCTTAGGACATGTGGTGTCGGCTAAAGGTATGGCCCCAGATCCTGACAAAATCATTTCTATATTAAAGTTGCCTAAACCTAAATCTCCTAAAGAGATTCAGAGTTTCTTGGGGCATACTGGATACCATAGAAGGTTTATAAAAATGTATGTAGAGATAGCCAGACCACTGGCTAGACTTACAGCTAAGGAAGTACCTTTTAAATGGGAAGAAGAGGAGGGAAAAGCATATCAAACATTACGGGCAAGGTTAGTGTCTGCTCCTATTTTGATCACACCTGAGTGGTCAAAAATCTTTCATATACATGTAGATGCCAGTGCCTATGCAATGGGGGCAATTCTGACCCAACCCAGTGAAGAATTTAAAGTGGACAGACCAATTCAATATGCCAGTAGAATCTTGACCAAGGCTGAAAGGAATTACAATACTACAGAAAGGGAAGCCCTAGCAATGGTTTTCGTTGTCCAAAAATTCCGTCATTACTTACTGGGAGTAAAATTTATTATTATAACAGATCACCAACCACTAAAATACTTGCTCAACAAACCACAAGCCACTGGTAGAATATGGAGGTGGTTATTGTTGTTCCAAGAGTTTGATTTTTCTGTAGTCCACAGACCAGGTAAAGAAAATGTTATGGCGGATCACCTATCCAGAATCAATATGATGACTCAAGCTAGTGGAATCAATGATGATTTTCCAGATGCTCATCTGTTTGTTGTACAAGCTCAAGGTTGGTATTATGATATCAAGAATTTCATTAAAACTGGGTTGTATCCAGAAAAGGCTAGTGCTGTGCAAAGGAAGAGACTACTAATCAAGAGTAGACCATATACCTTCATTGAAGATAAATTATATAGATAGGGCAAGGATGACAGGTTTAGGAAGTGTTTGGAAGAAGAAGAAGTGAGGGAAGTCCTTCACTCTGCACATGAAGGAACAGGTGGTGGGCACCTTCCAGGGCATATTATGAGTCAGAGGATACTGGATGCTGGTCTATGGTGGCCTACACTATTTAAGGATGCAGATGAATGGGGAAAGGCATGTGACATTTGCCAGAGGTGTGGACCTAAGCCAACAAAGCAGAGGCATAACCCCTTGATTGTTTCCACTTCCTGGCAACCATTTGAGAAGTGGGGGCTAGATTTTGTAGGGCCCATCTACCCTCCCGCGATTCCAAAAAGAGAGAAATATCTATTGATAGCTACAGATTATGCGACAAAGTGGGCTGAAGCTATTGCCTCCCCAGACTGCACAGAACTGTTGCTGATTTCATTTCAGTAGCATCATTTGCAGGTTTGGATGTCCACGGACCTCCTGTGCTTACTATCCAAGAGCCAATGGACAGGCTGAATTGACAAATAAGGTTTTAATCTCAATGTTAAGAAAGGAGTGTATGTTACAGCCCACTTCCTGGGGCATTGCTTATCAAGGTACCCTATGGGCATACATGTTAGCCTACAAAGAGGCCACGGGATATTCTCCATTCCAACTGGTTTATGGCATATTGCCCATTGAGCCCTTTGAATTTTTACATGGATCACCTAAGATAGCATTCATGCAGGGCAAGAAGGATTGTGATGTCTCTCAGAGGCTCGGAGTACTACATAAAGTGGAGGAGATTCATCTACTAGCAACAAAACAATTGATAGAGACTCAGATGAAGAGGAAGGAGGCACATGATCGACATATGTGGAATAACAACATTGAAGCAGGCATGTTAGTTCTTCTCCATAGACCTCATCTTCATACACAACTGAGAGGAAAATGGCTTCCACATTGGGAAGGACTTATAGAGTCAAAACAATGCTAAATTGGGGTGTTGTGGAGTTAGAGACGCTGAAAGGAGAGGCCTTGCCACTGGTCAACATATCAAGGCTCAAGGCCTATCATCAACACACTTGAAGAAGTATGGATCACCTGGAACTGCAAAATCTGTCCAGTACTTTTGTGACCGCGTTCTCGATCTGCATCTATGGTGTCTTCCGCTCCCCAGCAGGATTCATCCATGGCTACCGAGGCGTACTCGGAACTTGCTCTTTCTGCCTTAGCTTTCGGTCCTCTCCATCCCGAGGTAGGCCCCCTACTTCATATCACCTCATCCCAATCCGCCCCTCTGGCCTCCACTCCGACCGTCTCTGTCGCCACCCTACACCCCGCCCCTAGGGGCCCCCTCCCCTCCATAATCCACTCCATCCCTCGCACACCAATTCCACGCCATACTACCCCTTCCACCCCTACCCATTTGCATGGTAGTCAGCCTTTTGCGGTTTCACTTCCATGCTCCTCCCTCTCCGGTTCCTCGTTGTATAGCCCTGGGACCCTTCCCCCTGGTCTTCACCTTCCTGTTGCAGCTACCACAGCCGTGCCGACGCACTCAGATGGTTCTAGTGGCCACCCCGCCCGCAGCTCCGGTAGCCATTCCACCTCTACTGTTCCCCGTCCACCGTCGTCATCCATCGTTGACCATAGAGACTCATCTTCGACCCTATCCCTCCGCCTGCATTTAGCTTTGCCTCCCATCCCGCTCATCGATCTCCTTCCCGAGGGTTGCCTCCGTCAAGCCGGTCTTTGGTGACTGGCCTCCCTCCTCTTATCCGAGGCAGAGGGGTCCGATATTCGCACAGCGCTGCTTGACTTCCCTCATTTTCCATCTGGTTCGCTGACCCCTGCGGTCGTAGCTGCAGGCATAGGTTCGAGCCTCTCTTCATTTCATGCTCCACCGACACTCTACTCGGGGTTATCTCGGGAAGATACCATCACTTTCTGCACATCATTATATGGTGTTGATGCCATGCCCACACAGTACCAGCTCACCGTCCTTCATTCATTCATTTTCTTCTTCTTATTTCGTAGTCCCTCCTTGGACCTTCCATTACACGACATCCATATAGCTGACCCTCTTTTCTGTTTTTTACATGGCTGCCCTTTTCCCTATGGCACACTCATGTTCTAATCATTCCTCCTTCGCTCCCGACGATTCCATGATGCCCTCCATCACGGCACTCGTTCATTCTCCGTTTATTCTAGCCCGGTTTTAGCTTGGCTATTCCATCTGCCTGGTACACACACCATAGCATCCAGCCATTGTCTTGACCCTTCTCATCTTACACATTCTATTGCCCATTCTCCCCACCCCCCCCCTCAGACGACCGTCGTATTGCCCTCAGCCCCTAGCCCTCTTCCGTAGCCACTTCCTTCCATGGCAACCTCCACTCCACCTCCCGCTCGGAGAGTCCGTACCCGGTTGATGGATTCTTTTCCCACCTCTATCCTTGCCCCCACCATTCCGTCACCCTCCCCGGCCGGTGCCTCACAGCCTCCTCCATCTCCTGCCATCTCCATTGAGTCTGCCTCCACCTCCCATCCTCATCCGTCGCCTCTGGCTTCTCCCACTTACCCCCAGTCTACTCCGGCCCCACCCTCACCACCACCCTCCTCGCAGCCTTCCATCCCTACTCCGGCCCCACCCCCACCACCACCCACCTCGTAGCCTTCCATCCCTGATAGCCTCGACGATGATCCACCTTTCTTGGGCCTACTTCGTGATGCGAGCGTCGTAGCGAGTGATGGAGTCAATGCTACCCGTCTCTCCCTTGATTCTATATCCGCGACAGCTACGCTACGTCAGCAGTATGCTCTGATGATCGATCGCATTTGTGCTGCTACAGTGGCTCAGTGGCAGACGTCGCGCGATGCATTGCGGTCCATGCAGCAGGACAGAGACCGATATCGAGATGAGGCTGATGCCGCGACTCGCGCTCTTATGGAGATCAGCCAGCGTGCCTCCTTAGGCATTTGTGATAGTCCTGCATGTCGTTTGGTCCGACGAGAGCACGATCACCTACGCAGATACAGGAGCAGGATTGCTGCATGGACTGAGGAGGCAGCCATCATTCCACCCGCCTCACCCGACTTACCTATACCTCGCTCATCATGTACTTTCTGCTAGGCAGCTATTTGCCATTCGTTGGCATTTCATGTCCTTACCATGGATAGTAGGGGTTTCCTTGTATTTTCTGCTTTTCTATATGATATTCTGGTTTGGTGTTCATTGTGTGTTCCTTGTGCATCTCTGGTTGATTGCTGGTTGTTTTATTACTATGTCTGTGTACTGGTTGGTCTCTCTCTGGTTGGGTATTTCTTTCATTGCCACTCCTCCCTATACTTCTGTCTCCCTCTTTGCTCTTTTTCCCCCCACCCCTCTTCCACACCCCGCCACCCCCACACCACAACCTTCCTTCCCCCTCCCCCTCTTCCCCACCCCGCCCCCCCCCACACATTGTTGTTTACTCTCTGGTGCTTTCTCTGCTGCTCTTCATGGACCTGGTGGCTGCTCTAGTGTCTTTTTGTAGTTCTATAGCTCCATTATCCTGGTGTCCTATATGCTCAAAGTTTTGGTTGTAGCTCTCCGGGACGGAGAGCACATTAGGTGGTGGGCAACTGTTGAGCCCATAAAACTCACGTTGGTCAAAGTCAATTGCAGTCAAAGTCAAAAGGTCAAAGTCAACAAAGTCAAGGTCAAAGTCAACAGGTGCAAAGTCAAAGTGCTAAAGTGCAGGTGTCAAAGTGCACAGGTAGTGCACAATTAATTGTCCACAAAGGGTAAATTGGAGAAAGTGGGTTGCAGGTTGCAGAGGTATTTTCTCTAATTTCCCAAAGGTTCAAAGTGTTTTTTAAAGTGTTTTGGAAGGTTCAGGTGAACCCCCTCTTATGTGCAAAAGTGAAGACTTAAAAGGAAATGTGAAGGTATGTGAAGCGGCAGTGTACGCATAGGTGAAAGTATGGTCCCCCCATTAAAATTTTGGGTTTTAGTCTAAAGTCACTACAGGACAAAACAGTGAGTCGTTGGCTGCCACTTGTGAAGACAATCTTGGGACATCAAAGTGAGCACCAAGATACCATTGCAGTTAGGAGCGTACGTGATCGACACACTCAAATCAAGGCAAGAACCATTCTTGGACCAATCTTAGAGTAAGCAAGAGAAGCATAGTCTAAGTGAAGCAAGAAAGAGAAGTGCAAGGGTCACCAGTGGGCGACGCAGAGAAGTGGAGTTGCAAGAGTGCATAGAGAGTGACTAAGGGATTGTGCAGAGGGTGCTAAGCTAGTCCCCCAAGGATCTCAAGGTCTCTTTGCAGTGTGCGCGTGCCGACAGAAGGTATTCATTCCTCCCCCTTAGTGGAAGCTTGGTGCAAGGTGTGCACAAGGATAAGCTTGAAGCAGGTGGAGGTCTGGTGCAGAGGAGGCCAGTGGCAAGAAGACTTTGGGATATTGGGTATTTTGTAATTGAGCACTCTATGTGATTGTGCACAGAAGTATTGGCTTGTATTTTGCTTCAAACATTGTAATTGTCTTACTGTAATCAATCGGCAAAAGCTTCCAAGGTGTATTTCCTCTTCTGGTCTTTTCATTTTCTCCTACAAACCCTCAAACTCCTTCTTGTCTAAGAATCCCCCAACAACAACAAAGACCACGGGGCCGTAGAGGACCATGCTTTAGGTGCCAAGGAGATCATTTCATAAAAGATTGTCCACATCCTCCAATAGTAGGTCACTCACAATACTATAACATACAAGGCTTTTGTGCTGAGTGTGGCAAAGAGCATGTCATCAAAGATTGTCCCAAAAACCCTACAAATGCTTCAAAAGTGACACCGATCAACGTGATAGGTATTGTACATAATGCAGATGGATCCAATCCTACATACGTGCCTATCCAATCTATAACAAGAGCCCAGGTGCTCTTACAGAATCAACAGGTTAATCAGGAGAAAATAGCCAAAACTAGCCAAGTTGGAGAATCTAGCAGTAATAAAAAGACAAAATCTTGGAAAGATTCCAGAGAAAGGATTAAGAGAAAGTGGAGTAAAAAGATAACTGAGTTGGAAGGAAGTTTGAAGGAATCGAGAGCCAAGATCCTAGAATTGAATTCTCAAGAATTGAATAAGGAGAATCCAGCTCAAAAATGAGGATCAGTTCTAGTGAAACCCATACCAGAAAATGTAGACATGATGTTTCGTGCATATCAGGCTAGAATAAAGGAAGGACCCCAGATAGCTGAAATGAGTAGGAACTACCCGAGAGCAGATCTAGAAATTGAGAGAACTAAACTTTGCATGAAAATGGTAGAATTAGCACAAACTATGTTCAAAGCCTCGCGTTATCTTGATTGGAACAACATGGCAAAACCGGAATTACACTTTCAAGGATTACTGGAGAGGTTAGAACACTTGATCAAAAGCAAGGAGAAAAGAATCAATATAGGAACCCTATTGTCTCAGAGACACAGGAAAAGAATGCACCATCCCTGTCTCAAATACCAAATATAGAGGTTGAAGACAACCTATCTTCCATAAATAAGTATTCACACGAATTTCTAAGAGAAATACAAGAAGAGAAGTGGAGAAAAGAACAAAACACCCATCCTCCTATTCAAGAAATAGACGACTTGCAAGAGCAATTTCCCCAAGACATTCCCTCTATCGACGATGATGTAGAGGAAGAACAACTGCTTTCTATTAATTAAGTTTAGTATTACATTAAGTTAATGAAGTATTAAGTTAACTGATGTTTTGGTGATGCGATGAACTACATGGATATATATACCTGATGGTGAAGAACATCGTACTGCGTAGTTAATTACCTTATGTTGAAGTAATTGTAATATAGAGTCGGATAGTAGTTGCGGGTTAAACGTGTTAGGTTTGCGAAATAGTATACGCGGAATCTGCACATTTGGGAAAATACCAATAGCACCTCTGTTTACAGACCCCTAACCATCCCAAGAACCCAGGATTGATAATAGATTAAACAATAGAAGTTTAACACTAGCACCGTCTGTGGGAAATGTAGTGGCCAGTTGAAGAAGAAGTTTAAGGTTTAAAGACGAATCCTTTGATATATGCCGGTAACATGCTCCGGTGAATCGTATCCCAAATATCAAAGTGACCCACATCCCTGGGCAGTTCCGAATATGTTAGGGTCACGCTTTGGTGGTAGAAGTGGAGAACAATTAAGTTCAGTTGTAGAAGGTTCAATTCAACAAGGAAGTGGCAATTGCAGTGGCAGATCGGTGTTGTGCAAAAGCAGTTCGCCAGAGTGCGGTGATAGACCGGTGTGTTCCGACGACAGTTCGGTACATTCTGAAGATAGTACGTTGGTTCCTGGTGGTATCCCGGCATTGTCTGGTGATAACTCAATATTGTCCGGAGACAATTCGGTGACAGTTCGGTATTGTCCGGGGACAACTCGGTGCTCTCCGGTGATAATATGGTGATTTCCGGTGGTAATGCGCTATTGTTCGGCAGGAATTTATTGCATTCACCATTTTTAGGAACAATTTTAGCCAATTTCAACACTAAAGTCGAGAAGGGGCTGTTCGATTTTGGGTTAAGCAATCAGTTCAGAGACATTTTTTGACCGAAAGGTTGGCAAAGTGACCATACGGTCCAAGCACAGCCAGAAAGCCGCTCCCAAAGTCCAGGCAACATGAGTAGTTCACATCAACAACAACAGCAACAACAGTAGCAGCAACAATAACAACAGCAGTAGCAACAACAACAACAACATGAGCAACAGATTATTCCACTGCGTCTGGTACCGGTCGGAGTCACATACACAAAATTTGGAGGTTTTTCGGGAGATGATCCCGACGCGCATATGCGGACATTTGAAATTAATTATGCAGTTTTGAATTAGCCAGTAGACCCTGCTTATAAAGCCATCGTGTTCCAGTCAACTTTGGTTAATGAAGCTGCTTGCTGGTTAACGAAATATGATTTGAACCATTTCCAGTAGTATGATGATGTGAAGGATGCCTTTCTGCAATAATTTTGGTTAAAGAAAAACCCAGTCGAAATTTTTGATTACCTGTAGAATAATAGGCAGAAGCCACACCAAAATGTGCAAGATTATGCCACACTATTTCGGACTCATTTACGGCAGTTACCACCAGTGCATGCCAATTTACCAGACGACGTTATCACTGAGTGGTTTATCAATGGATTAAAGCCCCAATTAAAGCAGATCATGATCATATGGAGTGTGGGTGGAATGACTTTGGATGCCGTAATTGCTATGGTGTTACAATTAGAAAATAAGGTGGGTGGATTCACTGAAGATCTAGAGTGGCTGAAGGCGTCCAAGCAATCCAATGAGGATCCTCTGAAACAAATTTACTATACTAAATGCAAATATCAAGGGCACAGCAGCTCCGCATGCGCTCTTAATCAAATATATTGCACCATTTGCCATACAGCGGACCATACTATGGAGACTTGTCTGTATAATGCAAAGGTACAGAGCAGAGCCGCTGTTAATGCCATCATTCAAGAACAAGGGCAACCGGCCAATCATTATGTACCACCATAGATGAGGAGTACCCCGTACCAGGGATACAAGAATTATCAAGGAGGACAGTCAACTAACTTTGGGCAAACTCGGTCGAATGCAGGTACAGTGGGTGAAGGTGCATCTGTTCCACCACCTAAATGTCATTTTTGCGATGAAATAGGACATATCCGTAGGTACTATAAAGATGTGGTCGAGTAGGATAAAAAGAAAAAGGAACGACAACACCCGATGGCAAATATGGTGTACATGTTAGTAGTCGACACTCAAACAGTAGCAGTACAAACACGTTCAGGAAAGCAACTACAACCAACTGCACAGATTTTTGAACTTGGAATTCGTGAACAACAGAAGGTGTTTACTAAAGCAAGTAAGTGGGCAACTCAGGAACAAGCTATTTTCCTTGACCCAGTTCTAGTAATGCAGCTAAGCATACCGCAGACATTCAAGGGGCTGTATTTAAAATGACCTTTGTTGTTCTGGAATTACCCAAATCTAGCCTTGACTATAACCTGCTCCTTGGACGCCCATGGCTAAAGCAAGCGAAGGTAGTTCACGATTGGTCAGCGCATGAATTGATTTTTAAGAATAACCACCGTAAATATGTTGTGCCATTGGACAATATGAAGCCTTGCGACTTGCATGCATGACCTTATGTAGCCGAACATGTACACATGTTGGATGGTCTTTCAGATGATGAAGAGGAAGCTTTTCTCAAAGCCAACAAGGATCTACTGGCACTCGGAACTGTAGACTTACAAACGGTGGCCGATAACTGGAGTCCGACAGCATGTACGGTGGTACCACTGACCGGTGAGCACGGATCAAGTACAGCACAGACCTTGGATGATACGATGCTCCAACAATTACTCCAGTCAAGAGACGATTTGGAGATCCCCCGGCAGTTCTACGTACCGGAAGATCAGTTGGTTACCTGCCACTTAGGTGATGTAACCAACCCACGACCAGTAAAAATTAAGGCGGGACTATCAGAGACCTTCCAAGATAACTTGCTACAGTTGCTACGTGAATTCTCTGATGTATTCGCATGGGATTATCGGGATATGAAGGGGTTGGACACGTGTATCTATCAACATACGGTTATGCTGAAACTAGATGCTCGGCCTATCAAACAACCCAGTTACAAGATGAATCCTAACTATGCAACCCAGGTCAAAGCAGAACTAGATCGATTGCTGAAAGTTGGGTTTATTGTCCCTATCGAGCATGCGGAATGGATTTCCCTAGTTTCATAGTTCCTAAGAAGAATAAGCAATTAAGGATATGTGTGGACTATCGGAAATTAAATGCAGCAACCGTACCTGATCCATTCCCTCTACCGTTTTTTGACACAATGCTAGATGATGTGGCCAGACGAGAGATGTACTCCTTTTTAGATGGATATAGTGGATATAACCAAGTCCGAATGGCGGAATAGGACATTCCAAAGATAGCATTTATAACCGATTGGGGTGTCTATGCATGTACAGTAATGTGGTTTGGTCTGCGCAATGCTCCAAGTACGTTTCAGCATTGCATGCAGGAAATTTTTTCTCCCTATCTCACTACATTTATGAGGGTTTACTTGGATGACTTCTCCTTATCTGGTGATACTTCGGTGCATCTGTACCATTTACGGTGTTGTTTTTCCAAGTGTCAAGAATACCGTTTGTGCTTAAACCCAAATAAATCAGTGTTCTCGGTGTCTTGTGGCAAGTTGCTAGGGAACATTATCTCAAAACAGGGAATTCAAGTTGATCCAGATAAGGTGAAGGCCGTACTGGAGGCACCTGCTCTGAAGACACCCAAAGAAGTGAAGCGTTTCTTGGGACAAATCCGGTGGCATGGATGACACTTGTAGTGGCTTGCTCATTTGGCCACACCCCTCAATCGACTGATTAGTAGTACTCCTCGCCAATTTGAATGGACCGAAGCCTGTCAGTTGTCTTTTGACCACTTGAAATCACTGTTAACGCAGGCACCTATTCTCCAAGCGCCGAATTGGGAACTTCCATTTGACGTCTTTGTGGATGCTTTCAACATTGCTATTGGCAGCGTGCTGATGCAGCAAACGAAGAAGTGGTTCCGTCTTGTGTATTATGTGAGTCACAGATTAGCCTTGGCAGAGCACAATTACTCAGTCACTGAACGGGAATGTCTTGGATTAGTGTAGTCGGTGAAGAAATTCTGACATTATTTACTAGGACGACGCTTCACCTTCCAGGTAGATCATGCAGCATTGGTGTACCTTGTGCGGCAACAGCATTTAGGCAGAAGGTTAGCATGATGGGTATTACTGCTCCAAGAGTTTGATTATTTAGTAGTACATCGACCAAGGTCACCACATGCACTTGCTGACTTTCTCTCTCGGTTGGATTCCGGTGAACTTCCGGAAGGAGTTGATGATACAACACCTGCTATTTATGCAGTAGAGACGGTACAGGATAATCAGTAGGAATCGCTCGTACCCTCCTTGTACTATGACACTTTAATGCTTTTCTTGACCAGTGGATGTCTGCCTGGTACGATCTCTTCAACTGCTCGATGAAGGCTAGCCACGTGTAGTCGTCGATTTCGGCTAATTGTAGGGTAGTTATATTATATGGATCACTCGAGTGTGTTGCTAAGATGTGTTTCCCCACATGAAATTGCTTCAATAATTACAATGGCTCATTCTGCCCCAATCGGAGGACATTTTGCGGTTGACCTAACACATCGGAAGATCCTACAGAGTGGTTTATGGAGGCCTACGATGTACCGTGATGTAACCCAGTATGTGCGGCAGTGTGATGTGTGTCAGTGTTCCGGTCAGCCCTTACAGCGACATCTCTTTCCACTCCAACCAGTTGTGCCTCTTGAACCTTTTCAGAAATGGGGTTTGGATTTTATTGGCCCCATTACTCCTCCTGTGACAGTTACCAGTAACAGATACATTCTGACCTGCACGGATTATCCGACTCGATGGGCCAAAAAGCTTGGGCTCTTCGGTCAACTAGAGCTATTGCAATAGCTAAATGTTTGATGAAAGATATTTTTCCACAATATGGGCTACCTTTGGAGATTGTAACGGATCAAGGTACGCACTTCGCTAACACACTCATGAAAGTGCTTACTAATACTTTCCAGATTGTGCATAAGTTCAGTTCACCTTATTACCCACGAGCAAATGCACTTGTTGAGAGCACAAATAAATCCTTGTTGAACATTTTAAAGAAACTGGTATTGGAATGCCCGGAAAGATGGGATCAATTCCTACCTGCAGTATTATGGGCTTATCGTACTACATATAAAGTAGCGACTGGGACAACTCCTTTCATGTTGGCATATGGATTGAAAGCTATTGCTCCTATGGAACTGGTGGTTCCTAGTCTGCGGGTGGCATTAGAGCAGAAATTACTACCAAAAGAATCATTTCCATTTCGATTGGAGGCTTTACGGTCTCTAGATGAAAAGCGTCTTGAAAGTTTCCTAGTGCTACAGGAAGTTCAGCTTAGACAAGCCAAAACCCACGATCGTTTCCTCAAAACCCCCCTGTTTACAATAAACCAATTAGTACTCTTTTATAATGCTAAGTCTAATAGATCCGCCAGAAAATTTAAACTGCATTGGTTCGGTCCCTACCGCATTGCCGAACAAGTGGGACCCGCAACTTTTCAGCTATCCACCTTAACTGGCCACCTTCTTCCTAAAGTGATCAATGGCTCGAAGCTTCGTCCTTATTATTTACCACCTACATCCTCATGATGTGTCACCGGTAGTTGTACTTCTTTTTTCTTGCCACTCTTCTCACCCGACTTTCTTTTCTTATCTCCACGTTTCGCTTGACCGATTGACCGTAATAGTTGCGTTTTCCTACCTAATCATGATAAGTCGCTGCCTTCTGTCTCCTTGATTATGTTAATATGTGCCGGCCACCATTATGTCGGTATATTTCCAATACTACATTATGATTAGGGTTCTTACTACCTGATTTTTCCAGCGTTTCTACTTAATCTTGTTTTCCCCGCTGTTATTCGCTACTGTGACCCTGTGTGTTTGCGTCCTGTGTATTTCCTATGCTACTGTGTTCCTGTTTGAGCTATGGAAGCCCTGGCAAATATTGTCGCCTTCCGTGCTCGTCTCGCTCCGGATGTGAGCGAGTACTTGCATGCTCGTGGCCTCTTAACCTTCACTGAATTGCCTTGGCATTCAGTGGAGTGCCACCCCTTCTGTGCGCAGATCATTTCTGCCATAGTTGCCATGCTTGCCACCGAACAATGCTGGCCACTCGCCTGTTTGAACCCCGTGTCGTCGTCACACTCAGCACTGTCGCTGAGGGATTCCATCTCCCTCAGCAGGGGTTGGTCAATCGCCCCCTTCTCCCCATGGCGACAATGAAAAGTTCTTTCCCCCGGCACTCGTCTGACGATTTTATCATTCTATGTCGCCCAAAACCGGAGCGAACAGCCCTTCAATTCTTAGTCGTTGCCTTGAACGTGCAAAAACGCACGTATGGCATCTCCCATCCTTTCTACTCGATGATTGATACTGCATCACGAGAGGGGGTCAATTTCATGTCATTCTTCTTCCGGTGCAGTCACGTGAATGCCTAGCAGTTACTAAACAACTAGCCAAGCATGAGATTCCTCGTACCTGATTGCCGCAGCTTCTCACCCTTCTTCTTCCTGTGATCCAAGCAGTGCAACCACCCCCCGGAAACACTTTGCTCTTACATGAGGAATCTACCTAGATGTTGGAGGAGGATGATGATGAAGATCTTCTCCACTTCTTCCAACGTAAACGCAGACGTATCAGCCCATCTCAAAGCCAGGTGCAGGATTCAACCGTTGTTCAAGAGGTTGACATTTTTCATGATATAGCCACGACTTTACAGGTAGTATCTGCCTCTTCTTCTCCTAGTAAGAAGCAGGAGCCAGACGTCATTATGGACGATGTAGCTGACAATTCGCAGTGGGAGGAAACACCACAACCAGATACTGAGGCATTGAAGGAGCCCATGGGAGGCACCACTGTCAATGTGTGTCATCCCTCCTCCCCACCAGTAGCAGATGATCAAGCAGATACGGTAAAGCAACCGACATGTGAAGAAGAGGTTGTTACTGAAGTTGTGTTGTCTGTGCCTCAAAATGAAATGGGAATTGTCTTAGTGCCAACACTTCTTCCTCCCCTTCCTCCTCCAATCACACGTCTTGCTGCTACCAAAGTTTCTCCCTCCTCACCTTCAAATGCAATTCGTGAGGCATCTTCCAACATCCTATCCTCTCCCGACTACTCTCCACCTTCGACTCCACACCTAGTTTCTACCCCACCATTGCAGCCTTCTTCTTCTCTTCCCTCTTCGGTGATGTTCATGGAATTGGCATCCATAGGCCAATTATTAATTCAGTTATCTCAGCAGCTGCCTCTCCAGATGAAGACGGCACAACAAACTCTTCGACAAGAGTTGCAGAGCAAACTCGATATGCTGGAAGCTGATATTGCACCCCTTCAAGAAGAAGTACTTGAAGCCAAAGCAGAAGTTCACTCTCTGCATACCCAAATCCAGCGTCTGCAAGATCAATTGACAGAAAAGGATGCTATTATTGCTAATCAAGATGCAGAGATTAAAGGATTAAAGCACAAAGTTACAGATAAGACAGACGCCATGATTGCGTTAGGCAATGAGCTGCAAGCCACAAAAAATAAATTCAGTATATTAGAGGAAGGCTCTCAGTCGCTCGTTATGAATGTAATAAACGATGAGAAAGAACTCAAACAAGCTACAGACGAGTTCTTCCATAAAAGTCGTGCTTTGGAAGAAGAGATTGGTCTGAATATCAAATTAAAGAAGGAGATGGAAGCCATCAAAAAAGAGCGAGAAGATTTTTACAAAATTATAACCAAATGCCTATTCTTCCTCTCTCCAACAACATTTTGTTGAGGAGTGTACCTGCATGTAAAGTGCCTCTTTATGCCATTTTCCTACAAGTACCTTATTCCTTGCAAAAATACTATCCCCCTCCATCTGAACTTAGTGTCTTGATGTGTGCGTCACATTCTTTCTCAACAAGGTACCTAATTTTTTGAAAGATGAAAACACTTTTTATTTTTCCTTGATAACATATAGCCATACCTTTCTTGATTGGTCATAAATGAAAGTGACAAAGTACCTAGATCCTCCCAATGAAGCCTCTTTACTAGGGCCCCATACATCTGAGTGTGTAAGCTCCAAGAGCTTAGAGGATCCATACTCACTCCTTGGAAATGGCTTCCTTGCTTGCTTACCTAGCTGACAAGCATCACAAAACTTACGTAGATCTTGGCCTACAAGATTTGGTAGTCCCTGCACTAAACCTACTTTGCACATGCTTTTTAACTTGGTAATATTGATATGTCCTATCGTCTTGTGCCAAATACCAATCCTTGCAATCCTTTTGTTTCCAATCATCACATAAGATACCTTGTTGTGTGTAGGAGAAACATCTAGTGTGAACAATTTGCCTTCTTTCCTTCCCTTGGCAATGACCTTGCCTCCTTGCTTCACCGTGCACCCTTTTGCATCAAATATAATGTAATAAAGTGATAGGAAGGAGATGATTGAACCATATCCTTGACAGATAGGAGATGGTTGAACTACACCCTAAGAGAGAGGATTAGGAAGTAATCCTCAACCATGGCTTTTGGGGCAAGTGGTTAGCCCATCACATTCCTAACCAAGAGGTTGTGAGTTCAATTCTGTAGATATGACTTGCATACCTCTCTCTATCATCTGTCCTATAGAGATAAGGTTCTTGGAAATAGATGGAACATGGAGCACATCTTTAAGAGTCTTGATAAATTTACCTTCACCTAGCTTCACATCTCCCACATGTGTAATGGGATGCTCAGTGTTATCTCCTATCTCCACACAACCTTTTGAGCTTGGGACCTACATATGAACAAAAGATTCCTCCATACATGACATGTGATTAGAGCATCCAGAGTCTATGTACCACTTTGTGTCCTTGGGATCACTAGTGTAGCCATGTCTCATGGCTACGAGGGTCTCCTTCTCATCATCCTTCTTGGAATTGTTAGCATAGTTCCCTTGCTCCTTCTTTTTCCCTTTTTCATCTTTGAACCAACAAATTGAAGAAATATGATTCTGCATACCACATCTAAAACAATTTTTACCTTGATGAGGTTTGTTCTTCCCTTTGCCATTCTTGCCCTTGAAGATGATGCCTTGCTATCTCCTTCTGAATTTGAGTCTTCTTCCTTGGATTTCTTACAATTGCTTTTTCCTCTTTTCCCCTTCTTTCCACTCTTGCCTTCACCTTTGCTAGCATATAGGACATGTGAGTGACCATCCTTCTTGGATGTGTCTCCTATGGCAACCTCTTCGATCACTTGGTGTGGGATCAACTCCTCAAGAGTTGGTAGAGGATCTCTAAATAAGATGGTAGTAATGAGGGGTTTCCATTTGTCTTCCCCTCTCATCCCATTGAGAGTAATCTATGCAAGGTCTTCTTTATCTACTTTGCAGCCAATGGATGCCGATTGCTCCCTCAACTCCTTCACCCTCTAGGTGTAGTCAACAATAAATTGACCACTACCCTTTTTCAAAGAATGGAGTTCATTCTTAAGCTGCATTTTTTTGCTTCTTGTGGAAAAGACATATATCTTCTCTAAGGCCTCCCAAACATCTCCAACATGATCAAACTCTGATATATGACCAATCATAGTGTTAGAGATTCCTATGATATGTAGAAGATAGCTCTCCTATTACTTTCCTCCCAATCCTTCAACATCTTCAATTCTTAATTGTGACATTTGGATCTTTGGGATCCACATGGAGCTTATCTTCATCTCCACACACAATAATCCATAAAAATGTTCTCATGAGGTAGCTCATGACTCTAATCCTCAATGGCTGATAGTTGTCTTTGTTAAGCAACTCCAACTTTTGACCTAGATCTACCATAATGAATGGGAAATTAGGGTTACACATAAATGTACCTCTTAGCCTTGATATCAAAGCTTTTGTGTCCTTCTCTTAGAGTCTTTAAAGGATGTTTCTTACTCTGATACCAACTGAGTGAATTTAATCCCTCGGATTTGCACACTAGAAGTGAAATGAACCCAATACCTAGGTCCCTTCATACACCTTTTTGCTATCCTGCAACAAAACTCCGATTCACCTACCTTATATAGATCCAAATCACTTGATGTTTTAGCCACACTTATTTTGGTTCATATGCTTTCCAAGAAGCTATAGAACACCTCAAATGGATTTGTTTTGCTTAGTCAACAACTCTATACAATACAGATTATACAGAGATGTAGGATATGCAAAACTTAGGGTTATAGAGATACACCAATATCTCTGCTCATAAAATTGATTTCAAGAATCCCTCTTAGGGAAATTAAGAAGCATACATAAGCTACTTAATCACTTTAAATCTCTTGAATTGGATATGTTCACAAAGAGTTACAGCTCTTACAAGTAGACTATGTTGATACCTACAAGAGACTAGAGGAGGTGAGAACTTGATAGCTCCTCCTTACTAATCCTCTATTCCTATAACACCCTCCTCTACATTTTCCTAGCTTGGATAGCTACACTTCAGGTCCTTGAGCCTTGGATGACTCTCTCCTTGAGCCTCCTTCGGTATATGTCTCTTGGTCTTCAATAACCTACAAGACTTCCATGACTTCTATGACTTCCATGGGGAGAGGGACATCCTTATAAGGTCCCCCAAGCCTAAGTCAGCCTACCCATGTTCTAGGGTTGTGGTATCTTTTTCCATGCCCAAATTAATCTCCACCATTGATCTATGGGGTAAATCCAATGGTAGAAAGGTAGGATCAACAATCATTTGTTTGTAGCCCTTGATCTTGCTTAATCCACACTTAGAATCAATTCTAGATCCAATGGCCCACATCAAATATACCCTTCCCCAAGTTAAGAAACCTAATTTTATTTCTATCCCTTGATTTAGTTTGATCCTCCCATAGAATCAATCCCAAATCCAATGGCTTAGAAGTAACGTTCCTAACTATCCATCTACGGTGTACTCTAGACCTCATCTGACCTCAAAGTCAGTAACATACCAATGTCCAACACTCTCACATGGCTTCTCCTCATAATGGATGCCTTACAAAATAGAATGTTATGTAACAATGGTGGTATTACATAAGGATGAGGCATTGAGCATAGTTAACACCCCCCTCAATGTCCACCTACAGCTTGCATAATTCAAAAATCATTTTCCAAGTCATATGGTAACTTGAATTTCTTGCAATCATCTTCAAACCATGAATTATTTTCATCAAACACTACATCCCTACTACCTATAAATGCTTTGTTAGTGGGATTGTACAGCCTATAGCCCTTTTGGTTTTGATCATACCCAATGAATATACATTTCTCAGCTTTATGGTCAAGTTTCCCTCTCATTTGTGAAGGAATGTGTGCATAAGCAATGCACCCAAATATTTTACAATGGTCCAATGAGGGTCTCCTATCATTCTATGCTTCACAAGGTGTCATTCCATCCAATGATTTGCATGGGAGCCTATTGACCAAGTAGGTGGTTGTGGAAACAACCTCTACCCATAGGTAGTTAGGTAAATTCTTCTCATTCAACATAGACCTAGCAGCTTCAACTATTAACATGTTCCTTCTCTCTGCCACTCCATTCAATTTAGGAGTATATCTTGTTTTTAGCTTCTTCCTGTTTGGTTTTCAACTAGTGCCAAGTACTTTTTGAAACATGTAAATACCTCATCCTTATGCTTCATGAAATAAAGGATTGTCCATCTATTGTAATCATCAATAAATGAAACATAGTACCTTGAACCTGAGATTGATGGATCTTTGCTAGGACCCCACACATCATTGTGTACAAGCTCCAAATAGACTTCATGAATGTATCCCTTCCTGTTGAATGGTTGCCTGTAAGCTTTGCCAAATTGACATGCTCCACATTTCTATATCATATGTTGCTTGATTACATTGGGAATGCCAAGCACACTTTGATCCCTACATATTTGCTTCGGAGTTCTTTCTCCTATGTGCCCTAGCCTTTTGTTGCATATCTCTAACTCAGATAGGGTTTGATCTCTAGAATTGAATAATGCTATGTTCCTTGTGTCTTCAATCTCAAATGTAAATAATCTACCAGACTTCTCACCTTTAGAAATCCTTTTGAAGCCTTGTTGATGTTGAGATATCAGGCTCAACATGTGATGATCCAAGATGACACCTATTAGTTTTTCGTTTCTCTGACATGTATAGCGGTCATGCTGGTATATGTTAGGGATAATTCATTGAGCTTTATTAGCTTTATCTACCGAGAGTGATGGCACATGTGTTCCTTGCCAGCTCACTCATTCACAAACATTAGGTTTTTCCTTATGTACTGATCTTTATATATTGCACTTGTTGTATTCTTGTTTATAGTTCATTCTTGTACATTCCTTTTTTATGTAATAGAAGAAGAAGAAGAAGAAGAAGATCATACTTCCTTGCCCCACTCTGAGTGTGTGCTTCTCTTTGATTGTGAAAGTGTGTGTGAGCTCTCTTCCTTATCTCTCATCACATGGTATCAGAGCTAGTGTGGCTGTAGAGAGCTCACGGAGAAGGCCGACGGTGAAGAGTATGCGAGAAGGCATGGAGAAAGTGCGATTCACAAACGACCTCAGATTGCTACAAAAGTTGGTGTGAAAGGTAGAAGACCTCAAAATATTTTAAAGATTTATCCCTTTCGAGCCACTCATTTTTGTTAGATCAAAGTTTTGAACCCATCTCAACCTCCGTTTTGAGCCCGCAAGGTGGGGCCCACAAAAAACCAGGTCAGTTTGCAAATTGTAACTTGCATCCTGTTTGGCAACACTCATATATTCTAGGTCCAAAATTTCAAGAGATTCCGTGTACTGCTAATACACAAAAATTGTGTTTTTCTGAGATCGAATTGTCACATCATAGTGCGACAGTGTCCAAGCAAAAGTGTTTCTTGTAGTGTTTTACAGTGTTGTGAATTGATGTAGAAATGGCAAGCGTAGATGGAATGAATCAGCTTATGAGCAATAAGCTGGACAAGAACAACTTCCATTCTTGGAGATTCAGAATGACAAATTTCATGATGGGAAAAGGCTACTGGAAGTACATTGAAGGAGAGAATGAAAATGCTCTGTAGTTACCAGAGAGGAATCGGATTGCAGAACAGTTAAGAGCATATGAGCAATGGAATCAAGAAGCACAAAAGGTAATGTATTGGCTATATGTTAGCATAATGGATATTGGGCACATATAGGATGCCAAGACTCTAAAAGAGGCTTGGAACAGTTTGGTCACATTGTATGAGAACAATACAAAGGCACAGATAATTGCAACTCAAGAAGAAGCTGCATACATTGGAAAAGAAGAGCATGTCAGTAAGTGACTACACCCTAAAAAATCAAAAGCATATATGAGTCACTTGCATCTATTGGCATGATGAATGTAGATGATGATGATAAGGTGGAAATATGCCTTTGTGGTTTAGGAGTTGCATATAAGCAGTTTAGAACTTCTATACAGACCAGGGAAAATATTTTGAATTTTGTTGATCTGGTATTTATGCTGATTATTGAAGAAAAGAATCTTGGTGAGGATTCAAACTCTCAAGGAAAATCTAGTTCTAAGCATGTATTCTACTCTGGCAGAGGAAGAGGCAAAGGTAGAGATTTTGAAAGGAGGAAATAGTAACCAAGACCAAAGTCAACAACAGAATCATGCAAGAGGAAGAGGGCAGTTTTGAGGCAGGGGGAGTCAAAGAGGCCGCAAAAAATTCCAAAGAAATGATTCAGGTACTAACAGTAATGGATGTTGGAGTTGTGGTAAACCTAGACACTTTGAACGTGATTGCAGGTTGAAGAATCAAAATAACAAAAGGCAGCAAAACAATTATGCATCCACAAGTGTAGATGATTTTGAGATGTTCATGGTTCAACATCATGATGAATACGATGTCTGCTGGTGTTTCAAAACCGAATGATAATGTCTAGTATGTTGATTCAGGTGCTTCAAATCACATGATTGTAGCTCAATGATGAGTAGCACCTCCTTTAATGTCAATCCGGGAAGACGTGAGGATGGTATGATGACCTCGAGCAAGTGAAGGCACAAGTGCGTGAGTGAGAAGCACACTAACATGCACACACATACACACACACGCGCACTCAGGATAAGACAAAGAGAGAGACAATGGAGTTCTTTTAGATTACTTCAAAAGTGCTCATACTAGTTTAGATCAATTACAAGCTAACCTCAAAAATGAGCTCTCTAGCTCTATTTATAGTTTTTGACTAGGTTTTGGCCCTGTCCAGACCTAGTGTCCGGCCTAGTTAAAAATTAGGTTCTAGGGTCTATTTGAAGGCTCAAACGGAGTCTAAAAAATATGAAAACTGGTAGGTAGCTACTTCTAATGCTCCTCAATCTCAAGGACTCCTTGGCTTGCACAAAATGGAGGTACAAAAATATGAAATGGTATTTACAATGATTGTTAGTGATGAGAATCACTGTTATAAAGACGTTGATTTGGAAAAGTTTGAAGGGCCTATCTGCCAGATTTGCGTCGACTGCTCTGTCTACTTAATCCTTCACCTCCCTCTGACTCTCTCCGCTGGCTTCCTTGTCTAGTCAGTCCTTGACTACTATCAACACCCCCCCCTCTCTCGCGTCTGTCGTCCCTGACAGACCCTTGTTGCTGGGAGTGTTGTAGGTAATATTCCACAACATGAGTGGCAAGCTGATGTTCTTGGATGCGTAGTCCTCTGGCCAAATCTGTCATCATGCGATCCTAATCAATGGGCCCTGGAATGTCTGGATGTGGCAGACGTAACTGATCTGCATGGATGGCTTGTTCGACGGCGAATAGATGTAGCAAATGTGTCGGTCTGGGAATGAAATTTCCAAATGATATTCCCAGAACCCTGTAGAGAACATTTCCTCAAATGTCTACTTGAAGCATGCGGGTAAATACTTTATACATGCATGCCAGGCAAAGATTATGCTGACCGAGGGAGTCTGGCTCATGTCGTAGACTAAATCCTTATTACCTTGAGAGAATCCGGGGCCAGAGATGTATGGAGTCTGTACCTTCCGAAAGGTTTTGAAGACAATTGTCATGAGTTCGAATATTTTCATACACATTTTTGCTGCTATGTCAGGTACATTGTTTAGACGGGTAGACCAGTGTCGAATTGTTGATATCATGTAAGCGACGGTTGGGGTCCCTCGAGGTGGAGCAAAATATGGATAATTGACACATGCCGAGCATTCTTTGTTGTTGCGTACCTTGATCGCAAATGCTTGCCATGATCTGCGACGTACCATTGGGCAATAACATGGATTATACTTGATATACAGTGGCATGGTTGCCCAGGTGCTCATCATCTCAGGGTAATCGGTTAGTAGACGTGCACGCCAATTAGGTTGGAAGATCGAGCCAGCACGTGCACCTGCCGGTAAGTCCTCTGGCTCAAATTGAGTGGCGAATGAGGGCTCCTTCCCTGTATGCCTTTTAACTTCTGCATTATAATCATGTAGCAAGACAAAGTAAGACATGTATTGCGGCTCTGATGTTGTGATCAACCTTTGGTGGGATAGGTTCTGAAAGTAAGAAGATCGAAGGACAATTTCTTCCAGATTTGTGAGAGATTGAATTTGCACGGCAACGCGATCATCATGTGTCTTTCCCACTTTCTCGATCCTTTTAACCCAATCGGGAACTCCAATTTCTAAAGTGTCCTGTCCTTCCTCTGTTACCCGACCGCCGGGTGTTGGCATCGGCTCGTATGGCTCTTCATAGCTGTCATCGACTGGGATTTCCACTACTGTTTCAGGTTCGGGTTCTTCAGTTGGCGAGGGTGGCCTTTCATATGATAAGAGGCATGCTTGGAGTTCTGCCACCTGCTTCCGGAGGGTCTCTAATTCTTCTATAGAGTGTTGCAAGAGTATCGGCTCCTGTTGAGCTGAGGGGGCACTAGCTATCTGCTTCTTAAGGTCCACACATTCAGCCTCTAGCTTTTCATATGACTCCAAGAAATTTGCATGCTCCTTGAGTAAGATGCGAATGTCTTCTGAGGGGACTGCTCGATACTTGGTAGGGCTAATGGTTGCTCCTGCAGTTCCTTCCATAGCTGCTTCAAAATTATCTTGGTTTTGTTGTTGAAGCCGCTTGTTTTCTTCCAATGCTTCTGCCATATGCTTCCTTAATAGCCCCAGGTTGCGTCTGAGTGTAGCATTAGATATCATTTGCGCCTGGAGCACAGTTTCCAGTTCCTTGACTGCTGTATCATCCACCGTCGATATTTTTTATTCCAATTCTGAGTGAGCTTGCTGTAAAGTGGTATGTTCGGTTAGGAGCGTTTGGTAATCAGCTTCTAAAGTGTTAACTCTAGCCTGTAGGCGCCGAGATTCAGCATGGAGGGCAGCATTGCGTTCTTCCAATTGATAGTATTCTTGTTGTAGTTGATGTGCACACTGAAGTAATGTATTAAATGTGATATTTACATTATGAGATGCAAGGGGGAAAGTTTGGAATGCAGGGGAAGTGGGAATGGGAAGGGAGGTAGTGAATGTTGTGTCTGCCAATGATGTGTTGAGTGGTGAGGTGGGGGGTGGTGAAGGGGGAGAGGGTGGAATTGTGGGGAGAGGTGATGTGGTGGGTGAAATGTCCATTGGGTCAGACAGAGTGGTGTGTACAGGGGCTACCATGTAGGTTGGTATGGTAGGTGAAGTGAGTGTGGTGTTTGTGTAGATTGATGTCGTTACGAACATCGGGGAAATGTGCCTCTGAAACATTGAAGTACTGGTGGACTGCGCCACGAAGGATGGTTGTTGGGGTGGTCCGGTTAGGGTGAATGAGGTGTAGGGGACAAATGGGAAGTGAGCGTCATGAAATGGAGGTATCCGTATTGGGGGATAGGCTGGGAAACACAGGGTGCCTTCTGTGGGTGCAGGGTTTCCAAGCACACTTGGAATTATGGGATGGCCAATTATGGGTTCGGAGGACAGAAGGGTTGAAGTGTACAAGGGATTGGTGATGGAAGAGAAAAGGGTTTCTTGTGAGGTGGGTTCTCGAAATGAGAATGATGTGAATGAGATTGGGTTATAAGTGAAGGTAGAGGTGATGACTGTCGTTTCTTCCATGGTGGGAGGTGGTGGTGGGGGTGGAGAAGGTGGTGATGGGGGGTGCTGGGGTGAGATGGGTGATGTCTGAACGAAGGTCTCAGCAGAGAGGTCAATGGCGGTGGTGGGGGTAGCTGTGGTTTCAATGGTTACTTCTTGTTCTGTGACGGGTATCCTGATAGTCTTACCTGCTCGTGGTAATGTGTCAACTCTGCGTTTGTCATACCTCACGGACTGGCAGACTGCTGTGTGGACAGCCTCCGAAACTCCTAAAGATTCTGACACTAATTTGAGGGTGTCAATAAAATGTTGATCCACCCCATCATCTGATAGCATTTCTTGCATCAAAGCTTGGCCTGACACAAGAGAGAGTTGATGCCTTTCTTGTACTGCTTTGATTGTATCGTATAACCTTTGTACCTAAGCTGTGTATGCAGGTGCACCTACAAGTTCTGGCACTTCTTGTTGCTCATCTTGATGCTCTTGATCATAATCCTCCTCATCTTCCTCGTGTTCTTCATCTTCATCATCCTCTTCATCCGTTTCAACTATGGTAACAGGTACCTAGGAGGTTGTTGCATGTGTTTGCACATTCTCCACTTGTTGTGCCTCTTCTGCCTCCAGCTCTACATCTTGTAACAATTGTTCGAAGATCGGTTGGGATGGGAGGAAAAATCAAGTTAGGACCATCGGTGCTGCATCTTGGAAGTCGGAGTGTGAATGGCCGGACTCTTCGGGGTGGAGGGGTAACATCCAGTGTTAGGGTGGCTCCACGTGGTTGAGCACAAGGGACTTGGACAGTTCCTCTCATCTTCTTAGAAGGGGGTCCAGTGGATGTCGTGCCTCTAAACTGCTCCAATCGATTCCACATCAGGGCTCGTTTGAATAGGGATGTCGTAAGCCAAACATCTATAAATGACTCGAGTTAGAGCGCAACATCCATATAAAACATGCTTTCGCGGCCATCGTTTGTGGGCTAGGTGTATTTGATCAATTATCCAGTGGGGTAAGTTGATGGTGAGGCTCTGTGTCTCTGCCAGATACAAACTAAACCATATCTTTTTGGGTGGCATGGTGAATCTATCTTGGGCAGGAAAAGCAAAGTGTTGCATGCACATGCAAAGGTGTATTGCAATATTAGGCGTCATGGACACCATGTCCTTGAGTTTAGTGAGGGTTCGATTCTTCATGTAATCAGACACGAGGGTCTCCTTTTCTGTTGGAATATGCATTCCTCGCATGTCTAGGGCCTCTCTCACTAAGTTGTTTGAGAGCCTAAACCTTTTGAGCTCATTTCCTTTTGTCAGAGATGGGAGCACAAATGAGCTTGCACCTTTTGGGGTCTTGCTTGGAGTTAAGGTATTGATGAGATAGTAGCATCGCATGAAATCAGGCTTTGGGATCCGGGCACTGAAGTATGCATCCAATCCTGCCTTTTCCCATACCGATCTACATTTTGTAACTTCTCAAATTCCCTTGTAAAGAAATGGTATTTACCTTGCTTCCCATTGAAGTCCAATTCTGATTCCCATAGGTATGTTCCCTCTCCCAAGGGTCCTGCCACTTCACTAAACTAGTGGGAAGCTTTTCCTACGGGCATGGTATGGCCACTGGAAGGGTCCGCTATAGGTATGATTTTGATGGCCTGCAATTCTTCTGGTCTTTCATTTGTCTCAGGCAAAACGGGTAAACTGTCTAAGTCCACCACTTGCTGGCTCGTTTTTGTTTGAGAGCTAGTTCCTGCCGTATCTGCCATGTTACTTCTTGCCTCCTAACTCTGTGAGAATATAGAAACAGGTGTTACCATTGTAAAGGACAAGATAGAACCGTTTTTGTCCCCATTACAACATTAACATGAGGTTCGGGAGAGATTAGTAGGCCATTAAGTGCTCGGTGCTTGTGCGTGTAGTTAGGAATTGGGTAGACCTAGAAGCTAAGTGGAATGATGTAGTGAGAGAGTGATGTAGTTAGTAGGTGGGCATGGATTTACAACTGGGGTCTAGGGTTTATTACAAGTTTTAGGTTGCCAAATGCAGTGAAGAGTTTGATAGGGGTATCTACTTGAAAATGAGGCTTTTTAGGGACCCATTTACAAGTGATTCTACTTGTGCTCATGGAAGAATATGTGCCCGTGTGTGATGTATAAGAATGGGCATCGGATGTTCGAGTGAGTGAAACATGTTGTACTGGGTGTGGCCTCGGTGTAGCTATTTGAGCCCGCAAGCAAGCCTTAGGCACCCAGATTTGTCGTGATTGTGGGCTGGCCTTCATCGACTTCTTGGGTACCCAAATAGACTTTACTTTCACAAAAGAATTTATGAAAGACTTCTTATTAGTGTCGTGTTGTCGATTACTAATAAGAGGTTTTGGCCGTGGGGTTGGCGTGGTCACAACAGGGTGTTCGCCTTTCCGCATCCACACTTGTTTCAATGGCTGAGACATTCTGCTTCGCACATATTTTTGGCCTCCAGTATAGGTAGTACTCTGCTCCTTCTGTATTTGATCTGCCTTTGGTTGCTGCATCCCTCTGGCCTTTGGAAAAGAAGGGAGTGCCATCTTATCCTTGATTCCGTTCTTGAGACAATCCTCTTTCTGCATCATACAGTTTTGGACAAGAATAGCATTGTCAACTTCATGTGCGCCCCTAGAAGGACCAGGAGTTCGTGCATTACCTAGTTCCTTGAGTGCCTCATTTTCCAATTCAACTGTAATTCGACTATGATTTGCCCATACCTGAAGAAGTCCACTTCTTAGGTTTAGGTTGACTGCATGATCATAGATCCAGTCCTGACCCAAGACAAGAGGCTCAGTGAGGTCCTCATCTTGACACACTAGTACTTTGACTGTCATTACTTCATCTTGAATATAGAGGGGAAGTTCCACCTCGCCCATGCAAGGGGTTTCCACACCTCCCAATCCTATGAGATATGCTTCTATAGGATTGACGGTTAACTCCAACTTTTGACAGTACGAAAATTTAACAGCACTAGTGGTTGCACCTGAGTCAATCAAGGCTCTTACAGTCCTTGCAGCCTTTCCTTGTCCTATCTCTAAGGTTATAGAAGGACGTCGGTCAATTATCCTATTAGAGTTGACACCTGAAACTTCACACATAGCCACGTGATATCCTTGATCGGCATATGCATCTGTCCTAGGTTGCTCTCTACCCTGTCTTCTCAACTTCATTCTCCGGATAAGTTTCAATGCTTCTGCTTGAGCTTCTTCTCGAATTCGTCTTTCTTCTTCTTTGCTTTCTTAGCAGTGTTGAGTCGACTTAGCATCTCTTCCGTCAGAGGTTCCTGATATAACTTGACTCTGCACCCGCTTATGTAGCTCGGGAGAATATTGCCTTCTAATGTGGCTAGTTGCACTGCTCCACTTGTTGAGATTCTATTAATGATCATGGCTCCGTAGCGTCTCTTTTCTAGCTTCCTTGCGTGTTGTTTCAATGTGTAGACTAAAACTAGATCTCCTGCTTTCAAGCCCTTATCCTTCACATGGGCATCAAAGTATGCCTTCTGTCTCTTCTTAGCTGCATATATTCCCGCGGCAGCCCTCAGTCTTGTTTCTCCTAATCGTTCTAGTTCAAAGATCCTAGAGGAGAGTTCATGAGCCGTCCATTCATGCTCTTGTGCTACTTTCAATGTAGGTATTAAGAAGTCCAATGGTAGCACTGCATTTTGGCCAAATACCATCTGAAAGGGGGTGGCTTGGAGTACCGTTTTGTAGGCGACTCGGTATGCCCAAACGGCATGGTGTAGCTTTTTGTCCCAATCAGATCGTTTATTGTTCACTAATTTCGTCAGTACATTGCATAAGACCTTATTGGTGCTCTCAGCCTGGCCATTAGCTTGAGGGTGATAGGGGGCAGACTTCTTATGTACTACCAAGAATTCTTGGAGCAGATTTTCAATAACTTCATTCAAGAAGTGAGTGCCTCTGTCACTGACTAGCTCTATAGGTAACCCGTATCTGGTGAACACATTCTCAAATAAGAACTTAGCTGTTGTTTGAGCATCGTTCTTCGTTGTGGCTTTTACCTCTACCCATTTGGTTAGATAGTCCGTAGCAACAATGATATACTCTGCATGGGAACCCTTAACTGGGGGATTAATAGGACCTACGAAGTCTATTCCCCACTTAGAGAATGCACGTCCACCCATCATAGGTTTCAGTGGCATCTCATCCTTGCGTATAGGATACTGAGATCTCTGACAAACATCACACCGTTTCACATAGGCATGTGCATCCATGTGAAGGGTCAGCCACCAGAAGCCCGCAAATAGTATTGCCTTGATCACCTGATCTGGTCCAAAGTGTCCCCCTGCTACACCTTGGTGAGCAGTTTCCAAGATCTTGAGATATTCACTCTCATGGACACATAGTCTTAGGTAACCATCTTTACCACGCTTGTATAGATTATCACCAATGAGTGAGTAATCCAGGGCTTCTTGTTCTAAACTCCTTTTCCTAGCCAGAGTCATGTCTGGAGGGAATGTTTTCGTCCTCAGGAAGGATACTAGTGGTTCACTCCAATCTGGCACTATGGACACTTGATAAAGAGTGGCATGTTCCACAGGTGGTTTAGTGCAACAGATTGGGCATTCCTTGCACAACTTTTGGACATCAGCTTCCATAGTCGGCCAATGCACTCCGAGTCTCCTTAGTGTGTGTAGGGTTCGTTGCTTTGAGTAGTGTTGCTCTAATTCACCTACATGTGCTAATTGCAACCATTTAGCGTACTCATCCTCTTCCACACAACAAGCCAAGATCCCTTGATCTGTGTGCTTGTACATACTACCTGCCATGATGTGATACTTTTGGGCTTTTACTACCTCTTTATCCTGTGTGTTTATTACTGGGTGGTTAAGTCCGTACGTCAATACTTGCACTAATGGCTTAGCCCACTGCGGCACCACTTCCAAATTAAACAAGTAAGCATCAGGAAGGTCATCTGACACTCCTTGTGGGGCTTCTCCAGATGTGAGCCTAGAGAGATGGTCTGCTCTCAAGTGAGTCTTCCCTTTCCTTACCACAACCTCGAAATCATATTCCATTAGCAAGAGAAACCATCTTACTAATCTTCCTGTATTGCATGGCTTGTTTACGAGATATAGCAGTGCCTGATGGTCAGTAAAAAATTTAAACTTATTTGCAAGCAAGTAATGTCTAAACTTTTTAACTACATATACCATGCCTAGTCCTTCTCTCTCCGTAGTGGTATAATTTCGTTCAGCTGCATTCAATTGTCTACTAGCATAGGCAATTGGAAGATCCATATTACCTTCACCGGTAGGCTGCGCGAGTACACACCCAATAGCATAATTGGATGCATCAACATGAACATGGAAAGGCTTATTCCAATCTGGTGTGGTCAAGATCAGTGTTGAACATAATCGCCGTTTAACCTCATTGAAAGAATTCTCACATTCATTAGTCCACTCAAAGTTAGTCAAAAGTCCATATAGAGGCTTTGTTATGATGGCATACATGTGTATAAACCGTCAGTAATAACCACAATGCCCCATGAAAGCTTGTACTTCCTTGACATTCTTTGGCCTAGGTAACTCGGCTATGGCTCTCACTTTCTCTTCATCAGTGGATATGCCATTCTTTGACACTATGTGTCCTAGAATCTTGCCTTGCCTGACCATAAAAACACACTTTTCTGGGTTCAGGCAGACTTGATATTCTCTACATTTGTCAAAGATTTGTCTGAGTTCAGGAATATGGGTTTGTCTAATGTTGGAATGAGCACAAAGATCATCAACATAGACTTCTAAGTTCTTCCTCAGGAACTCTTTAAATACATGGCACATCAGCCTCTGGAAGGTAGCTGGTGCATTGGTAAGCCCAAATGGCATTACTCTAAAGGCAAAAATGCCCCACTCTGTGGCAAAATCCGTCTTATGCTGGTCCTTGGGAGCAATGGCTACCTGATTGTAGCCCAAAAATCCATCAAGGAAGTTGTACACGTCCTTGCCTACTACTCTTTCTAAGAGATGCTCTATGATAGGAAGCGGATAGTTATCTTGAATTGTGGCTGCATTGACCTTCTTCAAGTTAATGCATACACGCAGCTTTCCATTTTTCTTGGGCACCACTACGATGGGGGATACCCACTCAGTATGCTCAATTTCATAGATGAATCCAGCTTCAACCAGTCTATCTATCTCCTCTTTGATCTTAGCAGCATAATTATCATTATATGTGTATGGCTTTTGCTTAGAAGGTTTGGCATCCGAGGTCATGGGGATAGTGTGTGAGCATATGTCAGGGTCTACACCTTTCAGGTCCTTGTAACTCCAAGCGAATACATCTCTGTATTCTCTTAGCAAGGCAATTAACTCTTGCTCTTCTTCTTCCGTCAAGTCATGTCCTATGTACGTGCATCTCTCTTCTCCTTCTTCCATGGCTACCACTATTTTCTTGGTGGTTTCTTTGTTATCATAGGCCTCCCCTGATTGTGCCTCTCGTTTAGGCATTCTGATCATGACTCTCCTGTCATCTATCTCATACTTCTTAAAATTTTATGGGACCTCAAACAAAGATTCTTCCTCTTCTGGTGTGACTTCTCTCTTCTTTCTTTTCTTTCCTTCTTCCTTTGGGGTCACATGTGTGGCTAGCCTTACATCATTTGTAAGCTCTCCGTGCCTCTGGGGTTGAAATTCTACTTCATAGAAGTATTTTTCATCTGATGCAAAAGGTGGGTCCATAATGACTGACTCTAGATCGGAGTCACTTGCATCCTCAAATGCATCAGGGCTAGGTTCGCACTCTTCTAACACTGCCTCTCCCATGATCGGCTCTATGGAGAAGACTGAAATGTCATAGCCATCTTCATCACAGTGAGGTGTCCATTGTTCTTCATTGATGGCTATATCCATTGTTGCTAGGATTTCTGCCTAGCCGTGGGGTTCAAATTCTTCGTCAGGAAAGACTACAGGTGCATAGGCGGGTCTTCAATTGATCTATGTGTTTCTTTTGCACCCATCTCTCTGGCTTCTTCTCTCTTCTCTTCTTCTACTGCTACTTTGCACATCCATAAGTGGGTGTCTTCATGCATCCATGAGGATCTTGATCCTATGGAATGCACCGATTCCGTATCATCTTTGGCTCTATGGAGGGGATTCCATTGGATAGGAGGGACATCTCTATGAGAGTAATCTTTGAGATTCACTTTGGTCGTAACACCCAAGTGTTGCAGGTACAGGAATTGGTTCCCCAGTCCTGTACCACTTGCAACTGCCGCATAAAGGGTCGTCCGAAGATCATTTCATAGGCATGATTTTTGCTAAAATTGTGAAGAGATGGATAAGTATGTGTTTGAAGATGAAGAGGTGTTGCAAAATCCTTGATCTACACCAGCCAAATGAACTCCAGGAGTAGATGGTGGGCCCTTTTAGCTTGCCAATGGATGTATTAGACACCCTATGTACCTTGGAAGATCACTCTCAAAAAGATAGATCAAAACAGATAAGTCGGAGTTAGCTCAGAGAAGAAAACTTGCTATTCTTGGTTCATACACATGTCCAGTGTTTTACATAATTCTCTGAGCACAGCAGCAATTAGCTTAATTCCTCTTGGGGAAGTCTAGGTAACTTAAAGAGCTAACTTTCAAGAGTAATCTCATCAAAAATAATAAACCACACACTGAGAATGAGTTTTAACAAGTGATGACATCATCCCGATTTTCACGGGCTGCTACAGAAATAGAACAGTGAGCAGAAAAATCAACATAACTCAAAATGTAGGAATCCAATGATTATGAAAATTTGTATGGCTATACTAGACAGTAAGCAGAATCCAACAAGCTTTAAATCACTGAATTTGAATAAGTAACCACTGAGAAATGGCTCTGACAAGATGAGTGAAAAAGTCGGGTACCTGACAGAGAAGTGAAGATGAACAGACCCTGTTGACTTCAAATGAACATAACTGAAGATTGCAACATCCAAATGACATGAAAATTTGTGAGCATATAGTAGACTTATAGAGCTAACTTACCAAGTTAAATCACTGAAAATGATGTACCAAGCTCAGAGAAAACATCTCTGCAAGCTGGCTGAGAAAACTGAGAGTAATAGCAGTGAGTAGTACACTTCACAAGAACATGGAAAGATGAACTCAAATAATCATGAAAATGAAAGTATATTGCTTGTACAATACAATGACTTACTGATACATATGTGTTCCTTGTAATCACACCTTGATATGGCATAAAGCTCAGCTCTTGGAGGTCTTCACATAGGTCTCTCTAACCACGACTAAAACTGCCATCTATTTATAGTTGAGTTTGGGAGGCTAACTTCCCTCAATCACTCTCCAATCAATCAATGATTGATTTGATTCTCTACCTACCACAAATCACGAATTCGTGGCTCCTCTTTCCATTCTTGATCAAATGTACTCAACCACTTAAGATTCTCTTACTTTTACATTAAGTAAACTCTTCAAAAGTTATAAGAGGTAGTTCACAAGTGAAGTTTACATAGTCTTCATTTTAAGGCTTTTTCTATGACTTTGTGGGACTCAAGCCAATACTTAGGCTTGTCATATACTTGCTCCAACAGCTCCCCCTCAAGCCAAGTATGCTTGAGGTCTTCAATCTTCCAAGATTACCTGCAAACCAATCATAGCCTTGAATTTGCAAAGCTTTGTACCATCCAATGCTTTGGTTAGAATATCTGCACATTGTTGATGAGTGGACACATATGATATTTGAATCTCTTTGCTTAGAACCTTCTCTCGTACATAGTGATAATGAACTTCAATATGTTTAGTCCTTGCATGAAAAATAGGATTAGCAGCCAAATGAATAGAACTCATATTGTCACCAAAAATAGTTGGAGTTCCAAACTCCAATCCAAGATCTTTGAACAATGTCTTCATCCACATAGCTTCTTGAGTAGCTATGGCAAGACCTCTGTCTTAAGCCTTCTTATTGCCGCACGCTGCCGCTGAGAGCCACGCGAGGCCGTCCACCACTCTAAGACACACAGAGATATCGTGTTCTATCCTCCCAGCCGCCGAGCTGCTCCTTTACTCTTACAAGATAAGTGAGACAATAAATACTCACATGAGAGTTCTAATAGGCTCTCTTCTCAAGTCCTCTACCAAGTGAGGTAAGATGCCTCAAATGATGCCATGGCCCATATGTGCCATCTCACTATCTAAAGTTATGCATCCATGATGTGACATTTCCTTCCCCTTGAGAGCATTTTCGTCTTCGAAAATGTCAATGAAATGTCCGTAATGGTAGAAGAAGGTGCTCGGACTCCCCTGAACCCCATGTACTCTATGTACATGGTCATCTCTGTGTGTTGTTTCCCCATATCCATCCCCTTAAGAAGTCTCATATGAGATCATCTCAAAGGTGGGAAACCGTCTGAGTGGTGCCTACTATCTCCCATATACACTCCACTTCCAAACTATCACTCCCATAACATACAACATCATCCAAATGACCTAAGTCCAAATGACCTAAGTCCATATTATGATGTATCCTGCATGGAGCAATAGCATGTATAGCAATTGTAAAAGTGCCAAGCTTATTCGCTTGACCGTACTGTAATGGAGATAGTAAACCATATAATCGTCTGTAATATAGAACAAAGTCCCATAAAAAGTGACTTCAAATCCATCTAGGAGTACATGATAGATTGCCCTCATGCCACTCTAGGTCTTGCTAACCTTGAGTGTAATCACAAGTAGTAGTTTTGTCTAAACTACCTTGTGAACTATGCAAATCCATCATCTAGCTCATACATAAGAATTTCTTGGTAGTAAAATGAAATCTCTATATTCGACCAACCAAGAAATCTGTGGTTTGTCATCCTTTACCATTGGACGAAGTTCTATTGGAAGAGCATTTGTTGGCACTTGTGCAAACTCTAGTATTTCTCTTCCCTATAGTTTGCCATATGAATGTTGAAAGCATTCCCTTTGAGATTCAGATAATCCCTAAGTACCCATCCTCCTAACTGATGTTTACTCATCATACTCATGATGTAACACCAACTAAGAGTTTGGTACCCTAATAGGTTAGATATATCTCTATCTCCTATAAACCCCAAAGAGAAGAGTCATAGCTCTATTCCCAGTCTAACTAATGTCAATAACAAGATCATCTCATCTAGTCAAAGACCATCACTGGAGTAATATAATTTGTCCTCTCTAGAGTTTACAAGTGAGACTCAATCTAACCATCATGATTAACTGATCTCCCTCTTGCCTTTGATAGAAGAGTGCCACTTCTATCTAGACAACCGAAATGAGAAAGTGAAACTCTCTCTCTGTAATCTCCTCTAAGGAAAAGAGCTCTGGTAGTGGAATCCATTCCACTTTCCCTTTCCCTTTGAAAGAGATTCTTTTGAATCTGTTAGCTCTACTCATCCATGACTGAGACCATGCACATAAGTTCTTCATGTTTTGCCTTCCAAAATAGTGGAGAATCATACTCCCATATGAAGGAAATTATATTGACAAGTAGAGTAAACAAATTCCTTCTGAAATATAAACTAAAAAATGTTTTCTAAACACCTCTTCTCTCTAAAGGAAAACATACTCTATTCTTCTCCTATAAAGAAATTATATTTTCCTTTCTTTCTTTCTCTCTTAAAGAGTAGGAGCTAAAGTGAGATGGCTTAACTAAAGTGAGATCTCTCATAGATCTCTAAGCTGATTCCCACTTTCTCCTTTCCTTAAAAGAGAAACTCATGAATTTATTTAGTCCTCTCTTCCATAACTAACGCATAATCCCTCATTACACATATTTCTATGAAGATGGAGAACACATCTCTCCTGACCAATGAAGGTATATGTAGTGAAGAGTGGAGAAAATAAATTCCTAACAAGGGTCAAAGCCCTCTGCTAAAATGGTTAGCAAGGATATGATTGATACCATAAACACAAGTGTATCCATAATAAAGAACTATCTCTGCCAACCATACTCTGTGCATGGATCTGTACGATCCAATCAAACTGATGGAATTATCCTTCCTGAAAGACTGAAAAATGAGTATGTGATACCAATGGCGATAAAATGACCTATCACATTGTCTACTGGAAGAATAAATCTTCCCTAAACTATGAAGGATAACTCCCAATCCTAAGGAGATGTCTACTAAGAGCTCTCCTCTTATCTAGTGAGACATGATGCCATGAATGATGAGTCCTTTTCTTCCTGGCCATAGAAGAAGAGTGCTCAAAGGGAAGTTGTTTCCACCGTCCGATACCAGTGAAAACTTCTTCCAATTCACGGTGTCATACCTACACTAAACCAAATATCTATTCCATATAATGGAATATGTAGGTGGACTCCAATGAATCCCATATACTAAAATCATATCAGTGGACTCAAATGAGTCCCATGTCCTCGAACTAGTTAGTTTGGCTCTAGTCAACAATGTGACAATGGATATCCCCTTTTGTTCCAAACCAACTTGTTCCTAGGTACAAAGACTAAGTCTAGGTACCTCTCTGTAGATCCCAAGATACATATATATGTATTGGGTACCCCAATTATTCCTTAGTAAGGGATCTATGCTCTATAAGATAGAGCTCGTGCCATATCTGTGGCCTTCCTAACCATCACTTGAATCACATAAACACCCGTCGATGTTGCCTCATGAAACCCATCTCTGTGATCCCGTCTATTTGGTTTCCTTAGTAGTGTAGCAAAAATGCTTCACTACTTGCTCAAGTGATGTATATGAGCGAAGCTAGTCACTCTTTGGGTATTCATCATGATACCCATAGTCTCTTAATCATCATGTGAGACTCTTGTGAAGATAAATAAATCTTCACTAACTTGGAGATTATAAAAAATGCATCTCCCGTGCCTGAATGCAACTTCCTGAACCTATAGGATTGCTTGTGCACATTACTAATGGTGAAGGTGTAGCTCCTTCCGTTAGCAATCCTATGGTCTAAATCCATAAGGATTATGTGTAGGGATCCTGCTACTACCGAAGTTGCCTTATATAAAATACTCTGATGGTCCTAAGTCCATCAAATACATGCTTATAAGCATGCCTAAAACTTATTGATGTTTGCAGAAAGGCATGTTACCATGCCATAACCTTCTTGCCTAAAGGCAAGTGCGTATATAATGCCATGCGGTAGGAAAAAATTCGACAGCATTTCCCTAGGAAATGGAATTCCAAAAAAATTTAAACCATAGCTCAGTGGCACTCAGGCCACCCAAAAACATAGGGCTTGACAGGCCCATGGCATGCACGCCATAAACTTATATATGGATTCCATGACCTGCAAAAACACAAAAGTATTTGCTAGCAACCATTCCCGGTGTTGCATAGCCATATGGTTTATGTAATCTTCTTTCCTGCAAACAATAAAAAAGTATACTTCCTGCATGTTGATCCATACTTTAAGAGCTTAAACAATGATCAACACTTGATGTATGCAATCCCATTCATGCATGTAGATACAGAACATGCCATAACATAGATAAAATGCCAGAAAGCATAAAATATACATCCCTGAGTAGTCTGATTTTGGAATTGCATGCATCCAATCACTCTCGACAAGCTTCGAGACCTCTGCACCTTCCTCCTCAGGTCCTAAAATACACTTTGAAGTGTCCGAAAATATCGGAGCACTCCTCAAAACATAAAGCATGGTCAGGTGATTACAAAAATAATGCAAATTTAGCTCAAAAATGCATTAGTAATCCTTCTTTAGACCTGCAAAAACCACTTTAGGACCTGCAAATGTTCATAAACTGAAATATAAAGCATGTGCAAATAGGTCGAAGTGAAATTACTCAAATCGCCTTCCCGGTTTGAAAGATATGACTCCCGGAAGGTAGTCGCCAAAAACTGTTCAGATTTTGCAGAGATGTTCAGACCTGCAAAAATACTTATTTTCCAAAATTTTTTCTCATAAACTGAAAGTAGACCTTGTGCTCTTCGAAACGAGCCATAGCACGTCCTATTTGGAATTTTCTAGCCCAAGATATGGCCATTCCAAGTGGGACATGTCAAACTAGTGGACTGTTGGAGGGGCTGGAAAAAGTGTAAAAATGTGATTTTTGGGATGCCCAAAAGCATTCTTCCATCAAGAAAATACTAAATTTTTCTCCATAACCTCAGAGAGAAATATATGAAGATGCTTAGGCCTATTTTCACTTTTCCAAATCCTCCCTTCGTGCCTGCTAAATCGCTCCCCAAAAGAGGCCTAAATCAAGATTTTTACTTTCATGTAAAACTTAGATGGGAGCTTTTAGCAAGCTTCTAATCCACTCTAAATGTGGACTTCTCTTGGATTATGCACAATAATCCATGGGAAGCCTCTAAATGATCTTTTTCTTACTCCAAGAAGTGGAGTTTGGCAAAAGATTAATTTCTGAAATTTTCCAAAAAGTGCGGGAAGGGGGTCTTTGAGGAAGTAAAATTCCTCCTTCACTTATCATTTTGATGAATCTACTGATTCGCCTAAGAATTCCATACACCATACTCTCAGTAAATATACTTTTTCCCATCCGTCCATAACTATCGCACCTCTTTTTCCCTCTTCCAAAATGGGAATTTTTCAGATTTAGGTGCTGAAATTTTTGTCAAACTGTGATGGAAGGGGGTCTTGTGGAGCTTCAAACTCCCATCAAACTGAGGTATCTTATTTGTTTATTAATTGTATATGGAAGTCAATACACTATACTATATGTATGCATGGTTTTTTCCATAAATCTATGAAAAATACCCTTTCTTTTCCCCTTCCCGAAATGGCTATTTATCAAAAACAGCCCTTGAAATTTATGTGGAAACCATGAATAGGGCTACTATAGGGATACCCTGAACTTGGCCTTCTTGTATTTGGAGGGAATCCTTGATCCTAGATGAGAATATATACCTCACACTCTCCGTACATGTGATTTCCATCCAAAATCTTGGCCCTCTAACTCCTTGTTTTCCTTCTCTCAAAGTGGGGTGTTATCATTTTATTCCTAGGACTAATAAAAAAAAACTTTCATACCTCAGTAGCCTTGGAATCACAAATTTGCATGGAAAAAGAAATTCCCTTCATCATGAGATCTTGAGCACACCCCCTTCTGAGGAACATAGACTCCACCGGAGAAGAGAAAGACATACACTCTTCTTCTACATGCAGTCTTGGGCCTTCAATGCATTCGAAACCTTCGTCAAGAGAAATCTTTCCCTTTGTAATAAAAGTACTGGAGTTTTAGCTCAATCATAGGGGGAAACATCCTTCTCTCAATGACTTGGTTTGATGCTCTGTTCGGACTGATTTGGGAACTTTGACATCATGGCGTTGTGGAGATCGATGAGGAGATCATGGCGTTGTGGAGATCGATGAGGAGATCATGGCGTTGTGGAGTAGTAGTTTTCCTATATAAAATGGACACCAAGAGGAGATGGCAACGTGGATAGCACATCTCTTTCTCCACCATGAGGTTGTGGGTTCAATCCCGGCGCACGTCATCTTTTCAGCACACGCGAAAACGGATGGATCGCAAGCTCTGATACCAATCTTAAGCCTTCTTATTGCCGCACGCTGCCGCTGAGAGCCACGCGAGGCCGTCCACCACTCTAAGACACACAGAGATATCGTGTTCTATCCTCCCAGCCGCCGAGCTGCTCCTTTACTCTTACAAGATAAGTGAGACAATAAATACTCACATGAGAGTTCTAATAGGCTCTCTTCTCAAGTCCTCTACCAAGTGAGGTAAGATGCCTCAAATGATGCCATGGCCCATATGTGCCATCTCACTATCTAAAGTTATGCATCCATGATGTGACACTCTGTATTCAGCTTCAGTAGAAGAGAGAGCAACTGTGGGTTGCTTCTTGGATGACCATGAAATAAGCTTTGAACCTGCAAAGGTAAGATAACCTGAAGTGCTCCTTCTATCTTCCTTGGAGCCAGCCCAGTTTGCATCAAAAAATAGCTTCAAACCTAAATCAGATACATAAGGATAATAAAGTCCTTCGTTTATGGTTCCTTTGAGATACTTGAGAATCCTTTTGGCAGCATCCATATGTGGTTTCCTTGGTGTGTGCATAAATTGACTTAGCACACTCACATTGTAACATATATCTACTCTTGTCAATGTGGCATAGTTGAGACTACCCACTAGACTTTGATATGATGTGATGTCCTCTATGAGTTCACCTTCATGTGAGCTCAATTTGTGATTGACCTCCATTGGAGTACCTGCAATCTTACAATCTTGCATCTTGAATTTTGCCAACATGTCCTTAATGTACTTCCTTTGAGTGAGAAACAAACCGTGATCTTTGTAGACAACTTCCAAACCTAGGAAGTAGGTAAGTGAACCCAAATCACTTATCTTGAACTCTTCTCTCATCTGATCTTTGATCTTCTTCATACCATCTGCATCATTCCTGTCAATATAATATCATCTACATATACACATAGGTAGATGACCTCGGAATTACTCTTTTTAATAAAGAGTGAAGGATCTGCCTTGCTTGGTTGAAAGCCTTTGTCCTGCAAGAATGAAACAAGCCTGAAATTCCAAGCTCTTGGATCTTGCTTGAGACCATACAATGCTTTGTTAAGTTTACACACATAATCAGGATAAACTTGATTCTCAAAACTAGGTGGTTGTGCCATATATACCTCTTCTGTTATCCAACCATTCAAGAATGCATTCTTTACATCTAGTTGAAGTATCTTCCAATTCTTGGAAGAGGCAATACTAAGCAAAACCCTAATAGTAGGCATCTTTGCCACAGGAGAGAAGGTCTCCTCATAATCAATTCCCTGAGTTTGTGCAAAGCCTTTTGCTACAAGCCTTGCCTTATACCTGTTAATGGAACCATCAGAATTCTTCTTGAGTTTATAGACCCATCTTGAGCCTATTACCTTCATGGATGAAGTCTTGGGCATCAAATCCCAAGTGTTGTTTTCCTCAAGTGCTTCAATCTCTTCCTTCATTGCATGCTTCCATTCTGTTTTTGCTTTGGCCTCTTCAAATGATGATGGCTCCTCTTGGTTTATGTCCTGTGCTATGTAGATAGAATGTTTAGTTACTAATGAGGTGTCAAACCCATACCTTTCTGGTTTTCTCTTTTCCCTCATAGATCTTCTTAGGCCATGATGTGATGATTCTGCCTCATGTCCAAGTTCCTGCAATTTTGCTTTACCTTTAGACTTCCATGCTTTGATCTTTTCCATCTGAGATTCTTCATCATCCTCTGAGGTGTCTTGTTCTTCAATCTTCGGTTGTTCTCTACCAAGCTTTGGAAAATCTTCTTCAAGATTATATGGTAAATTGACCTTCCTGCATGAATCTTCATACCATGAATTGTTCTCATCAAAAACTACATCTCTGCTTACCAAGAATCCTTTTTTGGTAGGGTTGTATAACCTGTAGCCCTTTTGATTGTTGTCATATCCAATAAATACACACCTTTCTGCCTTTGGATCCATCTTGCCTCTAACCTGTGAAGGAACATGAGCAAAAGCAATACATCCAAAAATTTTACAGTGATCTAAGCTTGGTCTTCTTCCATTCCAAGCCTCATATGGAGTCATCCCATCAAGGGATTTTGAAGGCAACCTGTTAATCAAGTAAGTGGCTGTAGATACAGCCTCAGCCCATAAGTAATTAGGTAAATGTTTTTCATTTAACATAGACCTTCCAGCTTCAACATTTGTCCTATTCCTCCTTTCTGCCACTCCATTTTGCTCAGGAGTGTACCTTGTAGTTACCTCTCTTTTGATTCCTCTTTCTTGAAGAAAAGAATCAAAATCATGGGAGAAGTATTCGCCCCCTCCATCTGACCTTAGCCTTTTTAGTGATTTACCTGTTTGATTCTCCACAAGAGCCAAATATCTTTTGAAACATGAAAAAACTTCATCTTTGTGTTTCATAAAGAATAGGATAGTCCATCTGCTGCAATCATCAATAAAGGAAACATAATACCTTGATCCAGATATTGAAGCTTCCTTGCTAGGTCCCCATACATCTGTATGAACCAACTCCAAGAGATCTCCATGCATATAACCTTTCTTCATGAATGGTAACCTGTGAGACTTTCCAAATTGACATGCACTACACTTATAAATCATATGTTGTTTTGACAAATTAGGAAGTCCAAGTACACTTTGGTCCCTGCAGATTTGCTTTAATGACCTTTCACCAATATGTGCTAACCTTTTGTGCCATACTTCCAATTCTGTGAGTGTCTGACTACCATAATTAAAGAGAGCAATGTTTCTAGTGTCCTGTAATTCAAATGTGAACAATCTACCTGTCTTTTCACCTTTTGCAATTCTTCTGAATCCTTGACTTGGATCTTCAACAAATGCTCCTGCTTTTGTGAACCTGACTTGCAACCCTTTCTCTACTATCTGCCCAACACTTATCAAATTCTTTGTAATGGTAGGGACATAGAGTACCTTACTGAGTAGGTTGATGTTTCCATCAGGTGCTTTGACATTGCCTATTTTCTCCACTGGATGTTTTGTATCATCTCCTGTTTGTACCTCATGCTTATTCCTTGGATCTTCTAAATCTGGTAGGAGTGCCACATTTCCTGCCACATGATTTGAACAACTTGAATCTATGTAGAAAACATGCTCATCAGATTTACCTTGTGGCATAGCCATGTTCATGATCAATAATGAATCCTCTTTGTTTGAGTCTTCTGTGTAGTTATTGTAGTCTCTCCTTCCTTTGTAGCCTCCTTGATAGTTTGAATGATTGTAGTTGTTGTAGTTGCCATGGTAGTTGTTGAACCTTCCTCTTGAGTATCCATAACTTCCTCTATTGTATCCTCTGCCTCTTTGATTCCTGGAATTCCTAAAGCAATTTTCAGTTGTATGATTAGTTAATCCACAAATAGAACATGAGTTGGAGTCTTGGGATCTCCCCCTGCCTTGTCTACCTCCTCTTCCTCTACCTCTGCCATGTCTTCCTCTACCTGCATAGTTAGCTTGATATGTACCTGCTTCATCATCCACTTTCTTTGCCTTTCCTTTGTTATCTTTAGACTTGCTTTTATCCATGTATAAAGCTGAAGATTGATTACCTTCAGAGCTTTCTCCATTTTTTATAAGCTTTGCCTCTTGAGTAAGTAGTTGTCCAATGAGTGTGTTGAAATCAGGTACATGCATGTCCATGTACAAATCCATAGCTGTGGTGAATGCTTCCCACTTATCATCTGCCTTCAAGCCATTGATGACCTGCCTTACAATTTGCTCTTCATCTATTACCTCTCCAATGCTTCCCAACTGATCCGCTATGTCCTTGAGCTTTGTGACAAAATCAATCACATTTTGTTTGGGAGCCTTCTTGAGAGTTATGAAATCCAGCCATAGTTGATGCTTCCTAGCTTTAGTACTCGAAGAAAAGAAGGCTTCAAGTGCATCCCACACTTCCTGAGATGTCTTACAACTTCTACTGTGAGGCAACAAAAAATTTGAGATAGAGTTGAGGAGATAAGACCTTGCAAGTGCATCCTTGGAGCACCATGTGCTCAATCTTTCTTGCTCTTCTTGTGTTGGTTGACTTTTGTTCCTGAAACTTGGCATAACTTCATCTCCAGCCACATAACCATATAAACTTCTACCTTGGAGATAGGCTTCCATTCTTAATGACCAAGCTGAGTAGTTACCTCTGTCCAATTTGTCAATTGATGAAGGAAATCCATCTGCCATGTTGTCCAACCTTGCTCTGATACCACTCTGATACACCAGCCAAATGAACTCTAGGAGTAGATGGTGGGCCCTTTTAGCTTGCCAATGGATGTATTAGACACCCTATGTACCTTGGAAGATCACTCTCAAAAAGATAGATCAAAACAGATAAGTTGGAGTTAGCTCAGAGAAGAAAACTTGCTATTCTTGGTTCATACACATGTCTAGTGTTTTACATAATTCTCTGAGCACAGCAGCAATTAGCTTAATTCCTCTTGGGGAAGTCTAGGTAACTTAAAGAGCTAACTTTCAAGATTAATCTCATCAAAAATAATAAACCACACACTGAGAATGAGTTTTAACAAGTGATGACATCATCCCGATTTTCACGGGCTGCTACAGAAATAGAACAGTGAGCAGAAAAATCAACATAACTCAAAATGTAGGAATCCAATGATTATGAACATTTGTATGGTCATACTAGACAGTAAGCGGAATCCAGCAAGCTTTAAATCACTAAATTTGGATAAGTAACCACTGAGAAATGGCTCTGACAAGATGAGTGAAAACGTCGGGTACCTGACAGAGAAGTGAAGATGAACAGACCCTGTTGACTTCAAATGAACATAACTGAAGATTGTGTTGATATATTTAGGTAATGATGTGTGTGAACACTCTAGGACCGCCGGGGCACTTTTTTCCCTCTTTAGGAGGTTTTTTTCCCCCGGCTTGTATATACGCCTATTGCCCTAATGGGCTACTTATCTTTGTACATTCTCTAGTAATACATTCAGTCTTGTGTGTTGTGCTCCAAGCTTCTTCTTCTTCCTTGTGCTGTTCGCGTGCTTCTGCAGACGTCTAACTCCAACAATTGGTATCAGAGCAGGTCGTTGCTTCTTCTAGGGCGCCGTCGACACTCCTCCGTTTGCAGTCTCAGATTCGCACAAAATTTGGTGAGCATACTCAGGGTGTTTCCGAGATCAAAACTGCTTCACTCTGTGGTGCCGAAATCGCGATCTGAGCTCGTTTCGGCCTCCGAACGCACTATCGCAGTGCTTGTGCAGGCTATTTCATCCTTTTGTGCCAAAGGTATATACCAGTTTCTGTTCGCCAGTTTAAGCGTCTCGAAGTCTTCTACAGGTCTAGCAGAACTCGTCTGGGCAGTTCTGTTCAACTTTTTGAGATACAGTCAATTTTCTGCATCAAGGTATTTTAGTCACCGGCCATGGCTGAAAGCAGTGATGTATTCCGTATGTTGGCTGTTGAGGATAAGTTGGATGGTACCAACTACCCATTATGGGCTTATATGATGCGACATGTACTGGTTGCAAAAGGATTGTGGAACATTGTGCAGGGTGTTGAAAGACGTCCTGTTACACCTGTAACGACAGGTACTGCAAATACAGGTGTTGGAGCTAATGAAGATGGTGTCGAAGATGATATTCCGCAGATTCCTGTTCGTGCTGCTGTTTCTGTTGCACCTACTGCAGAGCAGATTCGTTGGGATGGCAGAGATGCCCAGGCACATGCATTGATAGCTTTGTCTGTCAAACGTGCCATTATTCCTCACATTCGCTCTTGCAGAAAAAGCAAAGGATGCTTGGGATACACTTACCACTTTGTACCAGGCTAGGAATGAGGCTCGTGTTGCTTACCTCCGAAAACAGTTGGAGAGTGAGCACATGAATGAAGGTGATTCAATGGACAGTTTTCTTACAAAGATCAAAGACCTGAAGGAACAATTGATTTCTGCTGATGAGGTTATACCAGATAGCTCACTTGTGCAGACTGTTCTGAATGGCCTTCCTGATTCATATCAGAGTTTTGCCTCTACTCTTCGATTGATGATGAAAGGCAATCCGAATGCCTTGTCATTTGAGGAATTAGTCTCTGTTCTGTTGCAGGAAGATCAGTCCAGGCAGAACAAGTCCATTACGAGTGTTGCAGATCAAGCTTTCCTGGCTAGTCAGAAGGGCAAAGGAAAATGGAGCTCTTCTACTAGTAAGCAGAAATCTGCAAATGCTGCACAATCGAAGAACCAGGATAAAGATGAGAAGAAATCAGAAAAGCAGAAATTGTTTTGCAAGTACTGTAAAGGAAATGATCATATTATAAAGAACTGTCCAAATCTGGCTGCTAAAGAGGCAAAGAAGAAAGAGGCTGGAATGGTTGTTGCAGAGGCCTCTACACCAAAAACAGAGTCTGCAAATCTTGTGCAGGAAGAAGAATGGGCGTTTACTACTGTCTGCAGTTTTGACCCATCTTCTCATGATCAGTGCATGTCTGCAGTAGACTCAGATGTTTGGTACTTTGACAGTGGGGCAACCAAACATATTACCTCGCAACGCAGTTTCTTCTCTTCACTCGAGCCTGCCCCTACAAGGAATACTGTCACATGCGCCAATAACTCCTCTTATCCTGTTATGGGAGTTGGTAAGATCATTCTGACTACTGCTGATGGTAGTTCTTTCACTTTGTCAAATGCTTTATTTGTGCCAGGGATCAAAAAGAACCTGTTATCAATGTCTGCATTAGCCAAGATTGGCTTGGTTGTGAAATTCGTTGATGACAGGTGTACAGTCCATGATCTCTCAAATGGCGATGTGATTATTGCTTCTGGCATTTTATGTCGTGGGCTGTATAAGCTCATAGACTATGAAAAATCTGTGAATGATTCGGCATGTGCAGTTCATGATTCTCAGGCTATGTCAGATGCAAAGCTTTGGCATGCACGCTTTGGTCATCTGAATTTTGCTAGTTTGTTACGCCTGCAAAAATCTGAAATGGTGTCCTCTTTGCCCAAACTTGAGGCACCTGGAAAACATGTTTGTGAAGGCTGTATTTTGGGCAAAATGCAGCGTTCTTCCTTTCCAAAAGATGGTTCAGTTCGGGCTATGCAGAAATTGCAGCTTGTACATAGTGATGTCTGTGGTCCTATGCAGACACCCTCTTTTGGAAATTACCTTTACTTCGTGACTTTCATTGATGATTTTTCCAGGCATGCATGGGTATATCCACTCAAAGCAAAGTCTGAAGTGTTCATGTGCTTCAAACAGTTTTTGGTTTTGGCTGAAAATCTGTCAGCATGTAAAATGGGCACCCTCCGTTTCGATCGAAGGGGGGAATATATGTCTTCAGATTTTAATGCATTTCTGGATGAACGTGGGATAAAACACCAGTGTACAGTGCCATATACACCTCAACAGAATGGAGTTGCTGAACGAAAGAATAGGTCACTCATGGAGATGGCGAGGTGCATGGTCAAAAGTCAGGCTTTACCACATAGTTTCTGGCTTGAGGCTGTCATGTGTGCAGCATATGTACTGAACAGGTGTCCCATGAAAGCGTTGCAGTCTATCACTCCATATGAGGCTTGGCATGACCGCAAGCCATCTGTTGCTCATCTGCGTGTTTTTGGTTGTTTGGCATATGCATTAGTGCCTGAACAACATCGCAGAAAATTGGATGATAAGGCAGTAAAATGTATTTTTGTTGGGTACAGTTCTGAAAGTAAAGGCTATCGTCTGTATCATCCACAGACTAAACGCATTCTGGTTAGTCGTGATGTTGTCTTTGTGGAAGATGCTATTCAGCCATTGCTTTCATGTACTAAGGAGACATCTGTTAGCTCCAAAGACATGTATGATACTTTGATGCCTCTTTTTACAGGTGGACAGGCTAGCGCTGGTCCTAATGAGGCAACTTCTCAGGCTTTGCAGGCTTCATATGATGATGCAGATCATTCCATTTCTTATGCAGATTTACATGATGCACTTGTTGATGAGAGAGCTGATATTAAACAGGCAAAAACTATGCCAAAATGGCTGGTGCAGACTTTGCGTGACAGCAAATTAGATGCACCTTTGTCATATCGTACTCGTTCAGGCTCTCATAGTACCTCCTTTGCATCAGATTGCTATGCTATGGCTGCATCTAGTCTCTGTGATGAGAATGAGCCTGTTTCTTTTGATGAAGCACAAAATTCAGAAAATTGGATGGCTGCTATGCAATCTGAATATGATGCTATAATGAAGAATGCTACATGGTCTTTATGTGACTTGCCTCCTGGCAAGAAGGCCATTGGCACTAAGTGGGTATACAAGCTGAAGCGTAAACCTGATGGTACAGTTGACAGGTATAAGGCTAGGCTTGTTGCAAAGGGTTATGCGCAGGAAAGAGGCATTGATTTTGATGAGACCTTTGCACCTACATGCCGTATGACTACTGTTCGGAGCATTTGTGCACTTGCAGCCCATCATGGTTGGAATGTACATCAGTTGGACATTAAAACAGCATTTCTGAATGGTGACTTGCATGAAGAAGTGTATGTTTTTCAGCCCCGTGGCTTTGTGCAGAAAGGGCATGAAAACCAGGTGTGCAAGTTAAAGAAGGCGTTATATGGTTTAAAGCAAGCACCACGTGCTTGGTATGAGAAAATATATGCCTATGTGATTGCACATGGTTTTGAGAACAGTCCAACTGAAAGCACCTTATATGTTAAGCGTGCTAATGATGTGCTTTTGATCATTGTTGTCTATGTAGACGACATGCTGCTCACTGGTCCTCTTGAGAAGCATATTGCTGATTTCAAGGCTGATTTGCATGCCTCATTTGAGATGTCTGATTTGGGGCATTTGCATCACTATTTGGGCATTCAGTTTATGCAAGTTGATGGTGGAATGGCTTTGTGTCAAACGAAATATATTGACACATTATTGCAGCGTTTTGGCCTTGAAGACTGTAAGCCTATTGCCATTCCTATGGAGACAGGTTTACGATTGAGTCTTCATGATGCTGGAGATGCATTTGATGTTGTTCTCTATCAGCAGGCTGTTGGATGCTTGATTTACTTATGCATTACTCGGCCAGATATTCAGTTTGCTGTCTCACAGATGAGCAGGTTTATGCATTGCCCAGGAGTCACGCATTGGAAAGCGGTTAAGCGCATCTTTCGCTACTTGAGTGGTACTCGGCTACTTGGGTTGTTTTATCCCAAGGGGGGATCACTACCGCCAAATTTGCATGCTTTTTCTGACTCAGATTGGGCTGGTTGCTATGACACTCGTGTGTCCACCAGTGGTTTTTGCTTCATGCTTGGTAGCTCATGTATATCTTGGTTGAGCAAGAAGCAGCCTACTGTGGCCACTTCCAGTTGTGAGGCTGAGTATAGGGAAGCTTTCACAGCGACTGTTGAGTGTGTGTGGCTCAGACGCCTTATGGCTGATTTGGGTGTTGGCCAGTCTTCTGCCACCACCATCTTCACTGACAGTCAGAGCGCATTGGCAGTTGCGAGGAACCCTGTGTTCCATGCTCGCACTAAGCACATTGAGGTGCATTATCACTATGTCAGGGAGAGGTTCTCTGCTGGGGAGATCAGCTTGGCATATGTGCCCACGCAGGAGAACATTGCAGACCTTTTCACGAAGGCTCTGCCTAGGGAGAAGTTTGAAGCTTTCCGCAAAGCTTTGGGCTTACTTCCTTTTGTGGAGTGATTTCCACATAGCTCGGCACTTCCTTATACATGAGTGCCAGCTCCTTGTTCACCGCATCACTCCCAGGGGGGATTTGTTGATATATTTAGGTAGTGATGTGTGTGAACACTCTAGGACCGCCGGGGCACTTTTTTCCCTCTTTAGGAGGTTTTTTTCCCCGGGCTTGTATATACGCCTATTGCCCTAATGGGCTACTTATCTTTGTACATTCTCTAGTAATACATTCAGTCTTGTGTGTTGTGCTCCAAGCTTCTTCTTCTTCCTTGTGCTGTTCGCGTGCTTCCGCAGACGTCTAACTCCAACAGATTGCAACATCCAAATGACATTAAAATTTGTGAGCATATAGTAGACTTATAGAGCTAACTTACCAAGTTAAATCACTGAAAATGATGTACCAAGCTCAGAGAAAACATCTCTGCAAGCTGACTGAGAAAACTGAGAGTAATGGCAGTGAGTAGTACACTTCACAAGAACATGGAAAGATGAACTCAAATAATCATGAAAATGAAAGTATATTGCTTGTACAATACAATGACTTACTGATACATATGTGTGCCTTGTAATCACACCTTGATATGGCATAAAGCTCAGCTCTTGGAGGTCTTCACATAGGTCTCTCTAACCACGACTAAAACTGCCATCTATTTATAGTTGAGTTTGGGAGGCTAACTTCCCTCAATCACTCTCCAATCAATCAATGATTGATTTGATTCTCTACCTACCACAAATCACGAATTCGTGGCTCCTCTTTCCATTCTTGATCAAGTGGACTCAACCACTTAAGATTCTCTTACTTTTACATTAAGTAAACTCTTCAAAAGTTACAAGAGGTAGTTCACAAGTGAAGTTTACATAGTCTTCATTTTAAGGCTTTTTCTATGACTGTGTGGGACTCAAGCCAATACTTAGGCTTTGAGGGACTCAAGCCAATACTTAGGCTTGTCATATACTTGCTCCAACAAAAATCACATATAGCAAATGTGTGCTCAAACTCAACACCACATGTGGTGAGAGTTATTCCTTCTAACAGCCCTAAGGGTCTCTCTATGTGACCATCGGCCATTTGCAATTTCATCCTCGTGGGCCTGAGTGCTGGCTTGCCCCAACGCTTCCATAGGGAAGTGGTAGCAATTGCAACTCCTGCGCCTGAGTCTAGAATGGCCTTGGTGGTGTATCCTTGATGGGTGATAGGAAGATATGTGTTTCCCTCTTCGCCCTCACTCATGTCTCCTATCTTATCTAGAGGAATTTCTGGCACTGTCCTATGAGAACCTACCTGGAAATGAGGTTTTGCTATCTTTGGTACTTGTTTGGCTACATGTTTCCATAGCTCTGGCCTCACTTTGAGTAGTTCTTCTAAGGTGAGGTTGCACTGTACTTTAATGTTTTTCATTACCTCTGTGTTCCTAGGTATGACTGAGTCCTCATTTCGTACCATGACTGTGGGTGCTCTCATACAAGTAGACTTAGCTTCCCATGGGCCTGTGAAGTGGGGTAATTCTTGTAGAGAGTTAGACTCAAAGTCTAATCTTTCCTGAGATTGGGTGCTCTCCTGCTCCTCATAGATGGATGGGATGTCTTGTGGGAATTGGTCGTGTGCATCATCCACAAGTTCAATGGGAGGAGGGACTTCACTTTCTTTAGCCCATTTGTCTTCTTGAATCTCTCGTAGGAATTTGGGTGTGAACCGATTCATAGAAGATGATGTGTCTGGTTCCGTAGAGTTAGGCACATAGGCTTCCTGGGCAGGAAGGCTTACTCTTTCACTTGCCTTGCCCTTATTTTGAGAGGCGGGTTCCTTTTCTGATTGTGCAATCAGCCTCTCTATTCTTTCTAACAGTCCTTCAAAGTGCAACTGCGTCTTAGCTGAACTAGAGATGTTAAAGAGGCGACTGGCTTCAAACATGGTTTGAGCCAACTCCACCATCTTAGCACAAATTTTAGTTCGTTCAAGCTCTAATTCTGCTCTAGGGTAGCACTTTCCATGATCAGTTACGTTTGGCCCATCTTGGATTCTGGCCTGATATGCTTTAAGCATCATGTTTAGGTCCTCGGGAGTGGGATCTGCTAGGACTGATCCTACTCTAGGGGGTGGTGGGATTAGGTGAGGCGGGTTGGAAGGTGGCGGGTTGGATGGAGTTGGGAATGGTGGAGGTGGGGTAGTGTGAGAGGGAGTTGGAGATGTGAGTTCGGTTATCCTGGCTCTCGTTTCTCTTAGGCTTTCCTCAAGTTCACTCATTTTCTTTGCCCATTGTCTTTTCATTCTTTCACGACTATCTCTCCAAGCTCTAGTCCTCTTCTTTGTCATGCTCTCCGTTTCACTAACATCTGGGCTCTTTTCCTGGCCTTCACTTTGGTTCTGTTGCAAGGCTTGGGCTCTAGTGATCACTTGCACTGGCGTAGTGGACGTCACAATTCCTGTGGAGTCTACAACTAACCCTACGACATTGATAGGAGTGATTTTCAGCATATTATTAGGATTCTTTGGGCAGTCTCGTAAAAGATGCTCCTTTCCACACTCCTGGCAATAGCCCTGGATCGTCACTGACTGGGGTTGTGCAGGTGGAGGCAGGGGACAATCACAAATGAGATGATCTCCCTGACATCTATAGCCTGGTCCTCTAGGAAATGGGGGTCTTACTTGCCTAGGTTGAGGTCTAGAGTTGGGGTTTGCGTACATGACATTAGTATACTCGGGCTCCCAATTAGGTTCACTCGGTTCCTCACTGTAGTAGGACTCACCATGTTCAGGAGACTGCATGTAGTAAGCCTGGGGACTATCAACATGCGTAGAATCAAAGCTCCTTAGCCTAAGCTAAGAATTGACAAAGGGAGTTGAGAATATTCTGACCTTTCTTACTGATCCCTTGCTCCCTGATGCCCAAGAACCTAATTCTCAAGCTTGCACAAAGCCCATGCTTTGGATGCCCTTAAGTTCTCTCAATGGACCTGTAAGAGTCCCAAGATTAGCTCAAGACTTCAATTCAAATGACAGATAGATCACTTTCATGCATGTAATTCACAAACCAAATTGCCTTTGCCTTTATGGAAAACTATCCCATGGGACCCTCAATTTTCCTACTTCGGGGTATGGTCAACTTCAAAATACCCTATCTAATAAAGTTATGCCAGTTCAGGGTTCTAGGGCTAAAACAGGGTTCAAACAGGCTAACAGGCCAACAGGGTCTCCTCAAATTATTTGCTTATAGCCTCCATATATGCCCTATAGCCCAATATTTATGCCCAAAATTAGCCAAAATCCTCAAATTAAAAACCCTAAAAAATTGGCCGAAAATGGTTGTCAATCGCGATCGACTGAGTTGTCAATCGCGATGGACAGGGCTATCCATCGTGGCCTGTCAGTCGCGATGGACAGGGGGTGTCGGTCGCGATGGACAGAGGGTATCGGTCGCGATGGACTCCTATCAGTCGCGATGGACTCCTGTCAGTCGCGATGGACAGAGGGTATCGGTCGCGATGGACTCCTATCAGTCGCGATGGACTCCTGTCAGTCGCGATGGTCAAGATTCTCATCGCGATGGTCAAGATTCTTGTCGAAATGGGGTGTCAATCGTGATTTTTCTGTCAATCGCGATGGACAGGGGTGTCCGTCGCGATGGACACGTGTCCGTCGGGGTCTGTCAGTCGCGATTGACAGGCTGTCCGTCGCGATGGACAGTGTCAATCGCGATTGATGCTATCAATCGCGATGGACTGAAAAAAAGCCAATTTTTCAAAAATTTTTGTGGATCTCTGATGTGCAAGGTCTCTAGTCTACTGTGGTGCACTTAGTTTTACCAAAAGATGAAACTTTCTGTCAATCGCGATCGACAGAAGCTTGCGACACAGAGACAGTTCTGCACATTTCCGTACCTGCACGACGTGCTGGAGGGGATGATACATCTGGATCTTGCAAGAAAACTCAACAACCATGCAAAAACAATGCACACAATATTGCTCTCTCGCTCTCTCTCACAAGTGGAATGAGGGAAATGGAATGGAGAAGGTGATAAGATCAAAACTGAAAATTTTTGCGATGATGGGGATGGAGGTCGGAGATGGTGATGATGATGATGGTGATGATGGTGGTGAAGTAAGAAAGAGAAAAATAAGAAAAGTAAAGAAATTACCTACAACGCCAACGTCTCAAATCTACATCTTACCATCACACGCTCGTCCTCAAAGCTCGATCCCCGGCAACGGCGCCAAAATTTGGTGTAGCTCAGTGATGAGTAGCACCTCCTTTAATGTCAATCCGGGAAGACGTGAGGATGGTATGATGACCTCGAGCAAGTGAAGGCACAAGTGCGTGAGTGAGAAGCACACTAACATGCACACACATACACACACACGTGCACTCAAGATAAGACAAAGAGAGAGACAATGGAGTTCTTTTAGATTACTTCAAAAGTGCTCATACTAGTTTAGATCAATTACAAGCTAACCTCAAAAATGAGCTCTCTAGCTCTATTTATAGTTTTTGACTAGGTTTTGGCCCTGTCCAAACCTAGTGCCCAGCCTAGTTAAAAATTAGGTTCTAGGGTCTATTTGAAGGCTCAAACGGAGTCTAAAAAATATGAAAACTGGTAGGTAGCTACTTCTAATGCTCCTCAAGCTCAAGGACTCCTTGGCTTGCACAAAATGGAGGTAGAAAAATATGAAATGGTATTTACAATGATTGTTAGTGATGAGAATCACTGTTATAAAGATGTTGATTTGGAAAAGTTTGAAGGGCCTATCTGCCAGATTTGCGTTGACTGCTCTGTCTACTTAATCCTTCACCTCGCTCTGACTCTCTCTGCTGGCTTCCTTGTCTAGTCAGTCCTTGACTACTATCAACAATGACTAGTCATGCGGACTGGTTTAGTACTTTGCAGAAATTGCCAGTTCTTGGATATGTTGAAACAGGTGATGACACATCACACCCTATCGAGCATACAAGAAATATAGCACTATCTATGGAGGATGGGAAGGTAAAACACCTTGCTCATGTGCTTCATGTTCCAAATATAACAAAGTATCTGGTTTCTATTGGACAAATGGTTGATCAAGGATTACAAGTCAGGTTCAATGTTGATGGGTGATATGTAGAAGAATACAAAAGGGATGGAGGATTTATTGCCAAAGGAAACAAAGTGGGTAGGATGTTCACCTTAAATGTGAAAATTCTTGAAATGAATGCAGCCATGTTTGCAAAAGGTGAAGGAGTTATTACTGATATAGAGATGTGGCACAAACGGATTGGACATGCAAACTTGCAAAGGCTGAAATTGATGTAGTCAAAGGATATTGTCCATGGACTACCAAATTTCAAGGTTGTAGAGATGCAAAAGGTATGTGCAACATGTCAATTCGGTAAACAGTCAAGATCATCGTTTTCACATGACAAACATGTTAGTGAGAATGTGCTAGAAACAGTACATAAATGTTTGGGTTCTTGCAAAGACCACATTTATGGGTGGTTTTAGGTTTTACATTACTTTCATTGATCACCATACAAGAAAAGTGTGGGTATATTTCATGAAAGAGAAGAGTGAGGTGTTCACTCACTTCCAGAATTTTAAAGCTATGGTGGAAAAGCAAACAGGGAAGTATACTCAAACATTAGGGTCTGATGGAGGAGGTGAATACATGTCAAATGAGTCCTTAAAATTCATGGAATTTGACGTCAGTCTTCATGCAGGTACACACCACAACAGAATGGTGTTGCTGAGCGCAAAAATAGACATATTGCAGAAACAACAAGAGCTTTGATGGCTGAGAAGAATATGCCTCATTGTTTTGGGTAGAAGTTGTGCATATGGTTGTATACATTATGAACAGAGCTCCAACTGTTGTTGTACATTAAGTTACACCTGACAAAAAGTTCACAGGTAAAAAGCCAAACTTATCACATATGAAATTTTTTGGTTGTATTGCCTATGTACATGTTCCAGATGAGCTGAGGATGAAGCTTGATCCAAAAGCAAAAAAATGTGTCTTCATTGGATACTCCTTTGAGAAAGGGATATAAATGTTATAACCCACTCACATGACAGGTGAAGGTGAGTACAGATGTGGTATTTGATGAAATGTCAAGCTCCTATGCAGATGCCAAAGAATGACTAGATCTCAAACCAAATGACAAAGAAAATGCTGAAAAATCAAGTGTAGAATCTCAAGTTTTGAGTGGACCAGATGCATCACCAAGAAATATTTCCAACTCAAATCCATGGAGTGGAAGATTGCATGGAAATTTGAGTCTAGAAAATTCAGGAAATACATCCAAGAAAGCTAAAGAAAATCTTTCTATTGGTAGTAAAACATGTGCAAGTTTTGAAGACGTTGACGGAGATTCAAACGGTTCAAAAAAGAGTCTTGATGAGGAACTTGGATTGCCCTCTGTGAAGACTCCAAGAGTAAGAAAAACACATGCAGATGATACAAGGAGAAGTGACCCACGACCAAGAAGATCTGGGAGGATGCGGAATTCAGTGCAATGATTGACGTATGACAGTTATATGGCTCGTCATTGTGCCTACATAACCAAGGTAATATAAGATGTTGAACTTTCTTGTTTTGAAGATGCAATTGGAAATGCAGATTGGGAAAAAGCTATGGATGAGGAGATGGATGCACTTTATGGAAACGATACATGGAAGCCGATCCCATTGCCACAAGGAAAGAAACCCATAGGCTGCAAGTGGGTTTAGTAGGTAAAGAACAATGTTGATGGTAGCATAAGCAGGTACAAAGCATGATTGGTAGCAAAAGGATATGCACAAACATATGGCATTGATTATGAGGAAACATTTAGCCCTATAACTAAAATGTCTATTGTCAGAACACTTGTTGCATTAACTATAGCAAAAGGATGGACTTTGCATCAGATGGATGTGAAGAATGCTTTCTTACATGGTGAGTTACAAGAAGAAGTATACATGGACTAGCCACAAGGATATGAAGATTCAAAGCATCCAGAATATGTTTGCAGTCTACAAAAGGCTTTGTATGGATTGAAGCAAGCTCCTCATGCATGGCATGCAAGGATTGTTGATTACTTAACCACCATTGGGTTTACTATGTGTGATGTAGATCGTTCACTATATGCAAGGAAGGGTGATTATGGCATCACAATTGTGGCTATTTATGTTGATGACTTGATTGTAGGCGGTGATAATGAAGAAAGCATTAAAGAGGTAAAGCAACTTCTTATGCAGGAATTTGACATGAAAGATCTTAGTGTGCTATGCTATTTCTTGGGCATTGAGTTTATACATATAGAAACGAGTATATGGATGTCACAAAGGCAATATGCCTTGAATATGCTGCAAAAGTATGGTATGGCTGATTCTACGCCAATTTTTATGCCATTAGATCAGAATTTGAAGTTAGATACTACATCAGGTGAAGCATTGGAAAATGCTACTATGTACAGGAAAATTGTGGGAAGTTTGATATATCTCACAATTACGAGGCCTGATCTTAGCTGCACCGTTGGACTTGAAAGTCAATTTATGCAGGTTCCCAGGAAGCCACATTTAGATGCTTTGAGGCGCACTCTATGTTATGTGAGTGCTACGTTGGATTATGCATTGTTTTATGAAGCTAGTGTAGATTTGTAGGTTCATGGATACATCGATGCAGATTGGGTTGGTAGCATTCCAGATAGAAGATCTACTAGTGGCTTTCTTATATTCTCACTTGGGAGTGCAGCTATTACATGGAGCAACAAGAAGCAACCCACTGTTGCTTTGTTGAGCATAGAGGCTGAGTATAGAGGTGCTGCAATGGCAGCATGTGAGGCATCATGGCTAGAGATGCTACTTGCAAATTTAGGTGTGGAAGTGCAAAAGCCTATCACTATCTATTGTGATAATCTTAGCAATATACGATTATCAGAACAAATCATATCGAGGTACATTATCACTTCATCAGAGAGAAGGTATTAGCAGGTGATATTGATCTTGTTTATGTGAGAACAGATGAGCAGGTTGCTGATATTTTCACTAAAGTAGTTGGAGGAGAGAAGCTCAAGAAGTTTCGGAAGATGCTTGGATTAGAGGACATGACGATGAGCTTGACTTGATCTCTAGGAGTGATATAAGCTACTCAATTTGATTCTCCTCACTTACCTCAAGGATATTGGCGTCTACGAAATATAGATATTCTTCCTTTGAAGAACAAAAGGGTTCCATAATAATGGACTCTAGATCTTCATCACTTGCCTCTTTTGGCTCTGGGGTCACATCCGTACACTGTTCTAAAATAGGTTCATCTTCCATGGGTTATATCATAAAAATAGAGATATCATAGCCATTCTCATCACAGTGAGGGGTCCATTGTTCTTCATTTATCACTATTTCCATGGTGGCTAAGATCTCTGCCCAACCATGAGGCTCAAATTCCTCGCTAGAAAATACCATAGGTGCATAGGCAGGATCTTGAAGGCTATATGGGAATTGTTTGGCTCTTAAAGTTCTATCTTTTAATCATTCTTCCTCTTGTTTAGCTACCTTACACATCCATAAATGAGTGTCCTCATGCAACCATGAAGGTTTTGACTCTAAAAATTGAACTGACTTAGTTTTTTTTGGTGCTTTATGGATGGTATTCCAATGTAGTGTGGGTACATCGTGATGGGAATAGTCTTTGAGATTGACTTTGGTAGTCACTCCCAAATGTTGCAAATATAAAGATTTGGCTCCCCAAGCTTGTACAATTTGCAATGGGTGTATGAAAGGATGTCCCAAAATCATCTCGTAAGCATGGTTCTTTCCAAACTTACAAATGGCAAAGGTGTGCTCAAACTCTACACCACAAGTAGTGAGAGATATTCCTTCCAGTAAACCTAATGGTTTCTCAATATGACCATCAACCATTTGCAGCTTCATTCTCGTGGGTCTTAGGGCTTGCTTATCGCATCATTTCCATAGGGAAGTGGTGGCAATGGCTACTCCAGCACCTCAGTCTAGGATTGCTTTGGTGGGGAAGCCTTAGTGGGAGATAGGAAAATAAGTATTTCCCTCTTCTCCTTCACTCATATCTCCAATTCTTTCAATGGATATTTCTCGCACTCTCTTGTGTGAGTTTTTGTGAGACTGGGTAGTAGTTGTCTCAAGTAGTTGGTTTGCTACATGCTTCCACAACTCAGCCTTAACCTTCAACAACTCTTCTAAAGTGAGATGACATTGTACTTTAGTATTTTTTATTACATTCGTGTTCCTAGGAATAATTGATTCTTCATTTCTTACTATTATGGTAGGTGCTCTCATACTAATTAACTTTGCTTCCCAAGGACTAGTAAAGTGAGGTGATCCTTGCAAAGAATTAGATTCAAAATTTTTCTGTTTACTAGGCTTCCCCTCCTCTTGTTCATCGTATATAGAGGATATGTCCTCGAGAAATTGTTCCTACAGGTTGTCTATCTCTTGAATCGGTGGGTGAGATTCTTGTTCCAACTTCCATTTCTCTTCTTGAATTTCTCTTAGAAATCCTTGTGAGTACTTATGTATCAAAGAAATATTGTCCCAATTCGTAGTATTAGGCACTTGTGACAAGGATTGTGTAGTATCTTCTTCAGGATAGGATAGGTCCTCTTAGTTCTCATTGGTAAAAATCAAGTGTTCTAATCTCTCTAGTAATCATTGAAAGTGTAGCTCTCGTTTCACTAGGTTGCTGCAATTGATATAATGAGATGCTTCAAACATGGTTTGAGCCAACTCTACCATTTTCATGCAAAGCTTGGTTCTCTCGATTTCTAGGTCTGCATTGGGATAGTTCTTACTTAATTGTCCCCCTTGGGATCCTTCTCCTAGCCTTTCTTAGTATGCCTTCAACATCATATCCAAATTCTTACGTATATCTTCAGCTAGAACAGATCCTGGTTTTGGAGTTGGGTTCTCCTGATTTGACTTTTGTGATGCTAATTCTAAGATTTTGGCTCTTGTTTCCTTTAAGCTTCCTTTTAATTCACTTATTTTCTTACTCCATTTTCTCTTGAATCCTTCCAGGATCCGGTTTTTCTTCTGCTTGACTCCTCCACTTCACTAATCTCAACTATCTTATCCAAGTTTGGTTGTTGATTTTGCAACAATGTCTGATCTCTCGTTATAGCTTGGATAGGTACATAGGTTGGTGTGGATCCATTGGAAGCGTGCATAAGGCCTATGGCATTAATGGGGGTTACTTTAGAGGCATTGGCGGGGTTTTTAGGACATTCTTGTATGACATGCTTTTTACCACAATTGGTGCAAAAGCCTAGAAAGTTATAATATTGTGGTTGTCTTGCTAGTGCATGATATGGGCACTCCCTTATGTAGTGATATCCTTGGAGCCTAAAACATGGTCCTTTAGGGCCTTGTGGTCTTGTTTGTTTCAATCGAGATTGTGGGTTGGGATTGGCATACATGACATTAGCATAGGCTCGCTCCCAGATGGGTTCCATCAGTGGGCTCTCATATTGATATATTTCCAAATGTTCAGGTGACTCGGTGTAGTATGTGGGTGGACTATCCACATGCATAGAATCAAAATGATTGGAGTTAGGATAATTTTTTATGATCAATGAAGATGAGGGTACTATTGCCCTACTGAGATTCTCTTCCATTGTAGCATACTTAATAGAGATTACATTGACAAGGGGTGGTGGTTGTTGGCCTAGGACTCATTGGGGCCTAGTTTGTGTCTGGTATGGTACCTGGTAGTTTTGTTGGGGCCTATACTAATGAGGTTGAGTGTTGTATTGGCTAGGGTATCTATCAGGTTTTTGATATGCCTGGGGATAATTCTATCTAACCACTTGTGTGGTGTATGGACAATCTTGTGTTGTGTGGTTAGTGTACTACCTTTCTATTGTGTATTATTGGCTACTAGGGTTGCCTTGAGGTTGTGTCATGTTTGGGCAAGCGTTTCCCAATATGGTCGTTGTCGTAGGTGTAACAATGTTTGACAGAGGTTATCCTGGGTGTCTGTTTGCTTGAGACTCCTCGCTTTTGGGCTACTTTCTTGGCTAGGCCTTCTATAGAACTAGAATGTTTGGAGGACAACTGAGTAGAACTATATGTGTCCTTGTATACCTTGGACAGTTCTAACTCATCTCCTAAGTTGTCATCAATGTCTATGGAGATCCTCACACATTGCTTTAATGTTCTAGGTTCCTTCAGCTATACATATGATCATAGTTTAGAGCTCAATAGCCCATCCAAAAACAAGGATACTTGTTTAGCCTGAGTGGGTAACTCTAGAATTGGGCATCTGTTGATGTATTGTCTGAACCTACGTCTATCTAGTCTGATTGTCTCCTATGGGGTTTGCTTAAAACTGTGAATCAAAGAAGAGGTGTTGTGCCTGATCTCAAGAAGAAGGTCATCTCTACCATGGTGGGGTCTCGGTTCTCTTGGTCTCTCCATCCTATCTCTTACTATTGCTGATCAGTCTCTTCCTACAATGTTAACAAAACTCACCTCAGGTCTCTCTTTGCCTTTTTCTCTTTGGGAACCATGAGCCATGGATGTTCCTGCCCCGTGATGTCCAAAGGCAACATTAGCTCATGGTGGGGCAAAAATCAACTCACCCCTCCATGTATAGGTTTGCCTTCCATGCTCTGACACCACAAACACTCGTTCTGAAGTGTTGTCTAAGTACATCACTTTTCTAGGTGTCTCTGTATCCTTGAACACATAAATAGTGATTGTTCCTACATCACTTGGTTTCTCTGACCTATACCTCTAGAATGCCTCATCAGTATCCCTATTGATGAATAACTCAATACTCTTGTTATCTTGAGGGATCCATTTTGGGTTGAGCATCAGTGTCAACAATGATTTACCTCTCGGTGTTCTAGGTTCGTCATCCATTTATTCACATTCTAAGTCATCCCTTTCGGCATCGGGAATTACTACCCCAAATTCATTGGTCCTATTGGGCTGATTGGAAATTATGTACATTGTTCCCTCCTTATCAATATATGCATCTCTCTCAAATTTAACCACTTGATGTTCCAATCCAATGAGTTGATCAAGGTTTCTCAATTGAGCTACATGCCTCCTCAAACCGTCCTCATAGATGCAAGCACCTAATTGGTTGGTTCAAATGTACTCTAGCTGGGTTTTGTATGGTCCTTTGGGTCGTTCTAAGTGTGCTAAACTTGAACTGCCTTCTAGTCTCTCCACGTTGTAAGACATTTCAGACTCACTTGTTTTTGAGCTTAGTTTGTATGGATAACTACTCAGTTGTTGAGCCCAAGATCATCTTGTGGTTCTAACACTACCTTCAAATGACCTAACACTATGTTGATCGGCCTTTCATATGTGCTTTCCTGATTTGAGGTTCATGAATTGTAGCTCCTTCAAGTGCTTGATGTGATTTGTTGTTACATGAATTCTTCCTTTTTTAGTTACTTGATTCATTATTGCTTTCCTTAATCTCTTGTCTTGTCCACTTATATATGTCAGGTATCATTTTTCATTGTGTGTTTAAATTATCACATCATTGAAATTAAGTTCTTTTTCTTCACGGTTTATCATCACAATATCTTAATTTGAGCTTGAACTTGAGTGATTAAGGTTTCTTGCACTTGTGTCATTCCTAACGTGACCCTAATTAATCAATTACACAATCATGATTAGCCTATACTAGCAATTGATTGAGGGGGTTGAGAGTTCTTCCAACCCCAAGTTTGATGCTTCATTGATTGCCCTTATGCCCAAGAAGATGTGCTTCCCAAGCCTTGCTTTACTTTGCACTTCACCTTGCTCTGGATGTCCTTAACAGACCCGTAAAGATCTCAAGTTTAGATCGCACTTTAATTGACAGGCAAACACGAACTTCTTCAAACATATTCTAGGGGGCCTGCAAGATGCACTAGTTGCTTGAAAAATCACCCAAGATTTACTTCAAAATTGCAAGAAAATCAAAACCCTAGTTTTTTCCATTTTAGTTAAACCATTGTGATGGCGACGCATGATGGCAATGGCATGGTGGGTCGTCATGATGGTCTACAATGAATGCAATGCAATGGTCAATGATTGTCACGTTGGTCAGCAATAAGCGCATCATCATGATGGTCTGGAATGCATGATGGTCAATGGTCATAGCAAAGGTGTGAGCCAATCGTGATGGTCAATGGTCAGGTGATTCATCATGATGGTATGTGTGAGACATCACGATGTCGTGAGCCCGTCACAATGGTCAGATGTTGTCACAATGGCATGATCAAATTGGGATGGTGTGGTCTCATCAGGATGGCTTGAGCCAATTGTGATGGTGATGCCTCATCGTGATGGCATGTGCCCATCGTGGTGATTCAAAAAATTACAACTTTTTGGGATGAAGCTATTAAGATGCTCTAGACCCTCATTATGATGCATTCACAAAAATATGAACTTCTCTGAGGCATTCGGCAGAAATGTTGAAAACTCAAAAATTTTACTTGTAGAGTGTTGTAATCTCATACTGAAGCAATATCCTGCAACGAAACCTCACAAACACATGCAAAAGCACTCTCTCTCTGTCGTGCTCTCTCAAAAATGAGGGAAATGAGAAGAGAAGGGTGGATATTGTGAATTTTGGTGAATTTTTGCGATGTTTGGAGAAGATGTGGGGATGAAGAATGGGCGTAGGAGAGGTGAAAAAAGATGAAAACAACACAAAAACAACAACAAAATGCTAATTAATTAACTTCCAATGCTAATCTCCAAACACTCTTACCATCATATGTTCGTCCTAGGGCTCGTCCCCAGAAATGGCACCAAATTTGGTGTTGTTCTAGACAATGGCAAGTACCGAGTCAAGAAGCTCCACCTCCTTACTTATCAATCCATGGATTAGGTAGGGTGATATGAATATTTTGAATGAGTGATGTGCATGAAGATGAAGGTGAGAAGCACACAAGTGCACACACACAAGGTAGAAACAAGAGGAGATACAATGGAATGTGAGAATCACACTTGTATTACTAAAAACTAGATATCACACCCACAGTTTTACAATGTTAGTTTTTCTAATCCTTCTAACCTCCCAAATCGAGCTCTCTAGGTTGCTTTATAGTTTTTTGACTAGTTTTGATCGATTTCAAACCTAGTGTCCGGCCTAGTTAAAAATTATATTCTAAGGCTCATTTGGGGGTCCAAATGAAATCCAAAAATTATGAAAATTGGTGTGAGCACTCTATCTAGGCTCCTTAAGCTTGAAGAGTCCTTGGCTTGCACAAAATGGAGCAGCTCCTAAAAAAATTGGGGTTTTCTATATTACATGTGTTACATGAGTGATAAAAATCATTGTTGAGAGTTTGGTTACTTATAATGAAACAACCTATTTTGAAAAATAATGAATATCCCCCCCATCTTCATTCATTCCTTTTTACATGCTTCCTCTGTGTTGATGTCTATAGCTACTGCCTGTTGCACTGCTAACGCATGGGTACACTAGCGATCCCAAGGACACAAAGTAATACATTGACTTTGGATGCTCTAATCACATGTCAGATATGGAGGAAACTTTTGTTCATATGCAAGTCCCAAGCCCAAAAGGTTGTGTGGAGAGAGGAGATAATACTAAGCATCCCATTACACATGTGGGAGATGTGAAGCTAGGTGAAGGTAAATATGTCAAGACTTTTAAAGATGTGCTCCATGTTCTGTCTATTTCCAAGAACCTTATCTCTATGGGATAGATGGTAGAGAGAGGTATGTAGGTTATATTTGATACAAAAGGGTGCATGGTGAAGCAAGGAGACAAGGTCATTGCCAAGGGAAGGAAAGAAGGTAGATTGTTCACACTAGATGTTGCTCCTACACACAACAAGGTATGTTATGTGATGATTGGTAACAAAAGGATTTCAGAGATTGATCTTTGGCACAAGAGGATAGGACATATAAATATTTCCAAGTTAAAAAACATGTGCAAAGCAGGTTTAGTGTAGGGACTACCAAATCTTGAAGGCCAAGGTCTACATGCATTTTGTGATGCTTTTCAGCTAGGTAAGCAAGCAAGGAAGCCATTTCCAAAGAGTGAGTACAGCTCCTCTAAGCTCTTGGAGCTTATACACTTAGATGTATCGGGCCCTAGCAAAAAGGCTTCATTGGGACGAGCTAGGTACTTTGTCCCAAAGGAAAAATCAGAAGTTTTTTCATGTTTCCAAAATTCTAGGTCTCTTGTTGAGAAAGAATGTGATGCACTCATCAAGACACTAAGGTGAGATGGAGGGGGAGAGTGCTTCTCCAAGAAATTCACAAATTACTTGCAGGGAAATGGCATAAAGAGGCACTTTACATGCACGTATACTCCTCAACAAAATGGTATTGTAGAGAGGAAGAATAGGCATTTGGTTGAGATAGCTAGATGTCTCATAAATGAAGGTATGTTACCATTCTCGTATTGGGTTGAGGTTGTGAATACATCTTGTTACTTGATAAGCAAGGTTCCAATATGTGGTGTGCACAACTTGACTCCACATGAAGTCTATTATGGCAAGAAACCAACCATGGAGCACCTCAAGGTATTTGGATGTGTATGCTTTGTTCATATTACTAGTGAAGTGAGAACAAAGTTAGAGCCCAAGAGTGAGAAATGTGTGTTCATTGGTTACTCAAATGAACAAAAAGGCTACAAGTGATACAACCCTCTCTCAAAGAAGCTATATGTGTCAAGAGATGTTATGTTTGATGAGTCAAGGTCTTGGTATGGAGACAAGGGCAAGGAAAAGTTGGATGAAGAGGATCAAGAGGAGTATGCAGACTTTGATGTGCAGATTCAACCCCAAGAGTCAATCACAATCAGTGGACCAAAGGCTTCTACATCTCAGGTACACTCATATGATCACTCTTACACTTATGATTACGAACGATCCTCCCCTAGTTCAAAGTATATAAGGTTGCAAGAGACATATTATGACAATAGGGAAGCTCAAGAGGAGTCGGAAGAGTCCTAATGTAAAGCCCAATAGACTAAAGAGGCAACAGGTGGGTGTACAAGACCAAGAGGAATGCAGATGGCAGCTCGGCAAGGTACAATGCTAGACTTGTAGCCAAAGTCTTCACACATATGTGTTAGTCGTTAAACTTTCGACTTCAGACTCAAAACACTTTCAAAAGTCGGACGTTCCCAAACCCTTCAATCTTTACTCTTCCATGTTCAGGTAAATCAATTGGCAATACCGAGATAACTAATATTAAGCTACCTCTTAGCCACGTGGGTTCTTGGGAGTGGTAGGGGTCTGTTAGACAGAGGTCCTGTACTATTTTCCCAACTTCTTACACAATCATAAATGCTCTATCGCGTCTTAGCTCAGTACTTGACTCTGAATACTGATAACTGTTCGGCGTACTAGGACTTAGAACTTCCGGACTGGACCTGCTATAGCAACAGAGCAGTAGTCCGGTTCTGACTTATAACTAATAGAATACTCAACTTCATTAACCAAATGCCACTCAATATGCACTTCTTCGTGAAAGATAGGTATACCGAACAATAACACAACAGATAGCTATACTCGAATGTATGTAAACTTACCGTATGCCAAACTCAAGCAACAAGTTCCTACCAACAGTCGACTCGTCACAAACTTATCATTGTTTCCACTCGCGTTCAGACCATTACCGATACGAGTCCTTCCTGGGATCGGAATCGACAGTGAACACAGACTATTGTATCGAACCTGGTTACTTAACAAAAAATGCTAACACGCAAATAGTTTGCTTCGGCCTTACACAGTCCCTTGTTCAATAGAAGACTGATAAACAACACTTATTCCGTGATAAAATCCAGAACCGCATATAACTATCACCAAACAGATTCACAACACAATACTACCGAGTCGTAACTCTGCACTACAGGGAGAATAGTCGAATAGACAGATCCGAACAGAACAGAACAGAGCTCAATCTTCTCATCGACAGAGCACACACAAATTCAAACAGTATGCTCACAATTCCCCCAAAACGGGCTCTCTACCACTCCTTTCTCATTGCCTTATATAGAAGATTTGTTACAAGAGTGCGCGAATCTTTAGTTTCACGCGCATTTCAAAAAGGTTCTTTTACATTTAAGACGTCTGTCATAGTACATTTGTCCTTTTTCGGTGGCCGTCTAACACTGGCACGCACGGTGGACTCAAACCCGTAGGTTCCTATGGTTCTGCTACGAGACCTTCTAAATACATGCTTCGAGCGAGCCTAAACGTTCGGGTAATTTTCTTTTTAATGGTTTCTATCATCTGAACTAGAGTAGTCGGTTCTAATAACTGAGCGTCCGTTCTAACGGAGCTAAGAGCTATGGCTTGGGTTAACAGAATTTTGGCCTGGGTATGTAAGAAGGCCTCTTGTAAATAAAACTCATTGGATAATGCAGCATCCCAGGATGTCTTTATTTCGGTGACTTTCTTCTGCATATCAGTGACTCAATCCTTCTGATTTCGCAACTGGTTATCTAGTCGCTCGAGTTGCTGGTTCTGAAATTTGATAGTTTTGTAGTATGCATCTCGTTCTCTGTGAGCATTTGCTAGATCCTTTTGGTATTTGGCTTCCCTGGTTAATTGGTGTCTCAGCATATTGTTCGCCTCATCCAAGCATTCCTGGGCTCTTCGTAGCTCGTCTTCAACTTGTTTTGCTTCTCGCTGTTGTTCCTGATTCTTTTGGATTATCTCCTGCAATTGTGCTTTCGTTTCTTCTACCAATTCTTCAAGTGATGTGCTGATATCTTCCTTTTCTTGTAGCGCGATCTTCAGTTCCCTGATTTCTTCTTGGGCTGTGTTCAATAGTTGGTCTTTGGCGGCAAGTTGCTCCAATGTGTCATTCCGTTGCTGTATCAGTGCCTGTTGTGCCGAAAGTTGGCCTTGGAGATCTGCTAATTGCGTCTGTAATTGATGATTCTCTGCTTTTACGGCATCGATTTCTTCTTGGAGAGGGATGATGTTGGCTTCCAGTAGGTCGACCTTGTGCTGCAGGTCTTGACGAATCGTATTTGTGACATCGCTAAGCTGCACTGGAAGTTGCTGAGAAAGGGAAATAAGCATTTGTCCCATGGCAGCAAGCTCGGAGAAGACCGGAACGGAGGGAAGGAGAAGTGGGTGTTGTGGTTGCGCAGAGGTTTGGGTGTGGATTTGGGGGGATGTCGGGGGTGAATAATTGAGGGAGGATGAAGAGGATTCTGAATCCGGTGTGGGAATGGGGTTGACTGGTGGAGGTCTGGGAATGGCAGAGTCAGTGTTTGTTACCTGATTGCTTGGTTGTTGTTCATCTGCATTGTTGTCAGTTGTGGATTCGACGGCCTTCAGAAGTGTGTTTAGTGCATCCCTAGCAGATTGCTGCTCGTCTTTCTGCTGCTCTGAGTCTTCTTTGATTGAAACCGTTTCTGTTTCAGTTCGATTCTGTTGGTCTTGTTGGTATGCCGTTGATTCATTGTGCATTGAGGTGGTTGTATCATGGAAGGTCTCTTGCTCCGCGTCTTCAGCATCTTTGTCTTTTCCGACAGAACCTTGCGCCTCACTTTCTGATGAGCTGATTCTGATTCTTTTGCGGCGGAATAACTGGTTTATTTCTTCATCTTCTTCTTCATCGTCTTCGAGTGGTTGTACTGATTCTTCATGCCTTAGAACCGGTCCTTGGGGTGGTGGTTGTGCGGCAAGGATGGCTGGGAGGAGGAATGATATGATATGGGGAAGGCGAGAGCGCGGGGTGGTTCCCTTTTTTACTTGCTTCACTATAGCTACACACTCTTTATGAATTCTATGGAAAAAGTACGAGGCGAAGTTCACGGGTTCTCGGGTAGCTAAATCTAAGGCAGAATAGAAGGGGCGGGAGATACCGTAGGTTCGTTTCTGAAGGTTGAGGATCCCGACTAGAAATTGCAGAGCAGATCTTTCGGGTTTGGGGTGGCACAGAATGGCGTATTCGTTGGACGAAGATCGGGGGAACAGTTCGGTCATGCGGGTGAGGGGGATACTAGGGCCATTTTCTCAGCCTTGCGGGGAGAGGCGGAAGGCTTCAGAGAATGCTTGGAAGGTGATGACGGTTCGCGAAGGTAGCGAGGGGAAGACCCATTGGCGTTCGGTGGCGGGGGACTGGGCAATGACAGGGATCATTTGCGCGAAGAAGGGATGGGCTTCCACTGAGTGCCAAGGCAACTCAGCAAAGTTGGCCAACCCTCTGCAACGCAGGTATTCACCTACCTCGGTAGGGATACCATCCGGGAAGGCAGCATAATTGGCTATCGCTTCCATGGCGTTTGCTGATACAGATGATGAACACGAATACAGAATGCAAGAGGTCGCACAGAACACTAACACACAACACAATAGTGATTTTTGGCGTTGCCGAAAGGGTTAAGTAGGAACAACATGGTGGGGAGGGAAAGGGGGTGGGTATCATTGTGCGGTGCGGGAATGATACGGTTTGCATGCTGGCATGCGTGCTTGAGTGACTGGTAAGGGGGCGGCTGGTAACATAAAGATTTTACAAAACACGGCTATTTATAAAAAGGGAGAAAGAAAAAAGAAAAAGATTACACAAAACGCGGCCCACCGCCGAATAATTTAATGCGGACTAGTAGCGTGATGATACGGCCGCAACTTCGACCCATTGATTACTTTTGGAAGTGGATTTCCAGTCAATGTAATCAACCGAAAAGTTGTCGGACCGATTTGTTCTGAGATCTTGAAAGGGCCGAACCATCATAGTTTGAACTTTCCTGCTGCTCTATCCGACTTTGCGTTATAGAAGAGTACAAGCTGACCTACCGAAAAGATTGGAGTCTTCAAATATCGATCGTGTGTCTTGGCTTGCCTTAGTTGTACTTCGCGCATGGTTAAAAAGCTGAGCCATCGGTGCTCATCAAGTTCTCTGAGTGCGTCCATTCGTGCTATCAGCGAATCTTCCGGTAGCATGTTCTGAGTGATTGCTACACGCAGACTTGGGATGACTACTTCCATGGGTGCTATTGCTTCTAAGCCATAAGCTAGTTTGATAGGTGTCAATCCTGTTGTTACCTTATAGGTAGTTCGGTATGCCCATAATACTGCAGGTAGTAGTTGATCCCATCTTTCCGGTGCTTCCATGATCAGTTTCCGGAGGATATTCAACAGAGATTTATTTGTACTTTCGGCCAAACCGTTGGCACGAGGATAATAAGGAGAACTAAATTTATGTGTGACCTAGAACGAATGTGTAAGTGCCTTCATTAAATTGTTTACAAAATGAGTGCCTTGATCTGAGACAATTTCCAGTGGTAAGCCAAAACGTGGAAAGACATCATTCAGCAGACATTTTGCTACTGCAACCGCTGTAGCAGACCGTAAAGACCAAGCTTCTACCCATCTCGTTGCGTAGTCTGTACAGGTTAGTATGTATCTGTTGTTACTGAAGACTGTTGGAAGTGTGATTGGACCGATAAAATCTAATCCCCATTTCTGAAATGGTTCTAATGGCATGACTGGCTGCAAGGGAAAGAAGTGTCGTTGCAGCGGTTGTCCAGACCTTTGACAGTTATCGCAGTGTTTGACAAATTGGGCCACATCTCTGTATATCGTTGGCCACCAGAGACCTCCTTGCAGAATTTTCCAGTGAGTCAAATCTGTGGCAAAGTGACCACCAGTAGGGGTCGAGTGAGCCATCGTGATGACTGAGTTAATTTCATGCGGAGGAACACAGAGAAGTAGGATTCCGGTGTGATCTACATAATATAGTTCTCCAGCAACTAACCGGAATCGGCGGCTAAAGACTGCAATTTTCCTTCGGACTGCCTTGGCTGTCTGGGATGGAAAGCATCCTTCGGTGAGAAAAGTTAGAATCTGATCATAATATGTAGGTGGTGCTTGTGGTTTGGCAGTCTCATCGGGCAGTGGTTCAGAACTATAGATCGCTGGAGTCATGTCATCTATGCCTATCGGAGCTTCACCAGAATCTAGGCGAGATAAGAAATCTGCTAAGGCATGTGCATTTCCGGGTCGGTGGATGACTTCATATTCGAATTCCTGCAAGAGTAGCACCCATCGTTCTAATCGTCCACCTAAATGCTGCTGTCTTACTAGATAGACGAGGGCAGCATGATCCACATGGAAGGTGAATTTCCGGCCTAGTAGATAATGTCTGAACTTTTTGATGGAGTAAATTAATCCTAGACATTCTCTTTCGGTGGTAGAATAGTTCTTCTCTGCAGGTGCAAGCCTTCTGCTGGCATAATAAACGGGGTGAAACCACTTATGTGTTTGCTGCATCAGAATACTGCCAATCGCAATATCTGAAGCGTCCACAAAAACATGGAACGGATTGTCCCAGTCCGGTGGTTGTAAGATTGGGGCTTGCGTCAATAAATACTTGAGTCGATCAAATGTAGTTTGGCATTCTTGAGTCCATTCAAACTGTCGGGGAGTTTTTGTGATTAGCCTGTTCAGTGGTACAGCCAGATGAGCAAGCCACCGTAAGTGTCTGTCGTGCCACCATACTTGACCCATAAAACGAATTACTTCTTTTGGAGTAGCGGGTACCGCGGCTTCTAAAATTGCCGAAATCTTATCTGGATCTACTCGGATACCTTGTGCAGATACAATATGACCAAGTAGTTTGCCACACGAAACCGCAAACACAGATTTGTTTGGGTTAAGACAGAGTCTGTACTCTCGGCACTTTTGAAAACAGCATCGTAGATGAAGCAAATGTGCCATCATCTTACCAAAAATCGAGAAGTCATCGAGATATACTTGCATAAATGAAGTGAGATAAGGAGAGAAAATCTCTTGCATACATCGCTGAAATGTGCTTGGTGCATTTCTCAATCCGAACCACATTACGGTGCAAGCAAAGACACCCCAATTGGTAATGAATGCAGTTTTTGGTATATCCTCTTCGGCCATTCTAACCTAATTGTAACCGCTGTATCCGTCTAAGAATGAATACATTTCGTGACCTGCCACCCTATCAAGCATGGTATCCAGAAAGGCGATCGGGAAAGGATCCGGTACTGTTGCTGCGTTTAATTTCCGGTAGTCTACACAGATTCGCAGTTGCTTATTTTTCTTTGGCACGATCACAATTGGTGAAATCCATTCAGCATGTTCTACTGGTACGATGAATCCGACTTTTAATAATCTATCAAGTTCGGCTTTTACCTGTGATGCATAATTGGGATTCATCCGGTAGTTGGGTTGTTTGTTCAGTTTAGCTTCAGGCTTCAACATGAATCTATGTTGATAGATGCGCAGATCTAATTCTTTCATATCTTTGTAATCCCATGCAAAGACGTCTAAGAATTCGCGAAGTAGTCGAATCAAATCAGCTTTAAATGTTTCTGATAAGTTTTGCCTTATCTTTACAGGTCGCGGATGCTCTTCGTCTCCTAGATTGTACGTGGTCAACTGGTCTTCGGGGACATAAAACTGTTGAGGTTTCTCTGTATCGTCTGTTGACTTGAACAGTGGTTGTAATTCATCGTCATGTGTTGAGACAGTATCTTCCTGCTTAGCTTTTTCGGTGATAGGTACAATTGTACAAACTGAAGTGTTCCAGTTATCTATAACGGACTGTAGATCAACAGTCCCTAAGGACATTAAATCAGCGTTATTCTTCAGAAATTCCTCTTCTTCATCATCTGATAGTCCATCTAACATGTGGACTGGTTCAGCAAAATATGGTCTGGCATGAAGCTCACAAGGTTGTATAGCAACTAATTTTACCACATATCTACGATTGGCATCTTTGAACGTAAGCTCTTGTGCAGACCAGTCCTGTATTACCTTCGCATGCTTCAGCCAAGGTCGGCCGAAAAGAAGGTTGTAATCCAAAGTGGATTCCGACAGATCTAGTATAACAAAGGTCATTTTGAAGGTCGTACCTTGTAAAGTAATGGGTACATTCCGCACAAGTCCTACGGGATGGACTCTAGATTGATCTGCCATTCTGAGAAAAAATTGAACTGGTTCGATTTCGGTCCATCCTAACCTTTTGCATAATGCTGCAGTCGCAATGTTTACACCAGAGCCTCCATCAATTAATACCTGCGTAATCTTATGATTCTTATACCATACTGTAATCAAGGGAACTGAATGATCAACCATAGAGTCAGGTTCCGATTGAATTGCTGCTTTCGCCGGAATACAAGAAGGCACCGGACTGAACTATTGCTAGAACTGTTGTCGAATCCCAGGTACTAGTGCCAGAAGTTGGCCTAGAGGCAGGGTGATAGATGCCTTGGCTAAAATTTCCCAGGCCCGTTGAGATTGGTTGTCCTGCTCCTTTGAACTTGAGGTCTCTGCCGATGCAGAAGTATCTGCTGGCATGTCTACTGCTGATGATGGCTCCACTGTTGCTTCCTTTTGTTGTGTTCCTTCCTTTGTCGACGAAGCCTGGGTCACCGGAATAGGTTCTGGGAACACTGGTGGTTCTGTTGCGGTCCAGTGACTAGCCTTGTTATACATCCTATATTGTTCTCGTATCCCCGGTTCGAATATTTCTGCTGCCGACTGCAGTTGTTTACCGGATCGGGTCTGGACTGTAGCAGTCTGTGTTTCTACTGGTGGGATTTGTACCATGTTGGCCATTGGGTTTTGTCGTTCCTTCTTCCTTTAATCATACTCAGCTGCATCTTTGCAAAATCTTCTAATGTGTCCAAATTCACCACAAAAATGACAGCGTGGTGGTGGTAAATTGGGATTTTCCGGTGGTGGTCCGTTCTGCCAGTGGTTTGCATTATAATTGTTGTTCCTCTGTCCTCGATAGTTCTGATATCCTTGCGGTTGATTGTTTCTCAATTGCGGAGGTACATAGTGATTCGCTGGCTGTCCACGTTCTTGAATAACTGGATTGACCGTTGTTGTTCCCTGTACTCTGGCGTTGTAGACACGGTTTCCGATGGTGTGTCCGGCAGTGTTGCAGATAGCGCAGAACGTTTGATTTAGTGCACAATTGGCACTAGTATGACCTGAATTTTTGCATGTGATGCAGTATACTTGTCTGGTTATATCTTCAGCCATATTTTTGTTTGTTTTTAACCACTCGAGGTCTTCTGTAAATCCACCGACTTTGGATTCCAGTTGCAGAGCCATTGCAATGACTGCATCCAGCATCATAGCTCCGACACATCTTATGATCATGATCTGCTTTAGTTGTGGGGTTAAGCCATTGATGAACCACTAAGTGATGACATCATCAGATAAGTTAGTGTGGGCCTGTGGTATTTGCCGCAAGTGTGTTCTAAAAAGTGTAGCATACTCCTGGACAGTCTGATTTGCCTTCTGACGGTTGTTTTGTAAATAATCAAAGATTTCAGCGGGATTCTTCTTTAGCCTGAATCGTTGCAGAAAAGCGTCTCGTACTGCATCATAGGTACCGAAATGATTAATATCATATTCCGTAAGCCATCTGGCTGCTTCATTGACCAGTGTAGATTGAAAAACAATGGCCTTATACTCCTGATCCGGTGGATGGTTAAGAACTGCATAACTTATCTCGAAAGTGCGTACGTGAGCATCCGGATCATCTCCTGGGAATCCACCGAATTTCGTGTATGTTACTTCTGTTGGAGGCGGCCTTGGTTGACATAACTGTTGTTGCTGTTGTTGTCCGTTCATTGTGAGTGTATTAGGCCTTCCTTCTGTATCTCGAGGTTGATTGGTTGAACTATCGGAACTTGTATCGCCGGATGGTGTGCCTTCCGGTGTGCTGTTTTTACTTAGGATGCTTCGGATCTCTGCTTCGAACGGCTTTCCTTCCTTCTGGATGTCCAATATCCGAAATCTTTCTTCCAAGCACGATGGTTGGGCTGAGGATTCCGCAAAAAATGCTAAGCCTTCGCCGGCAGTTGGTGATTCTATCACCGGAATATCACCGGAATGAATCGAAATTGTGCCAGAATGCAGTGTTTTTCCGCTTTTACCGATTTCTTTTCCTAGAGTGTTTCTGATCGTAGATAGCTCTGAATCTTTATCCAAGATTGTTAAACTGGTTTCCAACGGCGTCTTGGTAGATTCTGGAATTACTATATCTTTGATAGGCTGGGTAGACGTAGCACCAGAATGTACCAAAGGCGTTGATCGTTCCACCGGAATATGATCGGAATTAATTCTAACGTCCTTAACTTGCTTGACCACTGGGTCAGACCGCATTATACCTTCTTCTCCTAGGGTTGTCTTTAGCACTTTACGTGCTCCAACCTTATGGTTCTTAGGATACGTTTCGCCAGACCGAGTAACCGGCATGTATCATTGCGCAGTAACACTATCTGAGCAGTTTGCAACAATCTGGCTCTGTTGCTACTGTCAGTCAATCGAACGATAAACGGGATGTTTGATTCTAACAAACAGCTGGCACTCTAATGCCACCTTCCCACAAATAACTGGCAATCTGATGCCACTTTCCCACAAATAACTGGCAATCTGATGCCACTTTCCCACAGATAACTGGCAATCTGATGCCACTTTCCCACAGACGGCGCCAAATGTTAGTCGTTAAACTTCCGACTTCAGACTCAAAACACTTTCAAAAGTCGGACGTTCCCGAACCCTTCAATCTTTACTCTTCCATCTTCAGGTAAATCAATTGGCAATACCGAGATAACTAATATTAAGCTACCTCTTAGCCACATGGGTTCTTGGGAGTGGTAGGGGTCTGTTAGACAGAGGCCCTGTACTATTTTCCCAACTTCTTACACAATCATAAATGCTCTATCGCGTCTTAGCTCAGTACTTGACTCTGAATACTGATAACTATTCGGCGTACTGGGACTTAGAACTTCCGGACTGGACCTACTATAGCAACAGAGCAGTAGTCCGGTTCTAACTTATAACTAATAGAGTACTCAACTTCATTAACCGAATGCCACTCAATATGCACTTCTTCGTGACAGATGGGTATACTGAACAATAACACAACAGACAGCTATACTCGAATGTATGCAAACTTACCGTATGCCAAACTCAAGCAACAAGTTCCTACCAATAGTCGACTCGTCACAAACTTATCATTGTTTCCACTCGCGTTCAGACCATTACCGATACGAGTCCTCCTGGGATCGGAATCGACAGTGAACGCAGACTATTGTATCAAACCTGGTTACTTAACAAAAAATGCTAACACGCAAATAGTTTGCTTCGGTCTTACATAGTCCCTTGTTCAATAAAAGACTGATAAACAACAGTTATTCCATGATAAAATCCAGAACCGTATATAACTATCACCAAACAGATTCACAACACAATACTACCGAGTCATAACTCTGCACTACAGGGAGAATAGTTGAATAGACAGATCCGAACAGAACAGAACAGAGCTCAATCTTCTCATCGACACAGCACACACAAATTCAAACAGTATGCTCACAATTCCCCCAAAACGGGCTCTCTACCACTCTTTTCTCATTGCCTTATATAGAAGATTTGTTACAAGAGTGCGCGAATCTTTAGTTTCACGCGCATTTCAAAAAGGTTCTTTTACATTTAAGACGTCTGTCATAGTACATTTGTACTTTTTCGGCGGCCGTCTAACATATGCAAGGAGTGGATTATGAGGAGACTTTTAGCCCTATGGCAAACAATGCTACATTTAGAGCTCTCATAGCCCTATGTGTAGCAAAGAGGTGGCCTATCTACTAGATGGACATAAAGAATGCTTTCTTTAATGGTGAGTTACAAGAAGAGGTGTTCATGGAGCAACCTCAAGGGTATGAAAATCCATGGCATCCTACCAATGTTTGCAGGTTGAGCAAGGCCTTGTATGGCCTAAACCAAGCCCCAAGGGGTTGGAATCAGAGGCTAGTGGATTTCTTTAAGAGATGTGGTTTCTCTCCAAGTGATGCAGATCCATCCTTGTATATGAAGAAGACAAATGACAAAACATGCTTGATATGCATATATGTATATGATCATCTTGTGACAAGAAAAGATGATGCAAGGATAAGGACCATCAAAGAGAAGCTTGGAAGAGAGTTCAAAATAGGTGTGCTAAAGTATTTTCTTAGCATTGAGGTGATCTATGGAAAGGAAGGTATCTATCTCTCTCAAAGGAAGTATCATCTAGATGTGTTCTTTAGGTTTGGCATGACAGATTGCAAACTAATAGCTCAACATATGGATTCAAATGTCAAGTTAAGGAAGGAAGATGGTAAAAATCTAGAAGACCTTACACTATACAAGAGCATTATGGGATCATTGATCTATGCTACACTCGCAAGGCATGACTTGTGCTACATAGTTGGAGTTCTATCTCAGTTTGTGCATGCAACTACATATACACATCTCAATCATGCAAAGAGAGTGTTAAGGTATGTGAAGAGTACATCTAATCATGGTTTGCTATACAAGTATGATGAAGAACTTCAAGTAAGAGAATGGAGTGATGTAGATTGGGCAAGGAGTATTGATTATAGAAGGTCAACGTTTGGCTATGTTTTCATGCTAGGTACAAAAGCAATTTCATGGATGAGCAAAAAATGGCCCACAGTTGATTGAGTTCAATAGAGGTTGAATATAGAGCTTTAGCCCTCACTACATGCAAAGCAATATGTCTTAAGAAGCTCTTCAAAGATCTTGCTATACAACTTGGACCAATTCCAATTTATGGAGATAACATGTCAAGCCTACATCTTGCTAACAATCCCATGCATCATGCAAGGAGCAAGCATGTTGAGGTGCATTACCATTATGTAAGGGAAAAGGTTGCAAGTGGGGACATTAATGCTCATTTTGTAGGTACAAAAGACCAAGTTGCAGATATCTTCACCAAAAGCTTGGATGTGACCAAGTTAAAAAAGTTTTCAAAGGCTATGAGCTTGCTTGATATGGACACTACCACCTTAAGCTTGAGGGGGAGTGTTGAAAGTGTGAACTATGCAAGATTTAGTTGGATGAAAGGGTCAAGAGACCTTAATGTGGACAAAAGTCACAACTTAGATCACTTATGGAGGTCTCAAAGTCAGGCGAGGTTGGGCAAGGAAATTCTAAGGTAGTGGAAAATTCGGGAGAGGAATCCAAAAGCTATAAAAGAAGGTGAAGAGTCATCAAATGTATAGAAGTCTTGTAGGACATTTAAGACTAAGAGACATATACTCAAGGAGGCTCAAGCAGAGAGTCATCCAAGGCTCAAGGAGGTGAAATGTAGCAGTCCAAGCTAGGAAAAATGCAAAGGAGGGTGTTATATGCACAGAGGACAAGCAAGAAGGAGTTATCAATCCCACACCCCCTCTAGTCTCTTGTAGGTATAGACATAGTCTCCTTGTAATAGTTGTAATTCTTTGCATACATATCCAATTCAAGAGATTTAAGGTGCATTTTTAGCTCATATATGTGTTTTACTTTCCCTAAGAGGGACTCGTGAAATCAGCTTTATGTGTAGAGAAATTGGTGTATCTCTGTAACCCTAATTTTTGTATATCCTACATCTCTACATATTCTATTTTGTAAAGAGTTATTGACTAACCTAAATTGATCCATTTGAGGTGTTATATAGCTTGTTGGAAGTCTTATGAATCACACTAAGTGTGGCTAAAATCAAAGCTGATTTGGATCAGTGTAAGGTAGGTGAATGAGAGTTTTGTTGTAGGGTAGCAGAAAAGGTGTATCAAGGGGCTTAGGTATTGGGTTCATTTCACTTCTAGTGTGCAAATCAAGGGGATTAAATTCCATCAGTTCTTTCTTGCAAAGCACTATGCATACATGATGAATGTCATTGCATATCAAGAGCCAAATTCTTATGAGGATTCAAAGACCAAATCAAAGTGGAGGAAGGCTATGTATGAAGAGTTCAAAGCTCTCAAGGAGAACAACACTTGGGAACTAGTACCCAGGAAGGAAGGCATGAATTTTGTCCAAAACAAGTGGGTGTACAAAACCAAGAGGAATGCAAATGGTAGCTTGGCAAGGTACAAGACTAGACTTGTAGCCAAAGGCTTCATACAAACTCAAGGAGTGGATTATCAAGAGACTTTTAGACATGTGGCAAACAAGGCTACCATTAGAGCTCTCATAGCCCTATGTGCAGCAAGGAGGTGACCTATCTACCAAATGGACATAAAGAATGCTTTCCTAAATGGTGAGTTACAAGAAGAGGTGTTCATGGAACAACCTCAAGGGTATGTAGATCCACAGCATCCTACCTATGTTTTTAGGTTGAAGAAGGTCTTGTATGGCCTAAAGCAAGCCCCAAGGGCTTGGAATCAGAGACTAGTGGATTTCTTGAAGAGATGTGGTTTCTCTCCAAGTGATGTAGATCCATCATGTTTGATATGCATATATCTAGATGATCTTCTTGTGATAGGTGATGATGATGCAGGGATAAGGACCATCAAAGATAAGCTTGGAAGAGAGTTCAAAATCTCATATTTAGGTGTGCTAAAGTACTTTCCTGGCATTGAGGTGATCTATGGGAAAGAAGGTATCTATCTCTCTCAAAAAAGGTATCTTCGAGATGTGTTGTTTAGGTTTGGCATGACAGATTGCAAACCAATAGCTCAACCTATGGATTCAAATGTCAAGTTAAGCAAGGAAGATGGTAAGAAGCTAGAAGACCTTACACTATACAGGAGCATTGTGGAATCATTGATCTATGCTACACTCACAAGGCTTAACTTGTGCTTCGAAGTTGGAGTTCTATCTCAGTTCATGCATGCAGCCATAGATACACATCTCAATCATGCAAAGAGAGTGTTAAGCTATGTGAAGAGTACAGTTAATTATGGGTTTTTATACAGTTATGATGAAGAACTTCAAAGAAGAGCATGGAGTGATGAAGATTAGACAGGGAGTTTTGATGATAGAAGGTCAACTTCTGGCTATGATGTCATGCTAGTTATAAAAGCAATTTCATGGATGAGAAAAAAAACAGCCCATAGTTGCATTGAGTTCAATAGAGGCTCAATATAGAGCTTTGGCCCTCACTACATGTGAAGCAATGTGGCTTAAGAGGCTCTTCAAAGATCTTGGTATACAACTTGGATAAATTCCAATTTATGAAGATAACATATCAAGCCTACATTTTGCTAACAATCCCCATGTATCAGGCAAGAAGCAAGCACATTGAGGTGCATTATCATTATGTAAGGGAAAAGTTTGTAAGTGGGGACACTAATGTTCATTTTATAGGAACAAAGGACCAAGTTGCAGATATTTTCACCAAAAGCTTGGATTTGACCAAGTTAACAAAGTTTTCAAAGGCTATGAGCTTGCTTGATATGGACACTACCACCTTCAGCTTGAGGGTGAATGTTGAAAATGTGAACTATGCACGCTTTCGGTGGATAAAGGGGTCAAAAGACCTTAATATGGACAAGATTCATGATTCAAAGCACTTAGGGTGGTCTCATGGTTGGGCAAGGTCGAGCAAGCCAGTCCTAAGGTGGTGGAAAATTCAAGAGAGGCATCCAAAAGCTATAAAAGAAGATGAAGAGTCATCAAATGTATGGAAGTCTTGTAGTTCATTAAAGACCAAGAGACATATACTCAAGGAGGATCAAGGATAGATTCATCCAAGGCTCAAGGAGCTGAAACGCAGTAGTCCAAGCTAGGAAAAATGTAGAGCAAGAGCAAGGAGGAGCTATCAAGCCCACACCCCCTCTAGTCTCTTGTAGGTATACACATAGTCTAGTTATAACAGTTGTAACTCTTTGTGTACATGTCAAATTCAAGAGATTTAAGGTGCATTATGTAGCTTATGTATTTGTCTTACTTTTTCTAACGTGAAATCAGTTTTGTCTATAGAAAAATTGGTGTATCTCTGTAACCCTAATTTTTTTGTATCCTACATCATTGCATAGTCTATCTTGTACATAGTTTTTGAGTAAACTAAATAGATCTATTTGAGGTGTTCTATAGCTTGTCAGAAAGCTTATAAACCATAAAAAGTGTGGATAAAAGCTTAGGTGGTTTGGATCAGTGTAAGGTAGGTGAATCAGATTTTTGTTGTAGGTTAGCAGAAAAGGTGTATAAAGGGACCTAGGTATTAGGTTCATTTCACTTCTAGTGTGCAAATCTGACGGATTAAATTCCATCAACCAAGATGAGTGTTCATCAAAAATGGTGTTCCTAAGGAAGCAACAATGCTAAGCATCTCACTTCAAAACCATTCATCCATATGCAACACATCATGCAAACTTACCTGTTGGTACATATTCGTTAGAATCTAACTCGCTGAAAAAGGCGTTATCGGTATACTTATGGTGGTCTTCAAATTCACATTATTCAAATCATGTTGGGCCATACAAAAATTGTCTTTTATTATTCTCTCTAAACTCGACTCTTCTTCGAGCTCCTTCCATGGTTTTGCAACCTACTTAGTCAACCAAATATCTAGTCTTCGGCCTTCTAATTCATGATCCTTAGGTGGCTCCCTTTCTAATATGGTAAGAGGTACTTTTGGCCTAGAAAGTGCCCTTTTTGCTCTATCAGATTTGTGATCTATGCTAGGTCCCTTGCTACTACTTGCTCCACTCTTTTTTGCCAGCACATCGAAGTGGTTCGCTCTAGATCGGCATCTTCATCCAAATTGTTTCTTTGCTATGAGATTGTACCCTTGCTTTCCACTACCCTATATTCTTCTTCCACTGATCATTGACCCCTAGTATGTACTCTTAGCACGGAGATCTCTCTCAATTGCACAACATTGGTCATAGGTGACTACAGCTATGTGCTCCTAGCAAGAAGTGGATCTATTGAGATGTGAAAGGCATTATTTACTTGGTTCGTGGTTGTTTGCTTCGGGTAGTCTTTCGTATAGTGAGCTCTTAGCTCTAGAAATTTAGTGCAAGGTGGTGCAATTTTTGGCAAGAAACATCAAGCTTGCACATGATCATATATCTTTGCACCTGTAACACATTATAGGTCATCGTGGACGATTTCTAAACAGTGAAGCCTAATCATCCGGATTACTTTTCATGCCAACATTAACATGGGAATAATAAAACGATGGAGAAGGAATATTATGAGGATACTACAAGGATGGGTCCTGGTGTTGTTGCTATTGGTTGGTTCATAGGATCCAAGGGATGTGATGACATAGCTAGTTTCCCCCATATGCAGGTGGTTGTGACTTTGCCATCCCCTTCAGATAGTAACAGCTACGAGCCTCGTATCCCCATTTTTTGGAGAACTAGTAGATCGACTTGTTAGGGCATTCTACTTGAGGGTGTCCTTGTTGGTGATAGATTGTACACCAAATACTTGCCTTTGTCTCCCATTCCCTTAGCTCTTTGATTTCCCATCTAATCTTTGCCACAATATCTTCTTCGGTGCTCATAAATCATTGTTGCACCGGGAATTCATTCCATCATTCAACATGAGAAGGAGAGACATTGAAGTGCACTCGAGCCTGCTCAATCCTTATAGCCATGGTGGTAACATATCATGGATTTTATGCCTTGTACTAAGGGGAAGCACTTTCTCTGTTGATATATTTAGGTAGTGATGTGTTTGAACACACTAGGACCATCGGGGCACTTTTTTCCCTCTTTAAGAGGTTTTTCCCCCCTGGCTTGTATATATTTCTATCGCCCTAACGGGCTACTTATCTTTGTACATTCTAGTGGTAATACATTTAGTATTGTGTGTTGTGCTCCAAGATTCTTCTACTTCCTTGTGCTATTCACGTGCTTCCACATATGTCTAATTCCAACAATAGGTATCAGAGCAGGTCGTCGCTTCATCTAGGGTGTCGTCGACACCTCTCCGGTTGCAGTCTCAGAATCGCATGACTTTTGGTGAGCATACTCAGCATGTTTCCAAGATCAAAAAATCTTCTTTTTGTGGTGCCAAAATCGCGATCTGAGCTTGTGTCAACCTCGGAATGCACTATCACAATGCTTGTGTAGGCTATTTCTTCTTTTTGTGCCAAAGGTATATATACCAGTTTTGGTTCGCTAGTATAAGCATCTCGAAGTCTGCTACAGGTTTAGCAGAATTCGTCTCGGCAGTTCTGTTCAAATTTTTGAGATACAGTCAATTTTCTACATCAAGGTATTTTAGACACCAGCCATGGCTGAAAGCAGTGATATATTTGTATGTTGGCTATTGAGGATAAGTTGGATGGTACCAACTACCCATTGTGGGCTTATATGATGCGACATGTATTGGTTGCAAAAGGACTGTGGAACATTGTGCAGGGTGTTGAAAAACGTCCTATCACACTTGCAACTGTTACAATTGCAGGTACTGAAGCTGATGCAGAAGGTGTCGAAGATGATGATATTCTACATATTCATGTTCGTGTTGCGGTTTTTGTTGCACCTACTGGAGAGCAAATTCATTGGAATGGTAGAGATGCCCAGGCACATGCATTGATAGCTTTGTCTGTCAAACGTGCCATTATTCCTCACATTCGCTCTTGCAGAACAACTAAGGATGCTTAGAATACACTTACCACATTGTACCAAGCTAGGAATGAGGCTCGTGTTGCTTACCTCCGAAAACAGTTGGAGAGTGAGCACATGAATGAAGGTGATTCTATGGAAAGTTTCCTAACAAAGATCAAAGACTTGAAGGAACAGTTGATTTCTACTAATGAGGTTATACCAAATAGCTCACTTGTGCAAACCATTCTGAATGGTCCTCCTAATTCTTATCAAAGTTTTGCTTCTACTCTTTGGTTGATGATGAAAGGCAATCCAAATGCCTTGTCATTTGAGGAGTTAATCTCTATTCTGTTGCAAGAAGATCAGTCCAGGCAAAACAGGTCCATTCTGCATGTTGCAGATCAAGCTTTCTTAGCTAGTCAAAAGGACAAAGGAAAATGGAGCTCTTCAATTAGTAAGCAAAAATCTGCTAATTCTGTGCAATCGAAGAGGGAAGACAAAGATGAAAAGAAATCAAAAAAGCAGAAATTGTTTTGCAAGTACTATAAAGGAAATGATCATATCATAAAGAACTGTCCAAAACTGGCTATTAAAGAGGCAAAGAAGAAAGAGGCAGGAATGGTTGTTGCAGAGGCCTCTACACCAAAAACAGAGTCTACTAATCTTGTATAGGAAGAAGAATGGGTGTTTACTACTATTTGCAGTTTTGACCCATCTTCTCATGAGCAGTGCATGACTGCAGTAGACTCAGATGTTTGGCACTTTGATAGGGGGCGACCAAACATATTATCTCGCAGCGCAGTTTCTTCTCTTCACTCGAGCCTGCCCCTACACAAAATACTATTACATGCGCCAACAACTCCTCTTATCCTGTTATAGGAGTTGGTAAGATCATTTTGACTACTATTGATGGTATTTCTTTCACTTTGTTAGATGCTTTGTTTGTGCCTGGGATCAAGAAAAATTTGTTATCAGTTTTTGCATTAGCCAAGAGTGGCTTGGTTGTGAAATTTGTTGATGACAGATGTATAGTTCATGATATGTCAAATGGCGAAGTGATTATTTCTTCTGGCATTTTATGTCGTGGGCTGTATAAGCTCATAGACTATGAAAGATCTGTAAGTGATTCGGCATGTGCAGTACATGATTCTCAGGCTATGTCAGATGCAAAGCTTTGGCATGCGTGCTTTGGTCATCTAAATTTTGCTAGTTTGCTACGCCTACAGAAATTTGAAATGGTATCCTCTTTGCCCAAACTTGAGGCACCTGGGAAACATGTTTGTGAAGGCCGTATTTTGGGCAAAATGCAGCGTTCCTCCTTTCCAAAAGATGGCTTAGTTTGGGCTACTCAAAAATTGTAGCTTGTACATAGTGATGTCTATGGTCCTATGCAGACACCTTCTTTTGGAAATTATCTTAACTTCGTGACTTTCATTGATGATTTTTCTAGGCATGTATGGGTCTATCCATTGAAGGCAAAGTCCAAAGTGTTCATGTGCTTCAAACATTTTTTGGTTTTGGCTGAAAATTTGCTAGCATACAAAATGGGCACTCTCTGTTCTGATCGAGCAGGGGAATATATGTCTTCTGATTTTAATGCATTTTTGGCTGAACGTGGATAAAACACCAGTATGTAGTGTCGTATACACCTCAACAGAATGGAGTTGCTAAACAAAAGAACATATCACTCATGGAGATGGCGAGGACATGTATGATACTTTGCTGCCTCTTTTTACAGGTGGACAGTCTAGTGCTGGTCCTAATGAGGCAACCTCTCAGCCTTTGTAGGTTTCATGTGATGATGCAGATCATCCCATTTCTGATGCAGATTTACATGATGCACTTGTTGATGAGAGAGTTGATATTGAGAAGGCAAAAAATATTCCAAAATGGCTGGCACAGACTTTGCATGATAGCAAATTAGATGCACCTCTGTCATATCGTACTCAATCAGGCTCTCATAGAGCCTCTTTTGCATCAGATTGCTATGCTATGGTTGCATCTAGTCTCTGTGATGAGACTGAGCCTGTTTCGTTTGATGAAGCACAAAATTCAGAAAATTGGATGGCTACTATGCAATTTGAATATGATGCTATAATTACATGCCTCATTTGAGATGTCTGATTTTGGGCATTTGCATCATTATTTGGGCATTCAGTTTATGCACATTGATGGTGGAATGGCTTTGTGTCAAACAAAATATATTGACACATTATTGCAGCGTTTAGGCCTTGAAGACTGTAAGCCAATTGCTACTCCTACGGATATAGGTTTACAACTAAGTATTCATGATGTTGGAGATGCATTTGATGTTGTTCTCTATTAATAGGTTGTTGGATGCTTAATTTACTTATGCATTACTCGGCCAGATATTCAGTTTGTTGTCTCACAAATGAGTAGGTTTATGCATTGCCCAAGTGTCAAGCATTGGCAAGCCGTTAAGCGCATCTTTTGCTAATTGAGTGGTACTCAGCTACTTGGGTTGTTTTATCCCAAGGGGGGATCACTACCGCCATATTTGCATGCTTTTTCTGACTCTGATTGGGCTAGTTGCTATGACACTCATGTGTCCACTAGTGGCTTTTGCTTCATGCTTGGTAGCTCATGTATATCTTGGTTAAGCAAGAAGCTGCCTACTGTGGCCACTTCCAGTTGTGAGGCTGAGTATAGGGCATCTTTCATAGCGACTGTTGAGTGTGTGTGGCTCAGACACCTTATGGCTGATTTGGGTGTTGGTCACTCTTCTGCCACCACCATCTTCACTGACAGTCAGAGCGCATTGGCAGTTGCGAGGAACCATGTGTTCCATGCTCGCACTAAGCACATTGAGGTGCATTATCATTATGTCAGGGAGAGGTTCTCTGCTAAGGAGATCAGCTTGGCATATGTGCCCACGCAGGAGAAAATTGCAGACCTTTTCATGAAGGCTCTGTCTAGGGAGAAGTTTGAAGCTTTCCGCAAAGCTTTGGGCTTACTTCCTTTTGTGGAGTAATTTCCACATAGCTTGGCACTTCCTTATACATGAGCGTCAGCTCCTTGTTCACCGCATCACTCCCAAGGGGGATTTGTTGATATATTTAGGTCATGATGTGTGTGAACACACTAGGACCACCAAGGCACTTTTTTCCCTCTTTAGGAGGTTTTTTTCCCCCGTCTTGTATATACACCTCTTTCCCTAATGGGCTACTTATCTTTGTACATTCTAGTGGTAATACATTCAGTATTGTGTGTTGTGCTCCAAGCTTCTTCTACTTCCTTGTGTTGTTCGCGTGCTTCTATAGACGTCTAACTCCAACATTCTCTAGCCACTTTTTAATTAGGTAGTCATTGAAAGTTGTTGGTAGCTTCACGGCTAGTGCCTTGGTTATCATCATTAGCTCTAGAAAAGACTCATCTCTCCTTAGGTGCATATTTTCTAGTTCATCTACCACTTTTTTGGTTGAGTTCCTTGGTCAGAATGCAAAAAAGCTCATTTTTCATGGCCTTCCATGTTGTGAGATGGTCTTCTTTGAACTAACTGAACCACATGTCAGCTAACCCATCTAAAGATGTTGGAAACAGGGTCATGAAGCATCAGTATGGCTTCCAACCCACAGTTCTTGCGCAATGCAAGGAAACACCTGACATGATTGGCAGGGTCTTTCATCAACTCTCATTTAAAAAGGGCAAAATTGATGTTAATTTGAGACAAGAATGAAGTTAGATCACCCTAAGCCATTCTTCTAAGAGTCGTTGCTTCCCCTTAGGCTTGTCACAAATAATAATACTATGCTCTATACTAAGAGATGTATGTCGCAAATGAGTTCTAGCCATAAGAGAGGTTGGATACTTCTAGATGATCTCGTTAGAGAATCATGTAGTATACATGCCAAATCATTTAGAGATCGTTCATAGTCTATGAGCTTATGCAGCCCACGACATAAAATGCCAGAAGTAATAATGACGTATAAAGTGTGTTTTCAATTGGACTACACGTAAAACCAAGAGCAATCAAATGCTTATGTATCTTGTCATACCATGCACATGGATCTTGCTTAAGTCCATATAAACCCTTACATAAGTGGAAAACCATATGATCTTGATCGTTGATGGCAAATCCAAGAGAATATTGCACATAGACCTCTTCTTGCAGATCCCCATTCAAAAAAGTTGTTTTTATATCCTATCGATGCATTTTCCAACCCCGATGTGTAGCCAATGCAATAATAGAATGAATGGTAGTCATGTACAAAGTAGGTGCAAAAGTCTCCTCATAATCTATGCCATATTTTTGTGCATAAACTTTTGCAACTAGCCTAGCTTGTACTGATCAATGCTATCATCTAACTTTCTTTTAATCTTTTAAACCACTTAGTACCAATGGCACTCTTACCTTTTGGAAATTCTCATAACTCCCAAATAATTTTTTTGTGAATAGACTCCAATTCCCATTGCATTGCACTCATCAAATTTGAATCATCACATGCATCTTCAAATTGAGTGGTTGTTCATTACATGTAGTTGCGAAATAAGTTACATCAACAAAGCCACTTGATGCATGCCAAGAGCTTGATCTTGTTCTACCAAGTAAAGGATGACTCAACATGCTATCTTGTAATGTCTTTTGTAGCCATAGATTGTGCATCCTTAATAGACATACATTCCTCATGTAATAAGACATCAAAATGTACAACCGAAGTGGGATGAATGGCATCTTGAATTTCTATTGGTGCAAATATACAAGCCTTCACATTTGTCTTAGCATGGAAACCATTATGTGGAAGCACTAGATGGATCATGTGAACCTTAGCTTGTAACACTTGATCATTTACTAATTGTAAGAGATTAAAACCTTGAAGAATCTTTCAAGAGCCTAAATTTTGTGGAGTTAGGAAGAACAATACCTACGAGTTTCAAATGAGAGAATAAATCCTAGATTAAGGGATTCACTTTTAGTTGGAGCCAAGTTTGAATTTCAAATTCAAACTTAGAAGAAATTTCTTATATAAAGGTCTTTGAAAATCATGCAGCAGTGGGGCCTCATTGAGAGATTTCTTCTTGATCATTTTGTAGGACTTGAGTAGCTCACTCACTCCATCATCATTGAGCATCATTAAAATGCCAATGATCTTGTACAATCATGTTTTATAATACATATAGTTGATTGAACATCTATGTCTACTTCTTTGCTATGACTACTCAAAACAGTCAACTTTCTCTTATCATATCTTAGTGAATTCTTAACCATTTTGCATGATCTATAGCTTGTTGGTCTTAAAGTCTATCTTGTTCTATCAAAATCGCAAAGCATTTGGTTTAGCCATCTGGGAGAAATAGTCGTTGAAGTGCTCACTGGTCATCTACTGGTTAGTCCCTAAAAAATTGAGGGTAAGCTTTGGATTGCTAAACTTATTTGTCAGAGTATAGTTTATCCTTTTAGATGATTCTAATTGCAATCATTAGCTGTCTAAGCTAATTGAATTCCCTCAAAAGGAATTTCATCAATTGTTATTGTATTGTGAGCTCTCAGCAAAAGAACTAGCATGTGTATGGTCTAAAATAGCAAGTTTTGTGACACTAGCTATTCTTGAAGTAGTTTGTTTTGATTCAATTGATTCAAGCATCAACTCCAAAGTACATAGGTACTTTCAAGCTAAAAGGGCCTACTATCAAACTCTGAAGTGTAGGTACAAAACAGGTTTTGGCAATACCACCTCACTTCCTTGAGGTATCCATCCATCTCTTTCAACAGTGGTATCAAAGCAAGTTGAGGTAAAATGGGAGATCGTTTCCCTTCTTTCATTGATAAATTGGATAGGAATAATTACCTAGTATGGTCCTTGAGGATGAAGACCTATCTACAAGGAAGAAGTCTCTAAGGATACATATCAGGAGATGAGGAGATGCCCATATTAAGCAAAGGACAATCTACAAGAGAGGAGCTAGAAAGACTCAACTCATGGTGTGCCAAAGATGCTTTAGCCATGTCATATCTACTTAACTGTATTTTTGACTTTCTTCTTCCTCATATTTTGAATTGCAAAACTTCCATAGAGACTCGGGACACTCTATCTTCATATTTTTCCTCCAATACAAGAGCTAAAAAAAACAATTGTGGATTGAGTTTACTAGTCAAAGAAAGCAACCTAAGCAGAATATTTCAGAGTATGTGACCAAGGTAAAGGATGTGTATTAGAAGAAGCATTTTTTAGAAGGGAAATTATTTGTAAAATGTCAAAAAATTATAGAAATATTTATGCAAATGATGTAAAATTGAGGAAGAGTCTTCCTCATGTAAATTAGAATCATATGTATTTTTTCTAGAATTTTTGGAAGCTATTTGATAGCATATTTTTAGATTAGAAGGGAAAAGGACCAAAATTCAAGTGTGAAAAGGGGCACTTGAAAAATTAAGATAACTTCTTCTATTTTGAAGAGGTTGGTTGTATTATTTTTTCTATCCAAGTAATGTGAAGAGCTCTCCTGCAAAAAATCGTGTTTCTCCCTTCCATGTTCTTTCTTTTGATTTGTTGAGTCTATTCTTTGTGTCATCCATGGAATTTGTAAGCTTCAGTTGTGTATTTCTGAGTATGGTGTATGAAGAGAGGTATTCTTAGTGTACTGAGTAAGAAAGTGTAGAAGAACAAAGCTGGAAATGGAAATTCTTAGTTTTCACAGAATCACGATTGTCTCGTCTGTGTGATACAGGTACTGTTTTTGAAATTTTACTTCATAATTGCATTCTACTATGGAAATGGCACACTTTAGGCACAAAGATCATTGAAAATGATGTTGTAGAACTCAGGATAGTCAAAACCTTAGATATTTCTCTCCTTCTTCATAATTTCTCAGAAAAACAGTCATCTTAACCCTTATTCTTGGATTCCATTAACTAGAAGGGGTTGTGGTTTTTGCATACTTCCTAGATTGACTATTTAAAGATATGTAGTTGATCTTTTGTGTTATAATGATTGGAGAGGACAACTCCAAAGGTTAACAACAAACATTTTTTGGCGCTGTTGCTGGGGAACAAAGCAAAAGCTTCATTGAAGTCTTGGACCTTGCTTGATCTTCCATTGTTGATGGTATTTGAACACATTGAAAAGGTACTACTCTATAATCAAGAAAGAAAAACTGAAAAGGTAGGTTTCTTTGCTTGTCTTTTGGGAAAAGGAAGCATGAATTAACCTTTTGAGATAAAGAAGTTGTGAAATTTTCGCAAATTGATAGTTTCTCATACCTTTTAAGAGTAAAGTGCAGGTGTGTTGAAAGTGGAGGGGGAATAGTGAAAAGAAAAAAAAAATGGAAATTGAAAGAAAATAAAAAATATCTAGAGTAAAAGCTGCTCTTTAAATTTTTCAAAAAAATTCTTTGAATAAGTTTGGTGGTGTATAATTGCAGGTGACAAGTGATCTGGAGTTAGTGAAGAACATTGGAGAAGGCCGGAAGGGAAGAAAAGTCAAAAAGTGCAAAAGCAAGAAGTTCAGAGAAAAACATGATTCTCATCACAGAATCGCGATTTTTAGTAAGATAAAGAATTTGACTTAGTTGCACTATTGGGAACTGAGGTAAGTGACTTTAAAAGGTTTCATAAGTTGCATGAGTAAGGGAAATCAAAATTTCAAAATTTCAGTAAGAATTGAGCATCAAGTGATCAGATTGGAGAATTGGGTACAGAATCGCGATTTTTATCAGTAGAATAAAGAGAGTAAATTTTGTTGGAAGGGATAAGATTTGTGAATTAAAACCAAAAAATTACTAAGGGACAAGAATCATACAGTGAGAAATTAAAATTTTGTGAAAATCACTCACAATCGCGATCGTCTGAAGACTATAAAAGCCTGAAATCTCATAAAAATATTCATTTGAGTGAAAGAGAAAGTGAGAGGAGCTAACAGAATCACGACCTTTTGCAAATACAAAGCTTATTGGACATTTCTTGATCAGGCAGAAAGGTAATTTTCTCACAACAAATCTTTGCATAATTTCAAGTTCAACATCTTGGTAAAAGCATAAAAACACAAAAAAATTGTTAAAAAACACGGAATCACGACTTTCTGTTTTTTGAATTTTTTGGTAGAAAAAATCATCATTTTGTCAAAAGTTCTTTATTGCATGTCATTATTTTGCTAAGGCACTTCAATTAGAGTTAGAATAAATTAAAAAAAACAAAAACCAAAAAAAATTACAAAAAGTTGACAGAATCGCGATTCTGTAATCAAACACAAAATCGCGATTCCATAATCAAATACAAAATCACGATTCCCAGAATACAATTTTCATAAGAAAATCGTGTTTTTTACGATTGTGAGCAATCACGATTGTTTGGGATCAGGATGGCAGATATGAGGATAGACAGGGATGTGTATACATATTTTCACAAGATCCAAAAAACTCTAATGATTTAGGGCAATGTGCAGACAAGAGACCTTGGGAACAAAACCTAGGGCAACCAAACTTGCCAAGACAAAATGAGACTCACACTAATATTGAACAACAACAAGGTAGGAGAGTACACATTTCCCCAAATTGAAAGAGAAGCAGAAGGAATGAATGATTTTCCAATCAGAAGGAGACATCAGTGGAAAAATCATGGAAGAATGCTTAGGCCCTATCAAGTAGCTAAATGCATGAAGAATCAATATGAAGGATATTCTAACCCTCATGCTCATGCTGCAGAATTCAGACAATTAATTAGGGCAGAAGAAGTAGAGGATTACAAAGTACAATTTGAAGCATTTGGTCTAACCTTAACTGGACCTGCATTATCTTGGTTCATTCCATTGAGAAAGGAAATGTATCCAGATATTGAATCCTTCCTTGAAGCCTTCATAGGGGAATTCTCAAAAACTGGAATAAAACATAGTACAGCTACCCTAATACATAGTTTTAAACAACAAAGAGATGAAAAAGTCAGAGAGGTAGCTAGGAGATTCAAGCAATACATTGATAGATGTCCAAGAGAAGAAGTACCATCAATGGCAAGACAGGTGTCTTTGTTCATAGAAGGACTGAGAAGTGCACAATTAAGAACCTTGGTGTATTATAGGAGATGTCCTTATCTAGGAGCATGTGTGAAAGAGGCAATAGACTTAGAGGATAACAGAGGACAAGATTTATTAGCATTTGACCAGCCAAGAACAAATGAAGATAAAATTCCACCAGTAGAAGAATTAGTACAAGCCATTGCTAAAGCCCTAGAAGTTAACACCAAGACAAATTTGATAAACACCAGGATAGCAACTAATAAGAAATGCTATACTTGTGGAGAAAATCATTTGGTACAAAAATGTCCTTATCACAAACCACAACATTTGCAAGATAGAAAAACACTCAAATATTGTACCTTGGAAAGAAAATGGACAAACCATACCAGAGAAGAGTGCTTCTACAGTAAAGAACCCATTAAAGAAAGAGAATATGTGAACCAACAGAACTTACAAAGAGAATCTGGATTTGTTGAGCAACCAAGACCTGTACTTGGACAACTACCACCATTACCAACAAATGTAGTACCAATAAAATACACACCAATAGAAGAAGAAAGCTCAAGACTTAGATCATCTTACAGAGAGGATTATCATTGGAATGAAGGATATCAGGAAGATTGGGAAGGATATGAATAGAGAGAACCAGAACTGCAAGCCTTGGACTTGGGAACAAAAAGTTGAAGACTTGAACAAAAGTTGAAGAATCAAATGCAACAAAAACCAAGAAACATTTTGATCAGGAAGATATTTCACAAATAACCTTCCAAATCAATCTAGACAAACACTGTACAATTTTATATCACACCACAATGGAGGAGATAGTAAAACAAAATCCTCACTTACAACACAATATAAAAAATTGGGAAACAAAGTCAAAAAACCTAGATCCACAGCAACAAGAATTGGAAGAATTGTTGTACATACCTATTGATAAAATAGGAGGATATTGTGAAGGAGAAGAAGGGAACTCAACCTTGAAAATACAATTTGGTAATTATCATGCTAAGGCCATATTAGACAGTGGATCAGGAGTGGCTATCATGACTAAACAAACTTGGGAGAAATGGGGAAAAAATGAGTTAATACCCACTAAGATGAGATTACAACTTGCAGATGAACATATAGAAAAATCCCTGGGAATATGGGAAAAGGTGATTGTGGAAAGATGTGGAATAGAGATAGAGCATACTTTTTCCATAGTTGAATTCCCACAATCCATTTCATATGAAATTATCCTAGGAAGACCATTTATGAGACAAATGCAAATTGTGCAAGATTGGGGTAATGATTGCCTATACCTTCAAAGCAAAGGTAGGATAACTAGAGTAAATTTAAGAAATGGTCAATTTGTGACATGTCCCCTCAGGAATGGTTCAAAGTACATCAAAATTAGGAATTAAGTGAAGAATCAAGAAGTTCAGATCAAAATGAGACAGAATCATCAATATGGAAATGTAATGTGATAAGGAAACACACAGATAAAAAAAGGATGTTAAAAAAAGGAGATTGTCCGGGAGAAAGGAAATCACAAGATGAAAGCTACATATCACAGAAATTTAAAGATGAAGAATTTGAGCCTTATGGTTGGAATCAGTTTTTGACCACCATGGATCTAGCTAATGATGAATAAGTGGGAGTAAAATTCCAAAATGAAGAAGGATATGATATCTTCCACATAGGAATACAAATGATAAAGCTGTCAAAAACAGAGGAAGACCAGGAGGAAGGAATAATATTAAAAAATGGGAAAACACAATATCTAGAAGAAGTGGAAGCTACTGATGTCATAAAAGAAAAAATCTCATGAACATATAAAAATAATAAGCACAAAAAATAGAAAAAGATCAAGAAGTTGAAAAAAATAAAAACATAAAGAAAGAAGATCAACAATTTGATGTACCTACAAACTTCAAGACCTATGAAGTAGAAGATAGGTTACTTCTAAAAATGAAACCAAAGAGAGAAAAGAAAAAGGGGGAGGCATATGACAATGAAGAACAAACTAAGAAAGTGATGATCACTCAAGAAGAGGGGGAAGAGAGACATATTGTAATAGCTAATGACATGAAAAATCAAGAGGAGGAAGCATTGAGAAAATTGGCAAAAACATATAGAGATGTGTTTGCTTACAGTTATAAAGATTTGAAAGGAATTGATCCTAACATTTGTGAACATAAGATTCCTATCACTCCTTATGCAAAACCTAGCAAACAAAGACACTATACATTTAATGACAAATACTCTGCTAAAATAAAGGAAGAAACTGACAAGCTGCTGGCTGCAAATTTCATCTATGAGATTGAGTACACGGAGTGGATATCTCCTGTAGTTGTGGTACCTAAGAAAAATGGAAAACTCAGGGTATGCATTAACTTGAAAAAAGTGAATGCTGCAACTATAAGGGATAGCTATCCATTACCAATAACAGACCATCTTTTGGAAAGAGTTGCAGGTAAAGAGGTCTATAGTTTTTTGGATGGTTTTTTAGGATATAATCAAGTACCAATAGCTTTGGAAGACCAACATAAAACTGCCTTTTCCACAGAGTGGGGAATTTATGCCTTTAGGGTTATGCCCTTTGGTTTAACTAATGCCCCAGCAACCTTTCAAAGACTGATGTTTCACATATTCAAAGAATTCCTTAGAAATATAATGGAAATTTATGTGGATGATCTTTGCACTTTTTCATTAAAAAGACAAGATCATTTGAAGGATCTGGAAAATATATTCAAAAAATGTAGAACATACAGAGTATGTTTAAATCCAGAGAAATGTGTGTTCTTTGTGAGGCAAGGGAGAATGTTAGGTCATATAGTTTCCAGAAATGGAATTTCAACTGATGAAAGAAAAATTAAGGCCATAGTGGAACTTCCAAGACCAACAAATGTGAAAGAACTTCAAACTTTCATGGGACATTGTGGGTATTATAGAAAATTTGTACACAAGTTTGCAAATATTGCAAAACCTTTGTATGCATTGATCACAAAATTTGAGTGGACCAAAGAATGTGACCAAGCTTTTGAGACTTTAAAAACTTGTTTGGTAACAGCACCAATTCTAAAAACTCCACAATGGAATAAAATTTTTCATGTTCATGTGGATGCTTCAAATTATGCTTTGGGATGTGTGTTAGCACAACCAATAGAAGGAAGCAAATTAGACTTTCCAATTGCTTATGCTAGTAGGCAGTTGAATTCAGTAGAAAAGAATTATACAACAACTGAAAGGGAAGGGTTGGGAATGATATTTGCTGTAAAAAAATATAGACATTATCTTTTAGCCAACAAGTTTAAATTCTTTGTGGATCACGAAGCTTTACTCTACTTGGTAAACAAACCATGTCACACAGGTGGTTCCTCCTACTGATGGAATTTGAATTTGAGGTAGTGGTCAGACAAGGAAAAACTCATTTAAGAGCAAACCATTTGTCCAGAATCCAAACCAGAGAGCCAAGTTCACCTTTAGATGATGATTTACCAGATGCATATCTATTCAAAATAGAAAGTATTCTTGAATGGGCCATGACTTTAGTACCTTTGCTAACCATGGGACCTTGCAGAACATTTGGAAACAACACACATGTGGTATTACAAAGTAGGAATTTTGTACTACTAGCTGGACATTTGTATCATCTCAATCATATGGGTATATTGGAATATTGTACTCCAGAAGATGAGCAGCAGGAGTATTTAAGAAGAGCTCATTGTTGGAATCCTTGTACTCATGCTTCCATGATAGTCACCTTAAACAACCTCAATAGGATGGGAGTACATTGGCCTAATAAGTTTCAAGATGTAAAAATATATGTTTCCAACTGCTGGGAATGCCAATCCTTGCAAAATTCAGAAATTACAACTTTATATTGGTTTCAAAAAATCCAGATTGGAGTGCAAACATAATTGAGGAGTTGAAAAGAAATAAGAAAGGAGAGCCAGTAAGAACTAGTGCAGACTCAAGGAATTTACAAATGATTTCTGAAGAGTATCAACTGATAGGAGATCAATTGTACAAGAAAGGGATGGATGGATATTTAAGAATCTGTGTTCCTGAAAATAAGTATATGGAAATGTTAGAGATGGCACATTCTAGAGTGGCAAGAGGACATTTTTCAAGTAAAAGAACTGCTAAACTTATATTATATTTTGGTTTTTGGTGGCCAACTCTATTTCCTGATGCAAGAACCTATGTGAAAAGATGTGACATTTGCCAAAGAGTGAGTCAACCAAGCAAAAGGGACAATATGCCATTAATACTGCTTATTTCAGCTAGAGCATTTAGTAAATGGGGGTTGGATTTCATTGGACCTATACATCCTCCAGCAAAACAATCCCATGCTAAATATATACTAGTAGCTACAGATTACCTGACCAAATGGTCAGAGGCCAGGGCTACAAAACGGAATGATGCTCAGACCACGGCAAGATTTCTTTATGAAAATATTATCACCAGATTTGGATTACCAATTGAATTGGTAAGTGAGAGGGGGACTCATTTTTTGAACCAAGTAATAGAAAACATAACTGAGTATTTCATGATTAGTCATAGAAAGTCAGCCCCTTATCATCCACAGGCCAATGGATTAGCAGAAAGTACTAATAAGGTAGTTTGCACTGTTTTGTCAAAATTGGTCAATACAAATAGGAATGATTGGGATTTGCAACTTAATCATGTCTTATGGGCTTATAGAGTGGCATACAAAACTGCAATTGGAACAACACCATTTAATTTGGTATATGGACAAAATGCAGTCTTGCCTTTAGAATTTCTTATTCCAATATTGAAGGTGGGAAATCAATACAAGTGGACTGGACATGAATTATTAGAGAGAGTGGTGGAATTGGAAAAACTTGGAGCTTCCAGACTTCAAGCAATCATGAGCATATATGCAGACAAGAGAAGGCAGAAAGCTTATCATGATGTTCATATCAAAGAAAAAGATTTGCAGGAAGGGGATTTAGTTTTGGCATATACAGTGAAGGAACATCAGAAAAAAATTCAGAAGAAGGGGCATGGACCTTATATTATCAATCAAATCAGTAATAGTGGAGCTATCCAATTAGCTAATATAGATGGAGAAATCATGCCAAACTTCATAAGTGGATGCAGGGTAAAAAGGTATGATCTTCAATTAACTATTTCTGAATGGAGAAGAATACATCAAGCTCAAAACAGGAAAAAAGAAGAGGAGAAAATTAGGAATGAGGCTCAACAAGAGGCAAAGGAAAGGATAAGAAAAATCAAAGAGATTAGAGAAGTTCTTTTGTGTGAAACACCTTTAAGAGTGAGAGAGCATTTGCCAGTTATAACAATGAATCTCCATAATGAGAAAATCAAAGTTTTGATAGATTCAGGTGCACAAGTTAATTTGATCAGTTCACTTTTGTTGGATAAGTTCAATTTTAAAAGGACTTAGAGTAAAACATTTATCAAAACACTGGAAGGTCAGATAATACAAAGCTTGTCTTCACCATCTATTAAAGTTAAGCTCAATGAAGAATATATGAAAATAGATTGTGAGGAATGGCCTGATCATATGATGACTGAGAAATTGATTTTGGGACAACCATGGCTCAAGCAAGGTAAACTAATTTTGGATTTTGAAAATATGAAGCTTAAATTGACAATAAATGACAAAAGGTTGTTAATGTTTTTATTGAGTGATGAAGAACAGGAAAATCAGTAGGATATCTATGACTCATATCTGGAGGGATTTACTTTTCCACTAGAGGCTACAAAGAAACCACAACCAACACTTCTCCATGACCAAATCTACTTCAGTAAAAAACAGGAGGAAATTAAAGGAACCAAAGATGTTGAAAAGATAGAAGAAAGGTGGAAAGTGTGGAATACTCAGAAACATCGAGATATCAAAGCTGAAAGGATGTGGAGACCTAGAAAGTCCAAGCATTGCTTATCAACAAAATGCAGCAACACTAAGTGGATGTGGAAACCAAAGACATCCAAGTACTGTGTGCTAAAAGAAGATTTTTATACTCCAAAAAAGGAATCAATAGGAATTAAGTATTTTTGGGTAAAAAAATCAGATTTGCTTCAATGGAAAGAAAATAAGGATCAAGACACAAAAATAGTGCAAAAGCATGAAGGATTCTTATTAAAGAATTCAAAATTTCATCAGAAAGGAATTATGACATCCTAGAAATTATTTCCATGTATTTTACCTCATCCTTTTTCTAGGAAAAGAAATAGGAGGGGAAGAGAGAAAAGTGGAAATTATTATTAAAAAAAAAAGAGAAAGAGAAAGAAAAAGAGAGAAAAAATAACAACTCTTTTGTTTTTAAAAAAAAAGAGAGAGAAAAGAGAAAGAAAAAGACAGAAAAATAACAACTCTTTTGGTTACATAAGATATATAGCACGAGCAAGATATAGGTTATAATTTGGCAGGATTAAAACAATCACTATTCTTTTAGTCATTTTTTCAATTATTCTTCCTATAAAACTCTAAATTTTCTTAAAAATTCATTCATTTTTTCTTTTTATTATTAAAAAAATAAAAAAGAGAGAAGGGAAGAGGGCACTAGACATCTTGCTACACATGTGATGCTCACTTCAATTGAGTTATATCTGTGATACAAATAAGAAAGTCAGGATTCATCTGAGATTTTATTTTTTGCTTTTTCATTACACCTCAAGACAAATGTGATTTCTTTTATGTTTTTTATGACTCATGTGGGTGGAGTTTTCTTTTTGGTTACGTTATATTTTCTCTAGAATGGTGAATCCAAAGGAACTGCCAATTCATGACTTCAAAGCGGACTCAGTAACCTTGTCTAGAGGACACTAATTTTTAGACAATGAAGCAGCAGTGGAAAAGGTGGAGCTGGAATCTGATGAAGAACAAGATATCCCAGAAGCAAAGAAGATAGCCAAAGAACTGAAGGAAACCCTCAGTATCATTGGACAGCACATCTTTACACTAGGAGTTGGAGGTCATAAGTATACAATGTTGTGTCAAGAATTCTATAAATTTCAAAAAATTGCAGTCAATTATAAAAGATGGAAAGCAGTGGGATTACATAGACTACTGGATGAACCTCTATTCTTTATAGATTTTGAAAGAGTATCACAAGTTATGAATAGTCTGCTGGAAGTTGACAAAGCCAATGATGCATATTTTAGATGTTCAGTCAAGGACAAAGAGAACAAAGAAGTACTTATCACTATAAAAGCAAAGCACATCAGGGAAGCTCTCCAATTTTATTCCATGGGAACTAAGTTGGATAACAGTTTTGTCAAGAAGAATAAAGCAACCTATGCAAGATATTCCAAATTTGTGGATTTCAAAGGAAAAGAGAATGAAGAATATGCTATCAGGATGTTTCTTCAATATTTGTGTTTTCCAAAGCTGCCTAGATATACCATGTCACATAAGCCAGTGACACTGATTATGTTCAATAATAAAGACAGGACCAAGCCATTTGGAGTAATGGATGTAACTCCCTACATCCATGATCAATTGAAGGAAGTAGCAAAGCATTGGGAACAGAAGAAGTTCATGAATGGAGCACAATTCTTAACAAGGATCATATGTCATGTTTTAGGTATGGAGGATCAGCTGAAATTGGCTCCAGAAGCTTAGTATTTCAGAAGTTTGATGTCGGGAATTAAAAGTCCTTCTAAGATGATGTCCATAAGAGAAGTAGATGGCCAAACAAGCATGAGGGGATCAGAAAGAAAAAGGAAAGCGGTATCAGAAGAAGTTATTCCAATAAAGAAGAGAAGATTGGATCCCAGGAAAGTAGAGTTGGAACTGGAGGAAGCAACAAAAGAAGAGCATGAAGCTGCTCAGAAGGAAGCACAGTCCTCAAAGGAACCACGTCCACCTCAAACAAGTAAGGAACAGTTGTATGCTTATCTAACTCAAGGGAATGATAAAAGAGCAATCTATGAAGCTCAGTATCAAAAAATGTTGGAAGACTATTCATGTAAAGCAACTGATTGGATAAAAGAAGAAGTGGAACACTATGAAGAGTTACATGATCAGATGATGGCTGCAAAAACTGAAGAGGTGTTTGTCAAAAACGAAGTGGAATTGCTAGCATATTTCAAGGAGTTACAAGGTCCTCCTGAAACCAGAACTATAGTAGTAGTGAAGAAGAAAGTTCACAAAAAACCTGTTCAAAAAAAAGAAGTTAACCAAAAAGAATAAAGGAAAAGCAGTTGAACAAGCACAAAGGAAGGAGTCAGTAAAATTGTCATTAGAAGAAAAGAATCAGGAGGAATTAATTGGGTTAGAAGAACATAGAATGGACAAACAAGGGATAGCCAGTTCCTCACAGTTTTCTTCAGATTCAGAAAGTGACATTGAGAACTTTCTTTTGAAAAGTTTAAATCTCTCAGTACCTAGCACACCAATAATGACAGTACAAGCTTCTGTAAAAAACAAAACACCAGGAGATTTGAGCCAGAAGTCACAAGGGATACAGGTCTATGAAGAAGCAGCAAAACAAGTTAGCCCTGGGGAGGAAAAAAGGATATTAAAAGGAAAAGAAGTAATGAGGGAAGAAGAGGTTGCAATAAGGAAAGAATTCAGTAGTGGATTGGTGGACACAAGGTTTAAAGCAATATGGACAAAGCCATCTAAGCAAACCTATTTCCAATTAAATGAGGAAAAGCTAGAAGTAGAAAAGAAAGCTCAGATATGAAGCCTAGTGCACAATAAAGAAGATAAAGGTCAGATTGAGGAAACACAGGAAGTATTGAAAAGATGGATTTCAAAGAGGTTAAAGAAGGGAATACAGAAAAAGATGTAAATCAGAGTATAGAAGAGATACTTTATGATCTAAATCATACTAAAGAGTTCACACATATAGAAAATCAGGAAAAGGAAGAAGAATTAGATCTTATGGACATAGATGAGCAAGAGGAGGAACAAAAGGAGCAGCAAATGAATGATCAAATACAGAACTCAATGGAGGGTGAACCAACCTCAACTCAAGATAACAAAGCATAGAAAGAGGAAAGACAGGTCATTGAAGAAAAACAACAGGAAATTGAGGAAAAGAAGGCAGAAGAAATGGAAGAAGGACAGGGTTGAAGAGCAAGAGAACCAGGTTATAGAATATGAGGAAGAGGATGAAGAAGAAAATGAATGTAGAAAGGAAAAGCAGATAGAAGTAAAGCAAGTGGAGCTAGAAGCTGGGTTAGAAAGGATACCCAAGGATACCAGGGCTGCCGGCAAAGTCATCATGAGCAATATAGAGCAATTCAGACCATCTAGTAGAAATATGATTATATCAGGAATGGTGGCTGAACCAGAATTTGTGAAAGGCAGTAGAATTATTAATGAGCAAAAGAAAGAAAAGGAATAGTTAGAGGAACAGCTAAGGGTTGTTCAGGGAAGAAATGAAGATTTGACCAAAAGGATAATCTCATTAGAAGAACTAGAGGTTCAACAACAAAATAAAATTCAATTTCTGAAAATAAATGTGCTAAACAGATGGAGCATAGTAGCAAAATTGAAATGGAGTTGAAGAAGATGGAAGGGAGGTTTAGAACTCTTCAAAGCTCATACCAGATTATGGTCAAAGCAAATGAAGATATAAATAGATTATTGATGGAAGAAGGCCAAATGAAAGAAGAGAGTAAGATTGTACAAGCAACACAAGATGAGAGGGAGGAGTTGAATAAAGAAATTCTAAGGCTACAAGCAGAATTGAAAGAGGTCAAAGAAATGGAGAAGCAGGCCAGTGTACATGCTGCAAGTGCAATGAGAGGATACAACAAATTACATTTGGATATGACTGAAGAAAGGAGTAAATTACATTTGAATATGGAAGAAGAAAGAAATGAATGGAAATCAGAGAAAGAATTGTTGATATCCCAAAATCAAGGACTTATGTTGATGGTGGAGGATCTACAGAAAAATTTGGAAAATTCACAAAAACAGGTTGAAGAGCAGGTGGTGATTACACAAGTAGAGGAACAAGAAGGAATTGAAGATAACAGAATTCAAAACTTTGATGAACAAGAAGACAAAGCAGCTGTTGAAGAATATTCAGATGAGTTTGTTCAAAAACTTTTAACAGAAAGGGAATCAAGAATGGAATTCATAAGAAAAATGCATAATAAGTATGAAGAACAGATTGTGAATTTTGCTCTCAACAAAGGAATAAACCCAGACCAACACCATTGGGCAGCAGATGGTCTAGGTATACCATTTTGTATGATAATGGAGAGTATTAAAAATTACTAGATTGCAAGGGTAGGATTACCATCCAATAGATATTTGGAATATGAAGAGGATATTAATGTCACAAAGGAATTGTTTGAAAAGGCTAATCCTAAATGGAGGAACAGGTGGTTAGATGCCAACAAGGAGTGCAAGAAAATCTGGAAAGAGGCACCTATTTAGCTAAAGACCAATCCAACCTATTGTCTAGTAGCAAGGAGAAGAGAATGGTCAGTGTTTTGGGAAAGAAGAAATGCAGGGCAGATTCCAGCAAAATGGCTGAATTTTCCAAAGGTAGCAGGACCTAAAGCAGGAACATGGCCAACAAAGAAGTATATGATTGATACAGCAGAGTCTGTTTTATCTACATATAAAGATGTCAATGATCCAGCTCGCAATCTATTAATCAGAGTGATGCAACTCATAATGGCATGTATAGAAACATTTACAGATACAGATGTTAGAACTCTCAATTACATTGGATTCAATTCACTGACTGATGCTTTACTATTTGATCTAAGTGAAACTCCAGACCGAATTTGCTTAATGGCCTATTATAGCATAATAGTATTTTTGGGTAGCCATTATCTCCAAATTTTTGAGGATGCCTTTGATTATGGATTTTTTTTAAGAGAGCCAGAAATTTTTGGGAATCTATCAGTAGTCACAAAATCCAGACTCAGTGTATATGAAGCTACATATACATAATACTTGAAGAAAGATGTGATAGACAAACCAGAGGCAGCTGTATAATGGAGGAAAGCTCTATTTGAGATGGTGAATAACTTGATTATTATAGAAAGAAGAAGTCATGATCTATTGTCACAGGTTTGTCAAAGAAAAAAGAAGTGAAGGAAGCTCTCACTACTTATCTGCAAGAATATTTTTTGTCAGGAGCCAAAAAGTCTAGGAGGGGAATAATGTTAGAAAAAAGCATTTTTTAGAAGGGAAATTATTTGTAAAATGTCAAAAATTTGTAGAAATATTTATGCAAATGATGTAAAATTGAGGAAGAGTCTTCCTCATGTAAATTAGAATCATATGTATTTTTTCTAGAATTTTTGGAAGCTCTTTGGTAGCATATTTTTAGATTAGAAGGGAAAGGACCAAAATTCAAGTGTGAAAAGGGACACTTGAAAAAGTATAAAAGATAATTTCTTCTATTTTGAAGAGGTTGGTTGTATTATTTTTGCTATCCAAGTAATGTGAAGAGCTCTCCTGCAGAAAATCGTGTTTCTCCCTTCCATGTTCTTTCCTTTGATTTGTTGAGTCTGTTCTTTGTGTGATCCATGGAATTTGTAAGCTTCAGTTGTGTATTTCTGAGTATGGTGTATGAAGCGAGGTGATTCTTAGTGTATTGAGTAAGAAAGTGTAGAAGAACAAAGCTGGAAATGGAAATTCTCAGTTTTCACAGAATCACGATTGTCTCGTCTGTGTGATACAGGTACTGTTTTTGAAATTTGACTTCATAATTGCATTCTACTATGGAAATTGCACACTTTATGCACAAAGATCATTGAAAATGTTGTTGAAGAACTCAAGATAATCAAAACCCTAGATATTTCTCTCCTTCTTCATAATTTCTCAGAAAAACAGTCATCTTAACCCTTATTCTTGGATTCCATTAACTAGAAGGGGTTGTGGTCTTTGCATACTTCCCGGATTGACAATTTAAAGATGTGTAGTTGATCTTTTGTGCTATAATGATTGGAGAGGACAACTCCAAAGGTTAACAACAAACAATGTCGCTGATCAATTGGCAAGCATAGGAGAGGAGATTGAAGAGGAGCAAATAGTGAGACAAATAATCAATGGCATCAAGGCAGATGATAAAAGGGAATCCTTCAAAACTGTAATGGATCTTTATATGGATATACAAATCCCTTGTCTTACCACTCTCATGGGACAACTCTTCACCCATGAGGCCAAGCTCAACAAAAATGGTAAATCATCAAGAGTAACAATTCGTCTGCCCTCTACACAGATAAAGGAAAGTCTAAGGATAAAGGAAAGAGCAAGAAAGTTGAAGATGAAGGTACTAATTCTCAAGCTAACTATGTTGGGAGAGGTAGGAATTCAAGAGGAAGGGGCAGAGGAGGTAATCAAGGTAGGGGGAGACCTTTCAACTCTTCCCCATGCAATATATGTGGATTGTCTAATCACACAACAGATGAGTGTTGTAGGAACTTCAAGAATCAGAGAGGAAGAGGATTCCAAAGAGATGGTTACTCACAATCAAGAGGAAGATTCAACCATAACCAAGGATACAACCATGGCTACAACAACAATTACGACAACAATTATCAAGGAGGATACAAATCAAGAAAAGACTTCAACAACTATACAGAGGATAAAGAGGATTCTCTTCTCATTATGAACAAGACTTCAAAACAAGGTATGAATGATGAGCACATCTTCTATATTGACTTAGGTTGTTAAAATCATGTATCACGTAATGTAGCTCTCCTTTTTTATCTTGAGGAGCCCAAAGGAAAGCACCAAGTGTAGATAGGTGATGATACCAAGCATTCAGTTGTCAAGGTAGGAAATGTTAGAACTTTTGATGGGAATAGGAATCTGTTGAGCAGAGTTCTTTATGTACCTACTATCACAAAGAATTTGATGAGTGTTGGATGGATAGTAGAAAATGGTTTGCAGGTTAGGTTAAATAAATTTGGAGCTTTTGTGGGACTATTTTCAGGTTAGGTTAAATAAATTTGGAGCTTCTGTGGAGGACCCACAACATGGATTCAGAAGAATTGCCAAGGGAGAGAAAAGAGGTAGATCATTTACATTTGAGCTTGAGGACACTAGAAACATTGCACTTTATAATTATAAGGATCAAACCTTGTCTGAGTTAGAGATATGGCACAAAAGATTAGATCACATTGTTGAGAGGACATTGAAGGAGATATGTAGAGATCAATGTGTACTTGGGATACCTAATGTATCCAAGCAACATATGATCTATAAATGTGGTGCATGTCAGTTTGGTAAATCACACAGGTTACCATTTACAAAGAAATGCTATATGCATGAGGATTATTTGGAACTTGTCCACACAGATGTGTGGGGTCCAAGCAAGGACCCCTCAATTTCAGGCTCAAGGTACTATGTGTGATTTATTGATAATTTCAATAGGTGGACTATCTTGTATTTAATGAAACATAAAGATGCAGTGTTCAGTTGTTTTAAGAAGTATCTTGCACTTGTGGAAAATCAAACAAGAAAAAGCTTAAAGAGGATAAGGTCAGATGGAGGAGGTGAGTACTTCTCCAATGAATTTGATGCATTTTTGCAAGACAGAGGTTTCAAAAGGGAGATCACTACTACATATACTCCTAAACAAAATGGAGTAGCAGAGAGGAGGAACAGATTGATTGTGGAAGCCGCTAGATCAATGCTAAATGAAAAGAAGTTGCCTAATTACTTGTGGGCAGAGAGTATTTCTACTGCCACTTATCTTATTAACAGCTTACCTTCTAAATCCCTTGATGGGATGACCCCCTATGAGGCATGGCATGGTATTATGAAGAAACTTTTTCACCTGTGGCTAAGATGCCAACTATCATAGTATTGGTAATGTAAAAAATGCTTTTCTCAATTGGTGGATTTCAAAGGAGGTTTATATGGCTCAACCTCCTGGCTATGAAGATCCAAATAAGGTAAATCATGTATGCAAATTGAAAAAATCTCTTTATGGTTTGAAGTAGGCACCTAGGGCATGGAACCATAGGTCAACAACCTATCTTCAAGATCAAGGATTCATGATGAGCAATGCAGATTCTTCTCTGTTTGTCAAGTGGAGTAATTTATAAATGATATATTTATGTGTATATGTGGATGACATCATTCTTACAGGTAGTGATGCCAATGGCATCAAACAAATCAAAAACTAGATGATGCAGGAGTTCAAAATCAGTGACCTAGGATTTCTAAAATATTTTCTTGGACTTATGCAGGAGTTCAAAATCAGTGACCTAGTATACACTAACTCTGGAATCTACATCACAAAGCAAATATGTGCAGGACATGTTGAAGAAGTTCCACTTGGAGGATGCAAAAATAGCTATCACCCCTATGGAGGTAAATCATAAATTAAGTGCTCATGAAGGTGATTTGCTTGAAGACATTGTAGGTTATCAAAGCATAGTAGGGAGTCTAAACTATGCAACATTAACAAGTATTTACATATGTTATGGAGTAAGTTTTTTGAGTCAATTCATGCATAAACCTAGAGCACCTCACTTGGAAGCTGCTAAAAGAATTTTGAAGTACCTCAAAGGTACTCAAAATCAAGGTCTCTACTTCCCATACACATCAGATTTGGATATAAAATTGTATTCATATGCGAATTGGGCAGGATGTAAGGATGACAAAAGAAGTACTTTTGGATATCTATCTTTTGCAGGTGATAAGCCCATCTCATGGTCTTGTAAAAAGCAACCAATTGTTGCTCTATCTTCAATAGAGGCTGAATACAGGGGATTAGCAAATGCTACACAAGAAGCTATTTGGATTAGGTTGCTCTACTCAGATTTGGGACTTCACACTCATCCACCAATGATCTTTGGTGATAACACTAGTTCTTTGCATCTTGCATCCAATCCCATTTATCATGCAACAACCAAGCATATAGAAGTGCACTATCACTATGTTAGGGAGAAACTCTTGAGCAAAGAGATTCAACTAGCATATGTATCTACAAATATGCAGTGTGCTGATTTGTTAACCAAAGCACTTGATGGTACTAAGCTTTGCAGGTTTAAAACCATGATTGGATTGCAGGATATTCAAGAAGATTGATTAAGCAATGCAAGCCAAGATGTTTGGTGTGAGGGGGAGTTGTTGATGCAAATATACAAGCCTTCACATTTGGCTTAGCATGGAAAACATTATGTGGAAGAACTAGATGGATCATGTGAACCGTAGCTTGTAACACTTGATCATTTACCAATTGTAAGAGATTAAAACCTTGAAGAATCTTTCAAGAGCCTAAATTTTGTGGAGTTAGGAAGAACAATAGCTACGAGTTTCAAATGAGAGAATAACTCCTAGATTAAGGGAGTCACTTTTAGTTGGAGCCAAGTTTGAATTTCAAATTCAAACTTAGAAGAAACTTCTTATATAAAGGTCTTTGAAAATCACGCGGCAGTGGGGCCTCATTGAGAGCTTTCTTCTTGATCATTTTGTAGGACTTGAGTAGCTCACATAGCTCACTCAGTCCATCATCATTGAGCATCATTACAATGCCAATGATCTTGTACAATCTTATAATACATATAGTTGATTGAACATCTCTATCTACTTCTCTGCCATGACTCAGAACTTTCAACTTTCTCTGATCATATCTCAGTGAATTCTTAACCATTTTGCATGATCTATAGCTTCTTGGAACCAACTTAAAATCTTCTGTCAAAATCTCAAAGCATTTGCTTTAGCCATCTGGGAGAAATCGTCGTCGAAGTGTTCAGTGGTCATCTATTGGTTAGTCCCTAAAAAATCGGGGGCAAGCTTTGGATTGCTAAACTTATTTCTCATAGTATAGTTTATCATTTTAGATGATTCCACTTGCAATCGTTAGCTATCTAAGCTAATTGAATTCCCTCAAAAGGAATTTCATCAATTGTTACTGTACTGTGAGCTCTAAGCAAAAGAACCAGCAGGTGTATGGTCTAAAATAGCAAGTTTTGTGACACTAGCTATTCTTGAAGTAGTCTGTTTTGATTCAATTGTATCAAGCATCAACTCCAAAGTACATAGGTACTTTCTTGGTGTCATTTGAAAGCTAAAAGGGCCTACTATCAAAATCTGAAGTGTATTAGGGCAGGTACAAAGCAGGTTTTGGCAGTACCACCTCACTTGCTTGAGGTATCCATCCATCTCTTTCAACAATTTCATCGATGTGTGGCTGCAAATTTTGCAAATTTTCAACCATGTTTGGCTACAACCCAAGATGCGAGGTATGATAGGATTTAGAATTTACAAGAACTCCCTTGATGGAGATGAACTAGGTATAAGATACAGTTGGATAGGATATCAGACTATGAGATGGCAAGATGACAAGACTAAAGGTTTAGAAAGTAGACTAGACATGATTAGAACAAGGAGCTAGACAAGAACAGGACCCGAAGCTTGGAAAGAACTTACTTGGAGAATGCAACTCCTTGAGCTCTCAAGATTGGCATTGACAAGGGTGAGGATCTACTTGTTCAAGCCCTCTTTATATAGGCACGCAAGGGCCATGGATTTGAAGTGATTATGAGTTGATGATATCGTCGACAACATCATCAATCAAAATAGGGATTTTGGATGTTGAGATAAGGCAAGTAGACAATCATTTGTAGGTTTTGGAGTGCTCCGAATGTGATGGTGATCTTAGATATTTAAAATACTTCACCTATCATGAGATATGCAAAGTCACATTAAATATAAGGCTTAATATGGTTCCCTTTTATTCATGACACATAAAGGGTCTAGGGATAGAGATCCAAAATCCAATTTTTCATCTATCGTGAAAATCTTAGTAGCATACACTCAGCGAAAAACCATATCTTCCATGCCAAGGAAAAACATATCGAGATGCATTATCATTTTATCAAGAAGAAGAACTTGGTAGGTAATATTGATCTTATTTTTGTGAAAACTCATGAATAGGTGACTAGTATTTTCACGAAAGCACTTGAAAGAGAGAATCTTAAAAAGATTTCAAATGATGTTGGGAGTACGAGGGATGATATTGAGCTTGAGGAGGTATGTTGAGATATCAAGCTCAACACATGATGCTCGAAGGTGATTTTTCATATGTTTTCTTATATCTCATGTATGTGTGGCAGTTACATGGATATGCACTTGTGTTGATTTCGATATGCTCCAAAGAAATTTTCATTAAACTTCATCAACCTATCTTACCTACTAAGAGCAATGGAATACTTATCTTGACATCTCATGTACGAGTATCTCTTAGGGTTTCTCTTATTCACTCTGCTTTAAATATTGGAAGATCTTGTCATGTTGTATCCAACGTCATTCTTGTACATAGTCCTTTGTAGAAGAAGAAGTTTTTTTCTTCTTGCCTCCATTCTTGTGTTCTCCGCTCTTCTTGTTCAAGAGTTTGTGATTGTGGAAGAGTTCCCTATGCTCTTTTCTTCCTGATGATCTTTTGGAGATAGTAATTGTAAATAACATTTATCTCACCGTCTTATACAACATTGTTATGTTGTATTAGAACTGATTCTTGTAAACAGTCTTTTGTAGAAGAGAACTTCTCAATGAAAGTCACATGAAATAAGTTATGAAAATCTATTATCTAAGTCAAAGGAAATGCTTCATTCACACCACGTATTGCATCAATTACGTCACACCCTTCTTGGTCACTATCATATTATGCATATGAAACATCGAGAGATCATAATGAGACAAATGACACAAAGTTTCTTATGTAGCAAAAAGTCCCTTTAATGGTTACATCAAACACAACATTGGCCTTCTCCTTGTTTCCTTCACTATTCTCATCAATATCATCACCTTGTATCTCTTTTGCATCATTCGAAATATTGGCATTCTTCTTGCGTTCTAACTCTTTTTTGCATTGAGAAACATCAGCAGCACTAGCCCTATCACCGTTGGCCTTCCTCCTAATTACACCTTCATTATAGACCCATTTTCACCATTGAAAATCAGGATGGTATTATTACACATAAAAGCCACATGGCATGTCTGCGCATGGGCACTTCGCCTCTTGAGGTGGGGGTGAGCGTTCAACCCCTCCCTGCTGCGGCTGGACATTGTAATGCCTCGAGGCAGTTTAAACTAGTTACCGTGTTCGCCTTCAGGCAATCCTTTCCCTATGTCGCTTTTGGGCAGTCTGTAACCCCTGCCTTGTTGTGGGATATGGGGGTTTCATGGGTACCATGCCCATTGACCTGTACAGTTGTTCTTTTAATAAATTCAAGCTATGAGGGAGAATAGGCTTCAGCTAAACTTCCTCTTTTCAAAAAGTCAAGTAGAAAGATTGCTTTCTGCCTATCAATTGCTGGTTGCATATCTGAACCTTGCATTTGGTTCAAGTTATCAATAAAGGAATATACATGCTCAAAGGCTTTTATAGCATTGTTCAAGTGTGTCAAAATTGAATTTTACTTCAAATGCACTTGCATCACGAGTGTTCCAATACATTGCACTCATTTTTACTCATACCTCATATGCAATGTTAACCTCTTTAAGGATTACCAAATAATCATCATTAAAAACCACGTGTATACATACTGGTTTTCATATTCAAGTTTCCCCTTTTATATTAGTTGCAAGTTTCAAAAATACGAGAACCTTCTAGGCAGCAAAGAAGTCCTATAGAATAAACTTCAAATAGGCCTAAATAAACTCATAAAATATCTTTCCACATTTGCAATTAGCAACACATCAATCCATGCTTCCATTAGGATCAAAATGTCAAGATATTTTATAATTTATTGAAGATAATACCAAAAAGATTGAACTTAATTCCCTAAGCCCAACCCTCATCCTCCTCATTTGCATCATCCACAATGGATTTTATTATTCTTTGAGTTGGGAAGGGAATGCAGAAAGAGCAACCCATATCAGAAAGCAGAAGCTTATGTCACTAGTTTCAATTTATAGAAAGACTTAAAAGAGCTATTAAGAGCCCATCTCAAAAGAATAGGTATAAGCCATGACAGAAACACAAAACGCACCTTACATGACCCCAAGTACAGCAGACATTTGAGAACTCTCAACATGGCTGCACCGTGTCATGACTTCCCATTTCTGCCTCAACCTGGCTCATCTACTGAAATGCCCTTACCTCATGGACATCTTATTGGAAATTTCTTAATCCAAGGAGTGTCAGCTGGCTGCAGGGGCAGGGATAGGCAACTCTTGCAAACCTCAGTGCCCCATACAGGCCTCTGTCTTGCCAAGTAAAAGCTCCTTATGAAGCACATTATTTCTGACATGCCTAAATGCTGATGTTTGCAACTCCAGCTTGTTTTCACAAGGACTGATTCTAAAAAACTCTTCTTATAAAATGCTTCATTTAGGCATCCTGCGTTCTTCACTCGGACTTTCTTAGTTGTTTATTGGCGAGATAAAGATTAAACGGTTAATTTCCTCACTTCTTATGATGCTTCAAGGGCTGAAGATCCTACAAATATCTAGACTAAACCATCATCCACAACAAAGCTCCATTACATCACACAACATCTTACTTTCGTGGTAGCTTTTGCAATAATCAAAAGCTGAGGTTCACTTGAAAATGAACCCATCCACCATGGAAAAAAGGCATTGTAATCAAAGGATCTGATGATTAATCAAGCTATCTTAAACTGGCAATCCAGGAATATAATACAACTGCATATGCAAGCCCATATTTCATCAAACTTCACACTTCATTGGACACTTTAACCTAAAAGAAATCGCTATTCTCATGCATCAATTAGAGCAATCCGTTTGGTCAAATCACCGAAACTTATATCATAAATAAACCCTGAAGAGTAATATCTCTCAGACAACTAACACAACCAATGTCTCACTAGCACTCAGACATAGACCTCGTTTATGATAAAATGTAGGTCCCAACCAAAACTCTAATACATATATTTTTCCTTGCCATATTAGAGCTGAAACACAGGCCAATTGACCTGTCCATGTTTAATATGTGCATGAATGTACATATCAATGATGTAAATAAACATGTAAACAACAGCAATTCATGATTGAAGCTTCCTTTGAGCTTTTCTTGGATGCCCACATTGAAACATGCATCTTCTTGGTTTCACGGCTTGATTTCAGAAATCTGAGAGGATACAAATCACCATAGGACAATGTGCAGAGCATTCAATATGCACAATCCAGTATTGAAACAAGGTTTTAAAATCTATGTAAAGCTGAATATATGTCAGTCCATGTTCAAGACTGTCGTATATTGAAGGCTTTGGTTTGGAAGCCTTGAAGCACCCCTCCTAGGGTGGAAAGAACCTGTTCACATCTCACGTACATTCATGTAAACATGAGCTATGCTAGCCTTTGTTTCTATACAGCCACATGCAATTTGCTGCAGGAGCTCATAGGCCAGTGGCAACAGAAGGATTATACACTCAGCCTGTCTCCAAAAGCATTGGAGTACAGACATAGTAATACTGCAGAGATTAACCTTCACTACTGTCTTTAGAAGCACATGTAGCCTCGTCTGATTATCTCCAGTGAAGGAGGCTGGTGTGAAGAAGAATCTCGCAGTTGGAAAAGGAATACCAAAACAGCAAACCCTTGGATTCCAGTCAAGCGTGAGAATTTTGACATTCAGTTATGTTCAGATTTTCTTGCTCTGACAATCTTATTCACCACATCACAAAGGGCATCCATTGCCAATGGCTTGGTCAAGTAGAAGTCCATTCCAGCCTCGATGCACTTCTTCTCATCCTGAGCCATGGCATGTGCTGTCAATGCAATCACAGGCGTCCTTATGCCATACCTGCTTTCTTCAGATCTGATACGCTGAGTTGCTTCATATCCATTCAAGACAGGCATCTACAGCAAAAAACTGTAACCATCAGTGAATAACCAGTACCAAGTTTAAGCACAACAATAGCAGCAAAAATCCAACCCAGAAAAGAACAGCTTCATTATTGCTTCCTAATGAATTAAAGGGGGAAAAGAATGAAGTCATGACATTTAAATAAGAGAAAAATCCCACTAACAGTAAAAATTCATTTTCACCCCACTGGCTAAATTTAAAATAATACTAAAAGGGGCAATAGGCAGATACCTTGAAAGTTTCTCATGATATACACAAAGCAAAAAGCAAGATCAATGTACACTAAGGACTTTAAGCTTGGAATACTAGTTTGAAAATACTCCTATTCCAAATAGTTCCTACATGTTCAAAGCTTTACTCTTTGAGTTTTGTAGACAGTCTCAAAAAAAAGACTGCACTGGAATCAAAACTAGAAATAGCCTATCAGAGCCATGACAACCTCCCTTTACACAAAAAATTATTAATCGCCATACCACTTGTACCCTTAATGACAAATAAAATAGCATCTCCTATTCCATGATGGCTACACAACTACTGGCATAAACATTGACTAGACATATCCACTTTCAGGATGAAACGCTCCAGCTTGTTCTAATTGGAATTTCATGACGTTCTGATTTTCCGTACTGACTCAGAGATTGGATTCCAAGAGTGAATAATTTTCAGATTGAAATCAAAGTAGAGCATATTTGAGACTCTGCTAGAAGTACGACACCTCTGAATCACTTGACCAAACATCATATGCAATGTTCAATCAGCAGATACTAAGAGTAGCAATTCCTATAGAAATAAAACAGAATGCTGATTGGGACTCCCTGCAGCTGGTTCAAGCTTCCTATGACAAACAGCCAAATGACTCTCATAACATATTCTTCGATCCTTTGCCCTATCTCTGTATTGAGGAGCTTTACTCTAGTTTTTGTACTTAAATCCATCATTTGGTCAACCTAATGATATTAAGCATAGTTTTACCCCTTCGGTCCTCTACACTTAAATGTAAAGATTTCACATTTGGTTTTTGGACGACAAGGCCTAATATGCACAACTAATATATACCTTCATAAGTTCAGAGTTATCCAAACTTACGAACACAAGATAGAGAATACAAGCACATACACACAAGCAAAAACAACAAACAAAAGTAAGAGACTACAGAAAAAAATAAGAAGATAAGACATAAGAATACAGACAAGAAAGAAAACCAATACAAAAAGAACCACACTATAAAATAATAATCAATATTTAAATTTTTGTTTAATATATATATATATATATATATATATATATATATATATATATATATATATATATATATATATATATATATATATATATATATATATATATAAGCATATAATTAATTAAAAATAATAATAATAAATAATAAATTAAAAATTTAAAAAAAAAAAGAGAAAATAAATGAAAATAATAATAATTAGTACACATACATATACACACACACACACACACACACATATATATATATATATATATATATATATATACATACATATATATATATATATATACACACACACACACACACACACACATATATATAGATATATATAGATATATATATATATATAACCAAGATATCTACTTTCAATAACCTTAGTGGAAGAGTCATTCTTTGTACTTTTGTATAGCATAATGAAGTTCACTTGTAGATCATTATGCATGAGCATAATTTTTGTCAAAAATAACCATGGCACTCTTTGGACACTTTCTTGCACATTCCCAATACACACATGCATGATTTAGAGGGGACTTTGGTACAGTCGATCATAGTGGAGACTATTGGAGCTTCTTATATGGTTTCAATGAGAACATGATGCATGGAAAGAATACTTTCGTTAAACTTTGGATGTTGAAATACCCTATGACACATGGCTATGTTTATGGACTTTGTGATTGGATTACCCCGAACCTAGACTTTCCATTTGTTTCATAAACAAGGCTCTTCCTTGATTTATGAAATCTCATGTCATGCACTGGCAACATTTTTCTCCACTTGAAAGATCTCATACATGACTATGGTAAACTTTTCACTTAGTTACATTAATAAAAGGATGCATTTGCCCAAAAAGAACACTTACTCCCTTCATTGTATTGCAAAAGATTGCCTACTAAGCCATTGGAACATGAGGAGTTTTGTATACACTTGCGCATTGTATACTTACACAAAATGAGATTCAACCAAAAAAAAATCTTGCCAATATGAACATAGTGACATTTGTTGTTCACCTAATCAATTCTTCACCCATGCACTTACTCAGCCATCCAAAGGCTTACTCCTTTGCCAATGACAATGACAATGCAAAAATGTGGACCCAAATGCAACATATGTAAGATCCATTGATTCTTCCTTCTCTCCACTAAGCTTAGCCATGAAGCTTAATGGAAGCTTGAAAGTATAATAAGTGTAAGCCAATGGAACATGATAAATTTTGTACCCGCTACCACATTGTATAGTTACACAAAGTTCATGAGATTCGATGAAAATAAATGCTCCTTCACACCAATATGAACATTCTAACATTGGGTGTTCATCTAATCAATTCTTCACTCGAGTGCTCGATCATCCGTCAAAAGACTTAATACGTTACCAATGACAATGCAAAAAAAGTGGACCAAAAGGTAACATGTATAAGATCCACTGATTTTTTCTTCACACTCCAGTAGGCTTACTCATGAAGCTTAATGGAGGCTTGAAAGCTTCGTGAAATGGTTTTTTGTACCAAAGATCTTTAATAACACAAGAGCTAAAAGTCTTGCAAACAAATCTTGTGTAGAATGAGCATTCAGATTAACGGGTGTATACAAGAATAGGTAAATCTATTAGAAAAAATCTTCCTCAAACAAACAGGCCGAACAAATATAGGTCCTCCGATTGTCAAGGAGATAAATAACTCCACTCCCATTTTTTATAGCACAACTTCGATGTGAAAATTTAGATAAAAAACTGCTTATCAGTTTATAGAATCTGCTGATTTTTATAATAAGAATCTTCCGATTTCCCAAAAACTTCCTTGCTTTTCCATCAAAATTTTTCCCTTCTTTTCATAAAACCCTAAAAAGTAGGAATCAGAAAAATCTGAAATGAAGTCAACTTCTTAAAAATCTGAAACATTCTTGTGTTCACATATCCCAACATTTGCTATTTCAATCTATTCGGTTCTTCCCTTATTGATCTTAGCTACACACAGCAACCATTATTGGGGCTACATTGAATCTACACCTTGGTGAAAGTCTAATTGCATGGCTATCTAGAAGAAAAGATTGCCACTACACATTCACTGAGGATAAATCATTTTAGGGGTGCATGGATTGGAGCTTTCATGTGATGAACGGGCAAGGTTTTCTGCCAAAACAAATGCTGGAACTACAAGTCTACTATGATGTTGATTGTTATCAAACTTAAAGAGGCTATAGAGTATGCAACATTAAGAGACTCCAGTTAAACATTAGGAGGTTAAGAGGCTTGACATTACTAGATTTCATAAAAGTTATGGATTCAAACCCATTCAATAACATAAGGATCAGTCAGCAAACAGCCAAGAAGAAATTACCATGAACTATGGAGAAAACCCTCACTAATGGACTACATATTCAGACACACAAAACAAACATTCATCATATGCCTTCAAAAGCTAATTGTGCATACCTCACAGTCCATAACCACCAAATCGAAGGAGCGATATTTTTTTGCATTGCTTGAATCCATATGTTCCCCCTCTTGAATTGCTTCATTGTGAGAAGTACAGACTATATTGCGAGACAGACCTTCAATCACCAGGCGCACAGCTTCAGCACCATTATCAACACACTCAACAGTAGCCCCAAGCCGAACCAATTGGGTCTTTGTTAGTCTTTGCAAAATAAGATTATCCTCTGCAACAAGAATGTGCATGGAAGATAAATTATGCTGAAAATCACTGGAAATTGCTTTGTTTTGCCTCCTTGTTTTCAGAAACTTCCTATCTGGAGTGCTCTGCAACTTTGGTTGTTCCATTGAAGTCTCAATAGATAATTGTCTTCCCTGATCCACCTTCAAAGTGGGACAATTTTCAGTTATATGATAACATGAATCATCTTGCTGACCAACTTCTACCCTCAGCCTTGATAAGGTTCCAATATCCGCATGGTGATCAGACTCAGAACTCTTGCTATTATGTACATAGATCTTAGATTTTGGTGATATCTTCCCTCGAAATGTGTTCATGCAAGAAAGAGAGGTATACAGTGTGTTGGATGCATCTAAATGTAAAATATCATGGCCCTGTTGAGGAGACATAAATGGAACCTCACTTTTATATTCCTCCATTCTATTGCCAACCAGCTCTTCCAACAGTTGCCATACACGTTGTAGCCGAGAGGCATAAAGTGGCTTGTGCAAAATAAGACTGCATATATTCCTTTGGTTTCTAAGAAACTGAATGTCAAAACTGGGAGTATTGGGGTTGACAAGCCAGACAATCCTATATGGTATTTGCTTCTCAGCCTCCTGTAGTATATCTTCCATATCTACACATAAGCCTTCAGAAACTGAAGGAAACATGGTGATATCCATAATGACAAGAAGATAAGCACGTGTCCTGTTCACATTCAAAACGTGCATGGGTACAACATGCATAGGTGAGCCTGCACCAGAAGGGGGAGGCTGATGAAAGGATGTATCGATGTTTGTTCGGCTTCTGCCCACACTTTTGGTATCGAAATCATCAATCCAGGAGTCATAGATGTGGCCTTCAGGTGAAAGAGGTTCAATCTTTCCAGAGTGATGCAAGCTCTCTGAAAGGATTTCTTGTTTAATCTGTTCCACAGTTGGTGCAAATTCTTCCCAGTCACTGATAGTCCAAACCTGGAGGCCTCTCCTCTCCATCCACCTTTTTGCTATCTTCCTGCTTCCTTGACCCTGCATAGCTAGAAGGACATGGACACCTTCCATGGCAAGAGGTGACATAAAGCCACTGTCTGCTAATACACCTGGAATTGATGAAGGGTCAATCCTCCAACATGAGGATGCTGATGTGCTGTTAATGCCAAATGTAGCCTCTAGAGAGCTCCTATCCTCCAATAAAATGTCCTGTTTAGGAAATTTTTCATCTCCAGAAGCAAGCTTCTGCTTGTGGCATTTGAAAATCAGATTGAAGTGAAAACGAGTTCCTGGCTCCCCAGGTTCATCTTTATCAATAATGCTAATATCTCCTCCCATTAACCGTACCTAGTTACAAATGCATTTAAGCTTCAGGTGCAGAATGAAGCAGCAGAAAGAGAACACGAGAATATTGGAAGCATGAAAATTTCTTACCATTGATCTAACAATGCCCAGGCCAAGACCAGTTCCATCATAATTGCGCGGGCCTGAAGCCTCAATTTGAACAAAATTTTCAAACACAGACTTCCAACGCTCCTTTGGTATACCCCTTCCTGTGTCATCTACTTCAAACTCTATTTGAACATAATCATGATGAGCATTGGCATGCTCAGAAAGTCGGTTAATAAGCTTACAAAACTCTTTGTTCCTTGAGGGTGACTTCAGAAGCTGACTCCAAGGCCAGCTTAGAAACCTCCCTTTATAATTAAATGGATGCCTTTCAGTTGAAACACTCAGAGGCTTCACCCATGCCTTCAGGATAACATGTCCTTCTGATGTGAATTTGACCCCATTACTGAGAAGGTTAGCCATTATCTGCTTTACACGTCCAACATCACCTATTACACAAGGAATCTTTTCCACTGAGCCATCAGAAAGATCAAGAGCAACTTCAACCCCTTTCTTAAACCCCAATACAGCAAAGGTATCGACAACTTCCTCCAGTGCATTAACAATGTCAAACTCTGACTCTTGCAAGGACATCTTCCCAGCCTCAATTTTGCTCATATCCAAAATAGTATTCAATATTCCTGAGTGTAACATAACAAAAGACAAGCGAGTCTTTTGGTGAATAAATTAATGATGTAAGAAGGGAACAAAAAGAAAGGGATTTTCTTCAAATAAATTAAAATAAGTAACTAACCAAGCAGGTTGGAAGCACAAGATTTCATCTGCAACAGGTTAGTTTCCAACTCAGAACATTCCATGACATCTGAGAGGCAAAGATCAATAAGGCCAAGAATTGCTGCAAGAGGTGTGCGAAGATCATGACTCATGTTTGCAAATACAAGACTCTTGTGGCTGCTTCTTGTTTCTGCACTCTTTGTTTCTTCTAGCTGTCGAATCAATGCTGCTCTGAGCCGCATCTCATTGCTGACACCTTTTGTCAACAGTACGACAAAAAAACAGCCTACTAGACCCATGCATGTAGCCAAAGCAACAAGCACAGCTAGCATTGTGTGACTGCGTTTCTCAGTCGCATTCCAGATGTAATTGTGGGGGATGACAACTACATAAACCTACAAGGAATAATCTAATGAGAACTGCTCTAAGTCATGCAAACCATAAGACATAGTATCCATTTCACATACCAGCGTCTCTTCAGAAAGATGAATTGGCAAACTATCAATCATATATCGTGTTCCTCTTAAGTCCACATTGGCTGCAAAAGAGTCATTTTGCAATGTTATGATGTCTGGAAGATGAGAATGCAAGTACTCAGCTGCAGCAGCTACAATAATGTTGTTTGATTGTGCTGCAAAAGACAGCCCTTGAGTAATATTAGGAAGATCGATATTCTCCTGCACAAAACCTCCTGACTGTGCAACTAACCTTCCATCTGTCTTAGTCAGGTATATGGCACCCCCCAGAGGGTTATACAGATCAAGCCTACTACCTAAACTTCTCATGGACATGCCAACTGAGACAACACCAAAAGGTGCTGCTAACGAGCTTTGATGAACTGGTGACAGATATGTATACAAAATTTCCCCAGAGGACCCTACTATTGGAGTTGAAATAGTGGAGCTATATTGCCCATTCAGTGAGTTTCTCATGGAGTCTGCTTCCCAATAGGCAAAGGGAGTGATAGATACAGAATCTCCTACAGGAACACCACTGATCTCATCAATGCCCTGACGATACCATTTGTACCAAGGACGACTAGTAGCTAGATCCTCGCCCTGCTTCCAAGGAATCTCGAAACGGGAAACACGAGAATCCTCGGACGATGGCAGCAAATATGAAGCGTTGGCGTACATGAAGAAAGTTCCTGAAGTATCTGCCCCATACGTCAAGAAAACGCCATTTTTCCCATAAAATGATACTTGAGCTTTCCTTCCAAGAGCTGAGAATATTAGAAATAGAGTAGGCCTCACCTGCAAGAGAGAACGGCTCATGTGTCAACATGAAACAAACAGAATGCTATAAGATGAGCACTAGACGCTACTCAAGTTCAAAAAGAACAACAATTTGTAGCGAATACCTGGTCATTTAAGTTCCTGAACGGTGATTGAGACAAGGCGTTGAGAGAATTTAAGAACGCTGCTAAGGAACCGGAGGATTCACTGCTGACTTCAAAAGCATCATGCAACGCATCGCCAGTGCGCAACAACAACTCGCGGCGAAAATCCGTAGCAACAGAGTTGACAGAATGCTGCACGTTGCTAGAGGCGAAAATCCAGGTAAGGACTGTCATCACTACCAGTAGAACTGCTAAAAGTACCTGGTGAAATGAACATGAACTTCAGAAAATATAATTTCTCCTATCCATCGTTCAGGGCTGTGTTGTGAGTAATGAGAATGATAAACGCAGAAGGTCAAAAAAAGTACCGTTAGGGCAAGCCTGGATGTGAGAAGAGGGCTACAAATTACACCGCAAAAGTAATGAGAAGATGCATTGGTTTTCTGGCATTTCATGCTTTCGCGAAGTCCAAAACAGTGATTCCAGCCAATGTGTGAACCTTCATCTTCTTCACCCTCGATCCGCACCTTCCTTTCCGATCGTCTCTCAATAATCCCTGAGAATCCGGGATCCCAAGGCATATCTAGAACAACATGACTCTCGCACGGAACTCCTGAACCAGAACCAGCCCTCGGATCCGAATGTAGACCTGTCCTCCTCGGCAAGCCATTCAGAAATGTAGGACAGCACGAATGCTGTTTTCCAACCAGGCTACCGTCGTAGAATTCCCCATCCATTGTATTCAGATAACAGGCATAGGGCAATTTCGCACATCATAATGTCATCAACCTTCATTCATGCGCATAAGCACATGCTGCAGAACTAAACGACCCTCACACCAGAGAAATTGAGTGGAAGAAACGAATACTCTCCTCATTGGATCGTGTCCGAATTTCAGCATCTATGCTTCATCCAAAAGCGACTGAAAGTATGAACAGAAACCGCGTCGAAGACGTCCATAATCACGAAGAGAAGTTTTAAACCGCCCACTAGGATGCGTGCACCATAAATGTACATCCTTATAACAATACAAAAGACTTCTTCACCCCGAACTGCAGCCAGCAGTTCTTGTTGAAATCCAAGAATGGGACGACAGCCTGATTCCTTACATGAGTCGTAGACCCTGCTTCCCTTAAAACATCAGCGAGTTTTCAGTTGTTAAAGACTATCAATAGTAAAGCGATAGCCTTTAGCTACAAGAACAAGATCAAGCAATGGAGACCTCCAAAGTATGAGTATGACGAATTACCAAATTACACAGAGAAATGCCTAGAAGAGGCTAGACCTCTGCAAAGGGAAGAAGATAAAACAGAACTATAATCTGGTCTTGCAGAAGAGAGTAATCAAATGATAAGCTCTCTATCTATCAGTTTTTACCAAAGGTATATGTGCAACCACGGGCATCCAAAGAACTCGTGGTGCAGACAGGAAACGTGAATCGCTCTCCTCCCGGCTCAAGCTTCGGACAAAGGAAGGCCTACTCTGATGCTGTATGAAAGGCTGGGAATCTGCGCATCATCGGAAACGCATGCTTTTTGCACTAACGTAATGTCCATTCGACATTTCCTGATGGCGGCCACCAGAAACTCATGCTCTCTCTGGAAGTGCGCCGAGAATGATAAGCAGAAACCCACAAGGTTCTTGGAACATTGCGCTGTACCTCGGGTGCACAAGTATACAGAGAGCACGGCTGCACGAGTAGTGAGTGCTGTCTCTCTCCCCCCGCTCGCCTCGTCTCTCTCTCCAGGTCTTCAGGAAGCTTGGAAAGCGGTGCAGTGCCCTAATTGTGGGTGCCTCTACGTGTGTATGTGCAAGATAGACGGACTCGGGAACCGGGACACAAGGGGAGCGGCATGTAATAATGCGTGCGAAAGACCGATACGAGCAAATACTGGCAGTAGGAGATCAAAGGGTGTATGAGAGTGAGAGTCAGTTGAGGTCTTGAAATTTGAGGCCAGCTGAGTCGCTGACCGGCCTGTTTTGAACAAGGAAGAGGAGTCATGAGATAAGCGCACCCACACAGAGTCGCGACACAAGCTGGGCTAATCCTCTGTACCAAGCTCAGGTCTAGCGAGCAAGACAGCGATTGGGGTAGAAGTATGAAGGTTCAAGCTTGAATGTATGCAGGACCGTGAGGGATAGAGAGAGAGACTGACAGAGAACCAAGTAGCGACACTGCCTGCTCGTGCGGGACCCTGTCTTGCGCTGGCAAGCTCTCACAGCTTTTGTTGGGTGAATGTAGCCTGTCATTCCTCCATAGACCGCAGTTGCCCATATGCTCCCCACATGCAGCTGTTTGTTTCTGTGGACAATGGCCACATTACCTGAATGTACAAGGATTTAGAGTATAGAAGGAGATCAAGAGCGCCTTGGTGTTCTTCCATAGTCATCTCCTTCTGTGATCTATAGAGGTACATGCACAAAGATACATACATACTATACATATGCAATCCCTTTCTTTGATGTACAAGAATACATGCACAAAGATACATATAGACTATACATATGTAGCTTGTATGCTCTCCCACCTCAATGAAAGTTTGCATGAATGTCCATTAATCATTACAAATAAGTATGAAGTATGTGATACTCTTCATGGGTGGCAAATCATCATTAAGGTGTTAATCTCTCTAGCCCATGATGTATGAAAGATCTGTTGTATCTCATTCGTTAAGGAATGGAAAGTGATTAAAATCCGATTTACATGTATTATTCATCAAACAATAACTTTGCATATTTAAAGAAGAGTTTAAGAGTTTTCTAAAAAGCCTAAGAACATTCAAAATGGAGGCTTGCACAAAGCGAACCAGAGCCTTCAAAACGCACAACTTGAGACATACATAGACAACAGAACATAAATATATATATTCACTCTCGGAAGTGTTACTCAGAGATGATGCAGAGAACTCCAACAAAATTTCACACGGATAGAGTAGAATATGAGACCTTTCTAGATGATATGGGAATGCCTACAAGACATGCTATTTAGCTTACACAATCGAAGATATTAGATAATCAAGAAGAGTAAAAGCTGAAGGAATGAACTTATTCTATTAGCTAATTAAGAAGAGTAAAAGATGAAGCAATGAATCAATGTCCATGTCTCATAGCTGGTATCATAAAGCTTTGGCTTTTTGAGGCAGAGGTCCAAAGTTCAACCCCCTAGTTGGACATGTAATGGTTTTGGCCAGTTTAAACCAGTTATAAATTAGCCTACTGATTCTAACCCAATCTAACCCTTGCTTTGTGAGATACGAGAGGTTCCACGAATATTATACCCGTTCACATGTACAATTGTACTTGCAAAGTTAAAGCTAGGTGAGTAGGTACCTATCGAACCTCCTTTAACAAAAAGAAAAACTTCTACAATAGAGTAACCATCCAATGCAACTCAAAGAAAGGCAGAGTAATGACAAAAGAGTAATTCATGCTTGAATCCAAGGTAGCTTCAACTCCTCCCTTCTTGAATCCAAGGTTCAACCCCTCGCAGCAACATGTAGGGACATATAAATCCCACGAACTCATGTATGTGGTTGTTGGCCACCGTTTGACCATCCCTGCGGTAGTTGTGACCGCCGTTTAACCCAGTTGTAAACCCCTGTTCTTGTGGGATAAGGGGGGTCCCATGGGTACTATGCCCTTCCTTGTACAGTTGTAATTTCAAAGTTAAAGTCCGGGGGAGTAGGCTTCGGCCGAACCTCCATTTAAAAAATAAAAAAAATAAAAAAAAACTCCTCCCTTCTTCTATGCTTCTCTTTTTCCACGAACTTTTCCCATGGGTTTGTATCTAAACCCCTTGTGTTTGTGTCCTAGATGTTTGTTCTTTTTTCCCATCCAAATCCTTGTGTGCTTGTGTCTTGAAGGTTTTTCTGTAAGATTTCTTGTATTTTTCCACAGGTTTCTATCCAAATCCCTTCATTTGTGTTCAGAGAGTCTTTTCTATGTAGTGTGCAATTGTGCATGATTATATATCACAATAGTGCATTGACGAGTTGAGGTCTCCAATTTCGACCAATTCTTCATTATTTTTGTAACCTTCTTTTTGTTCCTTTGTGTAGACTGACATTTTGGGGTGATGTATTGTTTAAAATTTTAGGTTCTTTAGGAACAAATCCTTATGGAGGTCGTTTCGAGCCTTTATATGCAATCCTCTTTAGGTTCCATCAATATGTCCATTCGAAAAATCATGACTTCCCCACATTCTGGATCAAGGAAGAACAATCCAAAGTAGTTGAGGGTAGTACACTCGAGTTTCTGACAAAAGATGAATAGGTCAAGCCCCTCTTTTCTGAAGTTGAAAAAGTCCAAGTGTAGGTGAATTATAAAATCAATCCAGTCGATTTACTAGAGTGCACTTTTGATACTAAATTTGTTATTATTTTCCAAAACATATATCAATTGTCCCGAGGAGAGAAGGGCTTTATAACTTTCCACAAATGATGGACCCAAAGACAAAGGTGACCATGAAGACAAGTACATGTGGAGTGAGGGAGCAAGTGAGAAGATTCGTTTCAAAGGCAAAAACATGGAGAAAAAGTTACACAAAGTTAGGGGACAATGAGTTGTATTCAAAGAAAAAAAATTGTGAGGTAAGCCCTCAAGAGAAAAAACCACTAATTATTGTTGAAGATAATCAAGAGCCTTGCAAGTCCTTTGAGCACAACCAATCTTGGACGTATCTGTTGTATAATTTTGGATCCAAGCGGCAAAAGAAATGGTATTTGAGCGTCCAAACTCACTTGGAAAACATTTGGAGTATAATGAGAAATCTTTGGGAAAGTGTCTCCAAGATTATAGTTTGTGCCCTTGAGCTATTTGGATTTATTTACTCTCAATTGAAAGGTTTTTGACCCTCAGGTTTGATATTCTTTAAGGGTATGATATTTAACCCTTAAGGAGGCTTCTCAAGCCTTTGAACTTGCAAGTACAAGCTTGGGAGGAATCTTTTTAGAATCCATGTGAGAGCCATGTGATGTCATGTGACCTCCAAGGTTAGAAGGTCTTGAATTAGAATCCATGTGGATCGAACACTTTGCAAGCTCTCCTCACATTTCCCCCCTTGTCTTAGAGGTATATATGGGTGGAATTGGTTCGGTGGATACATGCATCTCCCCCCCCCCCCTCGTGGACTTAGACTAAGTTCTTGAGTGATCTTGTTAGTTGATTGATTATTCTGCTTGGTAAAGTTGTTAAATCATGTTGGTATTTAGATTAGAGTTGTACTTGATCATGTTGTTATTTAGATTAGAGTTGTACTTGATCATGTTGGTATTTAGATTAGAGTTGTACTTGTTAGTTTAATGGAGGTGGACGTGGTAGTCGAGATTCATTTTCTCTAAGGCTGGATTTGTGCGTGCTCTTCACAAAAAGCATGGCCGATTATAGACAAAAAAACCCAACCATACGCTATTAGCCACCCATTACATCATGCATTCAAGGTTCCTCTATCTCTTTCTCATGAGATGTTATGCCCAATAAGGAGGCGAGTCCTTGAGCGCCCCCAACCATTGAGTCTACTCCAAAACAAGCACCATTCTTCACAGTCCACTCTCTTAGCTGATTCAATGTCCTCAAATCTAATCCACTCGCATATTTCTTGTTTCGAGAGGTATTTCCACAAGTGGAAACCTTTGTTCCTCCTATTGAAGTTTATAAAGGCTTAGTAAATGGATCTTCCATAATATATGGGGTTATGGTGAGCTCTTCTCACACACAAAACAATCCAAATGGGGTAGTACTCTTCTCAACGAAAATGTTTGACCTTATCTATATGCCCGCCGATGCGCAAATAGAAAGAACAAAGCTGTCACATTTTTAAGATTGATGAGCCATAGTATTTGAATGACTCCCATACTCTTTTCTTATGAGATATTTCCTCTAGCTATTTAGTATAGCTTGTGAGATCATTGTCCCAAGTTTTATGCATCTACGTTGATGCTTCATATTTCCCACTCTTTCATACTTCATTTCGTGAGGTTTCTATTTGATTTTTGCATATAGTTGTAGCTCTTGCATTTCTTTTGTTTTTCTCTAGGTAAGTTGAATCCATGAGCTTTTAAGGCACGTTTAGGTCTTTTTCTCTACTATCAACTTCAACCCACCATCTTTGAGAGTTAATTTGATGGGAGTTCAGCCTTATGCTTTTGAAGCAATGAAGCTACCAATGGAGTGAGCATGGATAAAGCAATCAAAAACCAAACGGAGGATGGATATTCTCAAACATCAAGGGAAGGATGAAGCTATTGTTATGGTTAGTGTCCATGTGAAAGGTCAAATGGTCACAAGACACTTTTGTATATGTTCTTTAATAAAACATATAGTGGTCTCGTCAGCCATAGACTCTAAGTTCGATCATATTTGTACAAATTAAGAAATATGTGTGCATGGTCTGTGTATTGTATGTTTTCTGTGTATTTTGCAACCCCTATGCATGTTGATATCTTTAGGTAGTGATGTGTGTGAAGACGCTAGGACCGTGGGGACACTTTTTTCCCTCTTTAGGAGGTTTTTTTCTCTCGGCTTGTATATATGCCTATATTCCTAGTAGGTTACTTATCTTTGTACATTCTAGTGGTAATACATTCAGTATTGTGTGTTGTGCTCCAAGCTTCTTCTTCTTCCTTGTGTTGTTTGTGTGCTTTCGCAAACATCTAACTCCAACAGTTGGTATCAAAGCAGGTCACCGCTTCATCTAGGGCATCGTCGACATCCCTCCGATCACAATCTCATATTTGCACAAAATTTGGTGAGCGTACTCAAGGTGATTAGGAGATCAAAGCAGATTTGCTATGTGGTGCCGAAATCGCAATATGAGCTCATTTTGGCCTTAAAATGCACTATTGTAGCACTTGTGTAGGCTATTTTGTCTTTTTGTGCCAAAGATATATACAGGTTTTGGTTTGCCAGTATAAGCATCTCAAAGTCTGCTACAAGTCTAGCAGAACTCATTAGGGTAGTTCTGTTCAACTTTCTCAGATACAGTCATTTTTTTGCATCAAGATATTTTAGTGAGTGGCCATTGCTGAAAACAATGATGTATTTCGTATGTTGGATGTTGAGGACAAGTTGGACGGTACCAATTATCCATTGTGGGCTTATATGATGCGCCATGTATTGGTTGCAAAAGGACTGTGGAACATTGTGTAGGGTGTTGAAAAACATCCTATTATACCTACAAATACAGGTATTGAAGCTAATGCAGATGGCATTGAAGATGCTGATATTCTTCAGATTCTTGTTCGTGTTGTGGTTCCTGTTGCACCTACTGCAGAGCAAATTGGTTGGGATGGTAGAGATGCTCATGCACATGCATTGATAGCTTTATCTGTCAAACGTGCCCATATTCCTCACATTCACTCTTGTAGAAAAGCTAAGAATGCTTGGTATACACTTACCACATTGTACCAAGCTAGGAATGAGGCTTGTGTTGCTTACCTTCGAAAACAATTGGAGAGTGAGCACATGAATGAAGCTGATCTATGGACAATTTTTTGACAAAGATCAAGGATTTGAAGAAATAATTGATTTTTGTTGATGAAGTCCTTCTTGACAGTTCACTTGTGTAGACTGTCTGAATGGTCTTCCCGGCTCATACCAGAGTTTTGCTTCTACTCTTCGTTTGATTGTGAAAAGCAATCCAAATGCCTTAACATTTAAAGAGTTAGTTTCTGTTCTATTGCAGGAAGATCAGTCTAGGCAGAACAGGTCTATTATGCATGTTGCAGGTCAAGCTTTCTTGGTTAGTCAAAAGGACAAAGGAAAATGGAGCTCTTCTGCTAGTAAGTAGAAATCTGCTGATTCTGCACAATCAAAGATGGAAGACAAAGATGAGAAGAAATAAAAAAAATAGAAATTGTTTTGCAAATATTGTAAAACAAATGATCATGTCATTAAGAGCTATCCAAAACTGGCTGCTAAAGAGGCAAAGAAGAAAGAGGCCGGAATGGTTGTTGCAGAGGCCTCTACACCAAAAACAGAGTCTCCTAATCTTGTGTAGGATGAAGAATGGGTGTTTACTACTGTTTGTAGTTTTGACCCATCTTCTCATGAGCAGTGCATGTCTGCAAGTAGACTTAGATGTTTGGTACTTGTTCATATATTTAGGTAGTGATGTGTATGAACACTCTAGGATCATTGGGGCACTTTTTTCCCTCTTTAGGAGGTTTTTTTACCCCCGGCTTGTATATACGCCTATTGCCCTAATGGGCTACTTATCTTTGCACATTCTCTAGTAATACATTCAGTATTGTGTGTTTGTGCTCCAAGCTTCTTCTTCTTCCTTGTGTTGTTCACGTGGTTCCGCAGACATCTATCTCCAACAATTGGTATCAGAGCAGGTCATCGCTTCATCTAGGGTGCCGTCGACACTCCTCCGTTTGCAGTCTCAGAATCCCACGAATTTTGGTGAGCATACTCAGCCTATTTTCGAGATCAAAACAGCTTCGATTTGTGGTGCCGAAATCGCGATCTGAGCTCGTTTCGGCCTCCGAATGCACTATCGCAGTGCTTGTGAAGGCGTCTTTTTGTGCCAAAGGTATATACCAATTTTTGTTCGCCAATTTAAGCGTCTCGAAGTCTGCGACAAGTTTAGCAGAACTCGTCTGGGTAGTTCCGTTCAACTTTTTGAGATACAGTCAATTTCTTGCATCAAGGTATTTTAGTCACCGGCCATGACTGAAAGCAGTGATGTATTCCGTATGTTGCATAAGTTGGATGGTACCAACTACCCATTATGGGCTTATATGATGCGACATGTATTGGTTGCAAAAGGATTGTGGAACATTGTGTAGGGTGTTGAAAGACGTCCTATTATACCTGTAACAACAGGTACTGCAAATACAGGTGCTGGAGCTGATGAAGATGGTGTCGAAGATGATATTGTGTAGATTCCTGTTTGTGCTGTTGTTTCTATTGCACCTAGTGCAGAGCAGATTCGTTGGGATGGCAGAGATGCCCAGGCACATGCATTGATAGCTTTGTCTGTCAAACGTGCCATTATTCCTCATATTCGCTCTTGCAGAACAGCTAAGGATGCTTGGGATACACTTACCACATTGTACCAAGCTAGGAATGAGGCTCGTGTTGCTTACCTCCGAAAAAAATTGGAGAGTGAGCACATGAATGAGGTGATTCTATGGACCGTTTCCTAACAAAGATCAAAGACTTGAAGGAACAGTTGATTTCTGCTGATGAGGTTATACCAGATAGCTCACTTGTGCAGACCGTTCTGAATGGTCCTCCTGATTCATATCAGAGTTTTTCTTCTACTCTTCGGTTGATGATGAAAGGCAATCCAAATGCCTTGTCATTTGAGGAGTTAGACTATGTTCTGTTGCAGGAAGATCAGTCCATGCAGAACCGGTCCATTATGCATGTTGCAGATCAAGCTTTCTTGACTAGTCAGAAGGGCAAAGGAAAATGGAGCTCTTCTACTAGTAAGCAGAAATCTGCAAATGCTACACATTCGAAGAACCAGGATAAAGATGAGAAGAAATCAGAAAAGCAGAAATTGTTTTGCAAATATTGTAAAGGGAATGATCATATCTTAAAGAACTGTCCAAATTTGGCTGCAAAAGAGGCAAAGAAAAAGGAGGCTGGAATGGTTTTTGCAGAAGCCTCTACACCAAAAACAGAGTCTGCTAATCTTGTGCAGGAAGAAGAATGGGCTTTTACTACTGTTTGCAGTTTTGACCCATCTTCTCATGAGCAGTTCATGTCTGCAGTGGACTCAGATGTTTGGTACCTTGATAGTGGGGCGACCAAACATATTACCTCGCAGCGCAGTTTCTTCTCTTCACTCGAGGCTGCCCCTACAGGGAATACTGTCACATGCGCCAACAACTCCTCTTATCTTGTTATGGGAGTTGGTAAGATCATTCTGACTACTGCTGATGGTAGTTCTTTCACCTTGTCAGATGCTTTATTTGTGCCAGGGATCAAGAAGAATCTGTTGTCAGTTTCTGCATTAGCCAAGATTGGCTTGGTTGTGAAATTTGTTGATGACAGATGTACAGTTCATGATCTGTCAAATGGCGATGTTATTATTGCTTTTGGCATTTTATGTCGTGGGATGTATAAGCTCATAGACTATAAAAGATCTGTGAATGATTCGGCATGTGCAGTTCATGATTCTTAGGCTATCTCAGATGCAAAGCTTTGGCATGCACGCTTTGGTCATCTGAATTTGCTAGTTTGCTACGCCTACAAAAATCTGATATGGTGTCTTCTTTGCCCAAGCTTGAGGCACCTAGAAAACATGTATGGGAAGGATGTATTTTGGGCAAAATGCAGCGTTCCTCCTTTCCAAAAGATGGTTCAGTTCGGGCTACGTAGAAATTGCAGCTTGTACATAGTGATGTCTGTGGTCCTATGCGGACACCTTCTTTTGGAAACTATCTTTACTTCGTGACTTTCATGGGAAGCTTTCACAGCTACTGTTGAGTGTGTGTGGCTCAGACGCCTTATGGCTGATTTGGGTGTTGGTCAGTCTTCTGCCACCACCATCTTCACTGATAGTGAGAGCGCATTGGCAGTTGCGAGGAACCCTGTGTTCCATGCTCGCATTAAGCACATTGAGGTGCATTATCATTATGTCAGGGAGAGGTTCTCTACTGGGGAGATCAGCTTGGCATATGTGCCCACACAAGAGAACATTGCAAACCTTTTCACGAAGGCTCTGCCTAGGGAGAAGTTTGAAGCTTTCCGCAAAGCTTTGGGCTTACTTCCTTTTGTGGAGTGATTTCCACATAGCTTGGCACTTCCTTATACATGAGTGCTAGCTACTTGTTACCGCATCACTCCTAGGGGGGATTTGTTGATATATTTAGGTAGTGATGTGTGTGAATACTCTAGGACCATCGGGGCACTTTTTTCCCTCTTTAAGAGGTTTTTTTCCCCCAGCTTGTATATACGCCTATTGCCCTAATGGGCTACTTATCTTTGTACATTCTCTAGTAATACATTCAGTATTGTGTGTTTGTGCTCCAAGCTTCTTCTTCTTCTTCCTTGTGTTGTTCACGTGCTTCCGTAGACATCTATCTCCAACAGTACTTTGAAAGTGGGACGACCAAACATATGACCTTGCAGTGCAGTTTATTCTCTTCACTCGAGCCCTGCCCCTACAGGGAATACTGTTACATGCGCCAACAACTCCTCTTATCTTGTTATGGGAGTTGGTAAGATCATTCTGAATACTATTGATGGTAGTTCTTTTACATTGTCAGATGCTTTATTTGTGCCAGGGATCAAGAAGAATCTGTTATCAGTTTTGGCCTTAGCCAAGATTGGTTTGGTTGTGAAATTCGTTGATGAGAGATGTACATTTCATGATCTGTCAAATGGAAACGTGATTATTGCTTCTGGTATTTTATCTCGTGGGCTCTATAAGCTCATAGATTATGAAAAATATGTGATTGATTCAGCATGTGTAGTACATGATTCTCAGGCTATGTCAAATGAAAAGCTTTGGCATGCATGCTTTGGTCACCTGAATTTTGCTAGTTTGCTATGCCTACAAAAATCTGAAATGGTGTCCTCTTTGCCCAAACTTGAGGCATCCTAAAAACATGTCTATAAAGGCTATATTTTGGGCAAAATGCAGCATTCCTCCTTTCCAAAAGATGGTTTAGTAACGAGTGCATGCTGCTCAGAAATTGCAGCTTGTACATAGTGATGGTTGTGGTCCTATGCAGACACCTTCTTTTGGAAACTATCTTTACTTATGACTTTCATTGATGATTTTTCCAGGCATGCATGGGTATATCCACTCTGTTTATGTGCTTCAAACAGTTTTTGGTTTTGGCTGAAAATCTGACAGCATGTAAAATGGGCACCCTCCATTCTGATCGAGGGGGGGAATATATGTCTTCTGACTTTAACGCATTTCTGGTTGAATGTGGGATAAAACATCAGTGTACAATGCCATATACACCTCAACATAATGGAGTTATTGAACGCAAGAACATGTCACTCATGGAGATGGCGAGGTGTATGGTCAAGAGTCAGGCTTTACCACATAGTTTTTGGCTTGAGGTTGTCATGTGTGCAACATATGTACTTAACACGTGTCCCACTAAAGCACTGCAGTCTATCACTCCATATGAGGCTTGGCATGGTTGCAAGCCATCTGTTGCTCATTTGCGTGTTTTTGGTTGTTTGGCATATGCATTAGTGTGTGAACAACATTGCATGAATTTGGATGATGAAGCAGTAAAATGTATTTTTGTTGGGTAGAGTTCTGAAAGCAAAGGCTATGGTTTATATCATCTACAAACAAAACACATTCTAGTTAGCCGTGATGTTGTTTTTGTGGAGGATGCTATTTAGTTGTTACTTTCAGGTACTAAGTAGACATTTGTTAGCTCCAAAGACATGTATGATACTTTGCTGCCTCTTTTTACAGGTGGATAGCTTAGTGTCGGTCCTAATGAGGCAACTTCTCAACCTTTGCAGCTTTCAAGTGATGATGCAGATCATTCCATTTCTAATGCAGATTTACATGAATCTTCACTTGTTGATGAGAGAGCTGATATTGAGGAGGCAAAAACTATGCCAAAATGGCTGGTGCAAACTTTGCGTGACAACAAATTAGATGCACCTTTGTCATATCGTACTTGTTCAGGCTCTCATAGTGCCTCTTTTGCATTAGATTGCTATGCTATGCTTGCCTCTAGTCTCTGTGATGAGACTGAGCCTGTTTCGTTTGATGAATCGTAAAATTCTAAACATTGGATGGCTGCAATGCAATATGAATATGATGCTATCCTGAAAAATGGTACCTGGTCTTTATGTGACTTGCCTACTGGCAAGAAGACCATTGGCACTAAATGGGTATACAAGCTTAAGCATAAACTTGATGGAACAGTTGACACGTATAAGGCTAGGCTTGTTGCAAAGGGTTATGTGTAGGAAAGAGCCATTGATTTTGATGAAACCTTTGCACCTACTTGTAGCATGGCTACTCTTCATAGCATCTCTACACTTGCAGCTCATCATGGTTGGAATGTACATTAATTTAACATTTAAAAAACATTTCTAAATGGCGACTTGCATGAAGAAGTGTATGTTTTTCAACCCCGTGGCTTTGTGAAGAAAGGGCATGAAAACTAGATGTGTAGGTTAAAGAAGGCATTATATGGTTTAAAGCAAGCACCACATGCTTGGTACGAAACAATACATGCCTATCTGATTGCACATGGTTTTGAGAATAGCCCAATTGAAAGCACCTTATATGTTAAGCATGCTAATGATGTGCTTCTGATCATTGTTATGTATGTTGATGACATGCTGCTTGCTGCTCCTCGTGAGAAGATATTGCTGATTTCAATGTTGATTTGCATGCCTCATTTGAGATGTCTGATTTGGGGCATTTGCATCATTATTTGGGCATTCAATTTGCAAGTTGATGGCAGAACAGCTCTGTGTCAAACGAAATATATTGACACATTATTGCAGCATTTTGGCCTTGAAGAGTGTAAACCTATTGCCACTCCCATGGAGACAGGTTTATAATTGAGTCTTCATGATGCTGGAGATTTATTTGATGTTGCTCTCTATTAGTAGATGGGTGTTGGTCAGTCTTCTGCCATCACCATCTTCACTAACAGTCAAATCACATTGGCAATTGTGAGGAACCCTTTGTTCCATGCTTGCACTAAGCACATTTGTGCATTATCATTATGTCAGGGAGAGGTTCTCTGCTGGAGAGATCAACTTGGCATATGTGCCCACGTAGGAGAACATTGTAGACCTTTTCATGAAGGCTCTGCCTAGGGAGAAGTTTGAAGCTTTCCGCAAAGCTTTGGGCTTACTTCCTTTTGTGGATTGATTCCACATAGCTTGGCACTTCTTTATACATGAGTGTCAGCTCCTTGTTCATTGCATCACTCCTATGGGGGATTTGTTGATATATTTAGGTAGTGATTTGTGCGAACACACTAGGACCATCCGGGCACTTTTTTTCCTCTTTAGGAGGTTTTTTTCCCTCGGCTTGCATATATGCCTATAGCCCTAATGGTTACTTATCTTTGTACATTCTAGTGGTAATATAGTATGTGTTGTGTGTTATGCTCCAAGCTTCTTCTTCTTCCTTGTGTTGATGCATGCTTCTACAGACGTCTAACTCCAACAATGGGGAGTACTGTGAGTGGTGCCAGAGTTCGGATCTCTACAATGAGAGTTTTTTTCTAGAGCTCTCAAGAAGGAGAGTCTAGCATCGTTCATTGCCAAAGAAATACTTCACTAGTATGAGATCATTTCGGTGCAAGAGCTTTTTTCTTTTTGTGCGAGCAAAACGAGCACCTGCCCCCACACCCAAGGCTTGCAACTAAGGCAGTGACCAATGCATAGACCTTGGCATACCTTGTCATCCGAGTCACCAAAGTCACCCTTGGTGCCATTGCTATGCACGAGGGAGGACCAAGGAAGACAGAGGTTCCTAGTACTTCCCAGGAGGTCACCCATCCAAGTACTGTTCCCCTCGGAGCTCGCTTAATCGAAAATCTCTTGGCACTATGGTACCCTCTTGTGGTGTTTGAAGAAGAGGAAAGCCTAAGGTTATCATTACCTTGAGCATTTTTTGGGCCCTCAAAGCTTCATTCTTTGCTATATTTGAAGCATTTTTGGGGTGATTCTTAGAGCCATTTTGAGTACTTTCATGCATACTTCTCTTTATGCAGGTTCGAGAACATCAAGAAAAGTTCTCTTTGTACTTATTTGACAATGAATGTTCACCTTTTGGAATTTTTTTTCAACCACACTAGTAGATCTACAAGTTTCTTGAAAGGTTTTAGTTGTAGTGGGAGCAACTACCGCAAGTCTATGTAGGTTTGTAAGTCTAAAGAACAGAGTTGATAGACACTTGCGAGTGTTGTTAGCGAATGTTTGGGATGTGAATTCAGCCTTTTAGTGCCATTTTATTGCATATATTGAGCATATACACACTGTACGCTTCTATGGATACTACTTATGTATGTCCATGTGGTCATTGATATAGCAATTATGTTTTTCGTATAAGCCTTTTACATTTGATAAAGAGGGTCATGGTGAGGTTTTCTTAATTGGGAGACACCTAGATGTCAGGGTCTCTTTGGTGATGCAGGTGGAAGAATTACGTAGCCTAGTTAGAGGAGATGTATAGTAGTTGTTCAAAGGTGCTCGATAAGCCTATTATATGCTCATTTTGTAGAGGATACTAGCAAAAATTTTCCAGATTTATTGGTTTTGCCAACTATACAGTGGTTGATTAATCGTTGATACACTTATTGATGTGAGCAAATTCACTCTCACATAATCCTTTTCATTGGTTATTGTTGTTCATTAATCCATTTTTCTAGGGAGACTATTGATTTTTTTCCAAAGTCTGATACTTGGTCATCCTTTCTTGAGGCTTAGTGGTGCCTAGACTATTCTAGATCCATTTTCATTCTAGTCAGTTCTCTATCCTCATGGCATCAAAAATCGCAAGCACATATGGTGGATGTAGGTCTAATTCGAGTGCTCCCGAGAGGAGCTATAACTTGCAAGGCAAAGAACATTTTGATATCCAAAAATTTTGTGGCACAAACTTTGCTCTATGGAAGAATAAGATTGAAGATGTGCTGATTCAAAGGAGATAGTGGAAGCCAATAAATGGAATCTCAAAGAAGCATATTTATATGCATGATGATGATTGGGATGACTTGGATGAAATGGCCAGGTCTACCATTCGATTGCACTTGGAAGATAATGTTTACTTTACAGTATTAGATTGTGAAAGTGCAAGGGAGATTTGGAAGAAGTTATGCAATAAATATGAAAAAAAACAACATCAAATAAAGTGTATCTGATGAGAAAGCTATATGACTGTATGAAAGACACAGATAGTGTTTTTGCTCATCTAAATGAGTTTGATGCTATATTACAAGCTCAGAAAATGGATATGGATAATGAAATGAGAGCATTCTTGTTGTTGTGCACTTTTCCATCATCATGGGATATGTTTTGCACAACTATTAGCAATAATGCACCTGGTGGTAAACTGGTCTATGATGACATATGTGTAGCACTCTTGAGTGAGGTGATTCATAAAAAATATATGGTTGGCACTTAGAGTGGAGATGCATATAATATTCGCGATTCTTAACAAGGAAAGAATGAGCAATGTGGCAGGAGAAAGAACAAGGAAAATAATGGTCAATAGAATAAGAGTAGAAGTAAATCAAGGAAGATGGATATCGAATGCCATTATCATTGCGAGAAAGGATACATGAAGAAAATTTGTTATGAATTAAAGAATGTTAAAGATAAAGGGAAAAATGTTGATGGGCATGTTAAACAACTACCTGCACCATCTTCTTCGATTGTGAAGATTGAAGAAAGTTCAACTTGATGACCTTGTTTATAAGGTGGTTTTCTATGCTCAGTCCTTTCGCATATCAAAGGGAAATATGGTTATTGCAAAAGGAAGCAAAGTAGTCTCACTTTATCCTTTTTATTTGTATCACAAAACGAACACTTTTTAGATGTTGCTTAATAGCCTATGGCTTGTAGCTGAAAGGATGAATATAACTATTTAGGATAGAGTAGTTTCTATGTCGCATCATGCAATCTTTCACAAGAGTTTTGGGCATAAGCAATATTGACTGCAATTCATGTGACTAACCTTTCACATGGTACTGCCAAAGGCTTGAAAGTGGCACAAGAGTTATGAACCACCGTATTATGATCATCTTCAAGTTTTTAGGTGTGAAGCATATGTTCATATACCCAAGAATCTTAGACAAAAGTTGGACCATAAGTCAAAGAAATGCTTTTTTCTTGGATATGGTTGAGACGGACAATTTGGATATCCCTTATGGGATCTTGAAACACAGTCAATGGTCAAAAGTAGTGATGTCATTTTCAATGAATCTAAGTTGCATAAACAAAGCACTAAAGAAGTTGAGGTGAGAAGAGTGGTATTTGAGGATACTACTCCTCTAGCTAGCATGCATAAAAATCATGCACATAGGGATGTTCAAGAGAATCTAGATACTTTCAAGGTTCACACAAGTATAAGAGTGGTTCAAGTAGTCGAATGATGGATGATGTGTAGCAATGACTCTATAATTTTGAATGAAGCTTGTAGTTTTCGAGATGAAAACTCTTCAAAGGGGAAGAAAGTGCCAAAACACATCAAATTGTTAAAAAAAGGTCAAGCCTTTAACATGATCCAAAATATTTCTGGTGTTTCACCAAAAAACTTTTCAATGTTTCACCAAAAATATTTTCCGTTTTGTTTCGGTGTTCAAGTGTTTCCGTATTCAGGTGTTTCCATGGTCCTATTATTTGAAAGTTTCAAATCACAAATTTCAGCTACCAATAAGTTATCAACCTCTTTCCTAAATCATAACTTACCAAAAGCATTAAGCAATTGATTGAGAGTTTCTTGCAAGATCATAAGAACAATTTTTTGCAGCCTATATATGTATGAATCTAGGTCGTGAGTTAAGAACAGTGTGAATCCATGACCTCTACTCTTTTTCTAAGGTAGAATGAATTGTAAGGAACTTGCTACACATAGCCGCTTGCCCAATTAGTCATTTTGTTAGCTTATACTTTTTTGTAGTTCACCATTCCTCATTGTCTCATTGAGAAGTGAACTAGTTTCTAGTAGGATTTTGTTTCGGTTGTAATTCCTTCTTCCAGTACCCATTTCAAGTGATTTTACTTGCATTTGATTGCTCATAGAGTCTATTCAATGTGATGTAAATTTTGAGAATAACCTCCAAGAAATTTATGAGTGAGGTTAAAAATAGTGAAGATGTGTCTCTACACATAAGTGGACAGTAGTACTGACAGCTAGTCCACGTTGCAGAGGTTGGTTCTCCATGTTGGAGTATCCAAATCAAGAGCTTTAAATTGTTGTGGATAGCTTTCATTCTAGAAAGTTTGATTATTTTTCCACATATAGATTTGGAGGTAGAGCCAAAATAGTGACTCTGGGTCACTTTGAAAACAACTTGTGAGGGATTCAAACCTTCCAAGGCTGCATAGGGGTTTTGATTCATTCCATCATCTAAAATTGGTGCAATTTATTCCACTAAGTATAAAATAATGGATCAAATGGCATGATAGAAGAACATCTTTTAGGTTATAAGATGTTAAGCAAAAGAGGAGTTTCTAAGAAGCAACTTCTTGCATGTTGATATTGGTAGAAATTGGCATCCCATCAAAATCACAAAAGATTTTGAAAAGGTGGTTTTAAATTAGAGCCTGTCAAAGTCTAAACTTCTTTAAGAGAAATGAAAATGCAAGATAGAAGTTCCAAATACATACTCTGCAATAGTAATCAAGTTCATGGAAGGTAAAACTTGTATTCACATATTCTTAAGGCATTTCAAGAGCAATCCAAAAGCATTAGCAGATGGTTGGATTCAAGCAATAGAGAGATTCCTAAAAAAACCCTAGGGTAACTATTTAAAGCTTTTCTCATAAAGGAATCCAAAAGACAAGAATAATCTTTTGTCATTTCAAGTTAGTTGAATAAGAACTAACTAGATCTTGAATATAATTCAAGGCACTTGGAATTAACACAATGGATGTTTATCCATAAAAAGGGCTTAGATATTCCAAAGAAAAGCATGGGAAAATATAAAAACATAAGTTCATAGAATGATCTTGTGTTAGAATCCCTAGAAATCTAAGTAGAATAGATATAGAAGTAATTCCTTGACTTCAAATTCTAATAAAAGAATTTGAGTAATAGTACTCTATAATTAGACAAAGCTTTTGGACTTTGAGATGAATGTCATCCACACATCAATGTTAGATATAAAGTATGGTGGTATGGGATAGTATAATTTATATTCACATCAATGTATGAATGATGGTATGGGACATTAGACCTTGAGATGGTAGCTATCTTTTAAACTTGGCCTCATGAATTGACATGAGACTCAATCCCAATGGGAATTGAAACATCATAGATAAAGATGAAATATATGATGGTCAAGAGTATGAAAATGAGACACTTCAAGTATCCATTAAATGGAAAGTTTGAAGATCATGAAGTTAAATACTTTCCAGGACCTTCATAAAGGTTTTCAATATGACTAGTACAATCTCATTTAAGTTATGAAACTTCCAAGAAAGGGTTTTTTTTATATAAAAAATGCTACATAGATTTATGAAGAAAAAGAAAATAGAAAGATCCTTTTAAGAAGGTAAGTTTGGCTAAGTCAATCTAGCATAAAGCATTTAGTGGATAGTACCACTAAGTGAATCAATAACTTGAATCATAGTATAAAGGAGTTTCAAGAGGTTATGGAAAGGATTGACTTACTAATCAACATGGTTGAAGTTATACTTACTTAATCCTAAAACACCCTGTTGACAAATAGGTGAATCAATCCCTTGAGTTAAAGATATCAACTAGAATTGGCATTCTAGCATAAAGGATTCTCAAGAGGGATCAACTTAGTAATCAAGATAGTTGAAGCATCATTGTTTTTGAGTAAAGTAAACATCATCATTAATCACAAAGCTCAATGGCTCAAGACACCAAAGTTTTATACCACAAGATTTTGGTAGATGGATGATGACCGTTTAACTCTACCCAAATAACATTTTCTGAGAATTCAGTTAAATCTCATAAAGATAGAAATAGTGCTTGAAACCCTTGACTAGAATAAATCTTTGAAGTCTTGAGTCTCATCTTGTTTGAATCATATCACATTCATGCTTAGAAGTTGAATTGGCTATATAGAGTTTTAGTTCTTCCTTCTTGCTTTTCTGGCCCTTGGATTTGATTGTGAATAAATATTTGAAGTCATTTCTAGGTCAGGTTCAATTGGATGGAATAGGTAATTGAATTAGACATTATAGGTGGACATTTTGTATAGAAACCATTCAATTTTAAATGACACTTGAATTTAGGAGAACTCATTCATCCATTCAAGATCATCTTTCAAAGAGTTTATCCTATCCACAAAGCAAAAGAAGATTCTATTTCTATGCATTCTAGAAGCTCACCTGACCCATCTTGGATGCATGAAGATACTCATTTGTGGATGTGCAAGGTCACAAAGGAAGAGGAAAGATGCCTAAAAGCGCGAGAAGAAGGAACTTCTCAAGAAGATAGACCAGTTAAAGACCCAGCCTATACACCGATGATCTTTCCAGATGAGGAATTTGAGCCTCATGGCTAGGTGAAAATCATAGCTACCATGGACATTGCAATCAATGAGGAACAATTTGACACCTCATTATGATGAGGAGGGTTATGCTATTTCAGTGTTCATGTGTCAGCCCTTGTTGGAAGAATGTGACCCTAGTGATGTCATAGAAGAAGAAGAAAATGACGATGATCTAGAGTCCATTGTAATGAATAGTTGCTTGAATTCAGAAAAGCACTATCTAGAAGATGTAGGAGTATTTAACCAACAAGAAGAAGAACCTCTCACAAGCATTAAAATGTGGAAGTGAAGGTAGTAAAAAGAAAAGAAAAAGAAAAGTAGTGAAACAAGAAGAGGAGGAATCATTGTTTGAGGTACCAGAAAATCTCAAGAAATCTGAAGTGGAAGAACAAAAAATTTTGGTACAAATGCCTAAAATAGAGGCCAATATAGGAGAAGCATATGAAAATAAAGAAAAGACCAAAAAGATTGTAGTGACCATTGAAGAGAACAAAGAGAGATGTACGTACATAAGAGATGACCTAAGTGCAAAAGAAGAAGCAGAGCTTGTAGCCCTATTAAGGGAATATAGGGATGTGTTTGCATGGCACTATAGAGATTTGAAGGGAGTAGATCCAAAAATTTTCTCTCATACTATCCCCATGACCATTGATGCCAAGCCCACCAAACAAAAGCCCTACACATATAATGACACTTATGCAACTAAAATCAAAGAAGAAATTGATAGGTTGATTGAAGTTGGATTTATCCATGAGATTGAGCATACGGCATGGGTGTCTCCCATTGTAGTGGTGCCCAAGAAGAATGGAAAATTGCGAGTGTGTATTAACCTTAAAAAAGTTAATGTTGCTATGATCAAAGATAATTCTCTGCTTCCAATCACTGAACATCTATTGGAGTGTGTTGCAGGCAAGGAAGTTTATAGCTTCCTTGATGGATTTTTAGGTTACAACCAAGTAGCCATTGCCCTAGAAGATCAACACAAAACAACTTTTGCCACAGAGTGGGGAATCTTTTCATTCCGCGTGATGCCATTTGGCCTCACCAATGCACCTGCAACATTCCAAAGGCTCATCTATCATGTCTTCAAAGAGTTATTGCGAAAGAGCTTAGAAGTATATGTGGATGATTTATGTGCTCATTCCCAAGAAAGAAGATACCAAATCCCTGAGCTCAGACATATCTTCAACAAGTGTAGAGAATATCGAGTGTATCTCAACCTAGAGAAGTGTGTGTTCATGGTATGACAAGGTAAAATCTTAGGTCACATTGTTTCTAAGAATGGAATATCAACAGACGAGGACAAAGTAAGAGCCATAGCAGAGTTTCCCAGGCCAAGGAACATTAAAGAGGTACAAGCATTTATGGGCCATTGTGGATATTATCGCAGGTTCATCTGCATGTATGCAATCATAATCAAACCTCTTTATGCCTTGCTAACTGAAGTATTTTGACGATGATGCACCATAGTGTGCTCTCCTTCTCGAGAGCTCCACCATGATATGCTCGGAGTAGGAAACTTAGCTCATGAGGCTGCACACAGTCCTTTGCGTAGATGCTGCAGAATACACAGAAAACACAGTACACAGGGAGCATGAAGACAAACTTCTTAGGTCTCACAAATGCGGTCGAACATACAATCTGTGGCTGACTAGGCCACTATATGTTTTATTAAAGAACATATACAAAGAAGAGTCCAGTGGCCATTTTGGCCTTTCACATGGACAATAATGGTAACAATCTCCCACAAAAGGCCAATATGGCCAAAGTAACTATGGGAGAAAAAATAAAGAATGATAAAGAATACTTGAGTGCAAGTATACAAACTATACCACATGTATGCAATCATAGTCAAACCTCTTTATGCCTTGCTAACTGAAGTATTTTGACGATGATGCACCACACCGCGCTCTCCTTCTCGAGAGCTCCACGATGATATGCTCAGAGTAGAAAACTGAGCTCTTGAGGCCACAAATAGTACTTCAGATAGAGAGTGTTAATCTCCAAAAGAATAAGCTACTCTTGAAGTTAGAGCACCTCTATATCAAGAGTAACTCAAAACCTTCACCAATTTAGAGGATCAATGATCAATTATCAAAATTTTGATCAAACTGTGAAGAAGATGACTACACAGAAAGTCTGCTGCACATAACTCTCTCATTGACTTATCAAATGTGAAAAGTTTTTTATAAAACTTTGCGCAAGGTGTTGACAATAGTTTGCACACCTTCTCCAAGTTAAATCATTTTAAAAGACTCAGTAGATCTTGAGAAATAATCTCAACAAGTCACCTATGTCTAAAACTGTTCTTCTGAGAAGTCGATTCAGACACCTATAACTTCTAACACTTGGTTCTCTCAATCTAGAACCCGTTTATGCAAATGCTTTTAGCCATAGGTAGCTTACCTTCCAACTTAAAGAATGAGTACTTGGTTGCTCAAAACTTTACACTGTGGAAGGAGAATTGACCAAAACATTAGCATTGAATTTTGCGCCTCCTGCAACTTCTCTTCTTTCCATTTACATATGTAGATGTTCCTACACTCAATTCTCTGAGCCTGATCACAATTAGAAGCTGAAAATTTGTACAGAGGTCAATCAACTATAGACTTAGACTTCTACAAATGCATTTCATAAAAGATTCAACACAGAAGGAGAATACTCAGAAAGATTGGGTGCAACATTTCTTCATTCTTGGAAAATTTTTACATCTGAGTGATGAGAGAGATCCTAATCACTTCTAAAGTGTCTAATGACATCTAATTCTCCTCAAAACTTGTTCTTACACATTCTATCATATTTGCCCCAACATTTTCTTTGGATATATAGGCAAATATTTACAAGCTCATGACCATACAAAAGTATAAGATGAACTGACTCTAAATTAATGTACATATGTATACACATCTTCATCCTCTGAATATATACTTTCTCCATGCTTCATAACTTGATCTTTTCTTTAGTCCTTGATTTCCAACCTTTATCAAAACTTCAATTGTTGATTGGTCTGCACCAACAGCTCCCCCTCAATCATCAATTGAGGTTTTCTCTATCTTCTTTATGCATGTCATGTCTTTGAATCTCTGTAGCTTTGGTCCATCCAAGCTTTTGGTTAGCATATCAGCTATCTGATCTTTTGTTGAAGTATGTAGTACTTCAATCTCCTTATCCATCACCTTCTCTCTTAGAAAGTGATACTGAATCTCAATATGTTTAGTTCTGGCATGAAAAACAGGATTAGCAGCTAAATATAATGAACTCATGTTATCTCCATGAATAGTGGGTGTACTCTGAATGATGTCAAAGCTCTTCATAAGAGTCTTAAGCCATATCACTTCCTTTGCAGCTTCAAGCATACCTTTGTACTCTGCTTCTGTAGATGACAAAGCAACTGTGTGTTGCTTCTTTGAACACCAAGAAATTAACTTATCTCCCACATAACATAAGTATCCATAAGTTGATCTCCTATAATCAGGATTACCTGCCCAATCTGTATCACTATAGATCTTGATGTTTGTATCTGAAGTAAAACCATAATACAAACCTTCTTTGAGTGTACCCTTAATGTACCTCAACACTCTTTGTCCTGCAATCCAATGTTCTTTCCTAGGACAATGCATGAATTGAGACAATACTCCAACTGCATATGACAAGTCAGGCCTAGTTAAAGTAACATAGATCAGACTACAAACCAAACTTTGATATAGCTTCATATCCTTGAACTCTTCTCCTCCATATCTGCCCAATTTGTGATTCACCTCCATTGGAGTAGGTGCTACCCTACAATCATCCATTTTAAACTTGATCAACAAGTTTCTCAAATATCTTTCTTGAGTTACATACACTCCATGTTGAGTGTATGAGATCTCCATGCCCAAGAAATATGACAAGTCTCCCAAGTCACTAATCTTGAACTCTTTCTCCATTTGCTTCTGTAGGCTTTGAATGCCTTTGTCATCTGTACCTGTAAGAATTATATCATCAACATATATGCACATGTAAATGAGCCCATCATCACTTGCTTTAACAAGCAAGCTACGATCTGCTTTAGATACTTGGAAATCAAGTTCTTTCAAGAACTTCACAAGTCTATAATTCCATGCCCTTGGGGCCTGCTTCAAACCATACAAAGCTCTCTTGAGCTTACATACATGATCTGGATACCTTTCATCTCTGAATCCTTGTGGTTGCTCCATGAAAACATCATCTGAAATATAACCATTTAGAAAAACACTCTTCACATCTAGTTGACATAACTTCCAACCTTCACATGCAGCAATAGCTATGAGTGTCCTGATAGTCGTCATCTTTGCCACAGGACTATAGGTCTCATCATAATCTACACCATATGTCTGAGCAAACCCTTTCACAACAAGTCTAGCTTTATACCTAGACACACTTCCATCTGCAAACCTCTTTGTCTTGTAGACCCATTTGCATCCAATGATCTTCTGACTATTTGGTTTAGGAACCAAATCCCATGTTTGATTCTCCATCAATGCATCATACTCTTCCTGCATAGCTTTCTCCCAATTTTCCTTACCTTTTGCCTCTTCATATGTAGAAGGGTCTTCATCTGCCTTTATCATATAAGCATAATCTTTGGTAGCCAAAAAAGAAGTGTCATAGCTATACCTTGTAGGTTGCCATTTGTGTCTTGATGACCTTCTGAGTTCTCCACTTCTTGAGGTTTCTGGTTCATCACACTCTGGATCAAATCTTGGCACTTCTTCAACTTCAACGTGTACTTCATTTTTCTCCTCTTCATCAAATATCTGAACCTTTGATTTGCCTTTCTTTTGATTCACAACTTCTTCATCACCTGCATAAATATTGATTGTACCTGCATACCAAGTACCTTGCTCATCAAATGTAACATCCTTTGATGCAAGGAATTGTTTTATGGATGGACTCCACAACCTATATCCCATCTGCTTATCATCATATCCAATGAACACATATTTTTCAGCTTTAGGTTCCAATTTATGGCTCGATTGTGATGGCACATATGCATATGCCAAACATCCAAATACTTTGCAATGATCTAGAGTAGGTCTCTTACCCCACCATGCCTCATATGGTGTCATACCCTGCAAAGCTTTACATGGTAATCTATTGACCAAATAAGTAGTTGTGTTTACAGCCTCAGCCCACAAATAATTTGGGCAATTTTTCTCCTTCATCATGGATCTTGCAAACTCAACAAGAGTTCTATTCCTCCTTTCTGCTACACCATTTTGTTGAGGAGAGTACCTGCAAGTAATTTCCCTTTTTATACCGGCATTCCACAAATAATCACTGAACTCATTAGAGAAATACTCTCCCCCTCCATCTGACCTTAGTCTCTTCAACTTATGACCTGTAATTCTCTCTGCATACACATGATAATGTTTGAATGTATCTTTGATCACATAGATAGTGATCCATCTGGTAGCATCATCAACATAAATCACATAATACCTTGAACCATTGATGTTGAAATCCTTTGATGGTCCCCACACATCTGTGTGTACCAACTCAAGCTTCTCTGAATACATAAAACCATGCTTGGAATAAGATTGCTTATGAGCCTTACCTAATTGACATGCCTCACATCTGTATGTCATATGTTGACCTGCAACATTAGGCAATCCAAGCACTGAACCATTGTTAACCATATCTTTAATACCTCTTTCATTGAAATGTCCAAGCCTTTTGTGCCAAAGATCTAACTCAGAGATCTTATGTCCTCCATAGGTGAACAAAGCATGACCAACATTACCTTGAATTTTCAACGTGAAAAATCTTCCTTCTTTCTTTCCTGAAACAATTTGTTTATACCCATTGCTAGGGTCTTCCACAAACACTCCTTCATTAGTGAACCTAACTTCATAACCTTTTTCATCAATTTGTCCTACACTTATCAAATTCTTTGGAATTGTAGGAACATACAAAACCTTACTCAAGAGAGTACTACCATCCTTAGCCTTCACTGATCCAATTGACTTCACATTATGCTTTGTATTGTCACCTGTTTGAACTACATGATTAGTTACCTTACTATCCAAATCAATCATCAAAGCTATGTTGCCACTCAGGTGATTGCTACACCCTGAGTCAATGTAGAAGACTCTTTGGTCTTCACTTTGCCTTTCACAAGTTGCATTCATTATCAATGTTGAATCCTCCTTCTGATATGAAGCATAATTGTAGTAGGTATTGTTGTATTGTTGACTTTAGAATCCTCTACCTGCATTTCTTCCCAAGTAACCTTTACTACCTCTACCTCTGAAATTACCTCTTTGATTTCTGCCACCTCTTCCTCTTGAATTAAAGTTGTGATTATATCCACCATTACTCTGAGTATTATGCCAACAATCATTAGCTAAGTGATTTGTCTTACCACAAATCTGGCAAGCTTTGACTCCATCTTTATTACTCTTGCTTCTTCCTCTACCTTTGCCACCTCCTCTTCCTCTTAGGAAGTTAGCTTGGCTAGTTGTACCTTCATCTTCATTTGCTTGTTGCTTCCTTTTGATATTCTTCTTCTTATCCTTTGAATACATTGCATGACCTGTACTTTTATCACTTTCTCCTTTGACATCCTGCTCAAAGGTTAGCATGTGTCCTAGCAACTGATTTAGGTCAGGAGTAAAATGATCTAGTGATAATTCAGTAGACAAAATGAATGGCTTCCATTTATCATCACCTCTCAAACCTGTGAGGATATGCCTTACCAATTTATCCTCCTCAATATCTTCATCAATTGCTCCTAATGCATCTGCAATGTCCTTCATCCTTGTTACATAATCTGAGATGGATTGAGAGGCCTTCTTCTTGAATGTGGTAAATTCTGCCCACAAGGATGCCTTCCTTGACTTTGTGGTGTTTTGGAAATGCTCCTTCAAAGCATTCCATATATTACTTGCACTTTCAAGACCTCTAATGTGAGGTAGCAAGTAGTCATTAACTGCCATGTAGTTAATGCTCCTTGCTTGAGCATCTTTCTTCATCCAAGTGTCCAAATCTGATAATTCTTCTCTAGTTGGAACACTAGGATCTCTGAACTGAGGCTTTTCTTCTTCACCTGTAATATAACCTATCAAGTCTTTGCTCATAAGATGAGCTTCCATCCTCATTGACCATGCTGGATAGTTCTCTCTATCCAACTTCTCTATTTGAAGAGAATCTCCCATTCTTTCTTCACCTGTGTATTGCATTCTTCAAACTTTATGAGTAATAGATGTACCTTTACTTCGAATGAAGTTCCTTTTGATATTCTTGATAACTTCTGGTCTCCTTCTCAAGTTTTGCTTTCAAGCTTTCACCTTTTGAACCTTCAGGTGTTGAATTCTTTACAGCTGCAGTAGTCGGGGTCCTCTTTTCTTCAATTTTGATGCTTCCTGCTCTGATACCACTGATAGAGAGTGTTAATATTCAAAAGAATAAGCTACTCTTGAAGTTAGAGCACCTCTATATCAAGAGTAACTCAAAACCTTCACCAATTTAGAGGATCAATGATCAATAATCAAAATTTTGATCAAACTATGAAGAAGATGACTACACAGAAAGTCTGCTGCACATAGCTCTCTCATTGACTTATCAAATGTGTAAAGTTTTTTATAAAACTTTGCATAAGGTGTTGCCTATAGTTTGTGCACCTTCTCCAAGTTAAATCATTTCAAAAGACTCAGTAGATCTTGAGAAATGATCTCAACAAGTCACCTATGTCTCAAACTCTTCTTCTGAGAAGGCGATTTAGACACCTGTAACTTCTAACACTTGGTTCTCTCAATCTAGAACCCGTTTATGCAAATGCTTTTAGCCATAGGTAGGTTACCTTCCAACTTAAAGAATGCGTGCTTGCTTGCTCAAAACTTTACACTGTGGAAGGAGAATTGACCAAAACATTAGCATCAAATTTTGCGCCTCCTGCAACTTCTCTTCTTTCCATTTACATATGTAAATGTTCCTACACTCAACTCTCTCAGCCTCATCACAATTAGAAGCTGAAAATTTGTACAGAGGTCAATCAACTATAGACTTAGACTTGTACAAAATCGTTTCACAAAAGATTCAACACAGAAGGAGAATACTATTGGAGTTAGACGTCTGCAGGAGCACGCGAACAACACAAGGAAGAAGAAGAAGCTTGGAGCACAAACACACAATACTGAATGTATTACTAGAGAATGTACAAAGATAAGTAGCCCATCAAGGCAATAGGTGTATATACAAGCCGGGGGAAAAAAACCTCCTAAAGAGGGAAAAAAGTGCCCCGGCGGTCCTAGTGTGTTCACACACATCACTACCTAAATATATCAACAAATCCCCCCTAGGAGTGATGCGGTGAACAAGGAGCTGGCACTCATGTATAAGGAAGTGCCAAGCTATGTGGAAATCACTCCACAAAAGGAAGTAAGCCCAAAGCTTTGCGGAAAGCTTCAAACTTTTCCCTAGGGAGAGCCTTCGTGAAAAGGTCTGCAATGTTCTCCTGCGTGAGCACATATGCCAAGCTGATCTCCCTAGCAGAGAACCTCTCCCTGACATAATGATAATGCACCTCAATGTGCTTAGTGCGAGCATGGAACACAGGGTCCCTCGCAACTGCCAATGCGCTTTGACTGTCAGTGAAGATGGTGGTGGTAGAAGACTGGCAAACACCCAAATCAGCCATAAGGCGTCTGAGCCACACACACTCAACAGTCGCTGTGAAAGCTGCCCTATACTCAGCCACACAACTGGAAGTGGCCATAGTAGGCTGCTTCTTGCTCAACCAAGATATACATGAGCTACCAAGCATGAAGCAAAAACCACTGGTGGACACACGAGTGTCATAGCAACCAGCCCAATCTGAGTCAAAAAAAGCATGCAAATCTGGCGGTAGTGATCCCCCCTTGGGATAAAACAACCCAAGTAGTTGAGTACCACTCAAGTAGCGAAAGATGCGCTTAACCGCCTTCCAATGCATGACTCCTGGGCAATGCATAAACCTGCTCATCTGTGAGACAGCAAACTGAATATCTGGCCGAGTAATGCATAAGTAAATCAAGCATCCAACAGCCTGCTGATAGAGAACAACATCAAATGCATCTCCATCATCATGAAGACTCAATCGTAAACCTGTCTCCATAGGAGTGGCAATAGGCTTACAGTCTTCAAGGCCAAAACGCTGCAATAATGTGTCAATATATTTCGTTTGACACAAAGCCATTCCACCATCAACTTGCATAAACTGAATGCCCAAATAGTGATGCAAATGCCCCAAATCAGACATCTCAAATGAGGCATGCAAATCAGCCTTGAAATCAGCAATATGCTTCTCAATAGGACCAGTGAGCAGCATGTCATCAACATAGACAACAATGATCAGAAGCACATCATTAGCACGCTTAACATATAAGGTGCTTTCAGTTGGACTGTTCACAAAACCATGTGCAACCAGATAGGCATGTATCTTCTCATACCAAGCACGTGGTGCTTGCTTTAAACCATATAATGCCTTCTTTAACCTGCACACCTGGTTTTCATGCCCTTTTTGCACAAAGCCACGAGGCTCAAAAACATACACTTCTTCACACAAGTCACCATTCAGAAATGCAGTTTTAATGTCCAACTGATGTACATTCCAACCATGATGGGCTGCAAGTGCACAAATGCTCCGAACAATAGTCATACGGCATGTAGGTGCAAAGGTCTCATCAAAATCAATGCCTCTTTCCCGCGCATAACCCTTTGCAACAAGCCTAGCCTTATACCTGTTAACTATACCATCAGGTTTACGCTTCAGCTTGTATACCCACTTAGTGCCAATGGCCTTCTTGCCAGGAGGCAAGTCACATAAAGTACCATTCTTCATTATAGCATCATATTCAGATTGCATGGCAGTCATCCAATTTTCTGAATTCTGTGCTTCATCAAAAGAAACAGGCTCATTCTCATCACAGAGACTAGACTAGCATAGCAATCCGATGCAAAGGAGGCACTATGAGAGCCTGAACGAGTACGCTATGACAAAGGTGCATCTAATTTGCTGTCACGCAAAGTCTGCACTAGCCATTTTGGCATATTTTTTGCCTGCTCAATATGAGCTCTCTCATCAACAAGTGCATCGTGTAAATCTGCATCAGAAATAGAATGATCTGCATCATCATATGAAAACTTGCAAAGGCTGAGAAGCCTCATTAGGACCAGCACTAGACTGTCCACCTATAAAAAGAGGCATCAACGTATCATACATGTCTTTGGAGCTAACAGATGTCTCCTTAGTACATGAAAGCAATGGCTGAATAGCATCTTCCACAAAGACAACATCACGGCTAACTAGAATGCGTTTAGTCTGTGCATGATACAGACGATAGCCTTTACTTTCAGAACTGTACCCAACAAAAATACATTTTACTGCCTTATCATCCAATTTTCTGCGATGTTGTTCAGGCACTAATGCATATGCCAAACAACCAAAAACACGCAGATGAGCAACAGATGGCTTGCGGTCATGCCAAGCCTCATATGGAGTGATAGACTGCAATGCTTTAGTGGGACACCTCTTCAGTACATATGCTGCACACATGACAGCCTCAAGCCAGAAACTATGTGGTAAAGCCTGACTCTTGACCATGCACCTCGCCATCTCCATGAGTGAACTGTTCTTTCGTTCAACAACTCCATTCTGTTGAGGTGTATACGGCACTGTACACTGGTGTTTTATCCCACGTTCAGCCAAAAATGCATTAAAATCAGAAGACATATATTCCCCCCCTCGATCAGAACGGAGGGTGCCCATTTTACATGCTGACAGATTTTCAGCCAAAACCAAAAACTGTTTAAAGCACATGAACACTTCGGACTTTGCTTTGAGTGGATATACCCATGCATGCCTGGAAAAATCATCAATGAAAGTCACGAAGTAAAGGTAATTCCCAAAAGAGGGTGTCTGCATAGGACCAGAGACATCACTATGTACAAGCTGCAATTTCTGTGTAGCCCGAACTGAACGATCTTTTGGAAAGGAGGAACACTGCATTTTGCCCAAAATACAGCCTTCACATACATGTTTTCTAGGTGCCTCAAGCTTGGGCAAAGAAGACACCATATCAGATTTCTGCAGGCGTAGCAAACTAGCAAAATTCAGATGACCAAAGCGTGCATGCCAAAGCTTTGCATCTGACATAGCTTGAGAATCATGAACTGCACATGCCAAATCATTCACAGATCTTTCATAGTCTATGAGCTTATACAGCCCACGACATAAAATGCAAGAAGCAATAATCACATCGCCATTTGATAGATCATGAATTGTACACCTGTCATCAATGAATTTCACAATCAAGCCAATCTTGGCTAATGCAGAAACTGATAACAGATTCTTCTTGATCCCTAGCACAAATAAAGCATCTGACAAGGTGAAAGAACTACCATCAGCAGTAGTTAGAATGATCTTACCAACTCCCATAACAGGATAAGAGGAGTTGTTGGCGCATGTGACAGTATTCCCTGTAGGGGCAGGCTCGAGTGAAGAGAAGAAATTGCGCTGCGACGCAATATGTTTGGTCGCCCCACTGTCAAAGTACCAAACATCTGAGTCTACTGCAGACATGCACTGATCATGAGAAGATGGGTCAAAACTGCAGACAGTAGTAAACGCCCATTCTTCTTCCTGCACAAGATTTGCAGACTTTGTTTTTGGTGTAGAGGCCTCTGCAACAACCATTCCAGCCTCTTTCTTCTTTGCCTCTTTAGCAGCCAGTTTTGGACAGTTCTTTATGATATGATCATTCCCTTTACAGTACTTACAAAACAATTTATGCTTTTCTAATTTTTTCTCATCTTTGTCTTGGTTCTTCGAATGTGCAGCATTTGCAGATTTCTTCTTACTAGTAGAAGAGCTCCATTTTCCTTTGCCCTTTTGACTAGCCAGGAAAGCTTGATCTGCAACACGCATAATGGACCTGTTCTGCCTAGACTAATCTTCCTGCAACAGAACAGAGACTAACTCCTCAAATGACAAGGCATTTGGATTGCCTTACATCATTAACCGAAGAGTAGAAGCAAAACTCTGATATGAATCAGGAAGACCATTCAGAACAGTCTGCACAATTGAGCTATCTGGTATAACCTCGTCAACAGAAATCAACTGTTCCTTCAAGTCTTTGATCTTTGTTAGGAAACTGTCTATGGAATCACCTTCATTCATGTGCTCACTCTCCAACTGTTTTCGGAGATAAGCAACACGAGCCTCATTCCTAGCTTTGTACAATGTGGTAAGTGTATCCCAAGCATCCCTAGCTGTTCTGCAAGAGCGTATGTGAGGAATAATGGCACGTTTGATAGACAAAGCTATCAATGCATGTGTCTGGGCATCTCTGCCATCCCAACAAATCTCCTCTACAGTAGGTGCAACAGAAACAGCAGCACGAATAGGAATCTGCGGAATATCATCTTCGATGCCATCTTCATCAGCTTCAGCACCTGTATTTGCAGTACCTGTTATTACAGGTGTAACAGGACGTATTTCAACACCCTGCACAATGTTCCACAATCCTTTTGCAACCAAAACATGTCGCATCATATAAGCCCATAATGGGTAGTTGGTACCATCCAACTTATCCTCAACAGCCAACATACGAAATACATCACTGCTTTCAGCCATGGCCGGTGACTAAAATACCTTGATGCAGAAAATTGACTGTATCTCAAAAAGTTGAACGAAACTGCCAAGACGAGTTCTGCTAGACCTGTAGCAGACTTCGAGACGCTAAAACTCGCGAACAGAACTGGTATATACCTTTGGCACAAAAGGACGAAATAGCCTACACAAGCACTGCGATAGTGCATTTGGAGGCCGAAACGAGCTCAGATCGTAATTTCAGCACCACAGAGCGAAGTTGTTTTGATCTCGGAAACACGCTGAGTATGCTCACCAAAATTCGTGTGATTCTGAGACTGCAAATGGAGGAGTGTCGACGGCACCCTAGATGAAGTGACGACCTGCTCTGATACCAATTGTTGGAGTTAGACGTCTGCAAGAGCACGCGAACAACACAAGGAAGAAGAAGAAGCTTGGAGCACAAACACACAATACTGAATGTATTACTAGAGAATGTACAAAGATAAGTAGCCCATTAGGGCAATATGCGTATATACAAGCCGGGGGAAAAAATCTTCTAAAGAGGGAAAAAAGTGCCCCGGCGGTCCTAGTGTGTTCACACACATCACTACCTAAATATATCAACAAATACTCAGAAAGATGGGGCGCAACATTTCTTCATTCCTGGAAAATTTTTACATCTGAGTGATGAGAGAGATCCTACTCACTTCCAAAGTGTATAATGATATCTAATTCTCCTCAAAACTTGTTCTTACACATTCTCTCATATTTGCCCCGACATTTTCTTTGTATATATACGTAAATATTTACAAGCTCATGACCATACAAAAGTATAAGATGAACTGACTCTAAATTAATGTACATATGTATACACATCTTCATCCTCTGAATATATACTTTCTCCATACTTCATAACTTGATCTTTTCTTCAGCCCTTGACTTCCAAACCTTTATCAAAACTTCAATTGTTGATTGCTCTGCACCAACCGCACAGATGCTGCAAAATACACAGTACACTGAAAACACAGTACATAGGGAGCATGAAGATAGACTTCTTAGGTCTCACAAATGCGATCGAACATAGAGTCTGTGGCTGACCAGGCCACTATATGTTTTATTAAAGAACATATACAAAGAAGTGTCCAGTGGCCATTTTGGCCTTTCCCATGGACACTAACGGTAACAATCTCCCACTAAAGGCCAATATGGCCAAAGTAACTATGGGAGAAAAAAATAAAGAATGATAAAGAATACCTGAGTGTAAGTATACAAACTATACCTCCCACCTGATGGGCATGTTACATAGTAGACAAGTGACTATGTAAGATCATTAATCAAGTAACCCCCATCAAGTGACAATAGTGTCGAAAGCTATCCTGTGGTAGAGCTTTAGTCAAAGTATCTGCAGCATTATCTCGAGTGTGAACCTTCTCAAGAATAATGTGCTCAGTGGCTAAGCAATCTCTAATGAAGTGATACCTCACCTCAATGTGCTTGGTCTTTGCATGATAGACCGGATTCTTAGCCAAAGCAATGGCACTCTGACTATCGTTGAGCAAACGAGGTACATGCTGAGGTAAACCCATATCACAAGCAAGACGAGAAAGCCACAACGCTTCTTTACATGTTTCACTTGTTGCAACATACTCTCCTTCTGTGGTGGAAACAACTGTACATTCTTGAAGACGAGATCTCCAAGAGATAGCACCTCCAACAAAATGAAAAATGTTCCCTGATTTAGACAAACAGCATAGTCAGAATCTGTGTAACCAATAATGGATGCTTTCCCTCTACCTAAGCAGAGACACTTGTCCTTAGTGCCACTCAAATATCTTAAAATCATCTTGACCGCTTCCCAATGTTTCTTGCTAGGATTAGACATATATCTGCTCACAACTCCCACTGCAAATGCAATGTCTGGTCTCGTAGCTACCATAGCATACATGAGACTACCAACAGCAGACTGATAGGGAATTTTGGTCATGAATTCCTTTTCCTCATCTGATTTGGGGCAATCATCCTTGCTCAATTTCACATATGTGGGTAAAGGTGTACTCAATGCCTTTCCACCCTGCATATTGAGCGTGTATTGGGAGAATATAGCATCAAACTCATTTAGATGAGCAGCAACACTATCTGTGTCCTTCATACAAAGGTCATATAATTTTCTCATCAGATACACTTTATTTGATGTCGTCTCTTTTTCATATGTATTGCATAACTTCTTCCAAAGCTCCTCTGCACTTTCACAGTCTAATACTATAAAGTAAACATTATCTGCCAGGTGCAAGCGAATGGTAGACCTGGCCATTTCATCTAACTCATCCCAATCATCTTCATCCATGTCAGCAGGCTTCTTTGAAATCCCATTTACTGGCTTCCATTGTCTCCTTTGAATCAGCACATCTTTAATCTGATTCTTCCATAGAGCAAAGTTTGAGCCATCAAATTTTTGGATCTCAAAATGGTCTTTGCCCTACAAGTTATAACTCCTCTTCAGAACACTAGCACTAGACCCCAATCCACCGGATGTGCCTGAGACCTCTGACGCCATGATGGTAGAGAACTGAATGGAATGATAATGGAGCTAGAAGAGTCGGAATACCAACAAATAAGTGTATCAAGGAGTAAATCGACCAGACCACTGTATAGTTGACAAAATCCAAAAAACTGGAAAACTTTTGCCAGAGTATCCTCTGCAAAATGAGTGTATGACCAGTGTCAAAATATCATAAAATTGCAAGTACTAACATGTTTGCCTGCATAGTGAATCACTGACTCCACTGCATATAATCAGTTACCCAATAGAAGCCAACTAGACTTATCGAGCACCTATGAACAACTATCATACATCTCCTATGGCCAGGCTGTGTAAGTCTTCCACCTGCATCATCGAAGAGTCCCCGACATCTTGGTGTCTCCCAATTAAGAAAACCTCACCATGACCCTCTTTATCAAACGTAAAAGGCTTTATGCAAAGAACGTAATTGCTATATCAATGACCACATGGACGTACATAAGCGATATCCATAGAGGCGTACATGATGTCTATGTGCTCAATATATGTAGTAAAATGACACTAAAAGGCTGAATGCATAGCCCAAAAACTAGCCAATAACTCCGACAAGTGTCTGGCAACTTTGATGTTTTTGGCTCAAAAACCTGCAAAAAGTTGCAGCGGCTGCTCCCACCAAAACTGAAAACCTTTCCAGAAACCTGTAGTTTTGCGAGTGTGGCTAGAAAATACAGCCCCAAAGGTTGATGTTTATTGTTGGAGAAGTACAAAGAACACTGTTCTTGATGTTCGCGGACCTGTCTGAAGAGAACTATGTGCAAAAGTACTCCAAAATGGCTCCAAAAGACACCCAAAAATGCTTCAAAAATAGGCTTTGAAAGCAAAGAATGAAGCTTTGAGGGACCAAAACATGTTCAAGGTAATTTCAACCTTATTCTTTCCCCTTCTTTAGACACCACAAGAGTGTAGCTTAGTGGCAAGAGATTGTCACGGTTAAGTGAGCTCTAGGGGGAACAATACTGGGGTGAGTGACCTCCTGGGAAGTACCGGGAACCTCTATCTTTTGTTCGTTGAGGTCCTCCATTGCGCGCAGCCAACGGCGCCTATGGTGCCTTTGGTGACTCGAATGACAAGGTATGCCAAGGTCTATGTCTTGGTCGCCGCCTTATTCATAAGCCTCGGGGGGGTGCTCGCTTCGCTCGCACAAAAGGAACGAATCTTTTTGCATCGAATTGCTCTGATACCAATGAAGTATTTCGACGATGATGCACCACAGTGTGCTCTCCTTCTCGAGAGCTCCACGATGATATGCTCAGAGTAGAAAAATGAGCTCCTGAGGCCGCACACAGTACTTCGCGTAGATGCTACAGAATACACAAAAAACACAGTACACAGGGAGCACGAAGATAGACTTCTTAGGTCTCATAAATGCGGTCGAACATACAGTCTGTGGCTGACCAGGCCACTATATGTTTTATTAAAGAACATATACAAAGGAGTGTCCAGTGGCCATTTTTTCCTTTCACATGGACACTAACGGTAACACTAACAAACTTTGAGTGGAATGATGAATGCGAAAATTCCTTCAATGAACTGAAGAGACGTTTGTGCACAACACCAATATTGACCACTCCTAATTGGAATAAGCCATTCCATGTCCATGTGGATGCATCCAATTATGTAATAGGATGTGTGTTGTCACAACCAATAGGTGAAGGAAATTTAGATTTGCCTATAGCATATGCTAGCAGGGAATTGAACGTTGATGAACGAGACTATACCACAACTGAACGAGAAGGTTTAGGCATGGTATATGCTTTGAAGAACTTTAGACACTATCTATTGGCCAACAAGTTCAAGTTTTTTTTACTGATCATCAAGCCTTATTATATTTGGTCAATAAACCTTGCAATATAGGATGCTTAGTAAGATGGTTTCTCTTACTAATGGAATATGACTTTGAAGTGGTTGTTAGGAAAGGTAGAAACCACCTCAGGGCAGACCATCTTTCTCCAGGCGAGTCACTGCAAGGAGTGTCTGATGAATTGCCCGATGCTTATCTATTCAATTTAGAAGTTGTTCCTAAATAGGCAAATAAGTTGGTACCTATCTTAACCTCTGGACCTGCAAATAAGAACATAAAAACAAACAAAGAAGAAATTGTAAGATCACAAAAATATCAAATATTGGTAGGAAGCATGTACAAACAAGATACAAATGGTGTATTAGCTTGTTGTGTCAAGGATGATGAACATAGTAGTTGGTTGCAACAATCCCATGAAGGATTGCTAGGAAATCACTACTCTAAACAATGAACATTGCAAAATTTGAAATGTTTGGGAGTGTATTGGCCTAGTATGGATAAAGAAATTCATGAGTGGATTAAGAACTGTCCAATGTGCAAAGAGAGAACCCCAGTGGAGCATGCCACCCTTTATCACATGTCATTAATTCCAGACTGGAGTGCTCCATTGGTAGAATTCATGAGATCGAGAATATTACCCAATGAGGCTAGTCTAGCAAGGAAACAAAGCTTGGAACAATAGGCTCAAGACTACACCTTAGTAGGAGACAACCTATATCGAAGAGGCAAGGATGGTTACTTAAGACTGTGCATTCATGAATCAGATTATTTGAAAGTTTTAGAAACTGCACATACCAGTGTTGAAGGTGGACAGAACATTATGTTTCCAGGACTTTGGTGGCCAACTCTTCATATGGATGCACATACCTATGTGAAGAAATGTGACACATGTCAATGTGCACAATATCAGATCAGAAAAGATGAGATGCCTTTGAGGCCAATGATGGGAGGACGTGCATTCTCGAAGTGGGGTATAAACTTTGTAGGTCCCATTAACACCCCAGCTAACTCCCATGCAAAATACCTTATTGTCGCCACAAACTACCTTAAAAAGTGGGTGGAAGTAAAGCCACAACAAAGTATGATGCTCAAACGATGGCTAAGTTGTTATTTGAGAACGTGTTCACTAGATACGGGTTACCAATAGAGTTAGTCAGTGATAGAGGTACGCACTTCTTGAACGAAGTCATTGAAAATCTACTTCAAGAATTCATGGTGATACATAAGAAGTCTGCCCCCTATCATCCCCAAGCTAACGGACAAGCCGAGAGCACAAATAAGATCCTATGTAACGTATTGACAAAACTGGTAAATAATAAATGCTCTGATTGGGACAAACAACTTCATCATGCTATTTGGGTGCAACTCGATGCCACCCCATTTTAGATGGTCTTCGGACAAAATGCGGTGCTACCATTAGACTTTTCAATTCCAGCTTTAAGAGTAGCACAAGACCATGACTCGAATGGACACGAGTTGTCTTCCAGGATCTTTGATCTAGAACGCTTAGGTGAGACGAGGCTACGAGTGGCAACAAGCATCTATGCTGCAAAGAAAAGACAAAAGGCATACTTTGATGCACACATCAAAGATAAAGGATTGAAAGAAGGAGATCTAGTGCTAGTGTACACACTAAAGCAACATGCCCATAAATTGGAGAAACGAAGATATGGACCCATGATCATTAATAGAATTTCCACTAGCGGTGTGGTTCAATTGGCCACTCTAGAAGGTGACATCTTGCCAAACTATATTAGTGGATGTCAAGTCAAGCTGTATCAAGAACCTCTTACAGAGGATATGTTAATGAGACTCAACATTGCTAAGAAGCGAAAAGAAGAAGAGTTGAGGGTCAGAGAAGAAGCACAGGTAGAGGCTAGAGAGTGCATTAGGCGAAATAAGTTAAGGTGACTAGGCCTAGATGTCAACCCGAAAGCCCCAAAATATCACATGGACATGTGCCAAAAATTGTTCTCTAATTATGCAGCAAAGTCTCTTGGTACCGTGAGACTTGGTAAATCTTACCTGTGTGATGTTGTGGGGATTGGAGATGTGGTTGTGCAGTTCATTGATGGTTCAAAATTTAGTATGCATAATGTACGCTATGTACCTCAGTTATCATGCAGTTTGATGTCAGTTGGTCAACTTGATGACCTTGGTTACAAGGTGGTCTTCTATGCTTAGTCCTTCCGCATATCAAAGGGCAATATGGTTATTGCAAAAGGAAGAAAAGTTAGCTCACTTTATCTTTTATTTGTATCACAAAAAGAACACTTGTTAGGTGTTACAAAACAACCTATGGCTTGTATTTGGCATGGTGTTTAGGATACTTACCTGTGTTATCTTTCTCCGATTATTCATTTTGTGAGCATTGTCAATATGGAAAGCAAACCAGAAATGTGCATAGAACGCACATTGAATCTTCAATTCAGCCTTTAGGTCTCATTCATACAGATGTGTGTGGTCCCATACCCACTAGGTCCTTAGGTGGTTCTCTCTACTTTGTCACTTTCATAGATGATGCTACTAGAAAAGTCTGGGTATATCCTATCAAATCAAAGGATGAGGTATTCCCTACTTTCAGAAATGTCGTGCTTCAATTGAGACTGAAAAAGGAACTAAGCTTAAGGCTTTACATTTAGAAAATGGGAGTGAGTATACCTCACATGAATTCAGCCTTTTTTGTCAGTCTAGAGGGATTTGTAGAGAGTTTACAGCTCCTTATACCCCAGTATAGAATGGTGTAGCTAAGAGAATGAATAGAACTATTCATGATCGAGTAATCTCTATGTTGCATCATGCAAACCTCTCACAAGGCTTTTGGGCAGAAGCAATCTTGACTGCAATTCATGTGATTAACCTTTCACCTAGTACTGCCAAAGGTCTGAAAGTGGCACAAGAGTTATGGACAGCGAAGCCACCATATTATGATCATCTTCGAGTTTTTGGGTGTGAAGCATATGTTCATATACCCAAGAATCTTAGATAAAAGTTGGACCATAAGTCAAAGAAATGCATTTTTCTTAGATATGGTCGAGAAGGACAATTTGGATATTGCTTATGGGATCCTGAAACACGATCAGTGATCATAAGTAGTGATGTCATTTTCAATGAGTCTAAGATGCATAAACAGTCCATTAAGGAGGTTGAAGTGAGAAGAGTGGTGTTTGAAGATACTAGTCCTCGAGTTAGCATGCATAAAAATGCTGCACATAGGGATGTTCAAGAGAATGTCCATTCAGATCAGTCTGCACATGTTCCTGTTCAACAACCATTGAGACGTTCTGCACGTGTCTCACATGCACCTGATAGATATCTTCCAGGTTTAGATTTTGTTATGCTAACAGATGCTGGTGAGCCTTCTTGCTACAAAGAGACTATGCAGACAGAGGATCATGTCAAGTGGGAGCATGCAATGAAGAGTGACTTGGATTCTATTCACAAGAATGGTACTTGGGATTTAGTACCTTCGCCAAAGGGTAGGAAAGCTTTACCATGTAAATGGGTATATAAGCTGAAATTCACATCAGAGAGTGCTTCTCCAAAGTATAAAGCACGACTTGTTGCAAAGGGTTTTAAGCAACAACATGGTGTTGATTTCGAGGAAATCTTCTCTCCAGTGGTCAAGATGACTACCCTGCACATGTTGCTTGGATTCATTGAAATGGAGGACTTAGAGGTAGTCCAAATGGATGTGAAAACTGCTTTCTTGCATGGAGACCTTATAGATGAGATCTATATGGAACAACCAGAGGGTTATGTAGTTCTTGGCAAGGAAAGTCTAGTTTATAAGCTTAAGAAGAGCTTGTATGGACTTAAACAGTCCCCTAGACAATGGTACCAAAAGTTTGATGCTTTTATGAAGTCTCAAAGCCATTCTCAAAGTAATGAGGATCATTGTCTTAATAAGCTCAAATGCTGACTCAAATGCTCATATGGCAGCCTGATATGCTTGATACTTTATGTCGATGATATGTTGATTGTTGGGAAGTCCTCTTATGATTTGTCAATTCTCAAAAAGAGCTTGAGTCAGACATTTTATATGAAGGATTTGGGGGATGCCAAACATATTCTTGGCATGCGCATTACTCGTGATAGGAGTAAAAGATGCATATACTTGTGTCAAAGTGAGTACATATCCAAAGTACTTCACAGGTTCAATATGAAGGGTGGAAAGGCATTGAGTACACCTTTACCCACATATGTGAAATGGAGCAAGGATGATTGCCCCAAATCAGATGAGGAGAAGGAATTCATGACCAAAATTTGCTATCAGTCTGTTGTTGATAGTCTCATGTATGCTATGGTAACTATGAGACCAGACATTGCATTTGAAATGGGAGTTGTGAGCAGATATATGTCTAATCCTAGAAAGAAACATTGGGAAGCGGTCAAGATGATTTTAAGATATCTGAGTGGCACTAAGGACAGTGTCTATGCTTAGGTAGAAGGAAAGCATCCATTATTGGTTATAGAGATTCTGACTATGCTGCTTGTGTAGACAATCGTAAGTCTACATCAGGGTACATTTTTCATTTTGGTGGAGGTGCTATCTCTTGGAGATCTTGTCTTCAAGAATGTAGAGTTTTTTCCACCAGAAAAGCAGAGTATGTTGCAGCAAGTGAGGCACGTAAGGAAGCGTTGTGGCTTTCTTGTCTTGCTTGTGATATGGGTTTACCTCAGCATGTACCTCATTTGCTCAGTGATAGTCAGAGTGCCATTGCTTTGGCTAAGAATCTGGTCCATCATGCAAAGACCAAGCAGATTGAGGTGAGGTATCAATTCATTCGAGATTGCTTAGCCACTGAGCACATTATTCTTGAGAAGGTTCACACTCGAGATAATGCTGCAGATGCTTTGACTAAAGCTCTACCACATGATAGCTTTTGACACTTTTGTCACTTAATGGGGGTTACTTGATTCTTGATCTTACACAATCACTTGTATACTGTGTAACATGCCCATCAGGTGGGAGGTATAGTTTGTATACTTACACTTAGGTATTCTTTATTATTCTTTATTTTCTCTCATAGTTACTTTGGCCATATTGGCCTTTCGTGGGAGATTGTTACCGTTAGTGTCCATGTGAAAGGCCAAATGGCCACTAGACACTTATTTGTATATGTTCTTTAATAAAACATATAGTGGCCTGGTCAGTCACATATTGTATGTTTGATCACATTTGTAAGACCTAAGAGGTCTGTCTTCATGCTCCTTGTGTACTGTGTTTTTTGTGTATTCTGCAGCATCTGTGCAAAGTACTATGTGTGGCCTCTAGAGCTCAGTTTTCTACTCCGAGCATATTCTCACGGAGCTCCCAAGAAGGAGAGCACATTGTGTGCATCGGCATCGAAATACTTCATCATTTTGGAGCACTTTTGCACATAGTTCTCTTACGCAGTTCAAGAACAACAAGAGTGCTCTTTGTACTCCTTTGACAAAGAATATTCACCTTTGGGGCTTTGTTGTTTAGCCACACTAGTAAATCTACAGGTTTTTTGAAAGGTTTTAGTTTTGGTGGGAGCAGCCATCGCAAGTTTATGCAGGTTTTGAGCAGAAAGAATAGAGTTGATAGACACTTGTAGGTGTTGTTGGCTAGTATTTGGGTAATGAATTCATAATTTTTAGTGCCATTTTACTACAACACACTATGTATGATTTTGTGGATATCACTTATTTACGTCCATGTGGTCATTGATATAGCAGTTATGTTTTTTGCATAAAGCCTTTAACATTTCATAAAGAGGGTTGTGGTGATGTTTTCTTAACTTGGAGACACCCAGATGTTGGGGTCTCTTTGGTGATGCAGGTGGAAGACTTTCCCCAGCCTCACCATAGGAGATGTATGCTAGTTGTTCATAGGTGCTCGACTCAGGCCTAGAAGGCTTCTTTTGGGTAACTGATTATATGCATTGGAATCAATGACTCACTATGCAAGTTAACATGTTAGTACTTGCAGTTTTATTAGATTTTGGTACTGGTCATATGCTCATTTTTGTACAGGATACTCTGGCAAACATTTTCTATATTTTTTTGGTTTTTTCAACTATGTAGTGGTCGATTTACTACTTGATACACTTATTAGTGCGAGCACACTTATTCTCACATAATCCTTTTGAATGGTCATTACTGTTCATTAATTCATTTTTCTAAGAAGACTTTGCTGAATTTTTTCTCAGAATCTAACGCTTGGTTATCCTTTTTCAGCCTTAGTGGTGTTTGGACTCTTCTAGCTCCATTATCATTCTATTCAGCTCTCTATCATCATGGCATCAGAGGCCTCATGCATGTTTGGTGGATCTGGGTCTAGTGCCAGTGTTCCAAGGAGGAGCTATAACTTGTAGGGCAAAGACCATTTTGAGATCCAAAACTTTGATGGCACAAACTTTTGTTGGAGTTCAATGTCTGTGGAAGCATGCAAATAGGACTAGGAAGAAGAAGAAGCTTCGAGCACAATACATAATACTGAATGTATTGCCAAGAGAAAATGGACCAAAATAAGTGACACGTTAGGGTTATAGGCATATATTCAAGCCCGGGGGGAACCTTCTAAAGAGGGAAAAAAGTGCCCCGATGGTCCTATTGTGTTCATACACATCACTACCTAAATGTATCAACAAATCCCCCCTTCCATTGATGCGGTGAATGAGGAGCTTGCACTCATGTATAAGGAAGTGCCAAGCTATGTGGAATCAATCCACAAAAGGAAGTAAACCCGAAGCTTTGCCGAAAGCTTCAAACTTCTCTTTAGGCAAAGCCTTTGTGAAAAGGTCTGCAATGTTCTCCTATGTGGGCACATATGCATAACTGATCTTTCCAGGAGAGAACCTCTCCCTGACATAATGATAGTGCACCTTGCAATAGAACGAAGATTACGACCACCACATGCTTGAGAGATGACTCTCCTCCCAACCAAATGCCTCTATATATAGCTCTCTCCAGGGGACTGCCTTCTTGGGCAGGTGGATGCTAATCATCCAAGTGTCAGCCATGTAACTACATGTGCGCCAAGTGTCCAGTGGATGCTTCTAGAAGGTTCTAGAGTTCTTTGGGCAAAATACTCTTCCCATGTACCTCATGGGGATTGAACCCAAGACCTCGTCCTTCACATCCTTGAGACTTAACCACTAAGCTAAGTGGTTCACTTGTTCACAAGAGCACAAGACCTCCTAGTAAGTCTAAAACTCGAGATCTTTGGTCATACACACGGATGACCAAACGGTGTCCGATTTCAGATCTGTCTGAACCGGCCAGACCCTTGGATCATAGACTTACTTTATTACATTCTTCCCCCCTTGGAAAATATTTTCGTCCTCGAAAATAGAGCTATATACATACTGTAGGCAACCCCCGAGCCTCATGTTCTAAAACTGGAAGAACATGGTCATGTTCTAGAACTGGAAGAACATGTCTCATCTCTGTGGTGGCATCCTTGCCCAAATGTTTCTAAACACTATCTCGCTTTGCACTTTGATAAACTAGTCAAAGTACAAAATAGTGAATGAATAATAAAGGTGGATTTAAACACATATCCCTGGCTAATTCACAGTTTCTCGATGTGCGATCTAGGCACAAACATGTGAACTAGGTGGATTCAATTTACTAGTCCATTTCTAGGCATAACTGGTGCATGGGCTTAGTAATGAAGGTGAGATTCTTATCCCTCGCAAGACTTTGAGAATTCTTGATTCACTTGAATTTGTTTTGGAGAACTTGAAGTGTGATTGTCCCATACATCTAACTTTAGATGCTTATTCAATGGTTTACTTTGATCCAACAGTTACTTGATTTTTTACCCGACTAGAGCACTACTCTGTCCCAATGAGTTGAAAAAATCCTATGTAAACTGTAGGAGAAAGTTTACCATTCCGGTGGAATCAACCATACTAACTTCACCAATTCAAATTCAAAATGAAAATTGTCCAACTTAGGACACTTTTCTCAAAGACTTTTAACTAAAAGTTCTTGGGAATTGTCAATCTAATGAGCAATTCCTAACTTCTTTATTCTAGAGTATACTGGACTCTAGGAAATCTTTTATGCTATAACTTGAAGCAAAATCAAATGAATAAGTCTACTTAGACTTATCATCTTTTGAAGATTGAAAAGGTTCTTGTACATAACATCTATCTAGGATGTTCAAGTTAGTTATCTAATTCTAACCGGCTAACCCTTGTCTTTTGCAAAAGGAACCATGTCTGAGCCAATTCCAAAAGATTTGGAAAGCAAAAAAGAAATAACTAAGACTTTGTACAACCAATTCAAACTTTGAACATACGTAAACTTGCTATGAGTCAAAGTCTAGCTGACTCAGGACTTTAACTTCTCAATGATCTATTTCAATAAGATATTGAAGCATTGATTTTATCTTTAAGAGAAATAAGCTAGCTTCTCAAAAAGATTCAAAGCAAATAAAAAACATCATCCAACCACAAGATACTAGTGTGGTAACCAACATCAGTGTGTCGACCCACTGAGGTTATGCTGATGAGTTTTGTATTCAAATAATGCTTCACTTGAGACTAAGTTCAGGTCACATTCAATCTTTTTGACTCCATGAATGCAATTCTTGTGCATTTCTTTGAGTCTAAAAGAGTGAATTTATCAAGTTACACTAGGAACTTGATACTTGACTTAGTCAATTGAATCTTTAGTTGAAAAGATCAACTCAAAGTAAAAGTCCAACTTCTTTCAGAAATTTATCAAATATTTCTGATCAATAACACTTAAACTTGAAGTGTTCTATGAAGATCTTGGAAGTTACTTACTTCATATCTTCAGTTTCCTTAATCTTGAAGTTACCTTGAAGTATCGTAAGATACTACTTTCATCTTTACGAATTAAACTTTTCCTTGAAGTCTTAATTCCCTTGAGGATGAAACCTAACTTCAAAATCCAAACTAGGACTAAAAGATAATCATCATCCCACGGTCCGATGTCCCATTCCATCTTTCCTACATCAATCTGAGTATAAAATCTGGTGTCCCATAACACCCTATTTTATATTCACATTAATGTGTGGGTGATTCTTATCCTAAAGTCTAAACATCTCTTGATAGAGTACCTTATTTCTTCAATTCTTTTACAAGAATTGGAAGTTTCAGGCATTACCTCTAACTAGATTTTCCTAGGTTTTGATTCCTTCGCATGATCACCTCATAATCATGTGCTTTGCCTTGGAAACTTGAAAACCTCATGACAGAATATCAATTCTTCTTTACTGGGGCTTTCAAATGAAAACCAATCAAAATTCCAAGTACTTGAATTTCTCAAATTCAAGTTCAATTGGTTTACCCTTGACCAATTTTGTAGCGACAAGAGCTTTTGACTTCTTGTCTTTAGATTCCTTTCTTTACTGTTGCTTTAGGTACCTACCCCGGGGACTTTATTTAGGAATCTCTTTACTGCTTAAGTCTTAAGCATCCGCTCATGCTTTCTGGATTTGTACCAAAATCCCTTTAAGGATAGGCAAACACTTATGTTTTACCTTCCACAGACTTAAGTACCGTCTTCACGGTTGCAGACTACATTCTTGGAATTTCTTTACTCTGTTCAGACTTGGAACAGTTTACTTTTTTCACAATTTTTTCCATTCAATAAATGGAACTTGAGTGAATAATTCCCAAAAGGAATTTTATTGCCAATACTTGGGCAATCTACAAAGTAGTTCTAATCGCATATTACTTGGACAATCATGGCCAAGAGTGATCAAGTCTGGTTGATCTTGCGATAAAAAGACTTAGTCTTTATCTTTAAGATCTCTTAAAACTATCTTAAAGCTTCTTTGCTTACCTGCAGGATTTTAGAGATCTTTCCCTTTACACAAGTCCAAGCATACACTTATGCCTCTCAGATTCCAAAGCTAAGAATCTTTGATATACCTTTAGGTTATATCACTTATTTGGACTTAAATACCAAAACTGGTGGTTAGGGATTTACTGGGAACTACTTACTCTATAACTTTTCTTGAAAGATGCTAGTCTCACGTCTGGGGAGATTTTTCTTTCAAGAACTTTTTGATTCCTATCAAGTAATACTAGGCTATAATTTGAAGCAAATGATTCATCTTGGAATTTTTTGCTTTCCAGTCTAATGATTCATCTTGGAATCGTTTGTAAAAAGAACATTTGAAAGAACTTCTTTCAAATAATATCCAAAAAATTTACTGATTCAATTGTATTTATTTCCTGAGTATCAAACTAGAGACGAAATATCACATTTGCCAGTATGAAAGTTTAAGTTGACTTTTCATTTATGTGATATCGACTTCTATTCTTGAGTTTGATACAAAACTCATTATTATTGGTCAATCTTCAGATGTTACTAGAGTCCTTTAAACATATCTCACCAATCAAAATTATGTTTAAAGTCCAAGCATCTATTGATGATTGATCCAATAGTAATGCAACTATTAACACTTTGAACTTTATAACTTGTTTAGGAGAAGTTCATGGATTCAAGATCCATTTCTTGGAACTTTCTACTCCTAAATAAAAAGTTCACACTTGCTTCAAGTCTTTAGGAACTTATATTATTTCCTAAAGATTGCTTAGCTAGTTGCATCATTTACCAATGCAATAGAACGAAGATTACGACCACCACATGCTTGAGAGATGACTCTCCTCCCAACCAAATGCCTCTACATATAGCTCTCTCCAGGGGACTGCCTTCTTGGGCAGGTGGATGCTAATCATCCAAGTGTCAGCCATGTAACTACATGTGCGCCAAGTGTCCAGTGGATGCTTCTAGAAGGTTCTAGAGTTCTTTGGGCAAAATACTCTTCCCATGTACCTCATGGGGATTGAACCCAAGACCTCGTCCTTCACATCCTTGAGACTTAACCACTAAGCTAAGTGGTTCACTTGTTCACAAGAGCACAAGACCTCCTAGTAAGTCTAAAACTCGAGATCTTTGGTCATACACACGGATGACCAAACGGTGTCCGATTTCAGATCTGTCTGAACCGGCCAGACCCTTGGATCATAGACTTACTTTATTACACACCTCAATGTGCTTAGTGTGAGCATGGAACACAGGGTTCCTCACAATTGTCAATGTGCTTTGCCTATCAGTGAAGATGGTGGTGGAAGAAGACTGACAAACACCCAAATCAGCCACAAGGTGTCTGAGCCACACACACTCAACATTCATTGTGAAAGCTACCCTGTACTCATCCTCACAACTAGAAGGGGCCACACAAGGATGCTTCTTGCTCAGCCAAGATATGCATGAGCTACCAAGCATGAAGCAAAGAACACTAGTGGTCACATGACTATCATAGCAACCAAACTAATCAAAGTAAAAAAAGCATGTAAATATAGTGGTAGTGATCCCCCCTTGGGATAAAACAATCAAAGTAGTTGGGTACCACTCAAGTAGCGAAAGATGCACTTAACCACATGCCAATGCTTGACACCTTGGCAATGCATAAGCCTACTCATCTGTGAGACAACAAACTGAATATCTGGCCGAGTAAGCATAAGTAAATCATTTATCCAATAGCATGCTGATAAAGAACAACATCAAATGCATATCTAGCATCATGAAAACTCAACCATAAACCTGTTACCACAGGGTTGGCAATAGGTTTGTAGTCTTCAAGGCCAAAATGCTACAATAATGTGTCTAGATATTTTGTTTGACGCAAAGCTATTCCACCATCAACTTGCATAAACTGAAAGCCCAAATAATGATGCAAATGCCCCAAATCTGACATCTCAAATGAGGCACACAAATCAACCATAAAATCAGCAATATGCTTCTCATGAGGACCACTGAGAAACATGTCATCAACATAGACAACAATGATTAGAAGCACATCATTTGCACGCTTAACATATAAGGTGCTCTCACTCAAACTGTTCTCAAAACCATGTGCAATCAAGTAGGCATGTATTTTGTCATACCAAGCACGTGGTGCTTACTTGAACCATATAATGCCTTTTCCAACATGCACACTTTCTTTTCATGCCCTTTCTGCACAAAACCATGGGGCTGAAAAGAATACACTTCTTCATGCAAGTCACCATTCCAAAATGTAGTTTTAATGTCCAAGTAATGTACATTCCAACCATGATGAGCTGCAAGTGCAGAAATGCTATAAACAGTAGTCATTCAGCATGTAGGAGCAAAGGTCTCATCAAAATCAATGCCACTTTCTTGAGCATAACCCTTTGCAACAAGCCTAGCCTTATACTTGTCAATTGTTCCATCAAGCTTACACTTCATCTTGTATACCCACTTAGTGTCGATGGCCTTCTTGCCAAGAGGCAAGTCACATAAAGATGAGGTACCATTTTTCATAATAACATCATATTCTAATTGCATAGCAACCATCAAATTTTCTGAATTTTGTGCTTCATCAAACGAAACTGGCTCATTGTCATCACAAAGACTCTAGGCAGTTATAACATAGCTATCTGATGCAAAGGAAGCAGTATGAGAGCTTGAACGAGTACGATATTATAAAGATGCATCTAATTTGCTATCTCGTAGAGTCAACACCAACCATTTAGGCATAGTTTTTACCTCCTCTATATTGTTTTACTCATCAATAAGTGCATCATGTAAATCTGCATAAAAAATAGAATGATCTGCATCATCATGTGAAACCTATAAAGGCTAAAAATTACCTCATTTGGACTAGCACTAGACTATCCACTTCTGAAAAGAGGCAGAAAAGTGTCATACACATCTTTGGAGCTAATTGATGTCTCCTTAGTACATGAAAATAATGGCTAAATAGCATCTTCCGCAAAAAACACATCATGGCTAACCAAAATGCATTTAGTCTTTGGATGATATAGATGATAGCCTTTGCTTTCAGAACTCTACCAAACAAAATTACATTTCACTCCTTTATCATCCAATTTCCTGCATTGTTGTTCAAGCACTAATGCATATGCCAGACAACCAATACACATAGGTGAACAACACATGGCTTGCAAACATGCCAAGCCTCATATGGAGTCATAAATTGCAATGCTTTAGTGCGACACCTGCTAAGCACATATGCTGCACACATAACAATCTCAAGCCAGAAACTTTGTGGTAAAGCCTAGCTCTTGACCATACACCTTGCCATCTCCATGAGTGACCTATTCTTACTTTTAGCAACTCCATTTTGTTGAGGTGTATATGGCACTATACACTCATGATTTATCCCATGTTCAACCAAAAATGCATTAAAATCAGAAGACATATATCCCCCCCCTCGATTAGAATGGAGGGTTCCCATTTTACATGCTGATAAATTTTCAGCCAAAACTAGAAACTATTTGAAGCACATAAACACTTCGGAATTTTCTTTTAATGGATATACCCATGCATGCTTGGAAAAATCATCAATGAAAGTCATGAAGTAAAGATAGTTCCCAAAAGAAGTTGTTTGCATAGGACCACAAACATCACTATGAACAAGTTGCAGTTTCTAAGTAGCTCATACTGAACAATCTTTTGGGAAGGAGGAATGTTGCATTTCTTTCCAAAATACAACCTTCACAAACATGTTTACTAGGTTCCTCAAGTTTGGGTAGAGAGGATACCATTCTAGATTTATGCAGGTGTAGCAAACTAGCAAAATTTAAATGACTAAAGCATGCATGCCAAAGCTTTGCATTTGACATAACCTGAGAATGTTGAAATGCATATGTTGAATCATATTCATAGATTTTGCATAATCTATGAGCTTATACAACACATGACATAAGATGCCAGAAGCAATAATGACATCGCCATTTGACAGATCATGAAATGTACATCTATCATCAACAAATTTCATTACCAAGTCCATCTTGTCTAATGGTTAAACTGATAACAGATTTTTCTTGATCCTCGACACAAATAAAGCATGCGACAACATAAAAGAACTACCATCAGCAAGAGTTCTAATGATCTTACCAACTCCCATGAAAGAATAAGAGGCATTGTTGGCTCATGTGATAGTATTCCTTGTAGGGGTAGGCTCAAGTGAAGTGAAGAAATTGCACTCTAAGGTAATATGTTTGGTTTCCCCACTATCAAAGTACCAAACATCTCAGTCTACTCTAGACATACATTGTTCATGAGAAGATGGATCATAACTCCAAAGAGTAATAAATGCTCATTCTTCATTCTACACCAGATTAGAAGACTCTGCTTTGGCTGTAGAGGCCTCTGCAACAACCATTCCAGCCTCTTTCTTCTTTGCCTCTTTTGTATCCAGTTTTGGACAACTCTTTATGGCATGATCATTTCCTTTACAATATTTGCAAAACAATTTTTGCTTTTTTGTTTTCTTCTCATCTATGTCGTCCTTCTTTGATTGTGCAAAATTAGCAAATTTTTGCTTACTAGTAGATGATCTCCATTTAACTTTGCCCGTCTCACTAGATAGTAATGGAGTAGCATCCTTTTTCATAGTAAGACATATTGACATCCTCATGAGGGGAAGCTTTTTGTTCCAATTCATTGATCTTTTCCTAATCATATTTATTCTGTTCTTGGGAGAACACATGGTCATCATTAGGACCATTTTCATTAGAAATATTACTGTTGAAAGGTTGAGTAGAGAACTGACATTCAAGGGATTTTTTCTTACTTGTAACCCTAGTCCAACCATCATTTTCTGAATCCTTAGTAGGATCTTGAGTAGGATTAGCATCAAAGGATCCATTCTGCTCAATATTTTCTTTGTTGTCCATCTGTCATGCTCAGAGGAGTGCATGTCATCAAAAGGGTTAGACACTTCTTCCAAGAAGACATCAAAATTATTGACTCATTTAGTGTTCTTCTTTATTTGACATTTTACACCTTGCTTTTTGAAACTGGTAGAATTCAAGTTTGATTTACTAGCTGAGGTCTCACCTTGATCTTTATTGTTAGTATCTAGACCATCATCTCCTTGATTCGCCAACAAAGGATAATCTTTAATCAAATGACCCTGTTTATAATTATGGAAACAAGCATTAGGCAAGTTTCTATACAACACTTTTTGTTCATGCAATGTGAGACCATCTGAATCTTTGATTATAAGGGATGTTTTAATTGGCTTAGCAATGTCAACTTCTATCATGACGTGAGGGTCCGATTTAAGGTTAATGTTTCCCCTATTTCTTTGGCATAACACCTTTCCAACCAGCCTACTCAAATTATAAATCCAAGGATTATACTGAGTAGGCAAGTGAGGATATTCAACTTGCACTGACACTTTGGTGGACTTAGGTCCTCTAGGATTGAATCCTACATACCATTTGAAAAAGGTAATAGGAGTAAACTTTATCAACACTATCCCTTGCTTATAACCTTTAGGGCACTAATGGAATCCTCAAAGTAAAATAAAAAGTATTTATTGGGAAGAAATTGAATGTGTCTTACAAAAAACCCTTTGCTCTCCCAATTATTCTTGATCCAAAGTCCCAAAACTTCTATTGTTCGTCTGGGTCCATGGCATAGGCCAATAACTACCCTATGAATCAATTGAGTTTGCCAACTATTCGGGGAATTTCTATCTACTATAAGATTGGATTCGTGTTATCCTCTTGATCAAAATCTATGCATAGTTCATGTATATTATCTTCCCCATTAACCTACTATTTATCCTTCGGTTGAAATTGTCAAGGGAGCACTAGATTGTGCTCTCTGACTACAGTAGACAAGATTTCCGAAATATACTTCTGATTATAAGAACACCCACGAAGGGAAAACAATACAAGAATATATGATCGATACAAGACGTCCCACAACCCGGGACCGATAGGTATGGAAAACTGGACTAGAGATGATACAAGGGATCCCACAACCCGGGATCGTAGGTAGGAAACAAGATATCTCAGTTACAAGAATTCCCTTCAGGGAGATGGACTGGATACAAGAAATAACTAGAAAAGATCTCGTACTAGGAGATTACAATGGAACAAGAAAGGATGTCCACGATACAAGACTAGACTAGACTAGAACAAGGAACAAGACAAGAACTATAACTGGAACTTGAAACTACTTACGTGGTGGTCACGACTCCTTGAGCTCCCAAGATTGGCATTGGCAAGACTGATTATGAATGTGGCCAACCCCTCCTTATATAGGTTTTCAAGGGCGGTTCCCAAGGGCGGTTGTGACTTGATGATGTCATCATGATGTCATCATGATGTCATTGACTTGTAACAGGACCTCTCAATGTCAGAATTCAGCAAATAGACAGTCGACCTTGGGGTTTTGGCATGTTCCGGACGCAATGGAAGCATTAGTTTCTCCAAACTCTAAGCCAATCATGAGATATAGAAATTGACATGGAATCTAAGGTTTAGGATGGTCTCCTTCTTTGTCCATGACATCACCTCCCCCTCAAGCGATGAGTTCCACAAGGAGCGGTTATCTGACTTTGACATCTTCTAGAACTTGAATCTTCATAGCTCTTGGTCTTTGTAGAGTTCTTGATATGAAGTAATAGAACATAATGATGATGGATATCCATGATGCAACTGGAAAGGGTTTGTAGTATATCTAGATGCAGAATGAAGGCCATGATTCTGTAGCTCGGGTTTGATTGGATTCTTCGTATGGAACTCATGAAACTTGAATTTTTCTTTAAGAATATTTTTTGTAAGTTGCCAAGTATGATCAATGATGTCATATGCTTTCCAATGAATAAGGCATTCCAATCTTCCTTGAGAGATCCTTGTATCTAATACATGCACGACCTCAAATTCTTCATGATCGTCAATCTTGATCTGTGGTGAAGGACTGGGTCTCTCTTGAGCTTCCATGGGTTCTTCATGCGATAGATCCTTTGAGCTTCTAGTGGAATGTTATGTTGTTTCCAAGATCTTTGATGGAGAGAATTGAGTAAGCACACCTCCTTGATTGAACATGAACTCCTTATCCTTGACCTTCTTGATATCTTCATACCATGCATACTCCATATCATTTGTAATCACATTTAGGGTTTCAAAGATTCTTGGTTCAGATTCTTGAGGAGTAGTGTCTTCATTATTCAAGACTGCTGACTCTTGGACTTGGATTTCTTTTAACAACTGATTCTCACACTGAATCGCTTGATTGATAACATCCTCCAAGGTATTTGCTTGAGGCATGGATAGCAAGAGATATTTGACTTGAGGATTGAGGCCACTTCGAAACTGATTAACCATGTAGTCTTCTTGATATGTAGTTCCATGAAACAACCTCTTGATATTCAAGGCATAGTCTGAAACGGATCGGTCATCTTGTCGTAGCAATCTTTTCATCTCTTGGACATGTTCGATCAAGTCCTTTATCGTAGATTGAATCCCCTTGCATAGGGAATCCATGGTGCCTGGTCTTGATGAAGATAGTCTTGCCAAAATGTCAGGGGAGCACTAGATTGTGCTCTCTGACTACAGTCTACAAGATTTCCGAAATATACTTCTGATTATAAGAACACCCACGAAGGGAAAACAATACAAGAATATATGATCGATACAAGACATCCCACAACCCGGGACTGATAGGTATGGAAAACTGGACTAGAGATGATACAAGGGTTCCCACAACCCGGGATCGTAGGTAGGAAACAAGATATCTCGGTTACAAGAATTCCCTTCAGGGAGATGGACTGGATACAAGAAATAACTAGAAAAGATCTCGTACTACGAGATTACAATGGAACAAGAAAGGATGTCACGATACAAGACTAGACTAGACTAGAACAAGGAACAAGACAAGAACTAGAACTGGAACTTGAAAGTACTTACTTGGTGGTCACAACTCCTTGAGCTCCCAAGACTGGCATTGGCAAGACTGATTATGAATGTGGCCAACCCCTCCTTATATAGGTTTTCAAGGGCGGTTCCCAAGGGCGGTTGCGACTTGATGATGTCATCATGATGTCATCGACTTGTAACAGGACCTCTCAATGTCAGAATTCAGTGAATAGACAGTCGATCTTGGGGTTTTGGCACGTTTCGAACGCAATAAAAGCATTAGTTTCTCCAAACTCTAAGCCAATCATAAGATATAGAAATTGACATGGAATCTAAGGTTTAGGATGGTCTCCTTCTTTGTCCATGATAGAAATCATCAAAGAAAGGACCGAGATTACCTGATGGGCCAATGTTGTTGAATAGCGGGTTAATGAATCCTTGTTAAGATCTCAAGTCTTCTACAAAGGATCTATTCAGAGAGCTTGAACATGTTGTGAATTGATGAGTATTTGAAGAATAATAGTTACCTTGCATAGCTCCTTTCGGAGAACACTCAGTCGCCTCATGCGTAGGACCACTATTATCATTCACCATGTGAACATGATCCTTCGTGAGGGCATACCCATCCCCCAAGATATCGTGGAGTGACATAGCCTTCTCAAGTCAGAGTACACATAGGAAGAACGAACGAATATATTAGACAACATTATGAGTAGTCGTAGGAGCATCCCTTGCCAAGGGAATATGTGGAGACCCAAAAAGAGCACACATAAGAAGAACAAACCAACATAATAGACAACATTACGAGCAGTCGTGGGAGCATCCCCTGTCAAGGAGAGACCCAAAAATACTAGGGTTTCATCGACACCTCGCTAAACCCTCGACTACACGTCACTCTTCTATCCTTTGGCCAAGATTTTTACCACAAGCACGTGGCATACATTTTTTGGGGGACTCGAACTCATGGCCACTTCTAAATTAAAAAGTATTCACTTTTAATACTATATAGCCAATGAGCGTAGTGTTAGTCTTTACAACACTCTCTTTCTATACTCTCGTGATCACTCGTGTTTATGAGATATGCTGATCGTACGTCGCGTGTGAAACTTTTTTTGGAAGGGGATGAACGGTGCTTTCAGCTAAAACGTCATACAAACGTCATCTTTGGGGAGGATCTACTAGTTATCCACAACTAATAAGATACCCTCTCTAAACTCCTAACGAGAGGATCGAGCGACACGTGGCAGACGCTCAGTAGAACTAGCGGCCGAGGTGAGAAGTTAAGAAATTCGGAAGTTGAAAGCGCGACGCTTAGTCTTCCGCTCTGTTACTTTCAGTTACAGGCAATTAAGGGCGCAAATGGAGAGAGAGAGAGAACACAGAGAGAGAAGAGAGAGAGAGAACTGGATAACTTGATGCTCGCAGGTAAGAGATGGTTGATCCGCGGGATGCGAATGATGATGATGAATCATGAGTCGGCTGTATTATATGATACGAGATTGTGAGATAGAGATAGAGAGAGAAAGACGGGCTCACGTGTGAATGTGAGAGGAGAGAGGACGCAACGTAAATGACCGTATCTCTCTCTCGCGCTTCAGTAAAACCATTTTTGATTGTGCAGATCCTGGCCGCATCTCTAAGATGCGGCTAGAGAGTTAGATCTGCTTTTACGAAGGGATGAATTAAGAGCCGTTTTTTTCCCTCTTCTTCTTACGCGTATCCACTTGATTTCGTGCGCCCCGTGTGGATGCAAGCCTTATGATGGGCTTGGAGTGAGGGACGTCAAAGAGAAAAGGCACCATATGTGAAGCTTTTGCCACCTTGTTCACACGTAAATATTGTGTGTCTGGTGGTTATGAGGATATTCTCGAAAGATGTTTTTAAGGCACATAAAAAGTCGGGATCTATTAGAGAAAATCCTGTTTAAAGCATTTTAGGGGCACCTAGATATCTATTTTGGGGCCATTAACCTTCATGAGATGATATACATAAGGCTCATTTAAATAAACCAAAAAAAGCATTTACGTTGATGAATTTCCCTATGGGAAAAGGATATTGGTAAAAGGAGACCTAGAAGACCCCACTTTACGTTGATGAATTCCCCTATGGGAAAAGGATATAAGTCAAAATGAGACCTAGAAGACTCCATTTTACAAAAAAAAGGGTTATCAGTAGGTATTTTACACTAGAGGACGAAAAAGTTGAGTAGGTATTTTACACTAGAGGAGGAAAAAGTTGAGGCAGAGGTTATAATAGTGGACAATGTAATAGTAGCTAGAATCAACTACAACAACAATAGCAACAAACAAACAAACATGAGAGGTACAAGATAGTTTTCACGTACGGAACATTATTGCAAATCTAAAAATAAGAATAGTGGAATAACAAAACAATTACGCATCCACGAGTGTAGATGATTCACACATTTATAGAATAGGATCATACAATGAACAAAATGTTTGTTGGTGTCTCAAAGCTAGATAATAATGCATGGTATGTTCATTTTAGTGCTTCAAATTATATGGTCAATCATGTAGAGTGGCTTATAAAACTCAAGGAAAAATACTTTGTTAAGCGAGTAAATCCCTACTACAGTTTCCCAAGACTTGTACATACAAACAAAAGAGATTAAATACTGAAAAAATGAAGAGAAAGATGGTTTAAAGACTCTACACTTCTATTCTAGTTCAAAAATGGAAAAAATATCAAAAACTGAGCCAAAAGTCACTTATATACATGGGCTTTTGGCTTTTTTCAAACTAGAATTAGGTCACCTATTTAAGAATTACTATCTACAGGTTCTAGAAAATTCCATCATATTCCTCTTTGAGTTCTTTAATGTTAGCATCTCCCTTCAACACGTTCCCCATTCTATTTTTTTGCCCTTAATGGAATGAAATCGAGGATCCTCACGTTTACCATTTTAGGGCAATGAAGATGTACTCAAACCTATTGAGATATCAAGCTCAACATGTGATAATCTAAGATGACACATATCACTTTTTTATTTCTTTAACATGTATAGTGGTCACACCGGTATATGTCAGGGTGCTTCATTGAGATTTACTAGATTTTGTTGGAGTTAGACGTCTGTGGAAGCACGTGAACATCACAAGAAAGAAGAAGAAACTTGGAGCACAACACACAATGCTGAATGTATTACCACTAGAATGTACAAAGATGAGCAGTCCATTAGGGCAATAGGCGTATATACAAGCTGAGGGAAGAAACCTCCTAATGAGGGAAAAAAGTGCCCCGGCAGCCCTAGATTGTTCACACACATCACTACCTAAATATATCAACAAATCCCCCTGGGAGTGATGCGGTGAACAAGGAGCTAGCACTCATGTATAAGGAAGTGCCAAGCCATATGGAATCAATCCACAAAAGGAAGTAACCTTAAAGCTTTGCGGAAAGCTTCAAACTTCTCCCTAGGCAGAGCCTTCGTAAAAAGGTCTCCAATGTTCTCTTGCATGGGCATATATGCCAAGCTGATCTCACCAGCAGAGAACCTCTCCCTGACATAATGATAATGCACCTCAATGTGCTTAGTGCGAGCATGGAACACAGGGTTCCTGCAAAAGCCACTGGTGGACACACGAGTGTCATAGTAACCAACCCAATCACTATGAGAAAAAGCATGCAAATCTGGTGATAGTGATCCCCCCTTGGGATAAAACAATCCAAGTAGTCGGGTACCACTCAAGTAGTGAAAGATGCGCTTAACCACCTGCCAATGCTTGACACCTTGACAATGCATAAACTTGCTCATCTGTGAGACAACAAACTGAATATCTAACCGAGTAATGCATAAGTAAACCAAGCATCCAATAGCTTGTTGGTAGAGAACAACATGAAATGCATCTCGAGCATCATGAAGAATCAATCGTAAACCTATCTCCATAAGAGTGGCAATAGGCTTACAATCTTCAAGGCCAAAATGCTGCAATAATGTGTCAATATATTTCGTTTGACACTAAGCTCTTCCACCATCAACTTGCATAAAGTGAATGCCCAAATAGTGATGCAAATACCCCAAATCAGACATCTCAAATGAGGCATGCAAATCAGCCTTAAAATCAGCAATATGCGTGTCATGAGGACCAGTGAACAACATGTCATCAACATACACCACAATGATCAAAAGCATATCATTAGCACGCTTAACATATAAGGTGCTTTCAATTGGATTGTTCTGAAAACCATGTGCAATGAGATAAGCATGTATCTTTTCATACCAAGCACGTGGTACTTGCTTTAAACCATATACTGCCTTTTTTAATTTGCACAGCTGGTTTTCATGCCCTTTCTGCACAAAGCCACAGGGCTGAAAAACATACACTTCTTCATGCAAGTCACCATTGAGAAATGTTGTTTTGATGTCAAAATGATGTACATTCCAACCATGATGAGTTGCAAGTGCACAGATGCTACGAACAGTAGTCATTCGACAAGTAGGAGCAAAGGTTTCATCAAAATCAATGCCTCTTTCCTACACATAACCCTTTGCAACAAGCCTAGCTTTATACTTGTCAATTTTTTCATCAGGCTTACACTTCAGCTGGTATACCCACTTAGTGCTAATGGCCTTCTTGCTAGGAGGCAAGTCACATAAAGACCAGGTACCATTTTTCATGATAGCATCATATTCAGATTGCATTGCAACCATCCAATGTTCAAAATTTTGTGCTTCTTTAAACGAAACAGGTTCAGTCTCATCACAGAGACTAGAGGCAGCCATAGCATAGCAATCTGATGCAAAAGAGGCACTATGAGAGCCTGATCGAGTACAATATGACAAAGCTGCATCTAATTTACTATCACGCAAGGTCTGCATGAGCCATTTTGTGATAGTTTTTGCCTCCTCAATATCAGCTCTCTCATCAACAAGTGCATCATGTAAATCTGCACTAGAAATGGAATGATCTACATCATCACATGAAACCTGCAAAGGCTGAGAAGTTGCCTCATTAGGACCAGCACTAGATTCTCCACCTGTAAAAAGAGGCAGCAAAGTATCATACATGTCTTTGGAGCTAACAGATGTCTTCTTAGTACATGAAAGCAATGGTTGAATAGCATCTTCCACGAAAACAACATCACGGCTAACCAGAATGCGTTTAGTCTGTGGATGATACAGACGATAGCCTTTACTTTCAAAACTATACCCAACAAAAATACATTTTACTGCTTTATCATCCAATTTTCTACGATGTTGTTCAAGCACTAATGCATATGCCAGACAACCATAAACACTCAGATGAGCAACATATGGCTTGCGACCATGCCAAGCCTCATATGGAGTGATAGAATGCAGCGCTTGAATGGGACACATGTTCAGTACATATGCTGCATACATAATAGCCTCAAGCCAGAAACTATGTGGCAAAGCTTGACTCTTGACCATACACCTCGTCATCTCCATGAGTGACCTGTTCTTTCGTTCAGCAACTCCATTCTGTTGAGGTGTATACGGCACTGTACACTGATGTTTTATCCCACGTTCAGCGAGAAATGCATTAAAGTTAGAAGACATATATCCCCCCCTCGATTAGAACAGAGGGTGCCCATTTTACATGCTGACAACTTTTCAGCCAAAACTAGAAACTATTTGAAGCACATGAACACTTCGGACTTTGCCTTCAATAGATATGCCTGGAAAATCATCGATGAAAGTCACAAAGTAAAGATAGTTCCCAAAAGAAGGTATCTGCATAGGACCATAAACATCACTATGTACAAGCTACAATTTCTGAGTAGCCCGAACTAAACCATCTTTTGGAAAGGAAGAATGCTGCATTTTTCCCAAAATACATCCTTCACATACATGTTTACTGGGTGCCTTAAGTTTGGGCAAAGAGGACACCATTTCAGATTTCTGCGCGCATAGCAAACTAGCAAAATTCAGATGAGCAAAGCATGCATGCCAAAGCTTTGCATCTGACATAGCCTAAGAATCATATATTGCACATGCCAAATCATTTACAAATCTTTCATAGTCTATGAGCTTATAGAATCCATGACATAAAAAGACAGAAGCAATAATGATGTTGCCATTTGACAGATCATGAACTGTACATCTGCCATCAACAAATTTCACAACCAAGCCAATCTTGGCTAATGCAAAAACTGATAACTGATTTTTCTTGATCCCTGGCATAGACAAAGCATCTCACTAAGTGAAAGAACTACCATCAATAGTAGTCAAAATGATCTTACCGACTCCCATAATAGGATAGGAGGAGTTGTTGGTGCATGTAACAATATTCTCTATAGGGGCAGACTCAAGTGAAGAGAAGAAACTGTGTTGCGAGGTAATATGTTTGGTCGCCCCACTATCAAAGTACCAAACATCTGAGTCTACTGCAGACATGCAGTGCTCATGAGAAGATGGGTCAAACCTGCAAACAATAGTAAACGCCCATTCTTCTTCCTATACAAGATTAGGAGACTCTGTTTTCGGTGTAGAGGCCTCTGCAACAACCATTCCGGACTCTTTCTTCTTTTCCTCTTTAGAAACCAATTTTGGGCAACCCTTGATGACATGATCATTTGCTTTACAGTATTTGCAAAACAAGTTTTGCTTTTCTGATTTCTTCTCATCTTTGTCTTCCTCTTCGAATGTGCAACATTTGCAAATTTTTGTTGACTACTAGAAGAGCTCCATTTACCTTTGCCTTTTTGACTAGCCAGGAAAGCTTCATCTTCAACATGCATAATAGATCTGTTCTACCTAGAGTGGTCTTCTTGCAACATAAGAGAGACTAAATCCTCAAATGACAAGGCATTTGGATTGCCTTTCATCATCAAATACAGAGTAGAAGCAAAAATCTGATATGAATCAGAAAGACCATTCAGAACAGTCTCCATAAGTGAGCTATCTGGTATAACTTCATGAGCAGAAATCAATTTTTCTTTCAAATCCTTGATCTTTGTGAGAAAGCTATCCATAGAATCACCTTCATTCATGTGCTCACGCTCTAATTGTTTTAGGAGGTAAGCAACACGAGCCTCGTTCCTAGCGTGCTACAATGTGGTAAATGTATCCCAAGCATCCTTAGCTGTTCTGCAATAGTGAATGTGAGGAGTTATGGCACGTTTGATAGAAAAAGCTATCAATGCATGTGCCTGAGTATCTCTGCCATCGCAACAAATTTTCTCTATAGTAGGTGCAACAAAAATAGCAGCACGAATAGGAATCTATAGAATATCATCATCTTTGACACCATCTCCATTAGTTCCAACATCTATATTTAACGCAATGAAATGTATTTTAGTTGGGTAAAGTTTTGAAAGCAAAGGCTATCGTCTGTATAATCCACATACTAAACACATTTTGGTTACGTGTGATGTTATTTTTATGGAAGATGCTATTCAACGACTACTTTGATGTGTTAGTGCGATCAGATATTTTTGTAAATATTAAACACATGTATACCAAACAGTCTTGTGAAAAAGGTAGACAAGAATGTTGTAACCTTTCATTGTAATGTTAATGTCGATGCATGTAGCGGGGAGAATAAGCGCGATTGTGTTGTCGGCATAAGGCCATGAAGCCAGAGTCTGATGACTGCTTTCCTTTTCTCTAGTGCATAAAGGAGACATTGAATTTCAGTTCAACACTGTGTCGTTGATTTCTTATCTTTTTTTCTATTGCTATATTAAGATTAAATCTGTGTTGAGCAGTCTACGTACATTGATCTATTTTTGTTGAAGTTGATAGTGTGCATACTGAAAGTATTCTAGAAAGCACTGTGTGGATAATACCAAACTTCATTTGGTAATCAGGGTAAAAAATAAGACCACCCCCCTGACTTGAAAGTATATAAATGTGGGCGAATTTCTTGAAGTATATCTTATTATAATTTTAAATATTTTGGCAAATTTTGATGAAAAATTTCATTTGAAATATAAAAAAATTGGTGAATTTTTGAACGATAATTTCCATTTTTAATATAAAAATTTAGACAAATTTTTGTGATGACCTCCCTTAAAACGATATATTTTTGTGATCGTTTTTTCTATGTATATGAAAATTGTAAGATATGACATGCATATAAACCATTATATACTAGTATAGTATGCTATAGATTTACGTGCTATAAATTCACCATGAAAAAGCATAGTTGATAGGGTGTACACACCTATCAAGCGATTGCAACTAAAAAAAAGAGTCCACAAGTGAAAAGTGCATGTCCGCGAATACAACAATCATGTATATGATGATTAATTCAAGCAAACCCCAAATTCACCATCGAAAAAAATCTCCATTGTGAGCTCATGGCGATCAACCACAAGACTATTTAGCCATCCACAAACTGGAAATGGAAGACCAAAAAAATTCCAAATTGCAGCTCGAACAAAAAATCCACAAGTGATGTCGATTAATACAAAACTCATATGTCTGAGGATGAATTCAAGCAAACCAAGATGTATATAGTATTGTTGTGGGTGTGTGTGTGTATATATGTGTGTGTGTGTGTATTGTTGTGTATATACACACTGTTGTGTAAATATTGTGTATGTACTAGTGTATGTATATACTATTGTGTATGTACTAGTGTATATACTGAATACAGGTATATATACATTGTTGTGTATAGATAACAATATGTACTTTTGTATGTATATATAAAAACACAACAGTATATACTATTGTGGAAGTATAGACTATTGTGTATATGATGTTATGGAAGTATAGACTATTGTGTGTGTATATTGTTATGTATTTACTATTGTATCTTGATCATTCCTATAGCCCAATGCAAAATGTATGCTTGGGATATACTTTTTCAGCAAAAAAAAATACAAAGAACAACAAGACACCTTTGTTGAATCAAATGAGGGTGTATAGATGCATTTTCGAGAGTAGATTCTAATTTCAAGCCCGCACAAAATAGCTGATCGATCATTCAATTTGATTGGAGATATGATATTGGAAACTAGCTTGGCCATGACTATGTTTTCAGCTCCTAATATAAGAACTACCTGGCCAATGTTTAACAAACAATCTTTTGCTCATAAATTACAGAAACTCTTGCTAATATGCTATTCGGTCACATTTGAAACAATCTTTAAACCATGGAGTTTGGAGCCTTCTTCACTTGCCTGCGCATGAGACCCTCCCAGAAATTTGTCTCTTCACATCATAAATACATTTTACTGAAAGAGTAAATGATTCCAACATGGGTTATTCAAATGAGTTGCTTTGGGGAACTAGTTTCTTCACAATACCATGGAACACTTCCTACAACTAACATGAGGAATCAAAACAGCTTGGCACATCAACATCATCATATGAACTTCTCGAGGCCTCATCTACCAGTAGTTCCACAGATCAATCATATGTAAGGGTTGGTCTAGTATACCTCATACACAGCTTGTCTTGAATAATCAAATGCAGCTAATGAAATGAATCACTTCAGCACAGATTGTTTAAACTCTATCACCTGTATATGAAAGCCATTTAGATATTGAATGGCCTTCGCTCTCAACATTCTGTTGGATTCATAATTAGCATTGATCAAAATAGCCTTAAGAAAAGGCATGAAAATATCATAATAGACTTGAAAGTCCTCCTTTGATGCATCACCCATAGATGCTAGAGCAATCAAGGCTCCTTGCATCGATCATTTGCCACTTTGCAAAAGTTTGAGCAATTTGACTACATCCCATCAAGATATGGATTGAGCAACCTGTTGGAAGTGAGGTAGGCCCTTAGGCTCATGTCACAGGTCCATGGTTCCATAGTTCCAGTCATGTACAACATTAATTCCAGCAATCTTCCATATTGACAAAACATGAACATACCACAACTTAATCATACAGATGATGAGACAAAGATAGAGAAAGAATAGACGTCATGTGTAAGGTGTTATGTAAGCCATCGCTTACTCATAGTATCATATATACCAATGTTCAATGTACAATGTGGGAGAAAAACTCTCAACCACTCTATGTGATGAGAAATAGATGCATGAGTGAATGTACAATGTAACAAACATATTCAGATGTGTGGGCAGTAATCTGAATATACATGAGATGTGTGACCTTATAGGTTATAGAAGAGTGAATATGAGTGAGTGAATGAGGAAGGATCAGTGTGAACGGAAATCCTCAAACTCATGTGAACACACCTTCTCAAACACCTCATAAAATATGCATAAAGCATATACGTACTGTTTCTCTTGTACCTATGCCGAATAGGACTCCTCCTGATATGAACGCCACAGCCTCCATAAACTTCAAGTAGTACCTGTGTGCATAAAGAGAATATGTACCTGAATACTTAACATAAGATGTGAATCTTATGTTAATCTCCATCTAATGTATTTGAAGTAGCCCGATATCTTCTTTGTAGAAGACAATCTTCAACCTAATATCTTCCTGTAGAAGATAATCTTCAAAATCATGTAGATGGTCCCATCCAATGTCTTTGAAGTAGCTAGACATCTTCTTGTAGAAGATAATCTTCAACCTAACATCTTCTTGTAGAAGATGATCTTCAAATACATCATGTAGATGGGCAATCCTCACCATCAAGCTGCTAATAATCAAGTCTTCTTGCCATGAACAAGAGATGACCTCCTCTCCATGAGCTAGAGTGTGAGCACACCCTTCATCTTCTCCAAGAAGAATCACCAAGAAGAACTCCATAGCTGCTCCTCAACATGCTTCAAGTTAGCACCATGGTTGTCCCATGTGCTAGAAGAAACACCACCTCTACTGAGGTCCAAGCTCCAAGCTTGTGTTGATCCTAGGTGAAGGATGCATACAAGTGAGCCCAAGCACTTGTTATGTAGTATTTGGTTGTCCTTGAAAAGCACCACTAAAAGCTTACGTTCGCATAAAGCAAGCGATCAAATCGTAGTGATTAGAACAAGAAAACGCCGTTCGCGAATCCGTTTTTGTCCGCCATAATTTTATGGGAAAAGTTAAAGATAATCTAAAACTCTTTTAGCGTTTTGCGCTGCCGTTCATGAGTATTGAACCCTGGTGGGTTGCATGGGAGGATGTTTGCTTATCCACGGCGCCCGTCGTCCTTTCTTGTACAAGGGAGTGAACAGATTCTGTACACATGCTTTAAAGAATGGACAAAATTGACCAATCCTTGACCAATGGGACATTGTTTTCCAACAACCCCCCCTGCAATGTCATATTGGTACAACCTGGACTGAATCTGCAAACTTCATAAGCTGCAAACTATTACAAGCTTCAAATAGCTTGTCACAAGCTTCAAGCTTGTACTCCCGAACTTCAGAACTTTTCTTCAAAAAGTCTTCTTCAAAACTGAATTTGACTTTCCTTCAAAAGAACCTGAACTTGCTGAATATGAACCATAATACTTGAGAAAATATGCAAACTAGATATCCAATAGTGTACACATCAAGCAATCACTGCTTGACAACAAATGTAGCATGTACTAACTCTGAACCTGCTATCTCTTGTCTTCAAAAACCTGAAAACATACACTAGGATCCATATATTTGCATTTACCTTCCAAAAAAGGTTTCTCAACGTACTTCTGCTGCGTCATGTAAATACACTAAACAAATCAAGAACTGAATCCTGGAACTTGTGACTGTCAACTCACAACTTAGTGTATTATGAACACTGCTGGTTCATCTTTGACTGTACTCAAGTTAAATCAGCTCAACTCAATTGAAATATGAGTCAAAAAATCTATGATGTCATAATGTCTTCATCCTTTAAATCCTTCATACCTCTTTCCTTCAAAACTTGGTATAAACATATATGTGCGCACTTCTGAAATATACCTTTCTGAAATATCAAGCTTCTCTTTAAATAGAACTCTGGAACCTTCTCCTGAACAGGAACATCCTAACAGGAACTTTCTCCAAATATTCTTCTTCTTCCTTCTTCTTTCAAATCTAGAACATAAAGGGAACCTGACAAAGGAAATATAGGAATACCTGAAATAGGAATACCTGTAGGTATGACTCTGCATTCTTTTACATATGGCTTGAAAATAAGTCTTCATGTTTCATCACCCCCTGGATGACTTAACACTAGTATCCAGTATTCTTCAAATATATCAGACTTTATGAAATGTGGAACGTCTTCCTTCTTTCAATAAATCTGATCTTTAGTAATCCATACTTGTATCTGAAACAAAAGTTTAGGATCCATATTTTTCTGTAACATAACAAGTATCTTCTTTTTCTCTGCAACACAAATCTGATAGAATCTGAATCTTTGACTTACTTCTTCGAATGCTAAGAACCTTACCAAACAAAGGATAGACAACTGTAGAGAGACAATCAAGCAAGAAGAAAAGAAGAAGAAAATCGAAGTCCAAAACAATTCATTAAGAAGAGAAAAAGAATATATCTCTGCAGGAAGCCCCGTAGGGGCGCAACACCCATCTCTGCACAGAGCCCCGCAGGGGCACGCACCAGGCTACAAAGCTAAACCCCGGCGTCCCGAGTAGTGGACTTTTCAAACATCAGAGTAGGATCAAAAGTTAGAAAGGGGTAGAGGCTGAAAAGTTGAAGAGGGTGACTAAGAACAGCACATTCCTAGTCACTGGTGGCGTGCGTGGCAACCCGTTTCAACAGGCAAGACAACTACATCAGGCTCTCGAGTTGTAGAGCTTGAATCAAGAAGGCCATCGAATCTGCATGTCTGTTTAACTGCAGACAATACTGACCAAGGGAAGCGTGCGGAGAAAAGCTGAAGCGCCTCTAAAACGTAATGCAAGATCAAGAATCTGGCAACACTACCCACGGGACGCGTTCGCGAAGCAAAGTCTGTCAAGGGACGACAGAGACGAAGAGGGGGAGAGTGTTGCAGAGCTAAAGAGCGCAGAAAGCAGAGAAAAAAGACGGGCCCCAAAATTTTTCCGATTTGGACACACAACTTTTGTATCATAACCGCTCTTGTATATATTTTCCGTTGTAAATGCACTAGAGGAGTCCTCTAGATGCATCCCCACAGAAGATTAGTGATTTACCCATGTACAATAGTAGGAAGTTAGCCTTTTAGTGAATAAAGTGCCGGTCTCTTGTGTGAAAGGACCAAACTTAGGGCACTAGTATATAAGTCAAAAGTGACTCATTGTAAAGGACTTCTTGTCATTGTGAAGAGGGAGCACTTCTGAATTTTCGAGTTTGCCTCTTTCTTGCTGATTTTGATCTTCATTTTGCTCTTGTATGTGTGTGTGATGCTTGAAATGCAAGTGTAGGACTGTTGTCTACCCCTTTCCCCTTGTTTTGAGCTGCTGTAGTGCGTGCGTAAGCTAGGAGAAGCAAAAGCGCGGGTGTTTGTGACTCCCGTAATTCACTGTTTCTGCCATAACTTGAAGTAGAGTGGTCAGATTTGAGTGAAACCACCACCGTTGGATTCGTCTCGTCGAGAGCTTCGAAATGAGTACCCTATTGCCTATGTTCGGAGTTCTGGGCTGGGAGAAAACCTCAAAATACCAAAACTGCTGAAAAGAGGCTTGCGGCAACACTTTCAGTATTTCAGTAGGTGTGGGTAGTAGTAGTCTTTTCTCATGTGTGGATAGCTAAACCACTTCATTTTCTATCACGTGTGCGCATGTCTTCATACACTTGGTAAGTCCCTCCTTAGGATTGACATTTAAATGTGTGAAAAGAACTCCACTATATGCACTTGTATGGCAATTGAGATATAGTCTCATTGGTACAAGTCCTTGAGTCATCTTGGCTCGAGTACACACGTTTTTGGCGCCGTTGCCGGGGCCCGTCTTTTTTCTCTGCTTTCTGCGCTCTTTAGCTCTGCAACACTCTCCCCCTCTTCGTCTCTGTCGTCCCTTGACAGACTTTGCTTCGCGAACGCGTCCCGTGGGTAGTGTTGCCAGATTCTTGATCTTGCATTACATTTTAGAGGCGCTTCAGCTTTTCTTCGCACGCTTCCCTTGGTCAGTATTGTCTGCAGTTAAACAGACATGCAGATTCGATGGCCTTCTTGATTCAAGCTCTACAACTCGAGAGCCTGATGTAGTTGTCTTGCTTGTTGAAACGGGTTGCCACGCACGCCACCAGTGACTAGGAATGTGCTGTTCTTAGTCACCCTCTTCAACTTTTCAGCCTCTACCCCTTTCTAACTTTTGATCCTACTCTGATGTTTGAAAAGTCCACTACTCGGGACCCCGGGGTTTAGCTTTGTAGCCTGGTGCGTGCCCCTGCGGGGCTCTGTGCAGAGATGGGTGTTGCGCCCCTGGGCAAAAACGTGTGTACTCGAGCCAAGATGACTCAAGGACTTGTACCAATGAGACTATACCTCAATTGCCATACAAGTGCATATAGTGGAGTTCTTTTCACACATTTAAATGTCAATCCTAAGGAGGGACTTACCAAGTGTATGAAGACATGCGCACACGTGATAGAAAATGAAGTGGTTTAGCTATCCACACATCAGCAAGAAAGAGGCAAACTCGAAAATTCAGAAGTGCTCCCTCTTCACAATGACAAGAAGTCCTTTACAATGAGTCACTTTTGACTTATATACTAGTGCCCTAAGTTTGGTCCTTTCACACAAGAGACCGGCACTTTATTCACTAAAAGGCTAACTTCCTACTATTGTACATGGGTAAATCACTAATCTTCTGTGGGGATGCATCTAGAGGACTCCTCTAGTGCATTTACAACGGAAAATATATACAAGAGTGGTTATGATACAAAAGTTGTGTGTCCAAATCGGAAAAATTTTGGGGCCCGTCTTTTTTCTCTGCTTTCTGCGCTCTTTAGCTCTGCAATACTCTCCCCCTCTTCGTCTCTGTCGTCCCTTGACAGACTTTGCTTCGCGAACGCGTCCCGTGGGTAGTGTTGCCAGATTCTTGATCTTGCATTATGTTTTAGAGGCGCTTCAGCTTTTCTCCGCACGCTTCCCTTGGTCAGTATTGTCTGCAGTTAAACAGACATGCAGATTCGATGGCCTTCTTGATTCAAGCTCTACAACTCGAGAGCCGGATGTAGTTGTCTTGCCTGTTGAAACGGGTTGCCACGCACGCCACCAGTGACTAGGAATGTGCTGTTCTTAGTCACCCTCTTCAACTTTTCAGCCTCTACCCCTTTCTAACTTTTGATCCTACTCTGATGTTTGAAAAGTCCACTACTCGGGACCCCGGGGTTCAGCTTTGTAGCCTGGTGCGTGCCCCTGCGGGGCTCTGTGCAGAGATGGGTGTTGCGCCCCTGCGGGGCTTCCTGCAGAGATATATTCTTTTTCTCTTCTTAATGAATTGTTTTGGACTTCGATTTTCTTCTTCTTTTCTTCTTGCTTGATTGTCCCTCTACACGTCCCTCCTCCTGAACTCTGTCGTCCTCGACAGGCTTTCTGAGGCGACGCGTGTATGTTTGAATTGCGGTTTGCTCTCGTTGGTTCAGCAGATTGGCATGACATAGCATGAATTCCTTCCATTGTTGTGACTTCACTCCGTCCTCTGGCGCCTGTCTGTGATCCGCAAAGAAGCTTGTTTCATAGGCCACCATCCTTGCATTTAAATTGGAAGTCATTTTCACAAAAATTTCTGAATCCATTTCAAAGAAGCCGGTAAAGAATGTTTCTTCGAAGGTCTGCATATAAGTCGATGGCAAAAACATAAGGCGGGAATAGTATGCCATAATGGTGAGTCGGCTCGGGATGGTCGATAAATAAAAAACAAGAGCTTCCGACCTTTGCGTAATGCCGATGAAATTCAAAAATGTATACTTCGCGTGCTGGAACACCTTCAACACTGTAATGAGCATGCTAAATATTTTATTTGTCATTTTGACTGCCAAGTCCGGCACTGTAGCATATTTTGCAATCCAGAATTCCATTGTCTTTACCATATATTCTTCGGTAGGTAGGTAATTATGTGGCGGACTAGGTAGTAACGGATAATTTAGCCACTGATTATTGATGGAGCCTTGACGCTGTGCTTCCCAAAATTGCGTCCAAGAGCGTCTGCGGGGTACAGGACAAAATGATGGATTTACCTGAAGCGCGTAGGGTGATGCTTCCCACTGTACCCGCAATGTCGGATTCTTCTCCAAAATTTTCCTTCGCCATACCGGATCCGCCTTCTCAAATTCCTCTTGAGTATACTTGAAAGTGTCATGCTGGAATTGAAGGTTGTGGTCCGGATCTTTATTCGTCGTAGTCTTTATATACATCCGCGTCTGTTCTTTAAGTAGACCATATGGTACATTGAATGGCTTCAAAATATTATCTAGCTGTTTGTTGTCTATGCGAGCTTCTTTCATTATTTGGATTATTTGATCTTCAAAATCAGCAGTGAGCTGGGACACCAGTAGTGCCCTTTCCGGTCTTGTCAGTTCTGCAATGTCTCGTGTGTTAGGTTTTAATGGAACCTCCTTTTCCGCCCTTATTGGTGAATGATACAAGGGGGGAGAGAGAGGACGTACCTCTTCCTCCACAGTAGCCATTGTTTCCGGAGGAACTACTGGTGTCCCCTGTTTTTCTGTTAGCTCAATCTGCTCCTGCAGTTGTTTGATGATATCATCTTTATTCTTAAGCTCTTCTTCAGCCTTTGTAAGTTTTTCTTGATGTTTGATTAATTCCTGTGCCACTATATGCATGTGATCTGTGTCTTCTTTGCACTGTCGGAAATAATCTTTCTCTGCTTTCTTCCATTTTTTGCGTAGAGCTGCAGTGTCATTCATATATTTTTGTTCGCATTCTGCAATTGTCTCTTGCTCCTGTTTGAGCTGATCTGCCATCTTTGTCAACTTGTCTTCCATGTCTTTTATATCCTCATTTGATTTGTCAGTATCTTGCGGTGGTTGATCACTGAGGAGAGCTGTCATGAGCTCCTTGTTCCTGTCCCGTAAGTGGTCTGCTTCTTCCATGCTCACCTTGAGCTGTGATTCGAGTACCTTGCTACGAGTCTGGATTCTTGTTTTCTCTTTTTCAGTCACCCCTAGTTTCTTCGTGAGCTCCAAAACTTGCTCTTTTAGTTGGGCATTCTCCTTTTCTAATATTTTACATTGTGTCTTGATTGTTTTTATTTCTTCTTGTTTCTTCAACACTTGAGCTTCTGCTTTAGATAATTTCTTAGCCAGATTCATACCTTCCTTCTGAAGCTCCTGTTTGTCGAGCATGGCCTGGTCGTAATCTTCATCAGCATCAAGCATCAGCTGTTGAGTGTCTAGTGCCGTGCGAATCATATCCTGCACCACAGGCTTGAGCTGAGCTATATCCACGTTGAGCCATGTCTTTGGTATGTCTGGTGTTTCTCCTGTATGTACATCTTGTCCCTTAGTTACGTGGATCAGTTCTTTATGTGGTTGTCGGACTTGTAAGTGTACTTGCAATTCCGCTTCATCTTCGACCACTTTACGAACTTTCGTGGCACTCCCTTGAAATGTTACATCCAGCGGGGACGGTTCTGCCACAACCCTTAGTGGGGTGAAGGGTTCTTCGTCTTCTTTTTCTTCTTCCTGAGGCTTATCCTCTGAGATCATTGCATGCACCTCAGCCTCAGATTTGTCCTCCTTTGTGTGGGTGATGGAGGCATCTTTTTGTTGAATGGGTTGTTGCCCTTCTTCTTCTGCCTTCTCTGTGGTTGTATTCTGGTCTGCCAGCGGTGATTGACCTCTTTCTTTGTTGTCGGCTTGGGCTTCGCCATAGTTTACTTCATTTAATTCGGCCCACTGGCCATCATCCTTCGATTCGCTTGGAATATCTACATCCAATAATGATGTAGTTTGCTTCTCTTGGTCGTCGGATCCTGAACTTGAATTGTCTAGCCCAATTTCCCGATATCGATGTACCTTAGTGAGTTTGCCTTTTGGTTTTTGAGCTTTTGCTGACTGTTGATAGTGATGACCCTGCACTGGTAGATTGATTTGTCCTTCCGTATATTTATGAGTCTCCTCCAGTGCTTGGGTTAATTCTTCTTCCGTAATCTTTCTGGGTCCTTGAGTGGTGGTTGTAGGCAGTACATGTGCTCTCTTTGTTTGTGGTGCTTCTTCATCTTTTTGTAGGACTTCTCTAGGCCGTTTTGTACCTCGCCTCGTGCCTCTCATCCGAGGTTGCGAACTTGTTTCTGTTTCTTCTATTTGTTTGCTCCCTTTCTTTTGTTTCGGTACAGTAGCATTCTTGAAAAATTGAGCCAACTCCATTGATGATGGCATCTCCTTCAAGTACTCGCGCATGCCCAATGCGTGGTAAATCATAATTGTAAGGGCAGTGGTCCCATTAAGGAATTTTTTATGTTCCCATTTCTTCTTTGCCTCGAACAATCTTTCTTGCACATATGGGGTAAGATTTACCTGATTGCCGATCTGTTTTATGGCATGAGACAATAATTGCACAATAATCTTTTGAGGAGACGTGTATCTATTCATACTCGGGAAGCAGAAATGTTGATGAATCAACCTGACTTCTTCTTCAATATCCACCCTATTAATGTCGACAAAAGTTCTAGTTTTTGCTCCACGACTTTCTTCTTTGACCGTGCTGACACCATCTTTTTCCCATTCAAATGCTTCTTTGATTAAGTCGTGGGAGAACTGAATGACTACCCATTCTCCATTCTTATCCATCACATTGGCTTCTGGCACCAATGGGTCATGTAGTGCTGGTCTCAGAGTGTTCATGACTTGGGTACAGCGTTGGAAGTCCGACTTGTAAATAGGTAGCTCAAAATACTTGTGAATTCCTGCTTTCTTCATGATATCGATGGTAGATGGCATTCCATGTAAAACCTTGAAATCCTGGGACATGATCGGAAAGTGGTGATCCGTGTCCATGATCTTTATGTTGGCCAAGAAAAGATACTCTTCCACTGGCTGTTCATCTCTGAACCAATGGCCTTTTGCTTTCGTAAGACATTGGGGAGGAAATTCTTGGACCTCCTCTTGGATTGTAGCTTCAGAGTCTTCAGAAGCCATCTGCACTTACAAGGAAAAGTGCATTAGCTTGGAAAGCTTTCATGAGACCATACATTGTGATGTTTTGCTTATGGTAGCGCGTCACTCCGTTCCCCATTATTGCAAAAGTGGGATTTCTTACCGCCTCTTTTTATATATTTTTTCTGAAATAAGACAATCGTTAGTATAGCCGAAGCGTAGTTTATGTACATAGTATGTCCATTCCTATCAGTTTAAAGCTAAGATCTAATCTCACTTGGAGATCGTGCACCACTATTTTGATAATGTACATCCTGTGCCGAATGCGTGGCCTTGTATTGCGGCCCTATCATGCTTACTTGAGGTGCATCAGACACAACATGAGTGCAATCGGGTGCTTTATTTCCTCGATCATCTGCTCCTCGTGGTAGCTTTGGTTTCCAGACCCATTTTGAGAACACTGAGAGAGGTCGCTGGGTTTTCTCGATTCGTGCAGCTGCTCGTGTTCCATTTGCCTTATCCATTGTCCGATTGAATTTGGCATTTCTTTGCGATCTTCTCTGATGATTCATAAGTGTTGTTGACTTTTGCCTTGTCTGCTGTGGTGTTTCCTCTTTGGTCCTCACATTCTGTTTAGCTGCTTGTATGACCTTTTTGGGAATCCATATCTGATGTCGAGATCTTTGAGCTTCAAACAAGGGCTTGGCAATCCATACTTTTACTGGTTCTTTTTGTTTGTAGTTCTTCGTAGCGGGTTTGGTGATGCCTGTTTCCTTCTTTAAAGCGCTTGTGGACATTTCATGACTCTGTATTTGATCCTTGCGTACCCACATATATTTGGGTGGTTGTCGGTTCGAGTATCTGCTTGTTAGTTTCCAATAGTGCGATCTTTGGATGCTTTGAGCCTGATTAGGAGAGGGCGTCTCCTCGTTGGTTGGCTGATCCGCAATTACATTGGATAACTTCGACGCTATAGGGGATGTCGCAAAGATTAAAGTTTCAGTTTTTATGCATTTGCTTTCTGAGTGTTGAGCACAGTCGCTACTATCTTTCGTCGCTTCTTGAACTTCCTCTGATCTTGGTATTGACATGGCTTGGTTACATGGTTTCTCTTCAAGCAAGCTGAAAACCTCCTTATGCCCTATCGTGGCTGAAATATATCCTTGAGCCAGATGGATACATGCTTCTGTTTCAATGATCCAGTCTTGTCCTAGAATGAAGTCTTCTATTAAATCGTTATCCTCACATACTAGGACTCTTTGTCCCATGGAGGAATTTCCTAGGTGGAGGGATACATTCGTGGTTCCAATGCAGTCTAAGGTGTGACCTCCAATTCCTATTAGTTTGGCTTTTGTGGGATTCAATTCCAATTGCAATTCGTTCGCTATCCTCCTTCGCATGCAACTAAGGCCTGCTCCTGAGTCTATCAATGCATCTATCAATTTATATTCTGTCTTGCCAATCCCTAGGTTTAGGTAAGGTTGTGTTTTACACATACCCGTTGTATCACCATTTTTGACCTGATAGTTTGCCATAGGGATGGGCTCTTCTCCTTGGAGATAGCGTTCATCTCTTTGCCTGATCCACTCCTTGCGTTTTCTAATGCGTTCTAGTGCTTCTTGTCGGGCTTCTTCTCGAATTCGTTCTTCTTCCTTTTTCCTATTTTGAGCTCCTAACAGTCGCGCTAGCATTTGATCAGTCAAAGGCTCCATGAATCGTCTTACTCGGCATCCACTGATGTAATTGGGAAGAATGTCTCCGTCTAGTGTGGCGAGATTGACTGCACCACTAGTGGAGATTCGATTTATAATCAGGGGTCCATATCCGCGTTTCTGTAGTTTCTTTGCATGTTGTTTTAGGGTGTATACTAGGACTAAGTCGCCTTCTTTTAGTCCCTTATCTTTAATATGTGAGTCATAATATGCCTTTTGTCTCCGTTTAGCGGCATAGATGCCTGCTACAGCTTGCAATCTAGTCTCGTGCAGCTTTTCAATTTGATCTAATTGCTGAGACAATTCATGACCATTCCACTCATTTTGCTGGGCCACTTTTAATGTAGGTACTAAGAAGTCAATTGGCAAAATTGCATTCTGCCCATACACTAGATTGAAAGGTGTGGTTCCAATGGCCGTTTTATATGCCACTCGGAAGGCCCAAATTGCGTGATGCAATTGTTTGTCCCAATCTGACCTTCCATTATTGACAATCTTTGTCAATACAGTGCATAGTACCTTGTTGGAACTTTCAGCTTGTCCGTTAGCTTGAGGATGGTATGGGGCTGATTTTTTATGAATCACTAAAAAGTCATTCATTAGCGATTCAATGACTTCGTTTAGGAAATGAGTTCCTCGATCACTCACTATCTCGATCGGTAGTCCAAAGCGTGTGAAAATGTGCTCAAAGAGAAATTTTGCTGTGGTTTGAGCATCATTTTTTCGAGTGGCTTTTGCTTCTACCCACTTTGTTAAGTAGTCGGTGGCTACTATGATGTATTCCGCATGTGATCCTTTCGCAGGTGGATTGATAGGTCCTATGAAATCAATACCCCACTTGGTAAATGCTCTCGCACAAATCATGGGTCTTAAAGGCATGTCGTCTCTTCGAATGGGATATTTCGTTCTCTGGCATGTTTCGCAGCTTCTCACATATGTCTCCGCATCCATATGTAGGGTTGGCCACCACAAGCCTGCAAAGAGAATCATCTTGACCGTTCTGTCTGCTGCAAAATGTCCTCCCGCAGCTCCTGCGTGTGCCATTTCTAATATGGGAAGATATTATCCTTCATGCACGCACAATCTGAGTTGATTGTCTTTTCCTCTTCTAAACAATTGTCTTCCCATTATCACATAATCCTTGCTCATTTCTTCTAGGGATCGCTTTCTTGCTAGACTAGCTCCTATTTCGTGCTCTTTCGTTTTGAGGAATTGTACTAATGTTTTACTCCAATTAGGCGCTATGGTAGAAAAAGGTAAGGACACGTGATCCTCTGGGCTAGTTTCTTTGCATTCCACACAATTACTTACATAATCGTGAACGTCTTTGGACATGTCGGGCCAATATACGCCTAATCTTTTTAATTCTCGAATTGTTCCGTGCATCCCTTGATGGGTTTTCCACTTGTTCACATGTGCTTGGTTGATCAGTTGTTTTTGTTCATCCTCCTCTACACATCTGAGTAACACTCCATTTGGTTCCTTGTAATACACACTTCCTGCGACGATGTGTAAGTTCCTTGATTGAAGAATTTCTTTTTTGCTATTTCTGTTGATTGAGTGTTGAGGGCCATGCGTAAGTATAGGGGTCAATTTTTCTGCCCACTTCGGACACACTTCTAGATTAAACAGATATGCATCTGGTAATTCATCAGGCACTCCACTTGGTGGCTCTCCGTGTGTTAGCCTGGAAAGGTGGTCTGCTCTCACATGTGTGTTTCCTTTTTTCACTATTACTTCAAAATCGAACTCCATGAGTAGTAAAAACCATCGTACCAACCTTCCTGTGTTACAAGGTTTATTGACTAAATACAACAAAGCTTGATGGTCTATGAAGAATTTGAACTTGTTGGCTAAGAGGTAATGTCTAAACTTCTTCACTGCATAGACCATTCCTAAGCCCTCTCTTTCAGTAGTCGTGTAATTTCTTTCTGCTTGGTTTAATTGTCTACTCGCATAAGCGATTGGATGGTCAAGCTTTCCTTCATCAGCCGGTTGAGCTAGGATACATCCAATGGCATAGTTCGAAGCATCAACATGAATATGAAAAGGCTTGCTCAAGTTGGGTGATTTTAGAATTGGGGCTGTACTCAGCCTCTTTTTAAGCTCGTTGAAAGCCTTCTCACACTCGTCTGTCCAAGTGAACTGAGTCAATAGACCGTATAAGGGCTTAGCTATTATGGCATACATGTGAATAAACCTACGGTAATATCCACAGTGTCCCATAAAGGCTTGTACTTCCTTTGCATTCTTGGGTCTTGGTAAGTCCAATATGACTTTAATCTTATCCTCATCCGTAGATATCCCATTTCTTGAGACTATGTGTCCTAGGATTTTCCCCTGTCTTACCATGAAGACACATTTTTCTGGGTTTAAGCAGACTCTATACTGCCTACATTTGTTGAATATCTTCCTTAATTCAGGTATGTGATCGGGTCTTTGATTGGAGTACGTGCAAAGGTCATCTACATACACTTCCATGCTTTTTTTCAAAAATTCCTTGAAAACGTGACACATTAATCGTTGGAAGGTAGCCGGTGCATTGGTGAGTCCAAAGGGCATCACTCTGAATGCATACACTCCCCATTCAGTGGCAAATGCTGTCTTGTGTTGATCCTCAGTCGCAATAGCCACCTGATTGTATCCGGAGAAACCATCTAGGAAGCTATAGACCTCCTTACCTGCTACCCTCTCCAATAGATGGTCCGTAATCGGTAATGGGTAGCTATCACGTATAGTGGCTGCATTCACCTTCTTCAGATTTATGCACACTCTCAATTTTCCATTTTTCTTAGGCACTACTACTAATGGCGATACCCATTCTATGTGTTCTATCTCATATATGAATCCTGCCGCTAGTAGTTTGTCTATTTCCTCCTTAATCTTCGCTGCATAGACTTCATTGTATGTATAAGGACGTTGTTTGGAGGGTTTTGCCTCTACTGTCATGGGTATCCGATGGGAACAAATAGAGGGTTCTACCCCTTTGAGATCGTTATAGGTCCATGCGAATACATCTCGGTACTCCCGGATAAGGTGTACGAGTTCCTCTTCTTCCTCTTCAGATACGTCTTTACCAATATATGTGCACCTTTCTTCTCCTTCCTCAACTGTCACAATGATTTTTTTTGTTTGTTCCTTGTTGTCATACGCCTCTCCGTCTCGTGCTTCTCGTTTAGGCATTTGAATAGCTACTTTTCTTTCCTCTACTTCATATTTTTTAAAGTGTTCAGGAACTTCAAAAAGATCTGGGTTCGGCTCTACCTGACTCATGTTTTCCTCCTGCCTGTGTATTGTCCTAGCAGTTTCAATTGCTAAGATCTTTGTTGGTTCCTGTTCTTTCTGATTCCGAACAGTATTTAAGTAGTCTTCTTCAGAGTCAAATTTCGGTTCCATCTCTATGCTTTCATATTCCTCTTTCCATTCTTTTTCCAGGATTTCCCCTTCCTCTACTTCTTGAAGGACAACCATATAAAGGTTTACATCATAACCTTCCTCATCTATGCATTCGTTCATTGTCAAAACTTCCTCGTTTATGCATACGTCTAGAGTAGCCAAGATCTCCATCCACCCATGTGGTTCAAAAATCTCATCAGGAAAAATTTGCGGCATATAAGTGGGATCCTCTACCGAGCGATAGTTATGATGTCCTATCGGCCAAGGTTGCCTTTTGCTCTCTTCTCTCTTGGCTTCCTTACACATCCATAACTGGGCATCCTCATGCGTCCAAGATTGATCACTCGATCCGGCACTATGAATGGATAGGTCATCTTCTTCTTTGTGGATTGGATTCCATTGTAATGGGGGGACATCTCGATACGCAAACGTGTGCAAGTTTATCTTGGTGGTGTTTCCTTGATGTTGTAGATATAACGAATCTCTGCCCCAATCCTGTACAACTCGCATTTGTCTCATAAAGGGTTGTCCTAATATCATTTCGTAGTTGTTTGCTTTCTCGAATTTACAGATGGCTAATGTGTGTTCGAATTCTACTCCACAAGTGGTTAGTTTGATCCTTTCCAATATTCCTAAGGGTTTTTCTACATGACCATCTGCTAATTGGAGTTTCATGCGTGTGGGTCGTAAGGCAGGTTTTCCCCACTTTTCCCATATTTCCTTGGTGGCAATCCCTACCCCCGCTCCCGTGTCTAGGATGGCCTTGGTCATGTACCCATTGTAGGTGACAGGTAAGCACGTATTACCTTCATCTCCTTCACTAAATTCCCCCATTTTATCAACTGGAACTTGTATTGTGGAGTGGTTTTCTTTTTCCTTTCCTTTCATTTCCCCTTTTTCTGCCGGTGGTTCTAATTGGTCTGCTAACTGTCTCCATAGATGTGGTTTAAGTTGAAGCAACTCTTCCACCGTCAATTTGCATTGCACCTTTGTTTTCTTAAGTTCTGTTAGATTGTGTGAACTCTCTTCTGAGTTTCCTTTTTCTTTCCCATGCACTGTGGGTGCTCGTATTATTATAGACTCTCTTTCATATTCTCCCATGTAGTTAGGCAATGTTGCAATGCTCATGGTTTCCTCTCTTCCTTTATCAAGTCTTGACACTTCCTCATATGCTTCCTCCAGGTTAAAATCAGGGTGACTATCTTCCCCATCTATTACATCAAAAGGAGGTGGACTGATTCCATTCTTTTTCCATTGCTCCTCTCTAATTCTATTCCACAAGTCTTTGGACCAATCTTCCTCTAGGTCGGGTATCATGGATACCTGTTCCCCTTGAAATTTTATTCGTTCCTTTCGATCATCTTCCCGTCTAGGTTCCTTATCCTTAGGTTGGATGCACTCTTCGTATAGTTCCTGTGCGATCCTTGTTTCAGGCAAAATTGGGATGGTCTTTTCTAGAGTCGCCTGTGCTACTTCGATGAGCTTTTGGCATATTGCCAATCTTTCTTTCTCTAATTCCCCTTGAGGATAGAGTTTTTCATGTTGCTCTAGGTTTGGGCCCATTTTGATCCTAGCTTGGTACGCTTTCAACCACATGTCCAAATCCTCTGGTTTTGGGTCAGCTAGAATTGATCCTGGCTTCTTTTTCTCTGAGCTAATTGGTGGTGTTTCAGGGATCTCCTTATGCGTTTTTTGTTCATTATACTTTCTAGAGCCCTTCGCTTGTTTTTTGCTGTCTTGGCTCTTATTTCTTGCCCATTTTTCTTTGAGCTTTTCTCGTCTTTCTTTCCATTTTTGTACTTTTGTGTTTTGGGAATTCTCACCTGGGTTCTCTGAATCCTCGACTACTTGAATGTTAGAGTCTACTGTTTTATTGTTCTCTGGTTTCTCTTCTGGTTGTTTTCCCTTTTGTTGTTTTGCTTGAGCTCTAGTAATAGCTTTCAGTGGTACAGTGTACTCCTTCTCACTCCCAGATCCTTCTAAGACCTCAATTACATTAATTGGTGCAGTGCCTTGAGTTTTTGTAGGGTTCTTAGGGCAATCTCTAAAAAGATGTTCTTTTCCACAATCACTGCAATATCCTTCCCAAATCCTGGGTGGTGGAGGGTTGTAAGGTCGAGGACACTCCCGAATGAATTGATCCCCTCCGCATCTATAACACGGTCCTCTCTGCACTGGTGGTCTAATGGGAGGTCTCAAGGATTGTTGTGCTTTGGGTGCTGTATACATTAAAGTTGCCGTTTCTGCTCCATAAGTCTGATCAAATCCTTCATATCCATAATAGGCTGCGTCATATGTTGGTTCATATTCCATCATGTTGGCTTCATATGGATAGTACTCTCCTGGTGGAGGTTCATACCCTTGGTTGGTTGATTCTACATTGGTCGCTATGGAAGCTGGTATTATGGCTCTTTCCAAGTTTTCTTCCGGTTGAGTATACTTCACAGGTACAACTTGTTGAGGTTGTGACAGTTGGGGTCCCAATACTGGTTGTGGTGGTGGATACGATGCTTGCTCATATTGTCTTGGTGCTCCTACCGGATAAGGGTTGTATCTAGGCATCTCCCTACCAAGCTCTCTAGGTGGATATCCATAAGGTCGGTATTGGGGTGGATGGACAGGTCGTGTTTGCCTATTAAAGGGACAGTTCTCAGTTGTGTGATTGGTATATTTTTGCTCGATGTGGCAGTATGAAGAAATCCCTTGTTGTTGTTGTCTGTTGTATGGATACGTAGGTTGTGCACCGGCTCCTCCTCTGGCACACAAGTGTGTGGGATGTTCTCCTCCACATAAGTTACACCTTCTTAACATAGGCACTCTTTGAGCTGGATGTTGGTAAGCTCTCTGCCCTTGGACTCCTAGTTTCTTTGCTAATAGTTCCGCTAGCTCTTCCACATTACTAGAATTGGACGTAACAGTGCTTCTTGAGTCTTCTGATTTAGTGAGGTCGGTAGTACCTTTGAGGTCCTCGGCAAGGTTATCTTCCAAGTCGATGCACTCTTGAAGACACTCACTCAATGTTTGTAGCCTTTTCACATACACTAGGGTTCTTAGGGTCCCGTTAGAGAGTCCATCTAAAAATAATGAAATCATCTTTTGTTGAGTCGGTCTCTCAGCCACTGGGCATCTATCCACATATTGATTGAATCTTCGGGCAGCAGTCTTCACAGTTTCACTAAGGTTTTGCTTAAAGCTATGGATTAAAGATGCAGAATTGTGTTTAATCCCTCTCTTTGTAAATTCTCCAATGAATTCTTGAAAGAATTGTTCCATGTTTCCAAATTGATTGGGATCTAAAGGTTGGAACCAAGTTAGAGCTGTTCCTGTGAGGGTGAGTCCAAAAGACTCATACTGCACAAAGAAGTCCTCTACTTGCTCCGCTCTTAGAACTTGTTTAAATTCGGCAATATGATCATATGGCTCCCCTAATCCATCATAATGGTTTCTCACGCACTTAGCTACTTGGATTGGTCTCAATCTTCTCATTGGTTCAGGCGGTCTGGGCATTACAGGTAAGACTGGGGCAGCTGGTCGTAATGGAGGCATTCCTGGCTGTCCTCCCACAGGTGGTCGTGGTCTGACCGGTGGGCGGAAATGGTTCCCCATCCCTGTGTGGGTCTGATTGTGTGTGTGCACTCCTGGAGTTGCAAACTGTACATGAGTACGATTGGGCACACTTCTTTGACTGGTCAGTCCTCATGTGGTATGTTCCGTCTCTTGTTGATTTCCAAAAGGATTTTGCGAGGTAGTTGCCTCCTCCCTCTGAGGAAATACAGGTGCACCCATATATCTCAGCCGAGCCCTGTCTAGGACACCTACAAGCCAATATCTTCTTTGATTCTTATCCAAGTAAGTGAGTCTAGTTTCGTCATCTGGGTCTTTCAACTCATAGAATGTCATGGGGCTCTCTCCTATTCCTGGAACAGGCACGTCAATTTGAAGCAATAAGTCTGCTCCGTGAATCATGTAGACTTCCAACAGGTAGTCTTCTTGAGGTATCAAATCTCCTCTCAAGACCCGTGATACTTGTGACCTGCCTCTCGGGGTGGTCACTAACTCTTCAGGGTGTGTTGCTTCAGAGTTGTCGGGATCCGTAAACTCTCCTCTTTCATTGATCCTCTCAGGAAATTCGGTTACTATGTAGATGTGACCAACTTTGTCAACATATGCACCTCCTTTGTATTTGACAGCTGGTCGGGGTATGATTGTGACATTTTGGGAAGTTACCATCCTGGCCACAGACCTATTTAAGCCATCCAGGTAGATTGGAATCTCCTGGGCATTGGTGGATACATACTGCAAGGAAGTACGGTAGTCCCCCTCCACAATAGTCATGAAGCTTCCTGTTGGTGCAGGTCCTTGCATGTCTTCTGAAGCCATAAGTAACTCCTCTTCCGAGTCACTGGAAGTTTCTAAGTAAACTGAGTGATGACTAGCCTGGGCTGTACTTCCTACTGAGGATATGACACTCCTTCTACTACCTAGAACTCTTCCTGACCTCAAGTTCATTCACTCTCTGAAACCTCTCTTTATGCTTCTTAGATTCCCTTTGGACAGCTCTACCAATGATTCAGTTTGTTTGCCAAAAGAAGGGTTTACTTCTGGGCGACACCACACTCGGCGATACTGCTCTCGGCGATACCGCACTGACCGCGATACGATACCAGAGCTCCAAACGATACGATACCAGACACCCAGACGATACGATATCAATCTGGTGTCGCGATACTGTCCTGATGAACAGACGATATGATACCAGATATAATATCGCGATACTTCACTAGGAAATCCGACGATACGACACTGACAAAGGTCAGACGATACGATACTAGAGATTCAAGGCGATACGATCTCAATGTGGTATCGCGATACGATCCTTGATAGGAGACGATACGATACCACCGCAGTAAGTGCGATCGCGATACCAATCTTGGCGACGCGATACCACTATGGTGTCGCGATACCAAGATAAGCAACCGACGATACGACACTTGGGAGGGCACGATCGCGATACTGAAGTAGTATCGCGATACCAAAGTAGTGTCGCGATACCACTGTATCAAACGATACGATACCACTCGGTAAAGTGAGGTCGCGATACTAGAAACTTAGGCGTTACGACAGCACAATGGTGTCGCGATACCAAGTATTAGTACCGGACGATACGATACCAGCGATCGAGCGCGATCGCAATACCGACTCAGTGTCGCGATACCGAAATGGTGTCGCGATACCAAGGTAGGTATCCAGCGATACGACACTTATGGCGAGTGTCGCGATACAAGGGAATTTTGGTATCGCGATACCAAAACTCAACCGATCGCGATACTCAAGCCAAAATGCACGATTTTTTCCAAACTTTTTTCACCCCCTTGCTCTCCTCACTCTTCTCTTTCCTCCTATACCTCTGTATCACACAAAAAGATGACAAGGATATCAGTTTTCCCCCCCCCGCGATACTGCGCAGACCTTTAATCACGTGTTTGATCATTTTTAAAATGTTTTTGTTAGATAAATTGTGAGAATGTTTACCTTGGTACTGTCTTGCTTGCACTGTGAGCTCAAAACCTAGCCTTAAAAGCCTGAAAGCCACGAAACCAAACCCACGATACTGGTCGCTGCTAGTAGACGATACCAGAATACAGTGAAGTGTCAAATGAGCCAATTTTTTTGGTTTTTATACTTTTTTAGACTGAACTTAAAATTTTGGGATTTTTGGTGATTTTCTGGGAATTTTGGCCTACTCCTACTCCTCTTCTCCTCACTTCTCCTCTCTTTGTATCCTAACCCTACTCCTTCTTCTCCTCCCTCCTTCTACACTTAAACCTAAAACTTATCACACACACCTCGAAGATGAGAAGTGACAAGTGCTGAAATGATAGACTACTCGCCAAAGGACAAATTCGCGTCTACAAGTGCGATTCGATCACACTCGCTCTATAACTATCACGAAGGCACCTTGGTGGAGTGACTCCCCGGCAACGGCGCCAAAAACGTGTGTACTCGAGCCAAGATGACTCAAGGACTTGTACCAATGAGACTATACCTCAATTGCCATACAAGTGCATATAGTGGAGTTCTTTTCACACATTTAAATGTCAATCCTAAGGAGGGACTTACCAAGTGTATGAAGACATGCGCACACGTGATAGAAAATGAAGTGGTTTAGCTATCCACACATGAGAAAAGACTACTACTACCCACACCTACTGAAATACTGAAAGTGTTGCCGCAAGCCTCTTTTCAGCAGTTTTGGTATTTTGAGGTTTTCTCCCAGCCCAGAACTCCGAACATAGGCAATAGGGTACTCGTTTCGAAACTCTCGACGAGACGAATCCAACGGTTGTGGTTTCACTCAAATCTGACCACTCTGCTTCAAGTTATGGCAGAAACAGTGAATTACGGGAGTCACAAACACCCGCGCTTTTGCTTCTCCTAGCTTACGCACGCACTACAACAGCTCAAAACAAGGGGGAAGGGGTAGACAACAGTCCTACACTTGCATTTCAAGCATCACACACACATACAAGAGCAAAATGAAGATCAAAATCAGCAAGAAAGAGGCAAACTCGAAAATTCAGAAGTGCTCCCTCTTCACAATGACAAGAAGTCCTTTACAATGAGTCACTTTTGACTTATATACTAGTGCCCTAAGTTTGGTCCTTTCACACAAGAGACCGGCACTTTATTCACTAAAAGGCTAACTTCCTACTATTGTACATGGGTAAATCACTAATCTTCTGTGGGGATGCATCTAGAGGACTCCTCTAGTGCATTTACAACGGAAAATATATACAAGAGTGGTTATGATACAAAAGTTGTGTGTCCAAATCGGAAAAATTTTGGGGCCCGTCTTTTTTCTCTGCTTTCTGCGCTCTTTAGCTCTGCAACAACAACTGACTCATAAATGTTCAAGATCATACAAGATCATACAAGATCAATGATCTCTCCTGTGTAGAATCTGCTCTCATCAAACCTTCATGAATGAATGTTTGATTTGTTACCTGAATGTCTTCAAGTGTCCATGCTTCTCAAAAAGTTGTAAAACTTTTCTTCAAACAAATCCTTTCCAAGAATCTGCAATTCTTACTTGAAACATAAGTGGACAAACTTCTCACCTTGAGAACTCCAAAAGCTGCAAGTTGATACTTCATAACTTTCATATTTTACCCGGGTGAAATGTGATAGTACCTGCTTGATTTTCTTTTGGCTAACTCCACTTTTCAATCAAGTGATAGGATATGATGGAACACCTTTTTGAATACAAACATGTATCCAAAAGTCTAGACAATCATAAAAAGTAGATTCTTCAACTGACTGGTACATCAACAAGTCTGAATTTTCTGAAGTTTCTGAAAGTACTGAATATGAGGTAACCTTTTCCAAACATAAAACCTCAACCCAAGTCTTCAACATCTGCTACAAAAAACTCTTTTACCTCAAGAGTTAGATAAAGAAGAAATATACTTCTCTGCAACTTGTCATATATCAAGTAGCTCTGTATTGACACTCCAAGAATTCTTTGAGGGAACATATAAGCTGCCTGCTTAAAAGCTTCAACTAAAACATAACTCATACATATATGAGTTAAAACATATATCTGCTGCTTTTCTTTCTCTCAATGCAATTCTTTGTCAAATCTACTAAATCATGACCAAGTGTAATGCAAAACAAGAAACTGCTTCTTCTTTAAACAGGATGTTCTCGTAGACTTGTCTTTGGATGTAGAGGATAAAATAGGAAAAGTATATGGAAAATATATGAGAAAAGGAAGCCTTACTTTTCTTTTGGAAATGATGGACTTTCTTCTTCTGCATCTTTCTTCCACCTGATGATGTCAACATCTTCAAACTTCTCTTCCATACCTTTTGTTCTCTTCATCTTGAAGTAGCAAGCACTCTTGACTTCTTCGAATGAACTTTTCTCTTCCTCTAATGTAAGAGTAAGAGATAAAACAAACATGGTATATAAATGGAAGTGAATATAGAAACATGTTTTACCATCTCCTCATATCTCTGAATCAAAATTCTGCTTCAAATGTCTAAAACGACTAAATTCACCAATCGTTGTCTGAATGATGAATTACCCTTCTAGAGTTACCTTCTCTAGATACATTTGTACCTTGATATCCAACCAACTTACAATAGAAAATTGGCTGAAAAACTCATCCCATCTCTGCACTTGTCTTCTTAGATGAACTTTCTTGCCATGAAAGAGATTTCTCAAAAACTCTCTAGAAAAACCTCTAGATACCTGTTTTGATGTAGCTAATGCTTTAACTTTCAAATGATGAAAGTGTATAAAAGCATTTCTTGAATTTCTTCAAATCTCTTCATAACTGCTCTTCTAAGATATGACCTGCAAATGATAATCTGATAGTAGAAACTGATACCTGTGATTTGATGTTGATCTGCTTCCTTCATCTTCTCTGAACCATTGTTCTTCCTTGAATTTGAAGTAGTCTTCTCTTCATCACGTCTGGGTCTTCAAACAATACTTTTGTAAAGTATTTGCATACTCTTCCAAAAATATTCGGCTGCTAACAGATCATCAACTTCATACTCCACACTGATGAATACACATGTAACTGAATTGTCTAATTCTCAAATCTCTACTCATCTAGATTAAGTGTGTATGTCAAATGTCAAATATTAGAAGATGCTTTTAAATCATATGTTGTAAATCTGGAATTTTGGGAACCTGAGATATGAATGAGCCTTAATGCATTGATGCCAAAGATCTAAAGTTCTGAAACCAAAACCTTAGTGCTCTGATACCAAATGTTGGAAGTGAGGTAGACCCTTAGGCTCATGTCACAGGTCCATGGTTCCATAGTTCCAGTCATGTACAACATTAATTCCAGCAATCTTCCATATTGACAAAACATGAACATACCACAACTTAATCATACAGATGATGAGACAAAGATAGAGAAAGAATAGACGTCATGTGTAAGGTGTTACGTAAGCCATCGCTTACTCATAGTATCATATATACCAATGTTCAATGTACAATGTGGGAGCAAAACTCTCAACCACTCTATGTGATGAGAAATAGATGCATGAGTGAATGTACAATGTAACAAACATATTCAGATGTGTGGGCAGTAATCTGAATTTACATGAGATGTGTGACCTTATAGGTTATAGAAGAGTGAATATGAGTGAGTGAATGAGGAAGGATCAGTGTGAACGGAAATCCTCAAACTCATGTGAACACACCTTCTCAAACACCTCATAAAATATGCATAAAGCATATACGTACTGTTTCTCTTGTACCTATGCCGAATAGGACTCCTCCTGATATGAACGCCACAGCCTCCATAAACTTCAAGTAGTACCTGTGTGCATAAAGAGAATATGTACCTGAATACTTAACATAAGATGTGAATCTTATGTTAATCTCCATCTAATGTCTTTGAAGTAGCCCGATATCTTCTTTGTAGAAGACAATCTTCAACCTAATATCTTCCTGTAGAAGATAATCTTCAAAATCATGTAGATGGTCCCATCCAATGTCTTTGAAGTAGCTAGACATCTTCTTGTAGAAGATAATCTTCAACCTAACATCTTCTTGTAGAAGATGATCTTCAAATACATCATGTAGATGGGCGATCCTCACCATCAAGCTGCTAATAATCAAGTCTTCTTGCCATGAACAAGAGATGACCTCCTCTCCATGAGCTAGAGTGTGAGCACACCCTTCATCTTCTCCAAGAAGAATCACCAAGAAGAACTCCATAGCTGCTCCTCAACATGCTTCAAGTTAGCACCATGGTTGTCCCATGTGCTAGAAGAAACACCAACTCTACTGAGGTCCAAGCTCCAAGCTTGTGTTGATCCTAGGTGAAGGATGCATACAAGTGAGCCCAAGCACTTGTTATATAGTATTTGGTTGTCCTTGAAAAGCACCACTAAAAGCTTACGTTCGCATAAAGCAAGCGATCAAATCGTAGTGATTAGAACAAGAAAACGCCGTTCGCGAATCCGTTTTTGTCCGCCTATTTTATGGGAAAAGTTAAAGATAATCTAAAACTCTTTTAGCGTTTTGCGTTGCCGTTCACGGGTATTGAACCCTGGTGGGTTACATGGGAGGATGTTTGCTTATCCACAGTGCCCGTCGTCCTTTCTTGTACAAGGGAGTGAACAGATTCTGTACACATGCATTAAAGAATGGACAAAATTGACCAATCCTTGACCAATGGGACATTGTTTTCCAACACAACCCTGGCCCACAACTCTCCTGACATTCAAGATTGCTGCTGGCACATGAGCTTGTACTCGAGCATTCTGGAAATCATCCATGGCTTCAAACAATGTAGGAATACTCTTCGATGGAACTGGTTTTGCAAAACTGGGCCAAGGTCTATGGAAATATGCTCCAATAGCATTATTGGCTGCCCAATGCACCTTACTTTGAGAATCTAAGAAAGAGTTCAAAACCATATTTACTACAGACTACAATGTCTTTGACATGATCTTGATTCTTAGCTCAATTTCTACAATCTGAGCCAAAGCAATGAGAGAAGCATGACATCTTTTCCAGTCCAGTTCTGCACGGTGTACTGAATTCTAATGCTGCAGGTAGCACCGAACTGCCTGCATGGTCCTTGCATCACCAAGCTTCTCAAGCATGACGTTATCCAAATCATAGATTGCATGCACATGCTCTACAAGCCATGGTTCAGGGACATCCAAATTCATTGTCAAAGTTCGAGTGGGTGGCATGTTATAGAATAGAGCCACAGGACCAGATTGGAAGCGAATCAGAGTTGAAAGGATACTTGTTGAGCTCAAGGGATCAATGATAGCATCTACATGTACAGTTGCATCCTCATAATGAAATGGCTTTGGAGAGAGGCTGTGCCCATGTATAAAACATTCTTATTCTTGACCCTTGGTTTCAATATGGTTGATCTTATAGCCAACGATCTGACACCAAATACACCCCCAAAAGGGCCATAAAAAAAAAGCAAAGGATCTAGAATACTGAAATCAGGTAGCTTATTGCAATACCTAATCAGGAAAGCTTTAGGGAATGAAGCTCTATATATTCATAAAATCTCTGCTTGTGAGGCAACATTGCAGTAAGTCTTAGAATTTGTAGCCAAAGATGTCAATCTTATGACATCTAGGGCTACTGGCATGGTTAAAGACAAATCTTTGGCTTTCTGCAGCTGCCCAGATCCCCTAAGGAGATCAACAACTATGCTGCAATAGTCGTGAAATCAAATCAAACAATCTCTTTCATATATAGATGTAAAGAGGTCATATCCCTCATGCAATAAGCCTGTGCTACCATAGGCACTAAGAACACTTAACAAACATAACATTATCAGGATCACAACCTATCTGGCTCACATCCCTTATAAGATGTTTTAGAGCTGTTGAATCCCTCTCAAATTCATTTCCTCCAATAATTGAAGTGAAAGTTACTGCATCGGAAGTCGGTTGTTTAGCACAAAGCTGCTGTGCTTCATGTAGAATCCCAGTCTTGGCATACATGTCCACCAGGGCATTATTCACCACAGTCGCAGTCTCTAAACCATTCATTACAATCTGCTTATGTAGTAGCTGGCCTTGTCCCACAGACCCTACATTAGTACATGCTTTCAATAAGCTCAGTATTGTTGTTCTGTCTGGCAATCATCCCTGCTTCTGCATTTCATCAAAAAGACTGAGAGCAAATGAGTTGCATACCTGGTTGGCATAATGTTTATCAATGCTCCAAAAGACACTGCATCTAGGCTTGATAAACAATTAAATATTATTTGTGCAAAAATTAGATCTCCAATGTTCGAATAAAAATCAACAAGAGTGTTTGCTATGGCCTGATCCGACTCATAGCCCATCTCACAACTCAGAGCATGGATTAAAAGACCTTCTTCTATGTCCACATTTCTACCACAGGCTTTTAGGACACACATACTTGTAACAACACTTGGCTGTATGCCTTCAAAAAGTGATCCATTGAATAGGCCAAATGCCTTTGAAGTTTCTCCAAACTCAAAAGAAGCCAGAAATAAGACCACCCCATGTCATGACATTTCTATATGGAAGCCTCATGAATATTGCATATGCATCATCTAGAAGCTTGCATCTAGCATAAACGTCAACTAATGCACTCCCTACTACCATATCCATTTCTAGACCCCTTTCAAGAATATGCAAATGCATTGATTTGAGGCTCTGAATACCACACAAAGTACTGTATGCTTTCAGCATGCCCAACAAAGTAGCTTTATTTGGCTGTACACTTGAAGAAATGAAGTACACTGTACAACCTGAAGCAAACACCAATAGCTATACTAAACCACAAGTTATATCAGAGAGCACACATGCACATGCACACATGTACATACATACACTTGTACACAAAACATATATTTCACACACACATACATTCTAGCAGCAACACACATGCACATGCACACATGTGCATACATACACTTGTACACATAAACATATATTTCACACACACATACATTCTAGCAGCAGCACACATGCACATGCACACATGTACATACATACACTTAATACACTTGTACACATAAACATATATTTCACACAACCAAGCTCAAAAAGAACCTATGGCAGAACCTTTTTCTTCAAAAATTACCTTATAAAAATCCACAACGTAATAATTTGGCCATCTTTTCCTCTTTTCAGTGCCTTCTTGTGGGAAACAATTTCAAACTTCTTGGAAATCTGTCCAGTTTAGCAACCTGTCCTCACATGCATATACATACCTATCTCGATTTATTTTGACATATGCATACCTAGCTCTTGCACACACTTGCACATACACACACATGCATACATACTTCTACACACATCTATTTGGAAACAACATTAGATTACCAAATTTTTGATCAGAGATAGGTCCCAAATTCCAAGAAGTTCAATGTGCAAGCCTTCAAATCCTCTAAAAGGATTGTTCAGTGTACACACATACATACACACATATAAGCATGAATAAAAACATAATATATACATGCAAGCATCACACATACTCTTAAATTTCAAACATACATATATACATGCACGAATACAAGAATACAAACATGCACACATGTAAGCATCTCACATGCAAGAATCACCCATGCACACATATACATAACACATACATATTACATGCATCACACATGCATCCATATGTACATACACACATACATATTACATGCATCACACATGCATCCATATGTACATACACACATACATACATGCACAAATACAAGAATACAAACATACATACATGCAAGAATACATGAATACAAACATACACACATGCAAGCATGGCACATGCATGAGTCATACATATATAGATACATAAATAGGCATGAACATTGAACAATAGGAACCTTTGAATCTCATCATTTCAAATATTAAAAAAAGAATAAAAAAACAAAAATCGGTAAATATTGAAGTCCTCAATATATTCAAAACTTGTCAAAACAATAAGAAACATTAGTATAAATTATACTTCACCATAATATTAAAAAAGAAATCAAATAAAAAAGTTACCTTTTTATAATCAGTATCAGTCGATTTGAAAAATATTAGAAGGTTCAACATCCTCCATGTGTTTCCTCTGGCCTGATACTACACATTCACTTCTTCGTTGACATTGACTTTTCCATATGGCATAAGCTTCTTCGAAAGGGAAAGTTTCAAGGTCACTCTTAGAAACAAACAATCTAAGACATGTGTCCAAGTTTTTATTCAATCTATTTCTCGTTGCATTTCTTATGAAAGTTAAGCTATTCCATAGACGTTCATCTTCAACGGATCCAAGGATCATTGTTAGACACAAATTTGCTACTTTAAAATAATCTGACATAGATTCCTTCAAGAATGGAGATATATCGAGCTTTTTCCATAGCTTTGTCATTGCACCTGGATTTGAAGGATCTTTGACGAAGTCAAATTGCTCCCACATCGTTTGTCCAAATATCCCAGATTGTTTTTTTAAAAGATTTGGATTTATAATTCCTTCTAGAATCCTATCTCCGAAATATGCATTCTTTCCAAAATGATCGGATAATACTTGGACCTTGCTTTTAAAGTCATTTGTTAGTAAGCTCTTGTCTTTTGCATGATTCCAATATAAAGGATGAACTATGGCCATTGCTTCTAAGAGCTCATCTCGAGGAAATCTCTCTCTGATCTTAGAAGTCAATTTATTACATATGGATCTTAAGCCTTGTTTTACACTATCCACTAGGATAGCAAAGAATGTTTGATTAACTTTTTTTCCTGATGCATACCCCTTGACTTTTTCGTGATACATAAAGAGGAATCTGCTTATCTTTCACAAATATGCACAACCAACCTTTCTTATTTATTGCAAAAAACTATCTTCTACACCAACTTGTAGCAACGATTCCCACTCGATAAATTCTTGCGAATCAAAACCTGATGTCTCAGAATACAAAGTTTCTAAGCGCATACAAGTCATTTTTCTTGCTACTGCGTATTCCATTACATAAATATCTCTTGATTGAGAAACTTTTATCAAATTATTCATTTCTCTTAACAATGGTAACATTCCTCCAAGATAGAGAATAGTTTCCACATCACTTAGCATTTGCAATGAAGTATGAGCTTTTCATTTTTGTATTCCTATACTTAAAGACATAATATTGACCACACCGATGACTGATTTATATTCTTCAAAAAGATGTTCTACAGGTCCAATAAGTGAAATCCATCTGGTGTCAATATTTTTTTTCAATTTTCTTCCCTTACTTATCCCATCAGAGAAGCATTTAAACTCTTTAATATGCTTAGGACTTTTTGAAAAGAAAGCATATGCCTGGTGTACAAGATCTTCAACTTTTTGTACGAAAACAAATTCTGACACAATTTTAAATGCCAGATTTGTACGATGAGACATACAATGTATACCTAAAGCATATGGTGTATAGTTTTGTTGCAATTGAACACACAATCCATTTCTAAGCCCATGCATAATTGAGCATCCATCAACACCAATGCATACTATCTTTTGATTAATATCACTAATTGACATCCCTCCAATATTTGAAATGGAATCTAAAACAAGTTGCACCAACAAATTAGAAGTTGCACTTCCCTTTAGTTGAAAAGCACCAATAAATTTGGATTTTCTTGCATAATTCTCCACAATATATGCATGGATACATACCCAAGAAGTGCAATCCCTTGCTGTCACTTCGTCAAGGGAAATAGAAATAAAAGTAGCATTCGATAAAATTTTTTTCAAGTTAGATTTGATTACCTCTCCCATTGCTTTTGCAAATTCCCATCCTGAAGATTTTGTCCAATATTGTGTCGAAAAACTTTGAATTCGTAATCCAATGAAATTCAATGGAACTCTCCACTTAGGATAATCAGACATTGGTTTTCCAATGGACAAATATGTAGCACAATTGAAAATTGCATTAATATGACTTCATTATCTGATTTGAGCTTTCTCTCAAAAAGATGCATAAAGGATCTTTTATTCTCATTACTTTGCTCCAAAAGCAATAAATGAGAATTATAGGCATCTACATTCTGTAGATGCCTACATTCATCTTTTGTTTTCCATCTAACGATGTTTTCCATTTTTCCTTCTACTTCTACTTTCTCATACATTTTATCCACATGTTTTTCAATGGTATCTAGTTTCAATTGTAACTTGACTTGATTACCTAATTTCCAACTACATGGTATACAAGTGAAAATTTTGGTTCTTCTTCACCCTCAATTATCAAAGGCTCAATAAAAGGAAACTTTGTTATCCAATCTATTTTAGAAGTCCTTCCTATATCCCATTGGCCCTTCCCTCTCTTCATACGTTTAGACAAAGAAGTGTCATTTGAGGTTTTCGACTCTGACACAGAGATGTTAGAGCATGCAATTAGGGGCAAAGTTGTAGGCTCAAGGGATGAGCTTGCTACACATGAAGAGTGCATGTCATTCGAGCCTCCAATCCCTCCTTTAAGTGAATAAAAATCAGAAATGGATTTTCTCTTAGGTCTCGAATCCATTACAACCTTTCCTTTTGCCTTTGATTGCATCTTAGTAGTTCTTGGATATATAGAAGACACACACATGAACACACCCATGAGAGAAGCATTTGAAATCTTCCAACACTAATCCTACGTCTTTCTATAGATCCATTTTTATATATACATACAAACCCTAACTCTACTACACATGCCCTAGACCTACCACATATATATAATAATTAAACCTATACACATGCCCTACACCTACCACATATATACATTATATACAAATTATATATATTATATATTTAGAGAGAGAGTGACTACTTGAAGGGAGTTGAGTACATACCTGATGGATGATTATTCCCATAAAAAACACTGATGACATATTGAGAGGATGAAGAACTCCCAGCCATTTGAAGCAAGATGATATCGACTGCCACAACAATTGCAAGCTACACTCAAAAAGATAAAACTCACTTGACCGAGTATTGTGGGGAAAAAAGCTTGCGCACACATTCATGTACTAGTGCACCCACTTCATAAGGATGTCATTACAAGTGATGATAATTTGATTGAAAATATTACTGATAATACAATCCTTTGCCAATATCAAACCATCTGCATAACTATGTCAAGTGTCCAGACTTATCGCACAGGATGACAACTCAAAAAATTGTGCAGATGCTTTTACACACTCTGTTGACACACAAAAAACTCTAAAATGTAGAGATTCAAATTGTTATAGAACCTACACAGATCTTTGAGAAAGCAACTTCATTTTGTATGCACCAACCACACATCTTAACTAATGCTACAAAATTCAACAGCTATAGGGAGATGATCAAAGGTCAAGAAATTTTCAAGAATCTCCTACAACAAAATCTAAAGAGACACAAATGTCAGTATAAACAAACACTCTGCCAAAATCAGAGATACCATCCCTCAAAAGATGCCGACATTTCCTGGTTTGCAGGCCGTTTCTATTATTATTACCATCCCTCAAACGATGCTGAGTCCTGACAGATGCACCAAAAAGGTTGTGTACACTCTCTTAGATCCAAATTTCACCCCGGGTTATCCACACTACTCCCCGCTTTATTAAAGTCCCCACATGACATAATAGAACTTGGTGATACAGAAAATTTAAATATTTGAAAAGGTCTTTTAGTAGTGGAAACCAAGAAGATCATTTCACCTAATGACCAGGTTCACGGGAGACTAGAAAATGATAAGACGAGAAATGGGGAATTTGAGGACAATAATGCTGATCTAGAAAAAATGCTCCTGAATATGCATATTTCAATGAAAGAACTTGGTTTGCCCATGGACAACAACTGACGTGCCACTTTCTAGACTTCAAATCAATCCAAATAGCATCGACAATCAGAGGAGCTCTCTTGATAGCAATTTTCAAGCAACGGAACTATATTTAGAAGGTGGTCTTATGTTTGATGTGAACACTCCACCACAAGTTGATAATCTACGGCCTTTTCATATTTGCATCATATTCAGATACAAATGAGCGAAATTTAATCTAAATCATCCTTTTCATGACAGAGGAAAATCTTAGGAGTGTTCATGCCTATGTAATTGAACTCAAAGAGAAGCTGGACAAGCTTGAATACCAAAAACAACTACTTGCATCTCGAGTAAGACTTCTATCTACATTGTTGAATTCATACTGAGAATAGACTGAACTTTCGTGGGAGACTTGTCATTTTCCTATCTTCTTTTTTTTTTCTCAACAAGGATGCTAACAAAACAATTCTTATGGAAAATACTTTCTTTTGATCACATAGGTTTTAGAGCTTGAGAAGAAGGAAAATCTTGAAGAAGAACCTGTACTGAACCTTAATATTTCATCTTCCCCAGATTTATGGGCATCTGAATTCTCTATGAAACGGAAACAGATATTTGAGCTTTGGCATTTGTGCCATGTCTCTCTGTTTCATAGAACACAGTTCTATCTCTCATTTCATGGGGATCCTACAGACGCCATTTATATTGAGGTTGAATTGCGTAGGTTACTCTAGCTAAAAAACAACCATCAAAATGCTACTTCTAGAACAATAGGGCTTGGTCGAGATGAGCAGATCATTGCAAATCCTGCATCAAGGTTAAGGAATTTTGCTAATGCATACCTTATTTTCTTTGGCTCAATCCATTGTTGAGGAGGGTAAACGTATTCTGACTTCCTCATGCCATTTCCATTTTGCAGTATGCGCATACTGAAGCGAGAAATACAGTCACTGGTGAAGTACATGAAAATAGGGCTTACTATAGACCTGATGCACTATCTCTGCTAAAGGGAGCGAAAGAGAAACACAAAAGATAGCTGTCGTTGTAATGAATCTCAATTGAATCCAAAATTGTCCAGCCGTGAGTGATCAAAGGCTCGTGAATATGTTAGACATTGGTGAATAGAGACCATCGGAAGAGACCGATGGAAGTTAAGCTCTCAATGATATCCAAGCAACAACTCCCTCTATCTCTCTCTCTCTCTCTCGTACCTGTATCCACGGGCGCTTATAGACGATCGATAGTGGACTCCGAAGAAATATGGTGACTCACGAGTGGAAAAATTGAAGACTGATGAACGCTGCACGTATAGCACAAAGGGCTAAAGTTCTAAAAGTTAGAACTAGGGTTTGTTGAAAATAAGGCTATTTTTAAAAGTTTCCTACTCACTAAATATAGCAAAAACTTATGGAGAGCTTGTTGGGCTAAGGAGACTAGAAGGAGGCTTTCTTGGTGCATCAACAACTCAGCTTGCAAGGACAACTTAAGGAGGCTTCTTTTTTTAGCAAGTCAAATCATCAACTTACACTTTCAATTATAGTTGAAAGATTCAAATGAATAACATGCACGGCCTAGGGATCTCTTTTATCCCCACTTTCCAAGAGCTATACATCAATCTGCACTCTATGTTCGAACCTTGTGTCTCACAATCCAAGGTCCAATGTTTTACCATTACATCATGGATCTCCTTTGCATACAAGCTAGGTTCTCTACCTCCAACAAAGGCAACCGCATAATATATGGTCACAATGAATGCCTAAATTGGTTACTTCTAGAGCTCTTTACCCTTTTGTAGAGGAGGTTAGCAAACTCTCTAGAAGCCCTATGTTGAAATATCAATCTCACCATATGATGCTTGAGGGTAATATCTTGTGTGTCTGGTGGTTATGAGGATATTCTCAAAAGATATTTTTAGGGCACATAAAAAGTCAGGATCTATTAGAGAAAATCCTCTTTAAAGCATTTTAGGGGCACCTAGATATCTATTTTGGGGCCATAATGAGATGATATACATAAGGCTCGTTTAAATAAACCACAAAAAGCATTTACATTGATGAATTTCCCTATGGGAAAAGGATATTGGTAAAAGGAGACCTAGAAGACCCCACTTTACGTTGATGAATTCCCCTATGGGAAAAGGATATAAGTCAAAAAGAGACCTAGAAGACTCCATTTTACAAAAAAAAAGGGTTATCAGTAGGTATTTTACACTAGAGGAGGAAAACGTTGAGTAGGTGTTTTACACTAGAGGAGGAAAAAGTTGAGGCAGAGGTTATAATAGTGGACAATGTAATAGTAGCTGGAATCAACTACAACAACAATAGCAACAAACAAACAAACAAACATGAGAGGTACAAGATAGTTTTCAGGTAGGGAACATTATTGCAAATCCAAAAATAAGAATAGTGGAATAACAAAACAATTACGCATCCACGAATGTAGATGATTCACACATTTGATGAACAATGAACAAAATGTTTGATGATGTCTCAAAGCTAGATAATAATGCATGGTATGTTCATTTTAGTGCTTCAAATTATATGGTCAATCATGTAGAGTGGCTTATAAAACTCAAGGAAAAATACTTTGTTAAGCGAGTAAATCCCTACTACACTTTCCCAAGACTTGTACATACAAACAAAAGAGATTATATATTGAGAAAATGAAGAGAAAGATGGTTTAAAGACTCTACACTTCTATTCTAGTTCAAAAATGGAAAAAATATCAAAAAATGAGCCTCAAGTCACTCATATACATGGGCTTTTGGTTGTTTTCAAACTAGAATTAGGTCACCTATTTAAGAATTACTATCTACAGGTTCTAGAAAATTCCATCATATTCCTCTTTGAGTTCTTTAATGTTAGCATCTCCCTTCAACACGTTCCCCATTCTATTTTTTGCCCTTAATGGAATGAAGTCTAGGATCCTGATGTTTACCATTTTAGGGCAATGAAGATGTACTCAAACCTATTGAGATATCAAGCTCAACATGTGATAATCTAAGATGACACATATCACTTTTTCATTTCTTTAACATGTATAGTGGTCACACCGGTATATGTCAGGGTGCTTCATTGAGATTTACTAGATTTTGTTGGAGTTAGACGTCTGTGGAAGCACGCGAACATCACAAGGAAGAAGAAGAAGCTTGGAGCACAACACACAATGCTGAATGTATTACCACTAGAATGTACAAAGATGAGTAGTCCATTAGGGCAATAGGCGTATATACAAGCTGATGGAAAAAACCTCCTAAAGAGGGAAAAAAGTGGCCCGACAGCCCTAGATTGTTCACACACATCACTACCTAGATATATCAACAAATCCCCCTGGGAGTGATGCGGTGAACAAGGAGCTAGCACTCATGTATAAGGAAGTGCCAAGCTATGTGGAATCAATCCGCAAAAGGAAGTAACCTTAAAGCTTTGCAAAAAGCTTCAAACTTCTCCCTAGGCAGAACCTTCGTAAAAAGGTCTCCAATGTTCTCTTGCATGGGCACATATGCCAAGCTGATCTCCCCAGCAGAGAATCTCTCCCCAGCAAAGAACCTCTCCCTGACATAAGATAATGCACCTCAATGTGCTTAGTGCGAGCATGGAACACAGGGTTCCTCACAACTGCCAATGCGCTCTGACTGTCAGCGAAGATGGTGGTGGCAGAAGACTGACCAACACCCAAATCAGCCATAAGGCATCTATGCCACATGCACTCAACAGTCGCTGTGAAAGCTTCCTTATACTCAGCCTCACAACTGGAAGTGACCACACTAGGCTGATTCTTGCTCAACCAAGATATACATGAGCTACCAAGCATGAAGCAAAAGCCACTGGTCGACACATGAGTGTCATAGTAACCAACCCAATCACTATCAGGAAAAGCATGCAAATCTGGTGATAGTGATCCCCCCTTGGGATAAAACAATCCAAGTAGTTGGGTACCACTCAAGTAGTGAAAGATGCGCTTAACCACCTGGGAAATGCATAAACCTGCTCATATGTGAGACAACAAAGTGAATATCTTGCCGAGTAATGCATAAGTAAATCAAGCATCCAATAGCTTGTTGGTAGAGAACAACATCAAATGCATCTCCAGCATCATGAAGACTCAATCGTAAACCTATCTCCATAAGAGTGGCAATAGGCTTACAATCTTCAAGGCCAAAACTCTACAATAATGTGTCAATATATTTCGTTTGACACTAAGCCATTCCACCATCAACTTGCATAAAGTGAATGCCCAAATAGTGGTGCAAATACCCCAAATCAGACATCTCAAATGAGGCATGCAAATCAACCTTAAAATCAGCAATATGCGTGTCATGAGGACTAGTGAACAACATGTCATCAACATACACCACAATGATCAAAAGCATATCATTAGCACGCTTAACATATAAGGTGCGTTCAATTGGATTGTTCTCAAAACCATGTGCAATGAGATAAGCATGTATCCTTTCATACCAAGCACGTGTTGCTTGCTTTAAACCATATAATGCCTTCTTTAATCTGCACAGCTGGTTTTCATGCCCTTTCTACACAAAGCCACAAGGCTGAAAAACATACACTTCTTCATGCAAGTCACCATTCAGAAATGCTGTTTTGATGTCCAACTGATGTACATTCCAACCATGATGAGTTGCAAGTGCACAGATGCTATGAACAGTAGTCATTCGACAAGTAGGAGCAAAGGTTTCATCAAAATCAATGCCTCTTTCCTACACATAACCCTTTGCAACAAGCCTAGCTTTATACCTGTCAATTGTTCCATGAGGCTTACGCTTCAGCTTGTATACCCACTTAGTGCCAATGGCCTTCTTGCCAGGAGGTAAGTCACATAAAGACCAGGTACCATTTTTCATGATAACATCATATTCAGATTGCATTCCAACCATCCAATGTTCAAAATTTTGTGCTTCATCAAACGAAACAGGTTCAGTCTCATCACAAAGACTAGAGGCAGCCATAGCATAGCAATCTGATGCAAAAGAGGCACTATGAGAGCCTGATCGAGTACAATATGACAAAGCTGCATCTAATTTGCTGTCACGCAAGGTCTACACCAGCCATTTTGGGATAGTTTTTGCTTGCTCACAGCTCTCTCATCAACAAGTGCATCATGTAAATCTGCATCAGAAATGGAATGATCTATATCATTACATTAAACCTGCAAAGGCTGATAAGTTGCCTCATTAGGACCAGCACTAGATTGTCCACTTGTAAAAAGAGGCAGCAAAGTATCATACATGTCTTTGGAGCTAACATATGTCTTCTTAGTACATGAAAGCAATGGTTGAATAACATTTTCCATGAAAACAACATCACGGCTTACCAGAATGCGTTTAGTCTGTGGATGATACAGACGATAGCCTTTACTTTCAAAACTATACCCAACAAAAATACATTTTACTGCTTTATCATCCACTTTTCTACGAGGTTGTTCAAGCACTAATGCATATGCCAGACAACCAAAAACACTCAGATGAGCAACAAATGGCTTGCGACCATGCCAAGCCTCATATGGAGTGATAGAATGTAGCGATTTAATGGGACACATGTTCAGTACATACGCTGCACACAGAATAGCCTCAAGCCAGAAACTATGTGGCAAAGCCTGACTCTTCACCATACACCTCATCATCTCCATGAGTGACCTATTCTTTCGTTCAGCAACTCCATTTTGTTGAGGTGTATACGGCACTGTACACTGATTTTTTATCCCACGTTCAACCAGAAATGCATTAAAGTTAGAAGACATATATTCCCCCCCTCGATGAGAACGGAGGGTGCCCATTTTACATGCTGACAGCTTTTTAGCCAAAACCAGAAACTGTTTGAAGCACATGAACACTTTGGACTTTGCCTTCAATAGATATGCCTGGAAAATCATTGATGAAAGTCACAAAGTAAAGATAGTTCCCAAAAGAAGGTGTCTGCATAGCACCACAAACATCACTATGTACAAGTTGCAATTTCTGAGTAGCCCGAACTGAACCATCTTTTGGAAAGGAAGAATGCTACATTTTTCCTAAAATACATCCTTCACATACATGTTTACATTGTGCCTTAAGTTTGGGCAAAGAGGACACCATTTCAGATTTCTGCACGCATAGCAAACTAGCAAAATTCAGATGAGCAAAGCATGCATGCCAAAGCTTTGCAGCTGACATAGCCCGAGAATCATGTATTGCACATGCCAAATCATTTACGGATCTTTCATAGTCTATGAGCTTATAGAACCCATGACATAAAAAGACAGAAGCAATAATGATGTTGCCATTTGACAGATCATGAACTGTTCATCTGCCATCAACAAATTTCACAACCACGCCAATCTTGGCTAATGCAGAAACTGATAACTGATAAATGATTTTTCTTGATCCCTGGCATAGACAAAGCATCAAACAAAGTGAAAGAAATACCATCAGCAGTAGTCAAAATGATCTTACCGACTCCCATAATAGGATAGGAGGAGTTATTGGTGCATGTAACAATATTCCCTGTAGGGGCAGACTCGAGTGAAGAGAAGAAACTGTGCTGCCAGGTAATATGTTTGGTTGCCCCACTATCAAAGTACCAAACATCTGAGTCTACTGCAGACATGCACTGCTCATGAGAAGATGGGTCAAACTTGGAAACAATAGTAAACGCTCATTCTTCTTCCTGCACAAGATTAGCAGACTTTGTTTTCGGTGTAGAGGCCTCTGCAACAACCATTCTGGACTCTTTCTTCTTTGCCTCTTTAGAAACCAATTTTGGACAACCCTTAATGACATGATCATTTGCTTTACAGTATTTGCAAAACAACTTCTCCTTTTCTGATTTCTTCTCATCTTTGTCTTCCTTCTACGAATGTGCAACATTTGCAAATTTTTGCTGACTACTAGAAGAGCTCCATTTACCTTTGCCCTTCTGACTAGCCAGGAAAGCTTGATCATCAACATGCATAATATATCTGTTCTGTCTAGACCGGTCTTCTTGCAACAGAACAGAGACTAACTCCTCAAATGACAAGGCATTTGGATTGCCTTTCATCATCAAACAAAGAGTAGAAGCAAAAATCTGATATGAGTCAGGAAGACCATTCAGAACAGTCTGCATAAGTGAGCTATATGGTATAACTTCATGAGCAGAAATCAATTTTTCTTTCAAATCCTTGATCTTTGTGAGAAAGCTGTCCATAGAATCACCTTCATTCATGTGCTCACGCTCCAATTGTTTTAGGAGGTAAGCAATACGAGCCTCATTCCTAGCGTGGTACAATGTGGTAAGTGTATCCCAAGCATCCTTAGCTGTTCTACAACAGTGAATGTGAGGAATTATGGCACGTTTGATAGAAAAAGCTATCAGTGCATGTGCCTGAGCATCTCTGCCATCGCAACAAATTTGCTTTACAGTAGGTGCAGCAAAAATAGCAGCACGAATAGGAATCTATAGAATATCATCATCTTCGACACCATCTCCATCAGTTCCAACATCTATATTTGTAGTACCTATATTTGCAAGTGTAAGAGGATGTCTTTCAACACCTTGCACAATATTCCATAGTCCTTTTGCGACCAATACATGAAGCATCATATAAGCCCATAATGGGTAGTTGGTACCATCCAACTTATCCTCAACAACCAACATATGGAATACATCACTGCTTTCAGCCCCCTGGTGACTAAAATGCCTTGATGCAAAAAATTGAATATATCTCAAAAAGTTGAACAGAACTGCCCAGACAAATGCTGCTAAACCAATAGTAGACTTCGAGACACTTATACTAACAAACTAAAATTGGTATATACCTTTGGCACAAAAAGACGAAATAGCCTGCACAAGAACTGTGATAGTGCATTCGGAGTACGCATACCAAATTTTGTGCGATTCTGAGACTGCAACCGGAGAGGTGTAGACAACACCCTAGATGAAGCGACGACCTACTCTGATACCAATTGTTGGAGTTAGACGTCTGCGGAAGCACACGAACAACACAAGGAAGAAGAAGAAGCTTGGAGCGCCTTCTCTGCACACCTTCTTCTTTACACTTCTTGCACTCTTCACTTCTACCTCTCAGTGCTGTCGCACACTGGTGGCTCTTCACTTCCCCCTCTTGCTTCCTCTGAAGCTCTCCACTCTTTACTCTCAATGTGTGTCTCCTGAATTTCAATGTGTTCTTCTTTTTCCTGCATCCATCCTGCAGGTATTTCTTGAATAGGAAAAGAGTATTCTTCACTAGAGTCCGTTACCTTGCCTTTAGCCTTGGCCTTGGCCTCTGCCTTATTTATAGATTTGATATCCTCCTCTGAGTTGTAGTTGAGGGGTGTCTTTCTGCCCCTTCTGTGGTTCGTAATAGGCTCTCCCAATCCATCAGCTTGGACTTTTGTGTCACCTTCATCATAGTCTTCAATTGTGTACGAATTATTGATAAAAATTCCAAAACAAGAAGAAGAGTTGCCTGCATGTAGCCACTTTAGAATATCCTCTTCTTCCTCAAAATCTATCTGGGGTTGATCTTCTGGTTCTGGTTCCATGCAAATGCCAACCTTTTGCATCATGCTAATGTTTCCTTGGTCATCGGGGCCTTCTTCCAAGTAAAGCTGTGTCAACTCTTGCCCTTTCTTTTGTACCCACATAGTGTCCTTGCCCTAATCATGGATGACACTTGCGTGTCTCAACCATGGTCTCCCAATTAAGAGGGGAAATCCTCCTTCAATCTGGGGCAATCTTAAAACAACAAAATCCAGTATGAACACATTGCCTTGTATCTCAAGTGGGACTTTTGGAATCACTCCCACAGGCCTTACTTTGCTCTGGTCCGCCAGGGTAACGGTGAAATTTGCAGGTCTGGAAGGGTGGAGTCCAATTTTTTTTCATTGTATGTTCAGGCATCAAGTTGATGCCAGAACCACCATCCACAATAACTCCCTGAAATTCATGACCTTTTATAGATACTGTCAGTCGAGGACTTTTATAATCCGTAAGGGGTGCTTCCCCTACAATTATCCCTTTATGTAGAACAGCAGTCTTGGCCACTAAACTTGTAGTAGAAGCCTCATCAATTATCTGCAATAACTCTGATCTGAATTTTCCATCCATCTTTATTAGATCAAAAATACTAACCTCTTTCTTCATAGACTTGAGTAGTTTTGAAGCTTCTGACTCTTTAATCGAATGGGCTCCACTTGACTTATTCAACTCTTCCTGAGCTCTGATGAATGCATGCCCAATGACATCGCTGGTGCCTATGAGGTTTTCCTTTTGTTTTGGGTCTGCACCTGTGGTTGCTTTGTCTTCAGCTACAACTTTGTCTTTGTTGAATCCCCCAATCATTGATTCTTGACTTACGTCCACTTGAGCCTTCCCCTTGCTTCTTGTCTGCACTGTAAAGGATTCAAGTTCTTCTAATTGTACCACCCTGGTAGACGGTGAGGGCTCATTGACCTGAGGTAATGTTTCCTCCTTGTATACAGAGATCATTTGGAGATGGGGTCCGGAAGTAGAAGCTTGATTCTTAGGACAACAGTTTGTATAATGGTCCCTGGCTTCTGGACAGTTCCTGCAAGGAGGTGCATTTTCTGGGAGAGTGCACCTAGATTGGTAGTGCCCGCATTCTCCACATCTGAAGCAAATGACTGGCCTTCTAGGCCCATTTGCAAAATTATTTCTCGGTCTAGGATTATAGTTGTTACCTTGATTCGCTGCAGCTGCCATCACATTTGCTGGTGGCAAGAGTCCTCCTTGTGTCCAGTATGTCGTTGTAGGCATTCCCCTTACTTGGCATTCATGGGCCTCATGCCCAATTTTCTTGCATAATTGACAAGTCACATTTAGCAGAGGACATTCACTTACTATGTGCCCTTGCTTGCTGCACATGGAGCACCAGAGTCCATTCTTGATGCCGCCTCCTTTGAGTTCCTACAATTCCTGTCTCAGCTGAGCTAATTCTTCTGCTTGGGCCTCCTCTTCCTTTTTGAGCTTGAGTGCTTCAATCTCTTTTCTCAGCTGAGCTACAGTAGTCTCCTCCTCTGTGTAGGGCTTATTCCTTTTCAAGCCCTCCAGCTCCCTTCTTAACTGGATCACTGGGTTCTCCAGTTCTGTACCATAGGTTGGTTGGGAAGAAGTTGCACCATATTGGTGCCTTATCTGCTCCAAGCGTGTGGCCGTATTGATGAACTCCTCAACAGGGGCCGTAGGTAACACTAACTCTTTTATTTTGCATTGGGTGACCACAGGTAGGGGTTTGGCTAACCACTTCTTGACAAAGAAATCGTGCGGTGGATCCGGTAGTTTAGCCATTAGTGCTTTGGCCCTGGTCACAAACTCTGGGAACTTTTCTCCTGGACCCAATCTCAAGTTTTCTAACTCTTCTATAATGATCTCCACCGTGTTGCCATGCTGAAACTGATTTTTGAAGGTAAACTGGCTAAACCACTTGTCTGCCAGACCTTCCAATGTGGCAGGGAAGAGTACCAAGAAAGCATCTTCCCTACCCATTAGACCTCTAGTCTTGCATAATGCAAGAAATCTTCGAATGTGCTCATCTGGATCCTCATGGGCTAAACCTCTGAAAGAGGGAAATTTTATGTTTAATCTGGAGAGTAAGGTTTCTAGGTCTACCTGTCCTGCCATGCTTCCTACAGATGAAGTTGATGAAAGTGGACTCGATGATCCTCTGACCGTCTTTCTTCTTGTCTGCTTGCACTTGACCCTCAAGGTTTGTGACCGGGTTGCGGTCATGAGCTGTTCATAGTCTACTTAATATGAGACACTTGATATAAGTATGTACCTCTTAGTAGTCCACTGGAGTGTTACTGTCGACACTGGAATATTGGTCTCCAATTGCAATTGACCTTCTCCTAAGCTCAAATCTCCTTGGATGTCCCACCGTGCGTGCCAAATTTGTTGGGGGATTCTTGGACAAGAAGGAGTTTGAGGGTTTGTAGGAGAAAAAGAAGATAATGAAAATGGAATAACCTTGAAAACTTCTGCAGAGGAGTACGCCTGGAAATCTTGAATGTTGATTACATTGAAACAATTACAATGACTAAATACAATCCAAGTCAATACTAAATACAACTACAGAGAATGCTCAGTTACAGAAGACCAATTATCTCAAGTCTTCTGGTAGTGGCCTCTTCTGCACCAGTCCTTCACTTGCTTCACGCTTCCCTTGTGCACACCTTGCACTAAGTTTCCACCAAGCTGAGGAATGGATACCTTCGCGGCGCGCACACACAACAGACCTTGGGACTCTTGGAGTCTAACTTCGCCTTCTCTGCACACCTTCTTCTTTACACTTCTTGCACTCTTCACTTCTACCTCTCAGTGCTGTCGCACACTGGTGGCTCTTCACTTCCCCCTCTTGCTTCCTCTGAAGCTCTCCACTCTTTACTCTCAATGTGTGTCTCCAAGATTAGCCTTTGCCTTTTCTTTTTGAATGCGCCGGTCCCGTGACCTCTAACTGCAATAGACTCTTGGGCTTCCTTTGATATCCCAAGATTGCCTTTTCAGGTGGCGGCCACGACTCATTCCTTTGTCCTTTTGTGACTTTGAACCAAAAACAAAAATTTGATTGGGTGGCCATATTCCACATGTGCATCCCTGGCCGCTTCACGTACCTTTACCTTTTCCCCTTTTTATCCTTTATTTTTGCACCCAAGAGGGGTTCACCTACATTACTTTAAAACCCTTTTGACCTTATGGGGATTAAAAAAAATACTTCTTCCAAATGAATAATTGAAAGTCCTCTTTTTATGACAATTGAAGGTGCACTACCCGTGCACTTTGACCCTTGACTTTAACTTTGAACTTGTCTTGCCGGTTTCGACCTTGCCAGGGCTCAACAACAGTGTTGTATACACCTCAATAGAATGGAGTTGCTGAAAGGAAGAACAGATCACCCATGGAGATGGAGAGATGTATGGTCAAGAGTCAGGCTTTACCACATAGCTTCTGGCTTGAGGATGTTATGTGTGCAACATATGTACTTAACAGGTGTCCCACTAAAGCATTGCAATCGATCACTCCATATGAAGCTTGGCATGGTCACAAGTCATCTGTTGCTCACTTACATGTCTTTGGTTGTCTGGCATATGCATTAGTGCCTAAACAACAATGGAGGAAATTGGATGATAACGCAGTGAAATGTATTTTAGTTGGGTAAAGTTTTGAAAGCAAAGGCTATCATTTGTATAATCCACATACTAAACACATTTTGGTTACGTGTGATGTTATTTTTATGGAAGATGCTATTCAGTGACTACTTTCATGTGTTAGTGCGATCATATATTTTTGTAAATGTTAAACACATGTATACCAAACATTCTTGTGAAAAAGGTAGACAAGAATGTTGTAACCTTTCATAGTAATGTTAATGGTGATGCATGTAGCGGGGAGAATAAGCGCGATTATGTTGTCGGCATAAGGCCATGAAGCTAGAGTCCGATGACTACTTGCCTTTTCTCTAGCGCATAAAGGAGACATTGAATTTCGGTTCAACACTGTGGCGTTGCTTTCTTATCATTTTTTCTATTGCTATATTAAGATTAAATTTGTGTTGAGTAGTCTACATACATTAATCTATTTTTGTTGAAGTTGATAGTGTGCATACTAAAAGTATTCTAGAAAGCACTGTGTGGATAATACCAAACTTCATGTGGTAACTCATTCTGATATATTAACACATTAGTATGATTAAGCGGAGTGGGAAAATACTAAGGGACTCTATCTTTAGAATCCTTCCATCTCGAGAACCCTACTAGCCTATCCTATTCATTATAGTCTCATAGGACAGAGTGGATTAGGAACAGAGGTTAACACTAGTGCCGTCTGTGGGAAATGGAATTTAGTGTTTGATCGAAAACTTAGAATACACTTTTTGACTAGAGATTATTTCCTACATGCTAGTAATGCGCTCTGGAGAGACTTACCCAAAGTACCGAAGTAATAAACAACCTTTGAGAGTGAATAATGTGCTGAGAACACCACTGCAGAGTAGTGCTAACAGTGTTACATTCGAAAGAAAAATTGTAGCAAGTACCAGTGATTCGGTGCCACAACATTTCCTTATTTCCAGTTTGTAGATCATATCGAAAACCGGTCCGGTACCGTCTGATGCTAGTTTGGTGTCCGATGCCAATATTGAACTCAGCGGTAGTCCGGTCCTAGTCGAGGCGATCGAAGAAGTTGTTATAGATATTAACAAGTCTGCTGAACCCATTTTGAAGACAAAAGATCATAGTTGAGGATGGAGTACCCCTATTGAACATCATAGTGAAGCAGACTTTCCAAAGTTCTGGAGTGACACAAATGCTTTCTTCTCTGATTTCCTATCTAAAGAGTGGAACCCAACCTAGAATTAAACATTTGACTTCCAAAAAAATTGTTTCCTAATCATAAATCAGAGCTAGCAGATACTTGTGAATCAGAATAACCAGTAGACCCAAGTGCAGAACCCATGGCAGATACACAAAATGACCAGCATGGATGACAAATGGAAGGTTACTGAAGACAACCAAGTATAGGAGTAAATTATGCCAAATTTGGGGGGTTCCCAAGTGATGATCCGGATGTGCATGTGCACACCTTTGAAATCAACTACACAGTGTTAAGTAATCGAAAAGACCTAGAATATAAGGCCATACTATTCCAATCCAAATTAGTTAATGAAGTAGCAAGATGGCTCACTTAATTCGACGTCAATCATTTCTGGTGCTACGAAGATGTTAAGAATGCATTTTTGATTAAAGAAAAATGCTGCCAAAATATTTGATTCTTTGCAGACTAACAGGCAAAAAGTGAACCAGAGTGTGCAAGACTATGCCACCCTCTTCTGCACACATCTACAACAGTTGCCCCAAGCAAATGCCGATTTGCCTAATGATGTCATCACTCACGAGTTCATCAACATCCTTAATCCACAATTATGACAGGTCACGATCATTTGCTGCATCAATGGCATGACCTTAGATGTGGTCATTGCAATGGCACTACAACTGGAACATAAAGTAGATGGCTTTACAGAAGATTTAGAATGATGAAAATCCAATAAAAATAGAAGTGATGATCCCTTGAAGCAAATATGCTATACCAAATGCAAAAATCCTAGTCACGTGGCAACCAATTGCACACTCAGTCAAATCTATTGTGCCATTTGCGACACAACAATTCATTCTATAGAATCCTATCCATATAATGGAAAAACACAAATTCGATTGGCCATCAATGTAGTACTTCAAAAACAAGGAGAGCCAATTGCAAGTTATGTACCTATGTACTTGTGAAATACATCATATTCTACCTATACCAATTATCAAGCACCGCGAATAGGGAACTTCAATCAATCTCGATGGAATCAAGGCCAAATTAGCAATAGTACTGTAGTACCCCCAAGATGATGTCATTTTTGTGGAGAGGTTGAGCACATCCATCAACACTGTAAGGAGGCTCGGGAATATGATAAACGTAAAAAGGACATGCAAAACCCCATGAGCTACAAAAAGGTGAAATGATATTTACAATGGTTTTTTGTGATGAAAATCACTATTTTATAAGGATTTCTTCTAAAAATTTGACATACACTTCTTGGAGCTCCCTCTGTGCTCCTTCTTCTTGCATGTCCACTTCTTTGATGCACTTCTATGCTTTTTCCTTGACCTTGAGCTTCAACACTTGCCCCCTCTCTCGAGTCTGTCGTCCCTGACAGACCCTTGTTGTAGTGGTTGTTTCATGTAGGGCTTTGAGAGGTAGCGTCCATCTTTTGTATGTGCTTCTTCCTTGGATTCGAGCGAGCATGTGTCATTGTGAGCTCTAAAAACTGCTAGTTGCTCAAAAGGAGGTTATCAAGGTTGAGTTGGAGCAACTGCTCACTTCGAATTGCTTCCTAGGTATTGATGTTGTCCCCGTGATGTCCTCTAGCTCTTCCAAAGGTGATGTTCATAGTAGTCATGCCAAAGTACTCATAACCCATAGTGAGTGATGGGTAAGTGTGTTAGTGCATAGGTTGAAGAAAAGATGTGCCTTGTGCACGGCCTTGTAATGTGGCCCTATGCATGCTTACTCGGGGAATGCATGGTAAAATTAAATATGGTGCAAGAGATTTGGGTCTTGAGCGAATTGCTCAAGGGTACACTGACGAAGAGGTTTCCTAATCTAACATTGTTATGGTGGTGCCAAAGTACAGATTCTTACCATGGTGAATTGTAGATCACTGTTTATCTCTTTGTATTGTACTCCCCTCCTTTGTGATGGGCCACCTGATAGTCTTTCGTTGTCGATGAATGTCCGTGTTGATGGTCCACTGATGAAATTCTTTGAGTGCCTGGTCCTGTTCCCGCTCTTCAAAGTAACATTTGCCAAATCCATAAGCAAGAGTCTTCTCACCCAGTATACATACAAGGATTTGCAATAATATCATCTGTTAGCCAAGACACACTTCTATCAAAACTGATAAATGCATAGTAATCAATAGCTCCACCTTCAACTAAGCCTGACTCATTCATGTTCCAGGATCCACACCTAGGATCAAGCTCTCTTCCTCTCTCCCTCTTTTGTTTTTTTTTTTGGGTACTAGAGGTACATAATGAAAATGTCATGATGACATGTACCATAGATGAATGTGATTCATCTCTTCTTAGTCCATGTGCATGAGGGGAGACTAAGGGTGCATGGGTGGAAAACAAAAAAGTGCCTATGCATGGTCTTATGATGAGACCCTATTTCATGCATACTCTAAAAAATGCATACAATATGGGTTGTGTGGTTTGAGATTGATCTAGAAAGTCATCGAGACATTTATCCTTATTACACATAGAATCTCTAGGTGTACAAATGGTTGATGGATTGTCATGATTCACCCTAGATCATTTTCCACATCAGTGATACAAAGTATTTGTTGATAATCTCCGCCTTGATGATATGAGTGTAGATCATCCTTGCTTATGATTTCATGATAGGAATCCAAATTTATAGGAAGAGAGGGTCCTTCCACATCCCTCAAACACTTAGAGTCCCCCATTTCTCCATTCACCAAGGTTTCCTGTGATTTACTCAAAGAAGGACTAGATTCAAAAACATGAGTAGAAAGAAAATTTTGTGCATGAAAAGCACAATCTTTGAAAAGATGATTTTGTCCCCAATTATCATAAGGCAGATAGTCATCAGGATTTTCAATATATATATATATATGTAGAAGCGCGTGTAATAGGTGGAGAAAACACCTCAAATTCTTGATGATCTTGTGTAATGAACCTTTGGGTGCCAATGATCAAGTCTTCATCTATAGCATCCATGACAAAGAATGTTTCAAAAAATTGCATGTCATCCACCATAACAGGCAACACAACTTGACCCATGCAGTCATAATGTTCACCATCCATGAGGATAGAAGAATGAGTTGTTGGTTGAATGTTCTCAAAAATAATGGTCACTAGGTCAATATGAATTAAATTCCACTCACAATTAGGATTGATATAAACACTCAACCTTCTATGGTCATATCCTATTCTTATATGCACAAAAGTATTGTTATATTCTCTTGTTGCAAATAAGAATCCTACCCCCTCAGATATTTCCCCTGTTTCCTTGACTCCTTGCAATTTTTCTCTAGATGTTTCACCCTTATATGAGATTATTTCCTGCATTTTATGTTTATCTCCCTCCTCTTTTTCAATCTTAGCCCCCTTTCTTCTCTCTTTTGTTTTCTTCTTTCCCATGAAACAATTTTTCTCTCCCTTGGCTTCCCAACCCCACCTGAAGGTCAACTTCAAATTACTCTATCTTAAAGATCAATGCATTATTCTTACCAAAAATAGTTGAGGCCTTGTGGGATTCGAAACAAGCTTTCCAACGAGCTATAGAGCTCAAAAAATGGACTTTTGATGAAAAAGTTATGTCAAATCAGGCTCCTGGGGGTCAAAACAGGCAAACATGACATTTTGGAAAAATCACAATTTTGTGTGAAAATCACGATTTTGAGAGGTCTGAAAGTCGCAATGCTGAGCTCTTATGAAAATCGCGATGCTGAGCTATCATGAAAATCGCGATGCTGATCACTTATGAAAATCTCGATTTTGATGGATCCCCAAAAAAGACGATTTTGAGTGAGAATTGTGAAAAATGCGATTTTGAGTGAGAATCGTGAAAAATGCGATTTTGAGTGAGAATCGTGAACAACACGATTTTGAGAATGATCACAAAATCACGATTTTGAATGAAAATCGTGTTTTCTCAAAATCGTGTTTTTGACATGAAAATCGTGATTTTGAATGAAAATCGGGTTTTTGAAAATCGCGATTTTGAATGAAAATCGTGTTTTTGAAAATCGCGATTTTGGAGCCACCAGAGAATCGTATTTTTTCGAAAATCGTGCTTTTGGCTGAAAATCGTGATTTGTGAAAATCGTGATTTGTGAAAATCGTGATTTTAAACCCACTGAAAATCGTGTTTTCTCAAAGTCGTGAAAATGCGATTTTGGATGAAAATTGTGATTTGTGAAAATTGCGATTTTGAGCCCACTGAGAATCGTGTTTTTACATGAAAATTGCAATTTTGGGAATGACCAGAAAATCGTGTTTTCGAGAAACTTAAAGAATCGCGATTTTGACCACAACCAGAGAATCGCGATTCTGAGAATGACCCCAAAATCGTGTTCTTTTCAGCAAGCTTTTAGGCGGGAAATAGAAAATCGTATTTTTTTGAAAAAAATTGAATTTTATGAAAATCACGATTTTCAGTCAGAATCGTGTTTTTTGGAGGGAAATTCAAATTTCTGAGCGCTGAGCAATGGCGAGCTTTGTATGTGCAGAAAATCGTGAAAAAACACAGGCGCTTGCTCTCCCTTGCACTCCCTAACTCCTTCTCATACAATAATGCATGAAAAATGGTATGAAAATGATGGAAATGCACTACAAAACAAGAAATTTCTATGAAGAAGAAGATGGATGAAGATGGTGATGATGATGATGAAGATGAAGAAAAAAATCAGAAAATGAACAGAAATGATAGTTTTTTAACCTTCCAACATCGCAAGTGTACGATCTTACCAACGCTCGTCTATCGAAGCTCTCTCCCCAGCAATGGCGCCAAAATTTGGTGTAGCTCAAGCGTAAGCACCACCTCCTTCACTTGTCAATCCGCGGAGACGTGAGGACTGATATGAAGATCATGAGCAATTGTGGTGAGCAAATGTGAGTGACAAGCACATACATGCATGCACACACACACACACACACACACACACACACACAAGGCAAGATCAAAGAGATGAACAATGGAAGGACTTTGATTACAAAAGAAATCTATTACAAAGTTGAAACCTACAATGAGATAACCCCAAAAATGAGCTCTCTAGCTCTTTTTATAGTTTTTGGACTAGCTTTGTCCCTATCTAGACCTAGTGTCTGGCATAGTTAAAAATTAGGTTCCAGGGCTTATTTAAGGCTTCAAACGAAGTCTAAAAATTATGAAAATTGGTAGGATGATACTTCTAATGCACCTCAAGCTCGAGAACTCCTCGACTTGCACAAAATGGAGCTACAAAAAGGTGAAATGATATTTACAATGGTTTTTAGTGATGAAAATCACTATTTTATAGGGATTTCTTCTTAAAATTTGACATACACTTATTAGAGCTCCCTCTATGCTCCTTCTTCTTGCGTGTCCACTTCTTTGATGCACTTCTGCTTTGTCCTTGACCTTGAGCTTCAACAGAAGGGCAAAGGAAAATGGAGCTCTTCAACTAATAAGCAAAAATCTGCAAATGCTGCACGTTTGAAGAAGGAAGATAAAGATGAGAAGAAATTAGAAAAGAAGAAATTGTGTTGCAAGTACTATAAAGGGAATGATCATATCATAAAGAACTGTCTAAAAGTGACTGCAAAAGAGGCAAAGAAAAAGGAGGCTGGAACAGTTATTGCAGAGGCCTCTACACCGAAAACAGAGTCTGCTAATCTTGTGCAGGAAGAAGAATGGGCGTTTACTATTGTTTGTAGTTTTGACCCATCTTCTCATGAGCAATGCATGTCTGTAGTAGACTCAGATGTTTGCTACACAGTGGGACGACCAAACACTTTACCTCACAACACAATTTCTTCTCTTCACTCAAGCCTGCCCCTACAGGGAATACTGTTACATGCAACAACAACTCCTCTTATCCTGTTATGGGAGTTGGTAAGATCATTTTGACTACTGCTGATGGTAGTTCTTTCACTTTATCAGATGCTTTGTTTGTGCTAGGGATCAAGAAAAAATTATTATTAGTTTTTGCATTAGCCAAGATTGGCTTGGTTGTGAAATTTGTTGATGACAGGTGTACAGTTCATGATCTGTCAAACGTCAACATGATTATTGCTTCTGGCATTTTATATCATGGGCTGTATAAGCTCATAGACTATGAAAGATCGGTGAATGATTCGGCATGTGCAGTACATGATTCTCAGGCTATGTCAGATGCAAAGCTTTGGCACACTTTGGTCATCTGAATTTTGCTAGTTTGCTACACCTATAGAAATCTGAAATGGTGTCCTATTGAGGCACCTAGAAAACATGTTTGTGAAGGCTGTATTTTGGGCAAAATACAATGTTCCTCATTTCCAAAAGATGGTTCAGTTTGGGCTACTCAAAAATTGCACCTTGTACATAGTGATGTCTGTGGTCCTATGGAGACTCCCTCTTTTGGAAATTATCTTTACTTCATGAATTTGATTGATGATTTTTCCAAGCATGCATGGGTATATCCGTTGAAAGAAAAGTCCAAAATGTTAATGTGCTTCAAACAGTTTTTGGTTTTGGCTGAAAATCTGTCAGCATGTAAAATGGGCACCCTCCGTTCTGATCAAGGGGGGGAATATATGTCTTATGATTTTAATGCATTTCTATCTGAACGTGGGATAAAACACCAGTGTACAGTGCCATATACACCTCAACAAAATGGAGTTGTTGAATGGAAGAACATGTCACTCATGGAGATGGCGAGGTGTATGGTCAAGAGTCAGGCTTTACCACATAGTTTTTGGCTTGAGGTTGTCATGTGTGCAGCATATGTACTTAATAGGTGTCCCACTAAAGTGCTGCAGTCTATCACTCCATATGAGGCTTGGAATGATCGCAAGCCATTTGTTGCTCATCTCTGTGTTTTTGGTTGTTTGGCATATGCATTAGTTCCTGAACAACATCACTGAAAATTGGATGATAAAGTAGTAAAATGTATTTCTGTTGGGTATAGTTCTGAAAGTAAAGGCTATCGTCTATATCGTCCTTAGACTAAATGCATTCTGGTTAGCCATGATGTTGTTTTTGTGGAAGATACTATTCAGCCATTGCTTTTATGTACTAAGGAGACATCTGTTAGCTCCAAAGACGTGTATGATACTTTGCTGCCTCTTTTTACAGGTGGACAGTCTAGTGCTGGTCCTAATGAGGCAACTTCTCAGCCTTTGCAAGCTTCATGTGATGATGCAGATCATTTCATTTTTGATGTAGATTTACATGATGCACTCATTGATGAGAGAGCTGATATTGAGCAGGCAAAAACTATGCCAAAATGGCTGGTGCAGACTTTGGGTGATAGCAAATTAGATGCACCTTTTTCATATCATACTCGTTTAGGCTCTCATAGTGCCTCTTTTGCATCAGATTGCTATGCTATGGCTGCATCTAGTCTCTTTGATGAGAATGAGTCTATTTCGTTTGATGAAGCATAAAATTCAAAAAATTGGATGGTTGCTATGCAATCTGAGTATGATGCTATAATGAAGAATGGTACTTGGTCTTTATGTGACTTGCATCCTGGCAAGAAGGCCATTCGGACTAAGTGGGTATACAAGCTCAAGCATAAGCCTGATGGTACAGTTGACATGTATAAGGTTAGGCTTGTTGCAAAGGGTTATGCACAGGAAAGAGGCATTGATTTTGATGAGACCTTTGCACCTACTTGCCGAATTACTACTCTTCATAGCATCTGTGCACTTGAAGCTCATCATGGTTGGAATGTAGATCAGTTGGATATCAAAACAACATTTCTGAGTGGTGACTTGCATGAAGAAGTGTATGTTTTTCAGCCCCGTGGCTTTGTGCAGAAAGGGCATGAGAACCAGGTGTGCATGTTAAAGAAGGCATTATATGGCTTAAAGCAAGCACCACGTGCTTGGTATGAGAAGATACATGCCTATCTGATTGCACATGGTTTTGAGAACAATCCAACTGAAAGCACCTTATATGTTATGCATGCTAATGATGTACTTCTGATCATTGTGGTTTATGTTGATGACATGTGTTGGGGGATTCTTGGACAAGAAGGGATTTGAGTGTTTGTAGGAGAAAAGGGAAAGAAAAGAAGAAAGATACACACTAGACGCCTCTGCCGATTGATTATAATAAGACAAATACAATGTGAAGCACAATACAATCCAATGCTTCTGTGCAAAATCGCATAGAGTGCTCAATTACAAAATACCAAATACCCAAGGGGCTTGTTGCTGTCGGCCTCCTCTACACCAAACCTCCACCTTCTCCAAGCCTACACTTGTGCACACCTTGCACCAAGCTTCCACTAAGGGGGAGGGATGGATACCTTCTGTCAGCATGCGCACACTTCAATGAGACCTTGGGATCCTTGGGGGACTAGCTTAGCACTTCTCTGCACAATTCCTTGGTCACTCTTCATGCACACCTTGCACCTCACTTCTATGCATCGCACACTGTGTGTCTCTTGCACTTCTCTCTCTTGCCTTCCTTAGACTATGCTCACTCTTGCTTACACTTAGGATTTTCCAAGAATAGTCCTTGCCTTGATTTCAGTGTGTCGATTCACATACGCTCCTAACTGCAAGAGTATCTTGGTGCTCACTTTGATGTCCCAAGATTGTCTTTACAAGTGGGCAGCCAACGACTCCCTGTTTTGTCCTCTAGTGACTTTAGACTAAAACCAAAATTGTAATTGGGGGGCCATACTTTCACTTCTACGTACGTTGCCGCTTCACATACCTTCATATTTTTTCCTTTTAATTCTTCACTTTTGCACATAAGAGAGGGTTCACCTGAACCTTCCAAAACACTTTAAAAACACTTTGAACCTTAGGGAAATTAGAGAAATACCTCTCCAACCTGCAACCCACTTTCTCCAATTTACCCTTTGTGGACAATTAATTGTGCACTACGTGTGCACTTTGACACCTGCACTTTAGCACTTTGACTTTGCACCTGTTGACTTTGACCTTGAATTTGTTGACATCAAAACCACAGAGAGCTTCCTTTATTGCTCTAATTTGGCAAGAAAATGACTATTGAAAGGGATGAAAAATGCTAGAAAAAAATCTAAGAAATGCTTTGAAAAATTCCCTAAAATTCTCGAAAATGTCTGAAAATTACACTTCTGCAAAGGTTTTGATATGGTTGCTTAATTTGCTAAAACTCAAGGAACAAGCATGAAATGGATAAAGAAACTACTAAAACTTAACTTAGGCAAAATGAAATGAGTAGGCTATGTACAACCTGGACAGATTTTGTAGTTCCAGGTGATCCATACTTCTTGAAGTGTGTTGATGATAGGCCTTGAGCCTTAATATGTTGACCAGTGGCAAGGCCTCTCCTTTTAGCGTCTGTAACTCCACAACACCCCAATTCAGCGTTGTTTTAACTCGATAAGGTCCTTCCCGGTGTGGAAGTGATTTTCCTTTCACTTGTGCTTGAAGATGAGGTCTATGGAGAAGAACTAACATGCCTGACTCTATGTTGTTGCTCCTTAGATTTCGATCATGTGCCTCCTTCCTCTTCATCTGAGTCTCAATCAATTGTTTTGTTGCTAGTAGACATATCTCCTCCACTTTATGCAATGCTCCAAGCCTCTGAGAGACACCACAATCTTTCTTTCCCTGCATGAATGTCACTTTAGGTGATCCATGTAAAAATTCAAAGGGCTCAATTGGCAATATGCCATAAACCAGTTGGAATGGAGAATATCCAGTGGCCTCTTTGTAAGCTAACCTGTATGCCCATAGGGTACCTTGATAAGCAATGCCCCAGGAAGTGGGCTGTAACATACATTCCTTCCTTAACATGGAAATTAATACCTTATTAGTTGATTCAGCCTGTCCATTAGCTCTTGGATAGTATGCACAAGAGGCCCTATGTAGAATTCTATACCTGTTGAAAATTTCCTATAGGACCTTATTCACAAAATGAGTACCTTGGTCTGTACAAATTTCAAGTGGACATCCAAACCTGCAAATGATGCTACTGTAAATGAAATCAGCCACAGTTTGGGTGGTGCAGTCAGAGGATGCAATAGCTTCAACCCACTTTGTCGCATAATCTGTGGCTATCAATAGATACTTCTCTCTTTTTGGAATCGACGGAGGGTAGATAGGCCCTACAAAATCTAACCCCCACTTCTCAAATGGTTGCCAAGAAGTGGAAATAATCAAGGGTTTATGCGTCTGCTTGGTGGGCTTAGGTCCACACCTTTGGCAAACATCACATGCTTTTCCCCAGTCATCGACATCTTTGAATAATGTAGGCCACCATAAACCAACATCAAGGATCCTTTGGCTCATAATATGCCCTGGAAGGTGCCCACCACCTGTTCCTTCATGTGCAGATTGAAGGACTTCCCTCACTTCTTCTTCTTCCAAGCACTTCCTAAACCTGTCATCCTTTCCCTATCTATATAATTTATCTTCAATGAAGGTATAAGGTCTGCTCTTGATTAGCAGTCTCTTTCTTTGCACAACACTAGCCTTCTCTGGATACATGCGAGTTTTAATGAAATTCTTGATATCATAATACCAACCTTGAGCTTGTACAGTGAACAGATTGACATCTGGGAAATCATCATTGACTCCACTAGCTTGATCCGTCATATTGATCCTGGATAGGTGATCTGCCATGACATTTTCTTTACCTGGTCTATGGACCACCGAAAAATCAAACTCGTGGAACAAAAGTAGCCACCTCCATATCCTCTCAGTTGCTTATGGTTTGTTCAATAAATACCTGAGTGGCTGATGATCAGTGATGATGACAAACTTCACACCTAGCAAATAATGAAGAAATTTTTGTACTGCAAAAACCGTTGCTAGAGCTTCCCTTTATGTTGTGCTATAATTCTTTTCAGCTTTAGTCAAAATTCTACTAGCATACTGGATAGGCCTGTCTAGTTTGAATTCTTCATTATGTTGAGCCAATACTACACCCAATGCATATGCACTGGCATCTACATGCACATGAAAATTTTTTGACCAATTTGGGGTGATAAGAATTGGTGCAGCCACCAATTTGGACCTTAATGTCCGATAAGCCTTTTCTTCTTCCTCTTCCCATTTAAAGGGCACTTCTTTACCTGTAAGTCTAGCCAGTGGCCTGGCTATCTCTGCATACATTTTTATAAACCTTCTGTGGTATCCAGTATGCCCCAAGAAACTCTGAATCTCTTTAGGAGATTTAAGTTTAGGCAAGTTTAATATAGAAATAATTTTATCAGGATCTGGGGTCATACCTTTAGCTGACACCACATGTCCCAAGAGAGTTCTTTCTGTCACAAGGAAATGACATTTGTTTGGGTTGAGCTTTAGCTTAGTCTCCCTGCATCTCTTAAAAACTTTCTGCAGCTGTCTCAAATGATGGTCCAAACAATCTAAAGGGGTCCATTGTGAGAACCTGAAAATGAAGAGAAGTCATCCATGAAAATTCTAAGTGATTCCAGCAATAAGGGACCAAAAATGAGGTTGAAAATTCTGTTAAAGGTGGCTGGAGCATTTCTGAGTCCAAGGCATTTTTACATACACATATGTTCCCCAAGGTGTGATAAAAGCAGTCTTTTCATGATCCTCTAGGTGTATTGATATTTGATTATAGCCACTAAATCCATCCATAAAGCTATATAATGCATGTCCAGCCACTTCTTCAATGACCTGCTTTGCAAATGGCATTGGGAAACCATCTGGAATGGTCACCTTGTTGAGTGCTCTAAAGTCAACACAAATTCTGATTTTATTGGTATTCTTCTTTGGTACTATAACCATAGGTGAGAGCCACTTTGAGTGTTCCACAGGAATAATGATTCCTGCATCCTCCATCTTCTGTATTTCCACATAAACAACTTCAACATATTTTGGGTTAAGTCTATAACTCTTCCCTCATATTGGTTTCGCTCCCTCAACCAAAGGGATTCTATGCTCTCCATAATTGGCAAGCACTCCTTCTAAGTCTTTATAATGCCATGCAAAAACATCTGTATAATGGGTCAAGAAGGATCTTACCTTTTCAAGGAGCCCTGGGTGGCTCCACAACCAAGTGGCCACCAAAACTGGCCGATTATTGTCCTAAGGGCCTAATTGTATTTCTTTGACAGGGTTTCTCTCTACCATATTATCTTCCTACTCATCTCCAACCTTGTTTTCTTCCATTAGCTTTTAGTGCATTGTTTCATAAGCAGGGGTATTTTGGATCTCAATGCATTCCTCCTTATCCTGCATCCATCCTGTAGGGATTTCTTGAATTGGGAAAGAACATTCTTGACTAGTGTGTTTTACCTTGTCTTTAGCTTTAGTAACTTCCTTCTCTATTGTTGTTACATCCTCCTCCAGGTTGTATTTGAGGGGTGTCTTCCTACCCCTTCTGTCGTCTGTGATGGGCTCTCCCAATCCATCAACCTGAACTTTCTCATGAATTTCATCATAACCTTCAGTTGTGCAAGAATTATTAAGAAAATTTCCAAAACAAGAGGAAGAGTTGCCTGCTTGGAGCCAATTTAGAATATCCTCTTCTTCCTCAAAATCTATTTGGGGTTGGTCTTCTGTTGCTAGTTCCATGCAAATGCGAACTGTTTGCATCATGCTGGTGTTCCCTTGATTATCTCGGCCCTCTTCTAAATGTATCTGTGTCAGCTCTTGCCCTTTCTTTTGTACCCACATAATGTCTTTACCCCAACCATGGATGACACTTGCATGCCTCAGCCATGGTCTTCCAATTAAGAGGGGAAATCCTCCTTCAACCTAGGGCAGTCTTAAAACCACAAAATCCAGAATGAATAGATTACCTTCTACTTCAAGTGGAACTTTTGGGATCACTCCCAAGGGCATTACTTTGCCCTGATCTGCCAAAGTAACAGTGAAATTTGCAGGCCTTGAAGGGTGAAGTCCAATATTTTCCATTGTATGTTCTGGCATCAAGTTAATGCCATAACCACCATCCACAATAACTCCTTGAAATTCATGAACTTTGATAGATACTGTTAGCCGAGGACTCTTATAATCTATAAGGGGTGCTTCCCCTACAATTTTACCTTTATGTATAACAACAGTCTTTGCCACCAAACTTGTAATGGAAGCCTCATCAATTATCTGGACGAGTTCTGACCTGAATTTCCCATCCATCTTTATTAAATCAAAATACTAACCTCCTTTTGCATGGACTTGAGTAGTTTTGAAGCCTCTGATTCCTTAAGAGCATGGGCTCCAATTGACTTATCAAAGTCCTCATGAGCTCTGTTGAATGCATGCCCAATGGCATCACTGGTACATATGAGATCTCCTTTTTGCCTTGTATCTGCACATGCGGTGGCTTTGTCTTCTTCAGATGTCTCTTTGTCTTTGTTCAATCCATGAATTCATGATTCTTGAATTATATCTACTTGAGCCTTTCCCTTGTTTCTTGTCTGCACTGTAAAAGACTCAATTTCTTCTAACTGCACCACCTTGGTAGATGGTGATGGCTTATTGACTTGATCTAACATTTCTTCTTTGTGCACATAAATCATTTGAAAATGGGGCCCGGATGAGGAGGCTTGATTTGTAGGACAACAGTTTGTATAGTGGTCTCTGGCCTCTGGGCAGTTTCTGCAAGGAGGGGCATTTTCTGGTAGAGTGCACCTACTTTGATAGTGCCCACATTCTCCACATCTGAAACAAATGATTGGCCTTCTAGGCCCATTTCCAAAGTTATTCCTCTATCTAGGGTTGTAATTGTTACCTTGATTGGGTGCAGCTGCCATTACATTTGCTGGTGGTAGGGGTCCTCCTTGTGTCCAATATGTTGTTGCAGGTATTCCCCTTGATTGGCATTCCTGGGCCTCATGATCAACTTTCCTGCATAATTGGCAAGTCACACTTAACAGAGGACATTCACTTACTATATGACCTTGCTTGCTGCACATGGAACACCAAAGTCCACTCTTGATGCTACCCCCTTTGAGTTCTTGTAGCTCTTGTCGTAGTTGCGCCAATTCCTCTGCTTGGGCCTTCGCCTCCTTTTGGAGTTTTAATGTTTCAATCTCCCTTCTCAACTGAGTAACAACATTCTCCTCCTCTTTGTGGGGCTTATTCCTTTTTAAGCCCTCCAGCTCCTTCCTTAGCTAGATTACTGGATCCTCCATTTTTGTGGAATATTGTAGTTGAGAAGAAGTTGCTCCATACTGTTGCCTTATTTGCTCCACTCATGTAGCTATGTTGATGAACTCCTCTATGGAGGCTGTAGGCAACACTAATTCCTTAATTTTGCATTGGGTGGCCACTGGAAGTGGCTTAGCTAACCATTTCTTAACAAAAAAATCATGTGGTGGATCTGGCAATTTAGGCATTAGTGCCTTGGCCCTAGTCACAAACTCTAGGAACTTTTCACCTGGACCCAATCTCAAATTTTCTAGTTTTTCTATGATGATCTCTGCAGTATTTCCATGCTTGAATTGATTTTTGAATGCATATTTCATCAAGTCCCAATTTGTAAAATGGTTCTCAGCAAATTGGCTGAACCATTTATCTGCTAATCCTTCTAAAGTTGCACGAAAGAGTATCAAAAAGGCATCCTCTCTTCCCATTAAGCCTCTAGCTTTGCATAGTGCTAAAAACCTTCTAATATGCTCCTCCGTCTTCTTGAGCTAGGCCTTTGAAAGAAGAAAATTTTATATTTAATCTTGATAATAAGGTTTCCAAGTCTACCTGACCAACCATGCTCTTTACTGATGAAGTTGACGAAAGTGGACTGGAGGATCTTCTAATAGGCTTCCTTCTTGTTTGCTTGTATGTGACCCTCAATGTTTGGGACCGGGTTGTGGTCATGGGCTGTTCATAGTCCTCTTAGTATGAGATAATTGATAAGAATATGTACCTCTTAGTCCACTGAAGTCGTACTGTCAACACTTGAATAGTACTTCTCCAACTGCAATATGTCTTCTCCTATGCTCAAATCTCCTTGGAGTCCCACCAGGCGTGCCAAATTTTGTTGGGGGATTCTTGGACAAGAAGAGATTTGAGTGTTTGTAGGAGAAAAGGGAAAGAAAAGAAAAAGATACACACTGGAAGCCTCTACCGATTGATTATAATAAGACAAATACAATGTGAAGCACAATAAAATCCAATGCTCTGTGCAAAATCCCACAGAGTGCTCAATTACAAAATACCAAATACCCAAGGGGCTTGTTGCTGCCGGCCTCCTCTGCACCAAATCTCCACCTTCTTCAAGCCTGCACTTGTGCACACCTTGCACCAAGCTTCCACTAAGGGGGAGGGATGGATACCTTCTGTCAGCACGCGCACACTTCAATGAGACCTTGGGATCCTTGGGGGACTAGCTTAGCACTTCTCTGCACACTTCCTTGGTAACTCTTCATGCACACCTTGCACTTCACTTCTATGCGTCGCACACTGTGTGTCTCTTGCACTTCTCTCTCTTGCCTTCCTTAGACTATGCTCACTCTTGCTTACACTTAGGATTGTCCAAGAATAGTCCTTGCCTTGATTTCAGTGTGTCGATTCACATACGCTCCTAACTGCAAGAGTATCTTGGTGCTCACTTTGATGTCCCAAGATTGTCTTTACAAGTGGGTAGCCAACGACTCCATGTTTTGTCCTGTAGTGACTTTAGACTAAAACCAAAATTTTAATTGGGGGGCCATACTTTCACTTTTGCGTACGCTGCCGCTTCACATACCTTCATATTTTTTCCTTTTAATTCTTCACTTTTGCACATAAGAGAGGGTTCACCTGACCCCTCCAAAACACTTTGAACCTTAGGGAAATTAGAGAAATACCTCTGCAACCTATAACCCACTTTCTCCAATTTACCCTTTGTGGACAATTAATTGTGCACTACCTATGCACTTTGACACCTGCACTTTAGCACTTTGACTTTGCACCTATTGACTTTGAGCTTGAATTTTTTGACTTTGACCAATTTGACTTTGACCTTTTGACTATGGCTATGGTTGACTTTGATTGTAGTTGAGTTTGACCAATATGCTTTTATGGGCTCAACAACATGCTTCTCACTAGTCCTCATGAGAGGCATATTGCTGATTTTAAGGCTGATTTACACGAATCATTTGAGATGTCTGATTTGGGGCATTTGCATCACTATTTGGGCATTCAGTTTGTGCAAGTTGATGGTGGAATGGCTTTGTGTCAAACAAAATATATTGACACATTATTGCAGTGTTTCAGCCTTGAAGATTGTAAGCCTATTGCCACTCCTATGGAGACAGGTTTACGATTGATTCTTCAGGATGCTAGAGATGCATTTGATGTTGTTCTCTATCAGCACGCTATTGGATGCTTGATTTACTTATGCATTACTCAACCAGATATTTAGTTTCTTGACTCACAGATGAGCAGGTTTATGCATTGCCCAGGTGTTAAGCATTGGCAGGCGGTTAAGCGCATCTTTTGCCACTTGAGTGGTACCCGACTACTTGGGTTGTTTTATCCCAAGGGGGAATCATTGCCGCTAGATTTGCATGCTTTTTTTGACTCTGACTGAGCTGGTTGCTATGACACTTGGGTGTCCACTAGTGGTTTTTGCTTCATGCTTGGTAGCTCATGTATATCTTGGTGGAGCAAGAAGTAGCCTACTGTGGCCACTTCCAGTTGTGACACTGAGTATAGGGAAGCTTTCACAACGACTGTTGAGTGTGTGTGGCTCATATGCCTTATGGCTCATTTGGGTGTTGGTTAGTCTTCTGCCACCACCATCTTCACTGACAGTCAGAGTGCATTGGCAGTTGCGAAGAACCCTGTGTTCCATGCTCGCACTAAGCACTTTGAGATGCATTATCATTATGTGAGGGAGAGGTTCTCTACTGGGGAGATCAGCTTGGCATATGTGCCCACACAGAAGAACATTGCAGACCTTTTGACAAAGGCTCTACCTAGGGAGAAGTTTAAAGCTTTCCGCAAAGCTTTGGGCTTACTTCCTTTTGTGGAGTGATTTCCACATAGCTTGGCACTTCCTTATACATGAGTGCCAGGTCCTTGTTCACCGCATCACTCCTAGGGGGGATTTGTTGATATATTTTAATAGTGATGTGTATGAACACTCTAAGACCGCCGGGGCACTTTTTTCCCTCTTTAGGAGGTTTTTTCCCCCCGGCTTGTATATACACTTATTGCCCTAACGGGCTACTTATCATTGTACATTCTAGTGGTAATACATTCAGTTTTGTGTGTTTTGCTCGAAGCTTCTTCTTCTTCCTTGTGCTGTTCGCGTGCTTTTGCAGACATCTAACTCCAACATGGTTTACGTTTGGAAATTGTTTCTGATCGTAGAACACACTTTGTCAATTCCCTCATATAGGCTTTAACGTAAGGAGAGATCAGTTTGGCATTTGTGCTGACAGAAGAGAAAATTTTTTATATTTGAGAATACGCACGTAGTGCACGATTGCCTCATCCGATGGACTCTGTGCCTTTTCTCCTACCATAAATAATGAATTGTAGACCTTTTCACAAAGGATCTACCTAGGGAGAAGTTTGAAGCTTTCTACAAAGCTTTGGGCTTACCTTTTGTGGATTGATTCCAAATAGCTTGGCACTTACTTATACATGAGTGGTAGCTCCTTGTTCATCACATCACTCCAAGGGGGGGATTTGTTGATATATTTCAATAGTGATGTGTGTGAACACACTAGGACCACTGGGGCACTTTTTAGCCTCTTTAGGAGGTTTTTTCCCTGGCTTCTATATATGCATATAACCATAACATGTTACTAATCTTTGTACATACTCTTGGTAGTACATTCAGTATTGTATGTTGTGCTCCAAGGTTCTTCTTCTTCCTTGCAATGTTCACATGCTTTTGCACATCTCAAATTCCAACAAAGAAGGAGAAGAGGAAGAAGAAGAAAACGAAGAAGAAGAAGAAGAAGAAGAAGAAGAAGAAGAAGAAGAAGAAGAAGAAGAAGAAGAAGAACAAGAAGTTCTTGTAATGTTCACATGCTTTTGCACATCTCAAATTCCAACAAAGAAGAAGAAGAAGAAGAAGAAAACGAAGAAGAAGAAGAAGAAGAAGAAGAAGAAGAAGAAGAAGAAGAATAATAATAATAATAATAATAATAATAATAATAATAATAATAAGAATAAGAAGAAGAAGAAGAAGAAGAAGAAGAAGAAGAAGACGAAGATCATTCTTCCTTGCCTCAATCTATGTGTGCTTCTCTTTGAGCATAAGAGTGTGTGAGTGAGGTCTCTTCCTTATCTTCTTTCTCATGGCATGGTATCAGAGCCAGTGTGCCTGTAAAGAGCTCATGGAGAAGGCCGACAGTGAAGAGTATGTGAGAAGGTGTGGAGAATATGTGATTCACAAACAACCTCAAATTTCTACCAAAATTGGTGTGAAGGTAGAAGGTGTCAAAATATTTTCATAAGTTTTCCCTTTAGGGTCACTCATTTTTCTCAGATTTCTATTTTGGAGCCATCTCTACCTGTGTTTTGAGTCCACAAGGTGGGGCCCATGAAGAAACTAGGCCAGTTTGCAAAACTGTAACTTGCATTCAGTTTAACAGCACAGAAATATTCTAGATCCAAAATTTCAAGAAATTCCATGTACTATTTATACACGAAAACTATGTTTTTCTGAGATCGAACTCTCACATCATAGTGTGATAGTATTCAAGCAGATGTACTGCTTCTAGTGTTGCAAATCACTACAGAAATGGCAAGTGCTGATAGAATATTCAGATTATGAGCGATAATCTGAACAAGAACAACTTCCATGATTGGAGATTCAAAATAACAAATTTGCTGATAGGAAAAGGATACTGGAAATACATCAAAGGAGAGAATGAAAATGCTTTGTAGTTACCGGAGAGGAATTAGGTTGTGAACCAGTTAAGAGTATATGAAGAATGGAATTAAGGAGCACGAAAGGTAATGTATCAACTATCTATTGGCATGCAAGATAGCATGATTGGGCACATAGAGGATGCCAAAACACCAAAAGAGGCTTAAAATAGTTTGTTCACATTGTATGAGACCAATACAAAGGCATGGAAATTGCAATTCAAGAATGAGCTACGTACACTCGAGAAAAAAAGCATGTTGGTAAGTGACTACACCCTATAAATAAAAAGCATATGTGAGTCGCTTGCATCTATTGGCACGAATGTAGATGATGATGACAAGGTGGAAGTGTGCATTCATGGTTTAGTAATTTTGCATATAAGTAGTTCAGACCATGTATTCAGACCAGGGAAAAATATTTTGAATTTTGCTGATCTAATGTCCATGCTGATAATTGAAGAAAAAAAATCTTGGTCAGGACTCAAATTCCCAAGGAAAACTAGTTCTAAGCAGGTATTCTACTCTGGTAGAGGAAGAGGCAAATGCAGAGGCTTTGAAAGTGGAAGAGGACACAGTAACCAAGACCAAGGTAAACAACAAAATCATGTAGGAGGTAGAGGACAATTTGGAAGCAGGAGGATCCAAAGAGACTGTAGAAATTTCCAAAGAAATGATTCAGGTAATGATAATAAAGGATGATTGAATTCTGGTAAACCATGGTCACTTTGAACATGATTACATGTTGAAGAATCAAAATAATAGAAGGCAGCAAAACAACCATGCATCCACAAGCGTAGATGATTTTGAGGAGTTGTTCATGATATGATGAATACAATGTCTACTGATGTTTCAAAATTAAATGGTAATGTCTGGTATGTTGATCGAGGTGCTTCAAATCACATGACTAGTCATGCAGGATGGTTTAGCAGTTTGTAGAAATTGTGGATATGCTAAAACAGGTGATGACACATCACATCCTATTGATCATACAAGAAACATAGCAATATCTATGGAGGATGGGAAGGTAAAACATCTTGTTGATGTGCTGATATTTTGAATATAACAAATAATCTGGTTTATGTTAGACAAACGATTGATTGCCAAGGAAGCAAAGTGGGTAGAATGTTCACCTCAAATGTTAAATTCTTGAAATGAATGCAACCGTGTTTGCGAAAGGTGCAGATGTTATAGCTGATAAAGATTTGGCATGAGCAAATCGGACATGCAAATTTGTAGAGGCTGAGATTGATGCAATCAAAGGAGCTTGTCAATGGACTACCAAATTTCAAGGTTTCTAAAAACTCAGAAGGTATGTGCAACATGTCAATTTGGTAAATAGTCAAGGGCATCATTTTTGCATGACAAGCATGTTAGTGAGAATGTGCTAGAAATAGTACATACAGATGTTTGGGTCCTGCAAAGACCACATCTATGGGAGGATGAAAGTTTTATGTTACTTTCTATTATGCTTTATGGAATAATGGAATGTTATATGGATTTTAATATCTTAAGGGTTTTAATGTGATTTGTGTTTTGATTTAGTAGGTGAAGACTCATGAGGGTGTGAAGGTGCATGGATTTATTCAGATATTTTTGAACATAGTTAAAAGATAGTATTTTAGATATTTTTGGTAAAAATAATAGATCACTTTAGAAAGCAACATTTTGGTAAAAATAGTAGATTGCATAGAAAGTGATGATTTTGTAAATAAACCAGATTTTCATAAATGCATGATTTTTGAAGGGCCACCCTCATCTATCTTCTATTCAAGACGTAATGAAAAATATCTATAAATACACATGCTCTGATAGACTCATCCATCAGAGTATGTGGGGGGAGATTGTACCCAATCTGGTGTCTAGTCTCTTGTTTCTTTCTATTCTGTTTATGCTTTTGTGAGATTTTGTTTCTGTGCTATCGTTTGCATATGTGCGTCTGTGATCACTATACTCATGGTGCTCATTGTGCTCACTATGCTCACTGTAGTCCTTGTACTCCCTGTGCTCCCTGTGCACTGTTCATGATTCGAGTTCGATTTGGTTATCAAATTCGTTTATCAAGTTCATTTATCAAGCTCGTTTATTAATTCGATTACTCCTTTGTTTATCAAGTTAATTTATCAATTTGATTATCATTTGATTACTCTTTCGACTTACTCCAAGGTGTCAACTAGGGCATCAACTAAGGAATATAACTATGGCATAACTTTGGCTTCTCTAGCACTCATGGTTCTCTTGATTCACTTTGGTTCCCTTTGGTTTTGTTGGTAGCTGTTCGCTACACGTGAACCAATTCTAACTTATGAGTGGCAATAAGAGCTTCCTTATTTCCCTATGTTGCAGAGAAAAGAGGCAAAAAAGGGGAGCCCCAAAATTTTCAAATTAATGGTTTCTTCTTCAAAATCCTAGAAAATTCCCTAAAAAGCTATGTAAATGCACTAGAGGAGTCCTCTAGATGCATAATCCCAAATCATTGTAATATAATTCTTGTAAAATAGTAGGAAATTAGAGATTATCTAATAAAGTGCCGGTCACTTGTGTGAAAGGACCATTTTTAGGGCACATGTATATAAGTCACTTTGTGACTCTTTGTGAAGACTTTTTGCCATTGTGAAGAAGGAGAGCTCCTGAATTTCGAATTTGCTTCTTTCCTGCAGATTTTCATCTTCTCTATGATGCTTGGAATATGTGTGTAGGACTATTGTCTACCCCTCCCCATCACTTTTGAGCTACTGTAGTGTGTGTATGAGCAAGTAGGAGTTGTGGAGTGAGTGTGTGTGTTTCTTGCCATTCACTGTTTTGGTCATAACTTGAAGAGTAGTTTTCAGATGCAAGTAAAGATACTACCAATAGATACGTCTCATCTAGAGCTTCGAAATGAACCTGCTATTGGCCATATTCGGAGTTCGGAGCTGAGAGAAATCTTTGAATTTTTACTTACTGTTGTAAGTGGTATCGCATCAGACACTTTCAGAGGTTAAGTGAGTTGTAGAGGGAGATTAGTCTTTTCACATGCATATTGGCTGAACCACTTCAATTTCCATCATGTGTGCACAATTCCCCATACACTTGGTTAGGTCGGTTCATCGGATTGATAATTAAGCATGTGTCAATCCACCACTATATGCATTTGTGTGGAAAACGAGATTTAGTCGCTTTGGCACAAGTCCCTAAGACTTCCTGGCTTAGGTACACACGTTTTTGGCACTGTTGCCAGGGACACACCCAACCAAGGTGCCTTCGTGATGGTTATAGCTCTAGAGTGAGGAAATCATACTTGTAGAAGTGAATTTGTTTCGTGGCAAGTAGTCGAATACTTTAGCACTTGTTACTTCACATCCCGGAGGTGTGTGTAATAAGTTTTTAGGTTTAGGGTTAGGAGAGAGGGAGAGAAGAAATAGTTAGGGTTAGGTTAAGAAGAGAATTGGAGTAGAAGTAAGTGGAAAAGTACCACGAAAATCCCAAAAAATTACCAAGTTAGTGTAGGGTAGGCCTGAGTCATCAGAAGCTATAAAAGCCAAAAATTTGTAGTTCATTTCTCATTTGCTCAGAAATCAGTATCGTTTGTAGTTAGCGACTTGTATCGCCAGTGTGGTATCACATAAACCAAGCCCCGAAATCTACCTAGTGAGCTCAAGGCCTAAGCAAGACAACCCGAAGGTAAGCTACATCAAGATACTGATACACAAGCTCATGTACATGAGAAAATCATGTCAAATCTAGAACTAGAATACAACCTAAGCAATGAATCTCTCCATTGGTTGGGGGAGGTGTTATACAGATGTTTAGATAGTTGAAAATCCTCAGGAGGGGCTGTCTTGATAGCAAGAAGACCTCTCACCGCAATGTCTTTGAACCCTTTGCATCTCTTGAATTTCTGCAACATGTATCTGGCAACCTAGTTGGGATCCAGAGTATGCAAACATCATGTACACGAATCCCAACCCTAGACCTCAACCTTGGCAAGTAAGACCCCCATTCCCTAGTGGACCATGCTACAGATGTTAGGGAGATCATCTCATTCGTGATTGCCCAATGCCTGCCCCTACACAACCTCAATCTGTGACCATTCAAGGATTTTGTCAAGATTTCGGAAAGGAGCATCTCTTACGAGATTGCCCAAAGAATCCCAATAATATGCCAAAAACCACTCCTATCAATGTTATTGGGTTAGTAGTAGACCCAACAAGAAGTGTAACTTCCACTGCACCTGTGCAAGTGGTCACCAGAGCTCAGGCTTTGCAGCAGAACCAAGGTTTAAGCCAAGAAAAGAGTGTTGAGGTTAGCGAAACTGAGAGCATAACCAAGAAGAGGACTAGAGCTTGGAAAGATAGTCGAGAAAGGATGAAACGACAATGGGCTAAGAAGATGAGCGACTTAGAAGAAAGCATAAGAGAAACAAAAGCCAAAATTGTTGAACTCACCTCTCAAACACACTCTCACATATCACCACCACCATCATCCCTATCACCATCTAATTCACCATCTTTCAACCCACCTCAGACAATTCCACCACCCCCTAGAGTAGGATCAGTGTTAGCCGACCCCACTCCTGAGGACATATACATGATGCTTAAGGCATATCAGGCCAGAATCCAAGAAGGGCCAAATTTGATAGATCTTGAAAAGTGCTACCCTAGAGCTGACCTAGAGATAGAAAGAACCAAGCTTTGCGCGAAAATGGTAGCCTTGGCTCAGACCATGGTTGAAGCCAGTCGCCTCTTCAACTACTCTTGCTCAGCTAAGGCACAATTGCACTTGGATGGACTATTAGAGAAGTTAGAGAGCATAATTGCAAGATCTGTCAAGGAAGAAAACTCTCAAGGAAGAGATGAGGCAATTAAAAGAATAAGCATTCCCCCCCCCAGGAAGCTTATGTGCCTAATTCCACTGAACCAGACACCTCTTCTTCTATGAATAGGTGTTCACCATAGTTCTTGTGAGAGATTCAAGAAGAGAAATGGGCTAAGGAAAGTGAAGTCCCTCCTCCCATTGAACTTGTGGATGACGCGCATGATCAATTCCCACAAGACATTCCTTCCACTTATGAGGAGCAGGAGAGTGCCCAATCTCATGAGAGATTAGACTTTGAGTCTAATTCGTTACATGAATTACCCCATTTCATAGGCCCTTGGGAAGCTAAGTCTACTTGCATGAGGGCACCCACGGTCATGATAAGAAATGAAGACTCTATCATACCTAGGAGTACCGAGGTAGTGAAGAATACTAAAGTGCAGTGCAACCTCACTTTAGAAGAGCTACTCAAGGTGAGGCCAGAACTATGGAAACATGTAGCTAACCAAGTGCCAGAAGTAGCAAAACCTCGTTCCCAGGAAGGATCTCATAGAACAGTGCCGGAAATACCCTTGGATAAGATAGGAGACATGAGTGAGGGAGAAGAAGGAAACACCTATCTTCCCACCACCCATCACGGATACACAACCAAGGCAGTTCTGGACTCTGGTGAAGGAGTTGCAATTGCTTCCACTTCCCTATGGAAGCGTTGGGGCAAGCCAGCACTCAGGCCAATGAGAATGAAATTGCAAATGGTTGACGGTCACATAGAGAGACCCTTAGGGTTGTTAGAAGGAATAACTCTCACTGCTTGTGGTGTAGAGTTTGAACACACATTTTCTACCTGTGACTTTAGCAAGAACCAGGCCTATGAGATGATTTTGGGAAGACCATTTATGTGGCAGTTGCAAGTGGTATAGGATTGGGCCACCAATTCCTTGTATTTGCAACACTTAGGTGTCACGACCAAAGTTAATCTCAAGGATTACTCTCACAGAGATGTACCCCCTATCCAATGGAACCCCATCCATAGAGCTAGAGATGATACCAAGTCAGTGCATTCCATAGGATCAGGATCCTCATGGATGCATGAAGACACCCACTTATGGATGTGCAAAGTGGCAGTAGAAGAAGAGAAGAGAGAAAAAGCCAGAGAGGTAGGTGCGAAGGAAACACATAGATCAATTCAATACCTAGCCTATGCACCTGTAGTATTTCCTGTCGAAGAGTTTGAACCTCATGGTTGGGCGGAAATTTTAGCAACAATGGATGTAGCCATCAATGAAGAACAATGGACGCCTCACTGTGATGAGGATGGCTATGACATTTTCGTCTTCTCCATAGAGCCAATTATGGGAGATTCGGTTCTGGAAGAATGTAAACCTAGCACTGATGCATTTGAGGATGCAAGTGACTCCGATCTAGAGTCGGACCCACCTTTTGCATCAGATGAAGAATACTTTTATGAAGTAGAATTTCACCCTCAGAGACATGAAGAGCTCACAAATGATGTAAGATTAATGACGCAAGTGACCCTTAAGAATGAAGGCAAGAAAAGAAGGAAGAGAGGAGGAAGAATCTTTGTTTGAGGTCCCTGAAATTTTAAGAAGTATGAAATAGATGATAGAAGAGTCATGGTAAGAATGCCTAAACGTGAGGCGCAATCAGGAGAGGCCTATGATAACAAAGAAACCACGAAGAGAAATATTGTAGCCATAGAAGAAGGAGAGGAGAGATGCACTTACATAGGACATGACCTGATGATAGAAGAAGAGCAAGAGTTGATCGCTCTGCTAAGAGAATATAGAGATGTTTTTGCTTGGAGCTACAAGGACTTGAAAGGTGTAGACCCTGACATATGCTCACACACGATTCCCATGACCTCTGATGCCCAACCCTCTAAACAGAAGCCATACACATACCACGATAACTATGCTGCCAAGATTAAAGAACAGATAGATCGCTTGGTTGAAGCTGGATTCATCTATGAAATTGAACACACTGAGTGGGTATCCCCCATTGTAGTGGTGCCCAAGAAGAATGGAAAGCTATGTGTATGCATTAACTTGAAGAAGGTTAATGCAGCCACTATTTGGGATAACTATCCGCTTTTGATCACTGAGCATCTATTAGAACGAGTAGTAGACAAGGAAGTGTATAGCTTCCTTGATGGATTCTCGGGCTACAATCAAGTGGCCATAGCTCGAGAAGATCAGCATAAGACAACTTTTGCCACAGAGTGGGGCAAATTCGCCTTTAGGGTAATGCCATTTGGGCTTACCAATGCACCCACCACCTTTCAAAGAATGATGTGCCATGTATTCAAAGAGTTCCTGAGGAAGAACTTGGAAGTCTATGTTGATGGTCTCTGTGCCCATTCCAACATTAGGCAAACACATATACCTGAACTTAGGCAAATCTTTGACAAATGTAGAGAATATCAAGTCTGCCTGAACCCAGAAAACTGTGTTTTCATGGTGAGGCAAGGCAAGATTCTAGGACACATAGTGTCAAAGAACGGCATATCCACTGATGAAGAGAAAGTAAGAGCCATCGCAAAACTACCTAGGCCAAAGAATGTCAAGGAAGTACAAGCTTTCATGGGGCATTGTGGTTACTACCGACGTTTTATACACATGTACGCCATCATTGCAAAGCCTCTATACGGACTTTTGACTAACTTTGTGTGGACTGATGAATGTGAAAACTCTTTCAATGATCTCAAAAGAAGATTGTGTTCAGCACCAGTCTTGACCACTCCAGATTGGAATAAGCCCTTCCATGTGCATGTGGATGCGTCTAATTATGCCATTGGATGCGTGCTTGCACAACCTACTCGTGAAGGTAATATGGATCTTCCAATTGCCTATGCGAGTAGACAGTTGAATGCAGCTGAACGAAACTATAGTACCACTGAATGAGAAGGATTAGGCGTGGTATATGCAGTTAAAAAGTTTAGGCACTATTTGCTTGCAACTAAGTTTAAATTTTTTACTAATCATCAGGCATTGTTATACTTGGTAAACAAGCCATGCAATACAGGCACATTAGTAAGATGGTTCCTCTTACTGATGGAATATGACTTTGAGGTTGTGGTGAGGAAAGGGAAGACTCATTTGAGAGCAGATCATCTCTCTAGGCTCACATCCAGAGAGGCCCCACAAGGGGTATCAGATGACCTCCCTGACAATTACTTGTTTAATTTGGAAGTCGTACCTCAGTGGGCTAAGACATTAGTCCCAATATTGACATATGGGCCTAACCACCCAGTCATAAACACTCAAGATAGAGAGGTAGTAAAGGCCCAAAAGCACCACATCATGGCTGGAAGTATGTACAAGCATACAGTCAAGGCATATTAGCTTGTTGTGTGGAAGAGGATGAGTACGCTAAGTGGTTGTTGCAATTAGCAAATGTAGGTGCATTAGAGCAACACTACTCGAGGCAACAAACCCTACAGACATTAAGGAGACTTGGAGTGCATTGGCCGACTATGGACGCCGATGTTCATAAGTTGTGTAAGGAATGTCCAGTCTGTCGAACTAGATCACCTGTGGAGCACGCTACCTTGTACCAGGTGTCTCTAATACCAGATTGGAGTGAACCATTAGTAGCCTTCTTGAGGACGAAAACATTCCCTCAAGATATGACCCTGACAAGGCAAAGAAGTTTAGAAGAAGAAGCCTTAGAATACTCACTTATTGGTGACAATCTGTACAAGCGAGGAAAGGATGGATATCTACGGCTATGTGTCCATGAGAGCGAATATCTGAAGATCTTGGAAACTGCTCAACAGGGTGTAGCAGGAGGACATTTTGGACCAGATCGGGTGATCAAGGCTATACTATTTGCAGGCCTTTGGTGGCCGACCCTTCACATGGATGCAGATACCTATGTGAAGAGGTGTGATGTATGTCAGCAAACTCAGTATCCTATACGCAAAGATGAGATGCCTTTGAAACCTATGATGGGTGGACATGCATTCTCCAAGTGGGGAATAGACTTTGTAGGTCCTATTAATCCCCGAGCTAAGAGTTCCCATGTGGAATACATCATTGTGGCCACAAACTATTTAACCAAGTGGGTAGAGGTAAAAGCCACTACGAAGAATGACACTCAAACGACAGCTAAGTTCTTATTTGAGAATGTGTTCACTAGATACGGGCTACCCATCGAGCTAGTAAGTGATAGAGGCACTCACTTCTTGAATGAAGTTATTGAAAATCTTCTCCAAGAATTCTTGGTAGTACATAAGAAGTATCCCCCCTATCACCCATAAGCGAATGGACAATCCTAAAGCACAAATAAAATTCTATGCAATGTGCTCACCAAATTAGTGAATAATAAACGCTCTGATTGGGACAAACAGCTACACCATGCTGTTTGGGCATACAGAGTTGCCTATAAAACAGTACTCCAAGCCACACCCTTTTAGATGGTATTTGGCCAAAATGTAGTGCTACCATTGGACTTCTTGATACCTATATTGAAAGTAGCACAAGAGCATGATTGGACAGGCCATGAGCTCTCCTCTAGAATCTTTGACCTTGAGCGATTAGGAGAAACAAGACTGAGAGCTGCAGCAAGAATATATGCAGCTAAGAAAAGACAAAAAGCATATTTTGATGCACATGTGAAAGATAAGGGTTTGAAGGCAAGAGACCTAGTCCTAGTCTACACTTTGAAGCAACATGCACGGAAATTAGAGAAGAGAGGCTATGGACCTATGATCATTAATAGGATCTCAACTAGTAGAGCAGTCCAATTAGCTACACTCAAAGGGGATGTTCTCCCTAGTTATATAAGTGGATGCAGAGTCAAATTATATGAAGAACCCCTCATTGAGGAAATGCTCAATCAACTCAACACTGCCAAGAAATGTAAAGAAGAGGAAAAACGGATTCGAGAAAAGGCACAGGCAGAAGCATTGGAACGCATCCGAAGGATGAAGTTGAGAAGACAGGGTAGAGATCAGCCTAGGACAGATGCCTATACAACTCAAGGATATCATATGGCCATGTGTGAAGTTTCAGGTATTAGCTCTCATAGGATAATTGATCGACATCCTTTTGTAACCTTAGAGATAGGACAAGGAAAGAGTGCAAGGACGGTAAGAGCCTTGATTGACTCAAGTGCAGCCACTAGTGCTGTTAAACTTTCTTACTATCGAGAATTGAACTTAACTGTCAATCCTGTGGAAGCATATCTCATAGGATTGGGAGGTGTGGAAACCCCTTGCATGGGCGAGGTGGAACTTCCCCTCTACATTCAAGATGTTTTATTGACAGCTAAAGTACTAGTGTGTGAAGATGAAGACCTCACTGAGCCTCTCCTCTTGGGTCAAGACTGGATCTATGATCATGCAGTCAACCTAAACCTAAGAAGTGGACTTCTTTAGGTCTGGGTAGAACAGAATCGCGTTACACTTGAGTTAGAAAATGAGGCACTCAAGGCACTAGGAAAGGCACAAACTCCTCGTCCTTCCAGGAGTACACATGAAGATGACCATGCTATTCTTGTCCAAAACTATGTGATGCGGAGGGATGATTGTCTCAACAAAGAAGTCAAGGATATGATGGAACTCCCTTCTTTTCCAAAGGCCACAGGGATGCAGCAACCAAAGGTGAATCAAATTCAAAAGACACAGACGACTTATGCTCGAAGTCAAAAGAAAATACAAAGCACAGTGTCTCAACCACCAAAACAAGTGTGGGTGCGGAAAGGTGATCAACTTGTTACGGTCCAGCCACAACCACTGGTTCAGCTTCACAGTAGTGGGCAACGACAAGACACCAATAAGAAGTCTTTCAAAAAGTCTTCCACTAAAGTGAAGTCTATCTAGGTACCCAAGAAGTCGATGAAGGCTAACCCACAATCAAGATAAATTTGGGTGCCTAAGGCTTGCTTGCGGGCTCAAATAGCTACACACAGACCGCACCATGTACAACATGGTTCACTCACTGGCACAGCTAATGACCACTCTCATTCAACACGTACGAACACATATTCTCATATGAGCACAAGTAGAATCACTTGTAAATGGGTCCTTAAAAAGCCTCATTTCCAAGCATACACTCTTCTAAAGCCCTCCAAAATCTCCACAAAATCAAAACCAAAAGCCATCCACGGTGTTTGGAAGCCCAAAGCTTGTAATAAACACCCCGACCCCCATTTGTAAATTCATCTCCACTTACTAACTCCATCATTCTCACACTACATCTTTCCATGGAGCTCATAGGATCATTCATTCACTAACTACACACACAATCACCGAGCACTCACTGACCCCATAACCTCATGTTAATGTTGTGACGGGGACAAAAGGCACCAGGAGACACTACACAGACAGAGGAACACCACGAGGCACCATCATCACCACCCTCACCACCTCTCACTACACACTACCACCCCAACTTCAACACTCACCACATATGTTATGGGGATTCCTATCTCACCAAGCACCCAATTTGGAGGGATCACAATGCCCACATTTACAACAATATTCACGAACATCACATCCACCCCACCCACTGTCCCCATCTACACATTCACACACACTTTTGACACCATGGAAACATCACAAGCCACAACACCACTCCCTCCCCCCTCTCTACCACTATCTCCCATACCCCCTCCATCCACATCACCTCTTGTGTCCACTTCATTCACTATCCCTTCCCCCTCCCCATTCCCCCTGCATCCTCCACCTTCCCTGCATTCATAAATGTAAATAACATGTTTTCTACATTACATCAATGTGTACATCAGTTGTAGACAGAATACCAAACCTTGGAAGATCGTCATCGCCAAATAACTATGGATCATGAGCAACTACAGAAGAGGCTTGCAGCTTTGGAAGCAGAAAATAGTGACCTAAATCAATGCTACACTACGCTCAAGCACGCTCACCAGACCCTTTTGGAAGCTCCCCATCCATCCGATTCCAATGAAGTTAAAAAACTAACAGCTCTACTAGAACTTTATCAGTCAGAGCATGTTAAAAGCCGTCGCAACCTGACCTTACTCAGAAAGCAAATGGCCACTGCCCTCGAAGAGAACAAGCGCTTGCAAAGGCAGAACGAAGAAAATTTAGAAGTAGCCATGGAGGGTTCCCCCCAAGAGATCGACCCCGAAAGATTTAAAGTTGTTCCATATGAGTTTATGAAGACAATTCTCGAAAGCTATGCGGATCTACTGGAGCCGCATGATGAGTTGGGCAAATAACGGGATACTCTCCGTCAACAGCTAACGATGCAGGAAGCCCAACCCAAGATCACCGATTCTACCACCACTACAGGAGAGGTCAATGCACTGAGGGAACAGGTCGCGGAGTTGCAAAGCAAGTTACTCCAATATGAAAGATGTGAAGAGAGATGGTGGATGCAATCCAAAGATGAGTAGGTGCCGCTACAACCAGCTTCACACCAGCCAACTGAGACTTCAGAGTTGATTAGTAGACCCTTTGAGCTTCCTAAATCCACCAAAATATCAGCCAAGTACTTTGGAACATGTATCCCAAAAGTTTAAGTCAAGACCGACAAGTTGCGAAATGACTAGCTCCCAAAACTTGCTATTTTTGGACATACACCTGCTGGAAAAAATGAACAGTGCTCTCAACTTGGAAGGAATTAGAAAAATTCCTTTTGGGCATAGCAAATAGACTTAGCAAGCTTCCTATTCCAAGTTAAAACACTTCAAATGATGGACTGAGCACTGAGAACAAGTTTCATCAAGTTCTGAAACATTCCCACAATTCTCGGGGCTCTACAGAGATAGACCAGTAAGCAGTAAAATGCAGATATCTCCAAAAGTATAAATCCAATGACCTTGAAAATTTATAGGTAGAAACTAGACAGTGAGAGCTATCCAACGCACTTTAAAACACGGAAAAAGGTTCAGTAAAACTCGAGATATGACCTTCTGAAGTTACTGCTCTGAGTGAGTATAGCAGAGAACAAAACAGAGAGGTAGATGATAATAAATGTATAGATTCACATATGATTACAACCACATTGGCAATGAATCTTTGCACAATGGGAGTAGAATGATAGAGCTATGGAGTAAGCTCTTCAATCTCTACAAAATGACATGAAGTGGTCACGTACAAGGCTTGCTAATCGCCTCTTCCTTCTTGCTCCTTTTATAGCTATTCTTGGAGGGAGTTTTGAATTCGAATTCGAATGGCTCCACCTAAAAGTGATCCCCAAAGTTAGGAGAGATTCCCTCAGCTCAAAAATTCGTGATTTTGGTAGTTGGAGCCACGAATTTGCTTTTACATCATGGATGAGGTAAGCCATCCTTTTACTTTTTTCTTTTTCCATTTACAAGAGATAAAATGTACTCTTTTACAAGAGGTGTTCACATGACTACTCATGTGACTTACAAATGAGGATAATATCAAGCATATCAAGCATGTAGGCTTGGGCAAAATGCACCAACAGCTCCCCCTCAAGCCTAACATGCTTGGCCTCCAAATAAGTCTTCAATTGTCCTTGATTTCCTGCAAACCAATCATCAACTTGAATCTACTTAATTTCGTACCATCAAGAGCTTTCGTCAACATGTCTGCACATTGCATATCTGTAGAGACGTAGGATAGTTGAATATCCTTGCTCATTAGCTTCTCCCTTACATAATGGTAGTGGACTTCAATATGCTTGGTTCTAGCATGGTATACCGGATTAGCTGCTAGATGTAGTGAGCTTGTGTTGTCACCAAAAATGTGAGGTGTTGAAGAATGAAGTCCAAGATCTGTGTACAAAGATTTTAACCACATGATTTCTTGAGTTGCATTAGCCAAACCTCTATATTCTGCTTCAGTAGAAGATAATGCCACGGTTGGTTGCTTCTTCGATGACCAAGAAATGATTTTTGAACCTGCAAATGATATATACCCTGATGTGCTTCTTCTATCATCTTTAGATCCGGCCCAATCTGCATCTGAGTAGACCTTTAGCTCAATATCTGAAGTAAATGAATAAAACAAACCTTCATTCATGGTCCCCTTTAGGTACTTGAGGACTCGCTTGGCCGCTTCCATATGTGGTCTTCTCGGCTTATGCATAAACTGACTCAATATGCTAACACTATAGCATATATCCACCCTTGTGAGTGTTGCATAGTTCAAACTTCCAACCAAGCTTTGATAGCTTGTGATGTCTTCAATTGGCTCTCCTTCATAAGCACTAAGCTTATGATTTTGCTCCATAGGTGTACCTGCACACTTTGTATTTTCCATCTTGAACTTGACGAGCATGTCATGGACATACTTCCTTTGTGTGATGTATATACCTGAATCTGTGTAGATCAACTCCAATCCAAGAAAATAAGTGAGTGGTCCGAGGTCACTTATTTTGAACTCCTCCTTCATTTGACTCTTTACCTGTTTGATTCCTTCAAGATCATTGCCTGTGATAATAATATCATCAACATACACACATAAATAGATCACTTCAGATCCATTCCTCTTTATGAACAAAGAGGTATCCGCCTTGCTAGCTTTGAATCCTTGGTCCTGCAAATAAGTAACCAATCTGAAATTCCAAGCTCTTGGAGCTTGCTTCAATCCATACAAAGCTTTCTTTAGTTTGCATACATAGTTAGGATGATGTGCATCCTCATATCCAGGAGGTTGTGCCATATACACTTCCTCAGAAATCCATCCATTCAAGAAAGCATTCTTTACATCAAGTTGATAAAGATTCCAATTTCTAGATGCAGCAAGACTTATGAGAACCCTAATTGTAGGCATTTTTGCAACAGGAGAGAAAGTCTCCTCATAATCAATACCATGGGTTTGAGCAAACCCTTTAGCAACTAACCTTGCTTTGTGTCTATTTATACTTCCATCTGGATTCCTCTTGATTTTGTATATCCATCGAGATCCGATTATCTTCATAGACGGCTTGTTAGGTACAAGCTCCCAAGTGTCATTCTCCTTCAAGGCTTCCATTTCTTCATCCATTGCATCTCTCCAAGCTTTCTTGCTTTGTGCTTCTTCAAATGTGGTAGGTTCTTCATTGGTTGAATCCTTTGCAATGTAGATTGAGTGCTTGGTGACCAAAGAAGTATCATAACCAAACCTCTCTGGTTTCTTCTTCTCCCTCGAAGACCTTCTAAGTGGTTGATGTGAGCTCTCGGGTCCATATGTAGCATCCTGCATCTTTGCTTTACCTTTGTTCTTCCATAGCTTTAGTCTTTCCAAGTCTTCTAGGTCAATCTCCGAATCACTTTCTTCAATCTGCTTTGGCTCCTTTGGTTGAAGTGATGGAAAATCTTCATCCAAGTCATATGGAAGCTTCACTTTCCTGTCATCATCAAACCATGATTTGTTTTCATCAAAAATTACATCTCTACTCACAGAAAATCCTTTATTGGTTGGATTGTACAATCTATATCCTTTTTGGTTTTGATCATAACCAATGAATACACACTTCTCTGCCTTGGGATCCAATTTCCCTCTTACTTGAGAAGGAATGTGAGCATAGGCTAAGCATCCAAAGATTTTACAATGCTCTAGACTAGGTCTTCTTCCATTCCACACTTCATATGGAGTGGTTCCATCTAGTGACTTAGATGGAAGTCTATTTATGAGATATGTGGCTGTAGACACAGCCTCTGCCCATAGGTAGTTCGGCAATCCCTTTTCGTTGAGCATGGACCTTGCAGCTTCGACGATAGCTCTATTCCTCCTCTCTGCTACACCATTGAGTTCAGGTGTATACCTTGTAGTGACTTCCCTTTTAATGCCTCTTTCATGCAAGAAGGCATCAAATTCAGAAGAGAAGTATTCTCCTCCACCATCTGATCTGAGTCTTTTCAAAGTCCTACCTGTTTGATTTTCAACAAGAGCAATATACTTCTTAAAGCAATTAAACACTTCATCCTTGTGCTTCATGAAAAACAGAATGGTCCACCTGCTACAATCATCTATGAAAGACACATAATATCTTGAGCCTGATATAGATGGCTCCTTACTTGGACCCCACACATCCGTGTGCACTAGATCCAAAGGATTTTGATACATATATCCTTTCTTATTGAAAGGTTGTCTATGAGCCTTGCCGAGTTGACAAGCTTCACACTTATAAATCATGTGTTGCCTTGTGATATTAGGCAAACCAAGTACACTTTGGTCCCTGCAAATCTGTTTGAGTGTCCTCTCACCAATGTGAGCAAGCCTTTTGTGCCATATCTCCAACTCTGTTAGAGTTTGAGATCCATAGCTAAACAAAGCTATGTTCTTTGTATCTTCCACTTCAAAAGTGAAAAGCCTTCCTGTCTTTTCTCCTTTGGCAATCCTTCGAAAGCCTTGCCTTGGGTCTTCAACATATGCTCCAAATCGATTGAATCTAACCTGCAATCCTTTTTCAACAATCTGTCCAACACTTATTAAATTTTTGGTAATTGTAGGGACATACAAGACTTTGCTTAAGAGGTTCATATTCCCATCTGATGTCTTCACATTACCTATCTTCTCCACTGAGTGCTTTGTGTCATCTCCTGTCTGCACTTCATGCTTGTTATGAGGATCTTCCAAATCAGAAAGTAAAGCCACATTTCCTGCTACATGGTTCGAGCATCCCGAATCAATGTAAAATATGTGATCATCATCCTTACCCTTCTTCGTTGATAGATTCATAATCAATAATGAATCTTCTTGACTTTGGTCCTCTGCATAGTTATTGTAATCTCTTCTTCCTCTATGGCCACTTTGATAGTTGTTGTTGTTGTTGTTGTAATTGTTGTTGTAGTAGTTGTTGTTGTAGCCTCCATTGTACCTGCCTCTATTTGATCCATAGCCACCTCTATTGAATCCTCTTCCTCTTGAGTTCCTCGGGTTCCTGAAACATTCTTCAGTAGTATGGTTAGATAAGCCACATATGTTGCAAGGTTGAGATGATTGGAATCTCCCCCTGCCTTGCTTTCCACTTCTGCCTCTTCCTCTAGCTCGTCCTCTACCTGCAAAGTTTGCTTGGAAAGAGCTTCCTTCATCTTCATTCTTTCTATTCTTTGACTTGTCCTTGACCTTAGCTTTATCAGAATATAAGGCAGAAGTTTGATTACCTCTTGAGGACTCACCACCTTTGCTAATCTTTGCTTCATGAGTGAAGAGTTGGCCCATGAGTGTGTTGAGGTCGGGTACATGCATATCCATGTATAAATCCATGGCTGTTGTGAATGACTCCCACTTGTCGTCTGCTTTGATTCCATTCATGATTTGTCTTATGATTTGCTCCTCTTCAATTACCTCTCCAATGCTTCCAAGTTGGTCGGAAATCTCCTTCATCTTTGTGACATAATCAGTCACATTTTGCTTCGGGCTTTTCTTCATTGTTGTGAACTCCATCCACAATTGGTTCTTCCTTGCTCGAGTGTTGGAAGAGAAGAAAGAAGCAAGTGCATTCCAGGTTTCTCTTGATGTCTTGCATCCCTTGACATGAGGTAAAAGAAAATCAGAGATTGAGTTTAGAATATAGGACCTTGCAAGTGCATCCTTCGAACACCAATTCGAAAGTCCTTCCACTTCTTCATGTGATGGTTGCCCTTTGTTCCTCATGGTTGGCATTGCTTCATCTCCGGATATGAATCCATATAGATTCCTTCCTTGAAGGTAAGCCTCCATCCTTAGAGACCATGCCGGATAGTTGTTTCGATCCAATTTGTCAATTGTTGATGGAAATCCATCTCCCATGTTGCTTGACTATGCTCTGATACCACTGTGAAGAGAGATGGTGGATGCAATCCAAAGATGAGTAGGTGCCGCTACAACCAGCTTCACACCAGCCAACTGAGACTTCAGAGTTGATTAGTAGACCCTTTGAGCTTCCTAAATCCACCAAAATATCAGCCAAGTACTTTGGAACATGTATCCCAAAAGTTTAAGTCAAGACCGACAAGTTGCGAAATGACTAGCTCCCAAAACTTGCTATTTTTGGACATACACCTGCTGGAAAAAATGAACAGTGCTCTCAACCTGGAAGGAATTAGAAAAATTCCTTTTGGGCATAGCAAATAGACTTAGCAAGCTTCCTATTCCAAGTTAAAACACTTCAAATGATGGACTGAGCACTGAGAACAAGTTTCATCAAGTTCTGGAACATTCCCACAATTCTCGGGGCTCTACAGAGATAGACCAGTAAGCAGTAAAATGCAGATATCTCCAAAAGTATAAATCCAATGACCTTGAAAATTTATAGGTAGAAACTAGACAGTGAGAGCTATCCAACGCACGTTAAAACACGGAAAAAGGTTCAGTAAAACTCGAGATATGACCTTCTGAAGTTACTGCTCTGAGTGAGTATAGCAGAGAACAAAACAGAGAGGTAGATGATAATAAATGTATAGATTCACATATGATTACAACCACATTGGCAATGAATCTTTGCACAATGGGAGTAGAATGATAGAGCTATGGAGTAAGCTCTTCAATCTCTACAAAATGACATGAAGTGGTCACGTACAAGGCTTGCTAATCGCCTCTTCCTTCTTGCTCCTTTTATAGCTATTCTTGGAGGGAGTTTTGAATTCGAATTCGAATGGCTCCACCTAAAAGTGATCCCCAAAGTTAGGAGAGATTCCCTCAGCTCAAAAATTCGTGATTTTGGTAGTTGGAGCCACGAATTTGCTTTTACATCATGGATGAGGTAAGCCATCCTTTTACTTTTTTCTTTTTCCATTTACAAGAGATAAAATGTACTCTTTTACAAGAGGTGTTCACATGACTACTCATGTGACTTACAAATGAGGATAATATCAAGCATATCAAGCATGTAGGCTTGGGCAAAATGCACCAACAAAAGACAACCCTCCTCAGTCATCGAGCCAGAACTAGAAGAATTGGTACCCATAGAAGTGGATGAGTCATATGAAGAGCCATATGTTCCTATGCCAATGCCGGGAGGCCAACAAACCTCTGAGGGATTGGACACACTAGAGGTAGAAGCCCCATAATGGATGTAGAAACTCGAAAAAATGGCCAACACACATGATGATCGAGTAGCGGTCCAGATTGAGTCCATGACCAAGATTAAGGACACCATTATCAAATCAGAATATTTTCGAAGTATGTCTCATCACAGATGGATAGGCACCAACGACGATCAGTATGTGCCATATTGTGTGATCTTGGCAGATTACGACATAGAAATTCAACGACGATGTGGCAAGGCTCCAACCTTTGCCACTCAATTCTGCCCTGATGATATCCCTGAGAGCGCTAAACAAGGATCAATTCATCAACCTACCTGGCGGCTACGACTCTTAGAAACTTACCCTGAGATGGTTCGAACGTGGAATAACATGCCACTATTCATTAAGTATAATCCCTGTTATGCTCCCATACTCAGAAGATGCACATGGCTTGAGTTTGCCATCACTGTGAAGAATGTCAAAGGTTGTGCAAAGTGGCTCAATTACGAATACCTGGCACCGCCACGGGGACAAGCTACGGTGTCCTACATGATCCCTACCATCCGCCACTAGGGAGTCAGATTGCAAAACATTCCAGACGTAATGGCTTAGATGTGCATAAAGATATTCGAGTTGATGCTGGTTACCTTCAGAACCTTCAAAAATATTCAAGATCCACATTTCGCAGGTGTCGGATTCATAGCAGGTAACCTTGACTTGGTCTACAATATGAGTACAACCCCCTCCATCCAGGTGATATATGCATGGCACGCACGAATTAAATACCTCCCCGCTTGCTACAAGCAAACATTTGAAGAGATGTTCATCACGGGGTTTTGGGAATACCACTCTGAAGTCTTTGTCCCCAGAATACCCATCTACTCCACCTCTTTGCAATGGAGCACACATTACATTCAGAACAACTGCGTGTGCCACATCCGGACGTTCTAGGTCCAATGGATTGGGATGCCCTCCTGACAGACCTAGCACGAGGGTTGCGGCTAGAAGAACACCACCTAGCTTCAGACGCGATCGAATTTTATGTCAAACGCTCAGCCAAACAAGGGTCTGTCAGAGACGACAAATGCGAGAGAGGGGGGGTGTTGGCAGCAGTCAAGGCACCCAAGGACTCGCAAGACAAGGAAGCCAAAGAAGGGAGCCAGAGCGGAGAGAAGGCACAAGCAGACAAAGTAGTCAACGAAGATCTGGCAAATAGGCTGTCCAAAATTTCTAACCAAACCTCATCTGAACAGTGATTTTTATCACTAACTTAACCTTGTAAATACCGTTTTTGGATAGTTTTGACTCCATTTGCAAGCCAAGGAGTCCTTGAGCTTGATGAGCATTAGAAGTACCTACCTATCAATTTTCATATTTTTTAGACTCCATTTGAGCCCTCAAATAGGCCCTAGAACCTAATTTTTAACTAGGCCGAACACTAGGTCTGGACAGGGCCAAAAACTAGTCAAAAACTATAAATACAGCTAAAGAGCTCATTTTTGAGGTTAGCTTGTTGTAGAATTGAACTTGTAAGAGCACTTTTGAGTAATCTAAAAGAACTCCATTGTCTCTCTCTTTGTTCTTGCCGTGTGTGCTGTGTGTGTATGTGTGTGCATGTTAGTGTGCTTCTCACTCACACACTTGTGCCATCACTTGTTCGAGGTCTTCATACCATTCCCGGATTGACATTAAAGGAGATGCTACTCATCACTGAGCTACAATCACCCAATTTGTACGTTACCAGCTGATCCTCCGGTACATAGAACTGCCAAGGCTTTGCCAAATCATCAGCTGGCTACAACAGTTGTTGTAATGTTGATTCATCCATAGTCATGTCGGCATCTGCTTCTGATTCTCCGTTCAGTGGTACGACCATACAAGCTGTCGAACTCCAATTTTCTACTACCGACTCTAAGTCTACAGTACCTAATGCAATGAGGTCCTTATTTGTCTTCAAGAAAGCCTCCTCCTCATTGTCAGATAGCCCATCCAACATATGGACTGGCTCTGCTACATATGGGCATGCCTGTAGATCACAAGGTTGCATAGCATCCAATGTAATGACATATTTTCGATGATTATTCTTAAAAATTAACTCTTGAGCTAACCAATCCTACACGACCTTGGCTTGCTTTAGCCATGGTCGACCGAAGAGTAAGTTGTAGTCAAGGCTAGATTCGGGTAACTCTAGGACTACAAAAGTCATTTTAAATGTAGTTCCTTGCAGGGTTATAGGAATATTACGCACTAGCCCAACCGGATGGACTCAGGATTGGTCCACAATTCGCACAAAGAACTGCACTGGTTCAATTTGGGTCCAACCTAGTTTCTTACATGTTGGAGGATAAACACTCCTATGTGCACAACAAAAGCAAATGAACCCTCCTAGGATCCTGAAATTTTTCAGACATAGGCTCTGTATTTTCTAAGTTTCTTTAGTATATGCAGAGACTGAAAATGAAATTTTGCAGGCATAAACTAGAGTTTAAGAGCTTTCAAATGAGAGTAAAATCACTCCATTTGAATACTGGATGATGCCTCAACCAGCTGCAACAAAATAGACAACTTGATCTCTTCACAGAGTATGAGCTAACTAGACAGACACTGTTCTGAACATTTCTCTGCACATGTGCAGGCACTGAACCTGAGACTTATACCAGACAAAGTAGAACTTATAAGATTTCCAACAAGACAAAAATCATTCCTAATGGATTCCGGATGAAGGAGAAACAACAATTACAAGACCGGGGGGTCTACCAAAAACATCTAGATAGATAGTGTAAAAGTGAAATTTCTGCAAAATATGCAAAGAACAGCTATTAGGGGGTGTGCTTAAGCAAGGGGGCAGCTTGGGCACGTATTTCCACGACTCTAAGTCATAATAAAACTCATTAGAGGTTTTAAAGACCACATACTAACCTCTTTAACCAATCAAAAGCATATACATGTCAAAAGTGAGGTCCAATCACATCAAGAGGTGAGCTAAATCTTCTCTAATCAACTTCTTTCCATTATGGGCATAATTGGATGCCTCCAACTCGTGGAAATCAGCCTCCTTTGATTGTGGATGATGTGGAAGGTTCAATTTGGGGCATGTTCCCACACTCTTGAGCTTGAAAAACTTTCAACACTCCCCCTCAAGCTCAAGTCTTTTCCTTTGTTGCTTCAGCCTATGTCTCTTATGTTGATAGCTTCCTTGAATCCTCCAAGCTTTGTACCTTCAAGAAACTTTGTCATCATGTCTGCAACCTGCATTTTAGTGTTCACATACCTTATATCTAGCTCTTTTGCCATCACCTTTTCTCAAAAGAAGTGGTAATGAACCTCTATGTGCTTGCTCCTTGCATGAAACATGGGATTGTTAGCTAGATAGATGCTTGAAATGTTGTCTCCATAAAGAGGAAACTCCTCCACTTCTACTTCCAAGTCCTTAAGTAGCTTCTTAAGCCATAATAGCTCACATGTAGCCAATGCTAAACCTCTGTACTCAGCCTGTGTGGATGAAAGAGCAACAGTGGGTTGCTTCTTAGAGCTCCAAGAGATCACTTTTGTACCTATCATGAAAACATAACCCAATGTACTCCTTCGATCATCCTTGCTACCTGCCCAATCAGCATCACTATATCATTTGACACTTAGATCAGCATCATATGAGTAAAATAGACCTTGGTTGATGGTGTTCTTGATGTAACGAAGCACCTTTCTTGCCGCCATAAGATGATCATGAGTAGGTGCATGCAAAAATTGAGAGAGAACACCTACTACATATGCAAGATCAGGTCTAGTGAATGTAGCATAAATTAATGAACCAATTATACTTCTATATAGTGTAATATCTTGTATAGCCTCTCCTTGACCTGCAACCAACTTTGTATTGGGCTCCATGGGCTGAGAAAGTGGTTTACAACCACTCATACCAAACCTGTATAGCACATCCAACAAGTATTTTCTTTGAATAAAGAAGATGCCATTGTGTGCATAGATTACCTCTATTCTCAAGAAGTACTTTAGTGTTCCAAGATCAGATATCTTGAACTCCTTTCTTAGCTTTGATTTGATATCTTTAATACCTGCAATATTACTTCCTGTGATGATCAAATCGTCCACATAGATGCATATGTATACCGTCTTGTCTCCTTGCTTCTTCATGTAAAGTGATGGATCTGCAACACTTTCTTTGTATCCACAACTTGATAAATAATCCACTAACCTCTGATTCCAGGCCCTTGGGGCTTGCTTTAGTCCATATAATGCTTTCCTTAGCTTGCAAACATGATTTGGGTACCTCATACTAGCAAATCCTTGAGGTTGGCTCATGTAGACTACTTCTTCAAGCTCTCCATTGAGGAAGGCATTCTTCACATCCAACTGATATAAGCTCCATTTCCTTGATGTGGCCACTGCAATCAAAGTCCTAATTGTTGGCATCTTGGCTACAGGGCTGAAAGTTTCATCATAATCTATCCTGTAGCTTTGGGAGAAGCCTTTCGCCACCAACCTTGCTTTGTACCTAGCAATGGAACCATCTGAATTTCTTTTAATTTTGTAAACCCACTTATTACCTATCACCTTCATGCCTTCTTGAGCTGGTACCAAGCTTATGGTTCTCATCAAGTGCTTTGAGCTCTTCCTTCATTGCCTCTTGCCATTCCTTGCAATCCTTAGCTTCTTCATAACTAGTTGGTTCTTTAAGCACTTTGCTCTTTGATTTCCTTCCAAACTGATATCTCCCACATGTTGAATGATATGCTCTGAGTTATCACCTGTTTCCACATGCCCTTGATGCTTTGGGACCTGCAAATTACTAAAAAAATCCTTTCGACATGACATATGATTGCTACATCCACTGTCTACATACCATACATCTTCACTAGCTTGAGTTGTATCTTCACCATACCTCATGGCAAGTAAATAATCATTCCCTTGGCTAGATGATGTGTTTGCATAATTACCTTGCCCTCTATAATTGTTGTTGTTGATTTGATTCCCTTGTCTTTGAGCTCTATGATAGCATTCATTTGCAAAATGACCGGGCTTACCGCATACAAAGCATCCATTTGAAGTGGCTTGTCCTCTTCCACCAAATCTTCCACCTCTTCCTCTATTTGTGGCTCTTCCACCTCTTTGACCTGCATTCTCTTGTTGTCCTTGACCTCCTTGGTTGCTTTGATATCTTCCTCTTCCTCTTGTAGCACCTCGGTTGTGTCTTCCTCTTCCTCTACCTGCATACAACAATTGCCCTTGGCTATCCTTGGCATTATGACCACCAAGGTTCATCTCCTCTGTCACCATGAGAGTGATTAGTTGATCAAAATCAGGAAGAGAGTCCCTTACATACACTGAAGTTGTGAAAGCCCTCCATTTTTCATCATCCCTAAGTCCATTTAGGGTGTGGGCGAAAAGATCGTCATTATCTAGGGCACAACCGATTGACCCTAGTGCATCTGCAAGCTCTTTAACCTTTAATATGTAATCATTAGCACCTTGAGAGGGGCTTTTCCTAAGATTATTTAGCTCATTCTTGAGATGAATTTTTCTAGCTTTTGTGGAGGTTGAATACAATCTCTCCAAGCACTCCCACACCTTCTTCGATGTATCCAAATCTTGAATATGCCCTACCATAGAGTTGCTAATATGCTGAGATAAAATGAAAATGACCCTTTTGTCCCTTTCATCCCACTCTCTTACTGCTCTTCTCTGGTCATTGGTTGGATTTACCTCATCTATGTAGGGTTTTGGCTCTCCACCACTCACAAGTCCCCACAAACCTTTCCCCATCAAAAAATTGCTTATTCTAAATCGCCATGGTTGGTAGTTTCCTTTTTTGAGCTTCTCAATCTGAGCATTGAGATCAGCCATGGTGCCTCCTAACTCTTTTGAACCTCCCCCTTGATGCAATGAAGTTGAAAAGGATGTCTTTTACCTCAAAACATAGAGCTACTCCTCTTGATGAAGCTTCGTCTTTGATTTGATGATGTATTTGCTTCCCCTTGTTGTTGACGTGCCCGTTCTTTGCTTCCTTCTTCATACTTTGATGAAGTCTTTACTTCACTTCAGTAGCTCCTTCTTCTCTCTTTGATACTCCACTTATGGATCTGATACCACTGTTGGAGGATAAACACTCCTATGTGCACAACAAAAGCAAATGAACCCTCCTAAGATCCTGAAATTTTTCAGACATAGGCTCTGTATTTTCTAACTTTCTCTGAGTATATGCAGAGACTGAAAATGAAATTTTGCAGGCATAAACTAGAGTTTAAGAGCTTTCAAATGAGAGTAAAATCACTCCATTTGAATACTGGATGATGCCTCAACCAGCTGCAACAAAATAGACAACTTGATCTCTTCACAGAGTATGAGCTAACTAGACAGACACTGTTCTGAACATTTCTCTGCACATGTGCAGGCACTGAACCTGAGACTTATACCAGACAAAGTAGAACTTATAAGATTTCCAACAAGACAAAAATCATTCCTAATGGATTCCGGATGAAGGAGAAACAACAATTACAAGACCGGGGGGTCTACCAAAAACATCTAGATAGATAGTGTAAAAGTGAAATTTCTGCAAAATATGCAGAGAACAGCTATTAGGGGGTGTGCTTAAGCAAGGGGGCAGCTTGGGCACGTATTTCCACGACTCTAAGTCATAATAAAACTCATTAGAGGTTTTAAAGACCACATACTAACCTCTTTAACCAATCAAAAGCATATACATGTCAAAAGTGAGGTCCAATCACATCAAGAGGTGAGCTAAATCTTCTCTAATCAACTTCTTTCCATTATGGGCATAATTGGATGCCTCCAACTCGTGGAAATCAGCCTCCTTTGATTGTGGATGATGTGGAAGGTTCAATTTGGGGCATGTTCCCACACTCTTGAGCTTGAAAAACTTTCAACACTCCCCCTCAAGCTCAAGTCTTTTCCTTTGTTGCTTCAGCCTATGTCTCTTATGTTGATAGCTTCCTTGAATCCTCCAAGCTTTGTACCTTCAAGAAACTTTGTCATCATGTCTGCAACCTGCATTTTAGTGTTCACATACCTTATATCTAGCTCTTTTGCCATCACCTTTTCTCAAAAGAAGTGGTAATGAACCTCTATGTGCTTGCTCCTTGCATGAAACATGGGATTGTTAGCTAGATAGATGCTTGAAATGTTGTCTCCATAAAGAGGAAACTCCTCCACTTCTACTTCCAAGTCCTTAAGTAGCTTCTTAAGCCATAATAGCTCACATGTAGCCAATGCTAAACCTCTGTACTCAGCCTGTGTGGATGAAAGAGCAACAGTGGGTTGCTTCTTAGAGCTCCAAGAGATCACTTTTGTACCTATCATGAAAACATAACCCAATGTACTCCTTCGATCATCCTTGCTACCTGCCCAATCAGCATCACTATATCATTTGACACTTAGATCAGCATCATATGAGTAAAATAGACCTTGGTTGATGGTGTTCTTGATGTAACGAAGCACCTTTCTTGCCGCCATAAGATGATCATGAGTAGGTGCATGCAAAAATTGAGAGAGAACACCTACTACATATGCAAGATCAGGTCTAGTGAATGTAGCATAAATTAATGAACCAATTATACTTCTATATAGTGTAATATCTTGTATAGCCTCTCCTTGACCTGCAACCAACTTTGTATTGGGCTCCATGGGCTGAGAAAGTGGTTTACAACCACTCATACCAAACCTGTATAGCACATCCAACAAGTATTTTCTTTGAATAAAGAAGATGCCATTGTGTGCATAGATTACCTCTATTCTCAAGAAGTACTTTAGTGTTCCAAGATCAGATATCTTGAACTCCTTTCTTAGCTTTGATTTGATATCTTTAATACCTGCAATATTACTTCCTGTGATGATCAAATCGTCCACATAGATGCATATGTATACCGTCTTGTCTCCTTGCTTCTTCATGTAAAGTGATGGATCTGCAACACTTTCTTTGTATCCACAACTTGATAAATAATCCACTAACCTCTGATTCCAGGCCCTTGGGGCTTGCTTTAGTCCATATAATGCTTTCCTTAGCTTGCAAACATGATTTGGGTACCTCATACTAGCAAATCCTTGAGGTTGGCTCATGTAGACTACTTCTTCAAGCTCTCCATTGAGGAAGGCATTCTTCACATCCAACTGATATAAGCTCCATTTCCTTGATGTGGCCACTGCAATCAAAGTCCTAATTGTTGGCATCTTGGCTACAGGGCTGAAAGTTTCATCATAATCTATCCTGTAGCTTTGGGAGAAGCCTTTCGCCACCAACCTTGCTTTGTACCTAGCAATGGAACCATCTGAATTTCTTTTAATTTTGTAAACCCACTTATTACCTATCACCTTCATGCCTTCTTGAGCTGGTACCAAGCTTATGGTTCTCATCAAGTGCTTTGAGCTCTTCCTTCATTGCCTCTTGCCATTCCTTGCAATCCTTAGCTTCTTCATAACTAGTTGGTTCTTTAAGCACTTTGCTCTTTGATTTCCTTCCAAACTGATATCTCCCACATGTTGAATGATATGCTCTGAGTTATCACCTGTTTCCACATGCCCTTGATGCTTTGGGACCTGCAAATTACTAAAAAAATCCTTTCGACATGACATATGATTGCTACATCCACTGTCTACATACCATACATCTTCACTAGCTTGAGTTGTATCTTCACCATACCTCATGGCAAGTAAATAATCATTCCCTTGGCTAGATGATGTGTTTGCATAATTACCTTGCCCTCTATAATTGTTGTTGTTGATTTGATTCCCTTGTCTTTGAGCTCTATGATAGCATTCATTTGCAAAATGACCGGGCTTACCGCATACAAAGCATCCATTTGAAGTGGCTTGTCCTCTTCCACCAAATCTTCCACCTCTTCCTCTATTTGTGGCTCTTCCACCTCTTTGACCTGCATTCTCTTGTTGTCCTTGACCTCCTTGGTTGCTTTGATATCTTCCTCTTCCTCTTGTAGCACCTCGGTTGTGTCTTCCTCTTCCTCTACCTGCATACAACAATTGCCCTTGGCTATCCTTGGCATTATGACCACCAAGGTTCATCTCCTCTGTCACCATGAGAGTGATTAGTTGATCAAAATCAGGAAGAGAGTCCCTTACATACACTGAAGTTGTGAAAGCCCTCCATTTTTCATCATCCCTAAGTCCATTTAGGGTGTGGGCGAAAAGATCGTCATTATCTAGGGCACAACCGATTGACCCTAGTGCATCTGCAAGCTCTTTAACCTTTAATATGTAATCATTAGCACCTTGAGAGGGGCTTTTCCTAAGATTATTTAGCTCATTCTTGAGATGAATTTTTCTAGCTTTTGTGGAGGTTGAATACAATCTCTCCAAGCACTCCCACACCTTCTTCGATGTATCCAAATCTTGAATATGCCCTACCATAGAGTTGCTAATATGCTGAGATAAAATGAAAATGACCCTTTTGTCCCTTTCATCCCACTCTCTTACTGCTCTTCTCTGGTCATTGGTTGGATTTACCTCATCTATGTAGGGTTTTGGCTCTCCACCACTCACAAGTCCCCACAAACCTTTCCCCATCAAAAAATTGCTTATTCTAAATCGCCATGGTTGGTAGTTTCCTTTTTTGAGCTTCTCAATCTGAGCATTGAGATCAGCCATGGTGCCTCCTAACTCTTTTGAACCTCCCCCTTGATGCAATGAAGTTGAAAAGGATGTCTTTTACCTCAAAACATAGAGCTACTCCTCTTGATGAAGCTTCGTCTTTGATTTGATGATGTATTTGCTTCCCCTTGTTGTTGACGTGCCCGTTCTTTGCTTCCTTCTTCATACTTTGATGAAGTCTTTACTTCACTTCAGTAGCTCCTTCTTCTCTCTTTGATACTCCACTTATGGATCTGATACCACTGTTGGAGGATAAACACTCCTATGTGCACAACAAAAGCAAATGAACCCTCCTAAGATCCTGAAATTTTTCAGACATAGGCTCTGTATTTTCTAACTTTCTCTGAGTATATGCAGAGACTGAAAATGAAATTTTGCAGGCATAAACTAGAGTTTAAGAGCTTTCAAATGAGAGTAAAATCACTCCATTTGAATACTGGATGATGCCTCAACCAGCTGCAACAAAATAGACAACTTGATCTCTTCACAGAGTATGAGCTAACTAGACAGACACTGTTCTGAACATTTCTCTGCACATGTGCAGGCACTGAACCTGAGACTTATACCAGACAAAGTAGAACTTATAAGATTTCCAACAAGACAAAAATCATTCCTAATGGATTCCGGATGAAGGAGAAACAACAATTACAAGACCGGGGGGTCTACCAAAAACATCTAGATAGATAGTGTAAAAGTGAAATTTCTGCAAAATATGCAGAGAACAGCTATTAGGGGGTGTGCTTAAGCAAGGGGGCAGCTTGGGCACGTATTTCCACGACTCTAAGTCATAATACAACTCATTAGAGGTTTTAAAGACCACATACTAACCTCTTTAACCAATCAAAAGCATATACATGTCAAAAGTGAGGTCCAATCACATCAAGAGGTGAGCTAAATCTTCTCTAATCAACTTCTTTCCATTATGGGCATAATTGGATGCCTCCAACTCGTGGAAATCAGCCTCCTTTGATTGTGGATGATGTGGAAGGTTCAATTTGGGGCATGTTCCCACACTCTTGAGCTTGAAAAACTTTCAACATTACAGAGTGCAGCTGTTGCAATATTCACTCCAGACCCTCCATCAATTGAAACTTGTGTGATCCTCTGGATTTTATACCAAACGGTGATCAGCGATACCGTATGATCCACCATATATCCATTTCGGGTTGTATGGTCACAATTGCCGGAGTACATGAAGATCCGGGGCTGACCTGCTGTTGGAATTGCTGTCTTACACTAGGAACTAGGGCGAGCAACTATCCCAGAGGAAGTGTGATTGAGGCCTTAGATATAATGTCCGTTACCTGGTCTATTTGTGTTATGGTCATCACCGACTCTGGTTGTAATTTCGATGTTGCCGGGGCGGAATTCTATGCATTCGGTCTTGCATTTGGCAGAGGAGACTGAGTTATCGGAACTGGGTCATGGAACACCGTCTGATCCTTAGTTATCCATTGACTGGCCTTTGTAAAAATCCACTGTTGCTCACCAATTCTGGGCTCGAAAACTTCAGCTGCTGGTTGCAACTATTTTCCTGATCTTGTCTTTACTGCGGCTACTTGTGAATCAACCGAGGAAATATAAACCATATTTGTCATCGGATTTTGTCTTCCTTTTTTCTTTTTTCATAATCTACGGCTTCTTTACAAAATCTACGACTATGCCCAACCTCGCCGCAGAAATGATAACGAGGGGGAGGGAGAGAGATGCCTTCAGCCGATGTACCCGCATGCCATCGATTTTGATTGAAATTGTTACTTCGCGGACCCCGATAGTTCCTGTATCCCTGGTGCTGGTTGGTCTGCAACTGTGGCAGTACGTAATGGTTGGCTGGCTGCCCCTGCTCCTATATTATGGCATTTACTGCCGCTCTACCTTGCACCTTTGCATTGTATGCAGAGGTTTCTGTTGAGTTCCTTGATGTATTACAAATGGCACAATACATTTGGTTGAGAGCACATGTGGAACTAATGTGAATAGGATTCTTACAATTAGTACAGTACACTTGTTTGGATGGATCCTCGGTCACGTTCTTACTTGCTTTCAACCATTCCAGATCCTCCGTAAATCCTCCAACTTTGTGCTCCAACTGTAAGGCCATTGCAATAATAGCGTCCAATGTCATTCCGCCCACACATCGAATGATCATGATCTGTTTTAACTGTGGATTCAATCCGTTGATGAACCATTGTGTTATGACATCGTCTGGCAGGTTGGCATGCACCGATGGCAGCTACCGCAAGTGAGTCAAAAATTTCTGCAGGGTTCTTCTTCAAGCGAAACCTCTGTAGGAATGCATCCTTCACATCTTCATAATTACCAAAATGATTAATATCATATTCTGTCAGCCACCTTGCTGCTTCATTAACCAGCGTGGCCTGAAACACGATGGGCTTATATGCCGGATCTGGTGGGTGATTCAACACATCATAACTGATTTTGAATGTGCGAACATGTGCGTTGGGGTCATCCCCCAAAAATCCACCAAATTTTGTATAGGTCACTCCGATTGGGACCGGTCGAGGTGGAACGCCTGGCTGTGGCTGCTGTTGTTGTTGCTACTGAAATTGCGGTTGCGGCTGTGGCGATATTTGTTGTTGTTGCTGTGAGCCACTCATGGTGCTATTGTTGCTGGCGTTGTTGTTCCCTGAATTTTGGGGAGGTTTCTTGTGAGCTTCTTGGACTGGATGGTCAACCTACTCAGTTTTCGGTCCAAAAATATCGTTGAACCGATTGCTGAACTCCAAATCTATCCACCCTCCCTCAACTTTGGTGTCAAAATCAGATAAACGTGCACCCAGAAGTGGTGATGCAATAAGTGTCCACCGAACAACACTACAATTTCACCGAAAAGCTTTGAATCGCCACCAAGTAATACCGAACGCTCACCGAAACTCGTCGAATTCTCACCGGACCATACTGCACTGTCACCGTAAATGTTCTCGCCAGATAATGTAAACATGTCACCAATAGTGACCGAATTCTGACCAGATAGTGCAGAATTGTCTGCGCACTACGTCTCTGAACAACCAGAAATCACCATACTTTCTCCAAACAGTACCGGATTGACACCCGAATTCACCGGAATCTCATCATGTATTGCTGAACTACCACCGGAATCGCTACTGGCTGGTTGTACCAAGCCTTCTGCAACTGGACTTAACTGGCCTGTACTTCTACCACCAGGGGGTGTTCCTAATAAGTTCGGAATTTGGGGTATGATTCACCGGAGCATGTTACCGGCATATATCAAAGAATTCTTTGTCAATCTTTAATCTTCTGTGCAAACAACTTCTCCATTTCCCACAGATGGCGCCAGTGTTAAAAGTGCTTTCTGTTGAGCCCTTTTAATCTCAGTTCTGGGTTCTTGGGATGGACAGGGGTCTGATAGTACAGAGGCCCTTTTTTAATTTTCCCAATTTAACATTCAGTTAACAATTAACTACTTTTCGATTCAACACTTATCACTACGCAATGCGTTTACCATGCATATCAAGCACTTATGAATTCGCACAGAACTATTAAGATTAATCGCAATGTTACAGTAATTAACGATTAATTACTGAACTTAATAATCAAACACAGTACTCAGAGTTCTTTAAAATCTACAACACAGTATCTCCAGCGCTATCACCCAGACAGACAGTCTAGCGATTCCCTTTGCTCCGAAGAATGCGGTGCTTGCCTTTTCATTACCCAAAAGAGGGCTACATCTTTTCGCCATGCCTTTTCGGTGCGTGCGAATATATAGAAAAATAAAATTACATAGAGATCCAATCCGATGGCTAACAGGAATTCTAGCACTTCCTCTTGAATGGTAGTTTCAGAGACTTCAGAAGCCATCTTCACTCATAATTGAAAACAGCATTAGCTTCTATAGAACACGTATCTTTAGTGAGGTGTCTTGTAGCGACATTTCATTCGGTGCGTCACTCTGTTCCCTTGTTTGCATAAGTAGGATCTCTTATCGCATTTTTTTTTCATTTTCACTTCTGAAAGAAAACAAGTATTAGGATAGCCGAAGCTTATTTATTTACAAGGCAGGTCCATTCCTATGAAAGTAGAAGTTATGACCTGTCCCCAGGTGGGGAATGTGCACCACTAATTTTGCTATGTACCTTTTGTGCTGAATGCCTGGCCTCATAACATGGCCCTATTATGCATACTTTAGGTGCATTTGATGCTTTTCATGTGTGCAAAATAAATCTTCTTGGTTCTGGTGTTCCATTCCTTGCTGTTGCTTTGGTTTCCATATCCATTTCATAGTAGAGGTTTTAAGCTTTGTCTTCTCCTCATTTTGTCGTGTTGTAGGCGCTCCTTTTGTCGTTTTTGTCGTTCGAGTCCTTGGATTCCTGCTCTCCAATATCTATGACTAGTCTTGCTTGGTTTCATGGTTTTACTATGTCGATATAATGTTTTCTCGTGCTTGTCTATCTCTTGAATGGCCACTTGTCTGACCTTCTTTAGAATCCACATTTGTTGCCGTGTTTTTTGAGCTTCTATCAAAGGCTTTGGAAGCCATACTCTCAAAAGTCGTTTTGGTTCTGATTTTGGTGAAGAAGAACCCTTGTCCACCCTTGTCTTCCTATGATGAATGACGTGTACTGGTGTTGCCTTCTCTGATTCCTTCACTCGATCTTGCAAACCCACGTGAGGTTAGCATTCTTGACTGCAAGAAGCTGACAGTGGATTTCCGTTCTGCTGCTCTCTCTTTTTGATAGGAGGCTGTAAGGATATTGTCCTCCTTGGTTCCCTTCTGTTCACCAGTCAAGTGGGATGAATCTACCTTCTCCTTGGATACATTGGGGTTTGAATTCCCTTCTTTTGTCAGACCTGCTTCTGATTGATTTGTGTTGGAATCATTTGCTATGTGCTCTTGTACGATTTGTACAACACTTCTGATGACTCCCAATCTATGAGAGGGTTTCTCTCCCAATAGACTAAAGATTTCCTTGTGCCCTATTTTGGGTGAAATGTATCCTTGAGCTAGGTGGATGCTCACTTCATTCTCAATGATCAAGTCTTATCCTAGGATCAAGTTTTCTATTAGATCCTCATCTCTGCACACTAGAACTCGTTGTTCCATAGTTGAATTTCCTAGGTGAAGGGATACTATGGCTTCTCCAATGCATGTTATAACTTGACCTCCCACACCTATCATGTGTGTGTTCGTGGTTCTCATAAACGTTTGAAGATCCGTGATGACCGTATTTCGTATGCAACTAAGTGCTACTCCTGAATCTAGCAAGGCATCTATTAGCTGGTACTCTGTCATCCCAATTCCTAGGTTTAAGTAAGGTTGGGACATGCAAACATTGGTTGTGTCAGACTTATGAACCTGGTAATTAGCCATGGGAATAGGCTCTTCCCCTTGTAGATACCGTTCATCTCTTTGCCTTATCCACTCTTTCTGTTTCTTGATACGCTCTAAGACTTGTTGCCGTGCTTCCTCACTAATCCGTTCTTCCTCTTTCTTCCTATTTTGCGCACCTACGAGGCGTGCTAACATTTGGTCCGTCAATGGCTCCATATATCATTTTACTCGACATCCACTTATGTAGTTAGGAAGAATATCTCCATCCAGAGTAGCTAGATTAACTGCTCCACTAGTGGAAATCCTATTGTTGATTAGAGGTTCATATCCACGTTTTTGTAATTTCTTGGCATGTTGCTTCAAGGTGTAGACCAGAACAAAGTCTCCTTCTTTTAGTCCTTTCTCTTTTATGTGTGCATCATAATATGCCTTTTGTCTTCTCTTGGACACATAAATTCCTGCAACCGCTTGTATTCTAGTCTCATGTAGCTTCTCAATTTGTTCTAGTTGCCTGGATAATTCATGTCCTGTCCATTCATACTATTGGGCTACTCTCAAAGTTGGCACTAAAAAATCGATCAACAGGATTGCGTTCTATCCATGCACTAGATTGAATGGGGTAGTTCCAATGGCAATCTTGTAAGCGACACGGAAGGCCCAAATTGCATGATGCAATTTTCCCAGTCTGACCTTCCACTATTGACTATCTTAGTCAATACTGTGCACAACACCTTATTGGAACTTTTCGCTTGACCATTGGCTTGAAGGTGATATGGGGCTGATTTTTTATGGATCACTAAGAATTCATTCATTAAGGACTCTATGACTTCATTGATGAAATGCGTTCCTCGATCACTCACAATCTTAATTGGTAATCCAAAGCGAGTGAAGATGTGCTCGAAAAGAAACTTAGCAATGGTCTGAGCATCATTCTTTCTAGTAGCCTTTGCCTCCAGCCATTTAGTCAAATAATCCGTGGCTACTATTATATATTCGGTATGTGACCCTTTGGCTGGTGGGTTAATGGGTCCTATGAAATCAATACCCCATTTGGAAAATGCTCTAGTGCAAACCATAGGTCTCAATGGCATGTCATCTCGCTGAATCGGGTATTTGGCCCTTTGGCATGTCTCGCAACTCCGTACATAGGTGTCCGCATCCATATGTAGAGTTGGCCACCACAAGCCCGCAAAGAGGATCATTTTTATAGTTCTCTGGGCTGAAAAATGCCCTCTTGCAGCACCTGCATGTGCCATCTCTAATATGGGTAAGTATTCTCCTTCATGCACACATAGTCGTAACTGATTATCTTTTCCTCTCTTGAACAAGTGTCTTCCCATGATTACATAATCCTTACTCAGTTCCTCTAGGGACCGTTTTCTTGTTAAAATGATTCCTTCCTCATGTTCCCGTGTCTTTAGGAATTTTACTCATGTCTCACTCCATTTGGGTGCTGTTGTAGAGAAAGGTAAAGATGTGTGATTATCTGTTATAGTTTCCTGACATTCTGAACAATTACTGACATACTCATGGACAATTTTAGGCATGTCAAGCCAATATACTCCTAGCCGTTTTAATTCTCTTAGGGTTCCATGAATTCCTTTGTGCATTCTCCACTTGTTTACATGGGCTTGTTCAATCAACTTCTTCTATTCGTCTTCCTTGACACATCTTGACAGTACACCATTGGGTTCCTTATAGTACACACTTCCTGCAATAATGTGCAAGTTCCGTGATTGCAGAATTTCCTTTTTACTCTCTTTATTAATTGAGTGTTGTGGGCCATGAGTGAGGATTGGGATTAGCTTCTCTGTCCACTTTGGACACACTTCCAAATTAAACAGGTAAGTGTCTGGCAAATCGTTTGGTACTCCACTTGGTGGTCCTCCATGTGTTAATCTAGAGAGATGATCTGCTCTTACATGGGTATTTCCCTTTTTCACAATTACTTTAAAATCAAACTCCATCAATAACAGAAACCATCTCACAAGTCTTCCCGTGTTACAAGGCTTATTGACTAAGTACAATAGGGCTTGATGATCTATGATGAAATTGAACTTGTTGGCTAAGAGATAGTGTCTGAATTTCTTTACAGTGTACACCATTCCTAATCCCTCTCGCTCCGTAGTTGTATAGTTTCTCTTGGCTTGATTCAGTTGTCTACTCGCATAGGCAATTGGATGATCTAACTTTCCTTCATCTGCTGGCTGAGCTAAGATGCATCCTATTGTGTAATTTGAAGCGTCCACATGAATATGGAAAGGCTTGTTCCAATTCAGTGTTTTCACAATTGGGGCCATGCTAAGTCGCCTTTTTAACTCGTTCAATGTCTTTTCGCATTCCTCTATCCAAGTGAATTGAGTCAACAATCCATACAAGGGTTTGGAAATTATGGTGTACATGTGGATAAATCGATGATAGTATCCATGATGTCCCATAAAAGCTTGCACTTCTTTTGCATTCTTTGGTCTAGGAAGTTCTAAAATGACCTTGATCTTGTCGTCATCTGTAGATATTCCATTCCTAGACACTATGTGTCCCAAAATCTTCCCTTGTCTTACCATGAAGACACACTTCTCGTGATTCATGCAGACTCTATATTGTCGGCATTTATCAATATTTTCTGCAATTTTGGAATGTTATCTTGCCTTTGATTTGAATATGTACATAGGTCATCTACATACACTTCCATACTTTTCTTTAGGAATTCTTTGAAAACATGACACATCGACCTTTGGAAAGTAGCAGGTGCGTTAGTGAGTCCAAAGGGCATCACTCTAAAAGCATAGACTCCCCATTCAGTCACGAATGCGGTCTTATGTTGATCCTCAGTAGTAATAGCTACTTGGTTGTATCCAGAGAATCCGTCCAAGAAGCTATAGACTTCCTTTTCTGCAACTCTTTCCAATAGGTGGTCGGTGATAGGTAATGGATAGCTATCACGGACCATGGCTGCATTGACTTTTTTCAGGTTAATGCATACTTTGAGTTTTCCATTCTTTTTAGGCACAACCACTAGTGGTGATACCCATTCAGTATGTTATATTTCATAAATGAATCTAGCCGCTAATAGCTTGCCTATTTCTTCTTGTATTTAAGCAGCATAGACCTCGTTATAGGTGTAAGGACGTTGTTTGGATGGTTTTGCCTCCGATGTCATTGGTATCCTATGAGAACAAATGGAGGGTTCCACACCCTTGAGATCCTTATAGGTCCAAGCAAATACATCTCGATATTCTCGGATCAACTGTATCAATTCTTCTTCCTCTTCTGTTGTCACGTCTTTTCCTATGTATGTACATCTTTCTTCTCCATCTTCTATAGTTACTATGATTTTTCTTCGTTTGTTCCTTGTTGTCATATGCTTCTCCTTCTCTTGCCTCTCTCTTAGGCATTTGAATAGCTATTTTTCTCTCTTTTACTTCATACCTTTTGAAATGCTCAGGCACCTCAAAAAGATCAGGGTTTGGTTCGATCTTGCTCCCACTTTCCTCCTGTTTTGGCACTATAGGGGCTGCTTCTATTGCTAATACTTTGGTCATTCCATACTTATCTTCAGTTCAAATGGCTTCTAGGTAACATTCTTCTGAATCAAATTCTGGTTCCATTTCTATGCTCTCATATTTCTCCTACTTCTACTTCTTGAAGGACAACCATGTACAAATTTACATTGTAGCCTTCTTCATCCACACATTCATTCATCGCTAGAACTTCTTCATTCACACATACATCCAGGGTTGCTAGGATTTCCATCCATCCATGCAGTTCAAATGCTTATCAGGAAAGATTTGAGGCATGTACATTGGGTCCTCTACCGGTTGATAGTTAGGATGTCCTATTGGCCATAAGTGCATCTTCTTATCCTCTTTCTTGGCTTCTTTACACATCCATAATTGGGCATCCTCATGCATCCATGATTGATCGCTTGATCCAGCACTATGGATAGACAAATCATCCTCTTCCTTATGTATGGGGTTCCGTTGTAGTGGTGGTACATCTCTTTACGCAAAGGTATGCAAGTTTATCTTGGTGGTGTTTCCTTGATGTTGAAGGTATAATGAATCTCGTCCCCAATCTTGCACTACCCTAAGCTGTCTCATGAAGGGTTGTCCCAATATCATCTCATAGTTATTTGCTTTTCCAAATTGAAAGATGGCTAAAGTATGCTCAAATTCAACTCCACAGGTGGTTAATTTGATCTTTTCTAATATTCACAGTGGTTTTTCAACATGACCATCTGCTAACTGAAGCTTCATACGAGTGGGTCATAAGGCAGGCTTCCCCCATTTCTCCCAAATCTCTTTGGTAGAAATACCTACTCCCGCTCCTATATCTAATATGGCTTTGGTCATATAGCCATTGTAAGTGACAGGTAGACACGTGTTACCTTCGTCTCTTTCACTAAATCCTCCAACCTCGTCCACTGGAATTTGTACATTAGCTGGGTTTTCATTTCCCTTGCTTTCCTTTTTGTTTTTCTCCTACTCTAACTCTAGTTGTCCTGCTAATTGTTTCCATAATTGTGGTTTAACATGAAGTAGTTCTTCCACAGTCAATTGGCATTGTACTTTGGTCTTTTTAAGTTCTGTTAGATTGTGTGAATTCTTATCTGAGTTTCCCTTTTCTTTTCTTCATACTGTGGGCGCACGGAAGATCATGGACTCTTTTTCGTACTCTCCCATTTAATTTGGTAGGGTCGAAATGCTATGAGCTTCTTCCCTATTTCGGTCTAGTCTCAATACTTCCTCATATACTTCTTCCATGTTGGGACTTGGTTGATAAACTTCCACATCTAATTCCTCAAAAGGAGGTTTAGCCACTCCATTCCTTTTCCATTGTTTTTCTCGGATTCTATTCCACAATTCTTTTGGCCAGTCAGCCTCTAAATCAGGAATTGTGGACATAGGTTCGTCGTGGGTTTTCAATAGCTCATGTTTATCATCCTTCTCTTTTGGTTCCTTGTCCTTGGCTTTAACACAATCCTTGTATTGATCCTCCGATATCCTTGTCTTGGGGAGGGTAGGTATATTGTTCTCTAGGGTTGCTTGTGCTACCTCTATGAGTTTTCTACATATCACGAGCCTCTCCTTCTCTAGCTCTCCTTGTGGGTAAAGCTTTTCATGTTGCTCCACATTCAGTCCAGTCTTAATTCTAGCTTGGTATGCTTTCAACCACATGTCCAAATCATCCGGTTTTCGGTCGGCTAGAATTGATCCTGGCTTTTCTAACTCTCCGATAGGCGGTGGAATGGAAATTTCTTCCTGATCCTCAGGTCTTTTAGATTTCTTATGGCTACGCATATGTTTCTTGTTTTTCTTTTTCATCCATTTTTCTTTGAGATTTTCTCTTCTTTCCTTCCACTTTTGGCTTTTTGTTGCTTGAGTACTCTCGTGTGGGTCTTCTGAATCTTCCACTATTTGAATTTTGGGGTCTATGGTTTTACAATTTTCTTGCTCAAGGTCCGTTCGTTTTCCTTCTTGTTCCTTCGTTCGTGCTCGTGTAATGGCCTTTAATGGTACGGTGTATTCCTTGTCACTTCCCGGTGCTTCTATCACTTCAATCACATTAATAGGTGTAGTTTCTTGAGCCTTGTTGGGATTTTTTGGGCAATCTCGGAAGAGATGTTCCTTTCCACAATCACTGCAATACCCTTCCCAAGTCCTAAGAGGTGGTGGGTTGTATGGCTGAGTGCATTCTCTGATAAAGTGGTCTCCTCTGCATCTATAACACGGTCCTCTTGGCACAGGTGGTCTGATGGGTGGTCTTACGGGTGCCTGTGCTTTAGGTGTGGTGTACATTAATGTCGCCACCTCTGGTCCATAGGTATTGTCATATCCTTCATATCCATAGTATTGCGGGTCATAAACTTGCTCGTATTCCATTATACTAGCATCATAGGAGTAGTACTCTCCTTGGGATTGCTCGTATCTTGGGTTTGTTGATTCTATACTAGCCATTGGTGATGTTGGCACTATGGCTCTTTCTAAGTTTTCTTCTGGTTGAGCATACTTGACTGGCACAACATGTTGAGGAAGTGATAGTTGGGTCCAAGTACAGGCTGAGTGCTTCCACTTTGTACTTGGTCATATGGTCTAGGTACTCCCGGTGGTGCTGGGTAATGGTTATACCTTGGAATCTCTCTGCCTGGCTCTCTAGGTGGATATCCATATGGCCGATACTGCGGTGGGTGTAAAGGCCGTGTCTGGCTATTGAATGGGCAATTCTCTATGGTATGGTTGGTGTATTTTTGTTCTAGGTGGCAATACAAGGCAGTTCCTTGATGTGGCTGCCTATTATAAGGGTAAGCTTGAGGTACACCTGTTCCTCCTTGTACACACATGTGAGTGGGGTGATCCCCTCCACATAGGCTACATCTTCGCAACATCGGTATTCTTAGTGAAGGGTGCTGGTAGTTCCTTTGTCCTTGAACTCCTAACTTCTTCGCCACTAGCTCTGCTAATTCTTCTATGTTACTAGAGTTGGATGTAACCGTACTCCGAGTGTCTTCTGACTTAGTAAGACTGGTCGTACTCTTGAGATCATCTGCTAGGTTGTCCTCTATATCAATACACTCTTGGAGACATTCACTCAATGTCTATAGTCTCTTCACATAGACTAATGTTCTTAGAGTTCCATTCGTTAATCCGTCCAAGAATAATGATATCATTTTTTGTTGTGTAGGTCTTTCGGCTACAGAGCATCTATCAACATACTGATTGAATCTTCGTGCAGCTGTTTTTATAGTTTCATTGGGTTTCTGTTTAAAGCTATGGATTAAAGATGAAGAGTTTTGTTTAATCCATCTTTTAGTGAATTTCCCTATGAATTCTTGAAAGAATTGTTCAATATCTCCAAATTGATTGGGATCTAATGGTTGGAACCACGTCAGAGCCGTTCCTGTGAGCGTGAGTCCAAAGGACTCATACTGCACAAAGAAGTCATCCACTTGTTCAACTCTTAGAACTTGTTTGAATTCAGCAATGTGGTCCTAAGGTTCTCCCAATCCATCGTAATGATTTCTCATGCATTTGGCCACCTGAATAGGTCTTAATCTTCTCATGGGCTCTAGCGGTCTTGGCATTATAGGGACTGCTGGTCTAGTTGGGGGTATTCCAGGTTGCACTCCTAGTGGTGGTCTTGGTCTTACTGGTGGTCGGTGTTGGTTGCCTAATCCAGGGTGTGTCTGATTGTGTGCTTGCATTCGAGGCATTGTAAATTGTACATGGGTTCTGTTTGGAACACTCTGATGGCTTGTTTGTCCCGACATTGTATGTTCAGACTCTTGTTGTGCCCCGAAAGGGTTCTGAGAGGTGGTTGCCTGCTCTCGTTGAGGGAATACAGGCAAGCCTATATACTTTAGTCGAGCTTTATCTAAGGCATCGACAAGCCAATACCTTCTTTGGTTTTTGTCTAGGTATGCTACTCTAGACTCGTCTTCCGGATCTTTTAACTCGTAAAATGTCATCATCCTTTCTTCGCGTCCTTGTGTAGGTGAGTCAGTTTGTAGCAGTGAATCTGCTCCATGGATCAAGTAGACCTCCAATAAGTAGTCATCTTGAGGTATCAAATCCGCTCTCAAGACTCCTATCACTATTGACTTGCCTCTGAGAGTAGTTACTAACCCTCCATTGTCCGGTCTTCCTGAATTTTCTTGTCCTTCCAGTTCCCCTCTCTCATTGATCAATTTTGATGTTATGTCACCACATAGATGTGACCCAAATTATCCATGTACACCCCTCCTTCATACTTGACAGCTGGTATGGGCACAATTGTGGCATTGGTGGAGGTTACCATCCTAGCAACTGATCTATTTAACCCATCCAGGAAAATAGGAATCTCTTGGGCATTAGTACACACATATTGCAGAGAGGTGCAATACTCCCCTTCTACCGTAGACATGAAGTTTCTCCCAGGAACATGACCTTGCATGTCTTCTGAAGCCATGGGTATCTCCTCCTCTGAATCACTAGAGGTGTCGGAATAGGTAGAGCGGTGACTGACACACCGTAGACATGAAGTTTCTTGGGCATTAGTACACACATATTGCAGAGAGGTGCAATACTCCCCTTCTACCGTAGACATGAAGTTTCTCCCAGGAACATGACCTTGCATGTCTTCTGAAGCCATGGGTATCTCCTCCTCTGAATCACTAGAGGTGTCGGAATAGGTAGAGGTGTCGGAATAGGTAGAGCGGTACTTCCTACTAATGATATGACACTTCTCCAGCTACTTAGAACTCTTCTGACCTCAAGTTCATTCACCCTCCTGGGGCTATCTTGGCCTCCAAATCTCTCCCTAAGTGGCTCCTCAAATGCCTCAAATTTACCCTTGAAAATGCTCAAAGTGTTCTGGACGATACCGCTTAGATGATATTGCACTAGGCGATACCAGTTTGTCGGCGATACGATACCACTATCGATCGCGATACGATACTTGGGTAATCAACGATACGATACTAGAGAACTGCACGATACGATACTACTTTTCATTCGATACGATACCACTACTCTAGGCAATATGATACTATGTGCCTCAGGCGATACGATACCACCCGAAGACACGATAGGATACTACTGTAGAGCATGATACGATACTGGAAATCCTGACGATACGATACCAGTGCAGTTAGCGATAGCATACCGCAGACCCGCACGATACGGTCCCAAAATTCATCACGATACGATACCAAGAATGCTCACTATATGATATTGGTGCTCTGTCACGATACGATACCGCAACAATGCATGATACGATACTAGAGGCCTACGCGATACGATACTTCTGAGACACACGATATGATACCACGAGGGTTAACGATATGATACTGGGTTTGTATGCGATATGATACCGCTAGGTCGACGATACGATACCTTGACCAGGGCGATACGATACCAAGTGGTCCCCGATACGATACCACAGGCAGATTGCGATCGCGATATCATTTTGACGATACGATACCAAAAATGGTATCGGGATACCTCAAGTGGTATGCGACGATACGATAGTTTGACGAGTATCGTGATACAAGGGAATTTTGGTATCGTGATACCAAAACTCAACCAATCGTGATACTACAGCCAAAATAACTCCAAATGTAAAAACATTTTCTCTCTGACTTGTACCCTGCCTAGATGTATGTCCCTTGCTCCAGCAGTATTTGCTAAATATTTATTGTAATCTGGGACCCTTGTGTGGGAGCCTGCCCTCTATACACTTACACATACCATCATTAAGCTAATCTTCTTGTTGTCTTAAAAAAAAAGGTGGAGTGCTTATTTGTATTTGGTGAGGGTTTGGCCCTATCACATTTTGTAACTCTTCTATATTAATATTCATTTTTTTTGTTCTTAAAAAAAAAAGGAGCGTGGCTCAGTTCAGTTGGATTGGCTCATCGCCTCTTGAGGCGGGGGTGTGGGTTCAATCCTTGGTTATGGCAAGGAACTATGTAACTTGTCTAACCCTTACTTTGTGGGATACAGTGGGTCCCATGGGTACTATGCCTGTTCACTTGTACAATTGCAATTTCAAAATTAAAGTCTCGGGGAGTGGGCTTAGGCTGAACCTCCATTTCAAAAGGAAAAAAAAGCATGGCAGCTTATCCCCCTCAGAACAAAACATGCACCCGTGAAACAGATGAATTGATTTGCAAGTGGAAGCATGATTTTGGAAGGAAATGCCACTTATGTACCATCCAAATAGTTTGAATCCACCCATAGACTTAAAAGTTATATTTTTTTGATGGAAAACAAAGATTAAATTAAATTGAGGAAATATTGTACAATTGTGTAGGGGGTAGGCCCTCTTGGGACAATACATCTTAGAGAGAGTGACTCTCCACTGTTGGTATCTAACATTACATATGATTTTTGAATACATGGCTTGATGCATAGGAGCATCAAAGATACTAGAAAGGTAGGCCTATTGAGAAAACTTCATTTCTTTCCAAGAGTTGTAAATTTGATTCCTACTACCATCTCCAAAGCATCTTTTATTTCTTCCAACCGAGATGTTCCATAATATTTGTGCTCTCCATGTGTGCTCTCCATAATATTTGAAGTGGTTGCACATCTCTGTGGCTTTCAGGAGCAGCTCCCTCTGATCCATAAGCACCTGTTTACAACCAAGAGATAAATCAGCAATGTCATTAATGAAGAAAGGATCCACAATATCGTGCCTAGACATAAGGCTATTTGTTGGGGGATTCTTGGACAAGAAGGAGTTTGAGGGTTTGTAGGAGAAAAGGAAAAGACAAGAAGAGAAAATACACCCTGGAAGCCTCTACCGATTGATTACACTAAGACAATTACAATGTTGAAGCACAATACAACCCAACACTTCTGTGCAAAATCCCACAGAGTGCTCAATTACAAATTACCAAATACCCAAAGTCTTCTTGCTGTCGACCTCCTCTGCACCAGACCTCCACCTGTGTCAAGCTTACCCTTGTGCACACCTTGCACCAAGCTTCCACTAAGGGGGAGGAATGAATACCTTCTGTCGGCACGCGCACACTGCAAGGAGACCTTGAGATCCTTGGGGGACTAGCTTAGCACTCTCTACACAATCCTTTAGTCACTCTCCATGCGCTCCTTCACTTCCCCTGCACCTTAGCACTTTGACTTTGCACTAGTTGACTTTGACCTTGACATTGTTGACTTTGACCAGTTTGACTTTGACCTTTTGACTTTGACTTTGGTTGACTTTGGCTATAGTTGACTTTGACCAATATGACTTTTATGGGCTCAACAGTTGCCCACCACCTAATGTGCTCTCCGTCTCGGAGAGCTACAACCAAAACTCTGAGCATAGAGGACACCATGAATTTGGAGTTGCAAAATCTTGAAGAGGACACCTGAGCAGCAACCGATTCCACCAGAACAAGCACCAGAGAAGAACCAGAAGTGGGATTTTGTTATGGAAAAGCAAAAAAGGGGGGCAATGGGAGGGTAGAAAGGAAGGGGAAGGGAGGGCTGAGGGTGCGGAGATGGATGGGGCAGGGAGGGGTAAGGATGTGGCTGGGCAGATTGGTAAAGGGAGGGATTGGGAGTAGGAATCAGGGGTCTGGAGGGGGTTAAAATGATCAAGCTGGAGGGCTACAAAGGGTACATATGGGAAATATAAAAACCTAATGTAAGATGAGGTGAGAATAGACCATGTGGACAATGTGGTGAAATAAAAACATGTGATAAATGTGCTCAAAACATGTGGGTTTTGACCAAAAGTCAAAGAAAAAGTTGGATTTTGGAAAAATAAAGCCAAAAACTGATTCTAGAGGTGCCAAAAAACATGAAAATGACTCCAGTGTTGAAAAAAACGGCCATCCGAGGCGCGATCCAGAGCCAAAAGCTTTTAACCATGAAAAGTAAAAAAACATATATGTATATATAAATTCCAATGTTTAATAATATATATAAGCTTCTTTTTTTTTTTTAATGATAGGTATAAAGGAACGCTGCCCACAGAAATAAAATAAAATAAGATAACAAATTGAAAATAAAATAAAGAAAAATAAAAATAAATACAAAAATAAAATACAATAATTAAAAAAAGAAATGATAATAAAAAATGAAAACAAACAGAAAACTAAAATAAAAAATTAAAATAAAATAAAAAATAAAATTAGGGGTGCGGGGCGGGCGGGGGCAAGGGGGGGGGGATGTGTCAGAACGGGGGGGGGGGGGGGGGGGGGGGGGAGGGGGGGATGTGTCAGAAGGGGGGGGGGGGGATTTTTTTTTTTTTTTTTACCCTCAACCCCGAAAATTCTAGGGGGGCCCCTTTTTTTTTGGGGAAAAAATATCCAAAAAGAGAGAAAATTGGAGAAAAAATCCAAAAAAATGCCAAGAAATTTTGAAAAAATTCTCATAAAATTTTCTACAAGGCTAGGCTTAATTTCCGTACTCAAAACCACAATGAGTTTCATTTTTTCCTCCTATTTGGCAATAAGATGACATCTGAAAAGGATAAAAATGCTGAAAAAAATGCTAGAAAAAATTTCCAAAAATACCCAGAAATTGTACTTTTGCAGCGGTTATGAAATGCCTTCTAGGTTTGCTAAAAACTCAAGGAACAAGTATGAAATTGATAAAGAAAACTACTAAAACTGAGCAAAATGAGATGAGAAAGCTATGTACAACCTAGACAAATTTTGCAGTTCCAGGTGATCCATACTTCTTCAAGTGTGTTGATGATAGGCCTTGAGCCTTGATATGTTGACCAGTGGCAAGGCCTCTCCTTTCAGCGTCTCTACCTCCACATCACCCCAATTCAACATTGTTTTGACTCGATAAGGTCCTTCCCAGTGTGGAGGCCATTTACCTCTCAATTTTGTATGAAGATGAGGTCTATGAAGAAGAACTAACATGCCTAGTTCTATGTTGTTGTTCCACAGATGTCGATCATGTGACTCCTTCTTCTTCATCTGAGTCTCTATCAATTGTTTTGTTGCTAGTAGACGAATCTCCTCCACTTTATGTAGTGCTTCAAGCCTCTGAGAGACATCACAATATTTCTTGCCCTGCATGAATGCTATTAGGTGATCCATGTAAAAATTCAAAGGGCTCAATGGGCAATATGCCATAAACCAGTTGGAATGGAGAATATCTCGTGGCCTCTTTGTAAGCTAACCTGTATGCCCATAGGGTACCTTGATAAGCAATAATGATTTTGTCAGGATCTAGGGCAATACCTTTAGCCGCCACCACATGTCCTAAGAGAGTTCCTTCTGTCACAAGGAAATGACATTTGTTTGGATTGAGCTTTAGCTTAGTCTCCCTACATCTCTTGAAAACATTCTGTAGTTGTCTCAAGTGATGGTCCAAACAATCTAAAGGAGTTTCCTTGTGAGAACCTGAAAACGAAGAGAAGTCATCCAAGAAGATTCTAAGTGATTCCAGCAATAGGGGGCCAAAAATGAGATTGACCGTTCTGTTAAAGGTGGCTGGAGCATTTCTGAGCCCAAATGGCACTTTTACATACACATATGTTCCCCAAGGTGTGATAAAAGCAGTCTTTTCACGATCCTCTGGGTGTATTGATATTTGATTATAGCCACTAAATCCATCCATAAAGCTATATAATGCATGTCCAGCCACTTCTTCAATGACCTGCTCTGCAAAAGGCATTGGGAAACCATTTGGAATGTTCACCTTGTTGAGTGCTCTAAAGTCAACACAAATTTTGATTTTATTAGTATTCTTCTTTGGTACTATAACCATAGGTGAGAGCCACTCTGAGTGTTCCACAGGAATGATGATTCCTGCATCTTCCATCTTCTGTATTTCCACATAGACAGCTTCAACATATTTTGGGTTGAGTCTATAACTCTTCCCTCTTATGGATTTGGCTCCAGAGGGATTCTATGCTCTCCATAAGTTGCAGGCACTCCTTCTAAGTCTTTATAATGCCAGGCAAACATATTTGTATAATGCGTCAAGAATGATCTTACCTTTTCAAGGAGCCCTGGATGGTTCCACAACCAAGTGGCCACCAAAACTGGCCGATTATTGTCTTGAGTGCCTAATTGTATTTCTTTGACAGGATTTCTCTCTACCATATTATCTTCGTTATCATCTCCGTTCTTGTCTTCTTCCACTAGCTTTTCGTGCATTGCTTCATAAGCAGGGGTATTTTGGATTTCAATGTGTTCTTCCTTGTCCTGCATCCATCCTGCAGGTATTTCTTGAATTGGGAAAGAACATTCTTCACTAAAGTCTTTTACCTTGCCTTTAGCCTTGGTAACTTCCTTATCTGCAGTTGTCATCTCCTCCTCCAAGTTGTGTTTGAGGGGTGTCCTCCTGCCCCTTCTGTGGTCTGTGATGGGCTCTCCCAATCCATCAACGTGGACTTTTTCTTCATCTTCATCATAACCTTCGGTTGTGCAAGAATTATTAAGAAAAATTCCAAAACAAGAGGAAGAGTTGCCTGCTTGCAGCCAATTTAGAATATCCTCTTCTTCCTCGAAATCTATTTGGGGTTGATCCTCTGATTCTGGTTCCATGCAAATGCCAACTGTTTGCATCATACTGGTGTTTCCTTGATTATCTGGGCCTTCTTCCAAATGAATCTGTGTCACCTCTTGCCCTTTCTTTTGTGCCCACATAGTGTCCTTGCCCCAATCATGAATGACACTTGCATGTCTCAGCCATGGTCTTCCAATTAAGAGGGGAAATCCTCCTTCAACCTGGGGCAATCTTAAAACCACAAAATCCAGAATGAATAGATTACCTTGTAATTCAAGTGGAACTTTTGGGATCACTCCCAAGGGCCTTACTTTGCTCTGATCTACCAAAGTAATAGTGAAATTTGCACGCCTTGATGGGTGGAGTCCAATCTTTTCCATTGTATGTTCAGGCATTAGGTTAATGCCAGAACCACCATCCACAATAAATCCTTGAAATTCATGACCTTTGATAGATACTGTTAGCCGAGGACTTTTGTAATCTGTAAGGGGTGCTTCCCCTACACTTTTACCTTTATGTAAAACAGCAGTCTTTGCTACCAAACTTGTAGTTGAAGCTTCATCAATTATTTGCAAGAGTTGTGACCTAAATTTCCCATCCATCTTTATTAAATAAAAAATACTAACCTCCTTTTTCATGGACTTGAGTAGTTTCGAAGCTTAAGAGCATGGGCTCCAATTGACTTACCAAACTCCTCCTGAGCCCTGTTGAATGCATGGCCAATGGCATCACTGGTACATATGGGATCTCCTTTTTACCTTGTATCTGCACATGCAGTGGCCTTGTCTTCAGAAGTCTCTTTGTCTTTGTTCAATCCATCAATTCTTGGTTGTTGAGCTATATCTACTTGAGCCTTTCCTTTATTTCTTGTCTACACTGTAAGGGATTCTATCTCTTCTAACTGCACCACCCTGGTAGATGGTGATGGCTCATTGACTTGATCTAACATTTCTTCTTTGTGTACAGAAATCATTTGAATATGGGGCCCAGATGAAGAGGCTTGATTCTTAGGACAACAATCGGTATAATGGTCTCTGGCCTCTAGGCAGTTTTTGCAAGGAGGGGCATTTTCTGGTAGAGTGCACCTACTTTGATAGTGCCCACATTCTCCACATCTGAAACAAATGATTGCCTTCTAGGCCCATTTCCAAAGTTATTCCTCTATCTAGGGTTAAAATTGTTACCTTGATTGGTTGCAACCGCCATTACATTTGCTGGTGGTAGGGGTCCTCCTTATGCCCAATATGTTGTTGCAGGGTGTAGCTCAGTGATGAGTAGCACCTCCTTTAATGTCAATCCGGGAAGACGTGAGGATGGTATGAAGACCACGAGCAAGTGGAAGCACAAGTGCGTGAGTGAGAAGCACACAAGCATGCACACACATACACGCACACGCGCACACACGGCAAGAACAAAGAGAGTAAGACAATGGAATCACTTCTATTGCAAGAAAGTTCTCATACAAGTTCAAACTACAAGAAGCTAGCCCCAAAAATGAGCTCTCTAGCTCTATTTATAGTTTTTGACTAGCTTTGGCCCTGTCCAGACCTAGTGTCCGGCCTAGTTAAAAGTTAGGTTCCAGGGCTTATTTGAGGGCTCAAACGAGATCTAAAAATTATGAAAATTGGCAGGCAACTACTTCTAAGGCTCCCCAAGCTCGAGGACTCCTCGGCTTGTACAAAATGGAGCTAACAAAAAGGTGAAATGATATTTACAAGGGTTTTTAGTGATGAGAATCACTTAAAAATGATGTAAGGGTTTTGAAAAAAAAAAATGAAGGGTTGCCTTAGTGCTAGATCTGCATGTGTGTCCGTACTTGCCTCTTCCCGTATACTTCCAACACTCTCCCCCCCCCCCCCCTTAGTGAAGGGTTGCCTTAGTGCTAGATCTGCATGTGTGTCCGTACTTGCCTCTTCCCGTATACTGCCAACACTCTCCCCCCCCCTAGGGTCTGTCGCCTCTGACAGACCTCTGTTCCACAGTTTGATCAATGTACTTCTGCAGGAGGTCGGTTGCCAATTCTTGTTCTTTGATTCTTAAACCTCTGATCAGGTCTCGTTGCAAAGCCTCCCAATTAACTGTACCAGGCATGTCAGGTTGTGGCATCGTGCAAAGCTCGGAATGCATTGTTTGCTCGCATGCAAAGAGATGGAGTAAATGCGTAGGCCGTGGCGCGAATACCTCTGAATGTGCTTCCCAAAACCCCGTGGTGAACATATCGTCGAATGTTTGCTTGTAGCAGGCAGGGAGATATCTTATGCGTGCATGCCATGCGTAAGCCACTCGTATGCTCGGGGTTGTGCTCATATCATATAGCAGGTCGTAGTTACCATTAATAAACCCGGGAATAGGAGGTTGAATACGGCATACATTGCGAAAAGTTTTGAGTACGACCTGCATCATATCGAAGATCTTGAGCATCATCTGGGCAGCGACATCTGGCATGGGGTGGAGACGTGGTATCCAATGTCTGATGGTTGCCATCATGTATGACACCGTGGGAGTACCGGTTGGGGGAGCGATGGCGAGGTAATTGAGCCATTCTTTACAGTTCGCGTTGTTCTGAACCTTGATTGCAAAAGCTTTCCATGATCTTCGTCTTTGCACTGGCCCAAAACACGGATTGTACTTCAAATGCATGGGGGCGTGATCCCATGTTCTAAGCATTTCTGGGTAAGTTTCGAGTAACTTCTGCCTCCAAGTGGGTTGGAATATGGCCCCTTTTCGTGCTGCTTCTGGTATATCTTCTAGTTCGAACTGTGTGGCAAATGTTGGGCACTTGTTGGTGACTCTTTTGATTTCTGCGTTGTAGTCGGCCAACAATACAAAATAGGGCTTGTATTGTAATTCTGAGCTAGTGATAAGGCGTCTAGAGGCAATGTGCCTGAAGTACTCTGAGTGAAGGATGGTGTCCTCAATGGCCTTCATTGCCAGCATCTGAGTGGATATCCGCTCCTGATGAGTTTTCCCCATTTCCTCTACCTGTTTCATCCATGCTGATGGGGGTTCCTCATAGGTATCTTGACCTTCTTCTGTGATGCGTCCGCTTGGAAATGGTTGAGGCTCATAGGTGTCGTCGAATGCTTCCACCACTGGAATAATAACTGCTTCTTCTTCTAATGGTTGCTCTGGTGGGGAAGGAGGTCGCTCGTACTGCATCAACTTCAATTTTAATTCTGCAATCTGTTGACGTAACTCCAGTACGTTATCGGTCGTTGAATGTTCAGGTTCAGGTGAAGTGGCAGCGTCGGTCATCTCTTTAGGTTCTCGTTGGTGTGGTGTAGACTCTTGAGATCTCTGTAGGTCCTTCAGTTGGTCGGCAAGCTGATCATGTGCTTCTAAAAGATTGGCATAAGTTTCCAAGATCTGTTGTATGCTTTCTGAGGGAACAGCTTGAAATTTAGCCGGGTCTATGGGTGCTCCTGGGGTGTTCTCCATGGAAGCCTCGAGGTTCTCTTGGTTTTGTTGTTGAAGCCGTCTGTTCTCTTCTTGAGCTGCTGCAAGATGTCGTCGTAGCAAGGCCATGTTTCGTTGAAGCCTTGCATTGCGGCCCATTTGATCTCGCAGCTGTTCCTCCATGGCTTTGCTCGCTTCCATATGCCTCGCTTCCAGTTGCGCATTTGCATGTTCGAGGGCGGATATTTCGCTTTGTGACTTCGTATGACTGGACTCCAAAGCATTGACACGCTCTTGGAGTGTTGCCGAGAGGGTGCAAAGCTCTTGGTTATTTTCTTCCAATAATTTATATTCCTGCTTAAGCTGAGTGGCAGCTTCGAGCATGGTGTCGAGTGCAAGACTAAATGAGGTGGATGCAGGGGTTGATGGAGAGTGTTAATCTCCAAAAGAACAAATTGACCTTGAATTTAGATCACCTCTATATCAAGATCAACTGTAGACTCCACCTAATTTAGAGAATCTTCACCAAATTATCAGAAAATTGATTATTCTGAAAAATTCAGTTTCTTCAGAAAAGTCTGCTGCAGATTAGTCACTCATTGACTAATCAATCCTGTAAAGTTTTTGATAAAACTTTGCACACCACTTCGCCTTAAGGTTGCGCAACTTTGCCAAGTTAAATCTCTCAAAAAGATTAAGTACACACTGAGAAATATGTGAAACACTTTACCTATGTCTGAAAGTGCTTCTCTGCAATGACGACTTTGACATCTGCAACTTCTTAGCACTGGTTCTCCCAAAGTAAATCCCGTTTGATCAAGATCTTTTAGCCATAGATGGCTTACCTTCCAACTTAAATTTTAAGCCCTCATTTGTGTAAAACTTTACACTGTGGACTGAGCAATAATCATTTCATTGAAGATGAAATGTGCGCCAGATTTTTCGACTCTCAGAACATCTTCACATATGAATGTTCCTAAACAAAATTCTCACAGCCTGATTACAATTAACCTCTCAAATTCTAGCCATAGATAGATTAGCTATGGACTTAGATACGTGCAAAAGGATTCTTCAAAAGATTAATCACAGAAGGAGCAGACAGCTAAACATCGGGCGCAAGTTTCTCGATTTCTTCAGAAAAATTTACATTCAAGTGAGGATGGATGATTCACTCACTTCCAATGTGTCTAATGACACTAATTTCTCTCTCCCTATTCTCTAATCTTCTTCTGCTCTACTTGCCCGACATTTTCCAACATATTTATATATGAATATATACAAGTGTATGACTTAAACAAAGGTATAAGTCAGCTAATGTACATATGTGTACATATCTTTGGGTTTTCTGAAAATGTCCTTCCTTCAACCATCTGACTTTGTTTTCTTCTTGACTTCTTGACTTCATTTCTCCATAATCCTTCAATTGATGATTGTCATGCACCAACAGCTCCCCCTCAATCATTAATTGAGGTTCTTCTCTATCTTCTTTACTCCAGCCATATCCTTGAATCTTTGTAGTTTTGGTCCATCTAGACTTTTAGTCATCATATCTGCAACTTGATCTTTTGTGGGAGTGTGTATGACTTCAATCTCTTTCTCAATGACCTTCTCTCTCAGGAAATGATACTGTATTTCAATATGCTTAGTTCTAGCATGAAATACAGGATTAGCTGCCAAGTATAATGAACTCATATTGTCTCCACAAATAATAGGAGTACTCTGAATCACATCAAAAACTTTTAAAAGTGTCTTTAGCCATATTACCTCTTTTGCAGCTTCCACCATACCTTTATATTCTGCTTCTGTAGATGACAAAGCAACTGTATGTTGCTTCTTGGAACACCATGAAATCAATTTGTCTCCTACATAGCACAAGTATCCATGTGTTGATCTTCTATCATCCACATTACCTGCCCAATCTGCATCACTATATATCTTGATTCTTGTATCTGAAGTAAACCCATAGTACAACCCTTCTTTGAGTGTACCCTTGATGTACCTAAGTACTCTTTGTCCTGCAATCCAATGTTCCTTTCTAGGACAATGCATGAATTGTGAAAGCACACCAACTGCATATGACAAGTCAGGCCTTGTCAATGTAGCATAAATCAAGCTACCAACCAAACTTTGATAGAGTTTCATATCTCTGAACTCTTCTCCTCCAAACCTAGACAATTTATGGTTCACTTCCAAAGGTGTAGGTGCAACCCTGCAATCTTCCATTTTAAATTTGATTAGCAAATTTTTAAGATACCTTTCTTGGGTCACATATACTCCATGTTGAGTATAAGAGATCTCCATTCCCAAGAAGAATGATAGGTTCCCCAAATCACTGATTTTGAACTCTTTCTCCATCTGCTTCTTGATCATTTGTATCCCCTTATCATCTGTTCCTGTAAGTATTATGTCATCAACATAAATACACACATAAATGAATCCATTTTCACTTGCTTTAACTAGCAAGCTACTATCTGCCTTTGATGCTTGAAATCCAAGATCATTCAAGAATTTTACAAGCCTATAATTCCAAGCCCTTGGGGCTTGCTTCAACCCATACAAAGCTCTCTTGAGCTTACATACATAATTTGGACTCACTTGATCTTTGAACCCATCTGGTTGCTCCATGTAGACTTCATCTGAAATGTAACCATTCAAGAAAGCATTTTTAACATCTAATTGAGACAACTTCCAACCTTTACAAGCAGCAATTGCAATGAGTGTCCTGATGGTTGTCATCTTTGCCACAGGACTATAAGTCTCATCATAGTCCACTCCATATGTCTGTGCATACCCTTTTACAACAAGTCTAGCTTTGTACCTAGACACACTTCCATCTGCAAATCTTTTTGTTTTGTAAACCCACTTACATCCAATAATCTTCTGACTATTAGGTTTAGGAACCAAATCCCATGTTTGATTCTCTATCAATGCATCATACTCCTCTTGCATAGCATCTTCCCAATTCTTCTTCCCTTTGGCTTCTTCATATGTAGAAGGGTCTTCATCTGCTTTTACCAAATAAGCATAATCTTTAGTAGTCAAAAATGAAGTGTCATAGCTATACCTTGTAGGTTGCCATTTGTGCCTAGATGATCTCCTAACTTCTGCACTTCTTGAGGTCTCTGGTTCATCACATTCTGGATCAAACCTTGGCCTCTCTTCAACTTCAATCTGCACTTCATTACTCTCACTTTCATCAAGTAATTGAATTTTTGCTTTACCTTTCCTTTGTTCCACTACTTCTTCATCATCTGCATGTACATTATATTTACCTGCATACCAAGTACCTTGCTCATCAAATGTAACATCCTTGGATACAATAAATTGCTTTGTGGATGGACTCCACAACCTGTATCCCATTTGCTTATCATCATAACCAATGAATACATACTTCTCTGCCTTAGGCTCCAACTTATGCCTCAATTGAGATGGCACATATGCATATGCCAAGCATCCAAATATTCTGCAATGATCCAAGGTAGGTTTCTTACCCCACCAAGCTTCATATGGTGTCATTCCCTGCAAAGCTTTACAAGGCAATCTATTAACCAAATATGTAGCTGTATTAACAGCCTCAACCCACAAATAATTTGGGCAATTCTTCTCTTTCATCATGGACCTTGCAAACTCAACAAGAGTCCTATTTCTTCTTTCTGCTACCCCATTTTGTTGAGGAGAGTACCTGCAAGTAACTTCTCTCTTTATACCTGCATTCCACAAATAATCATTGAACTCATTTGAAAAATACTCTCCCCCTCCATCTGACCTTAGTCTCTTCAATTTTTGACCTGTAATCCTTTCTGCATATGCATGATAGTGTTTAAATGTATTAAACACTTCTGACTTTTCCTTAATCACATAAATTGTGATCCACCTGGTAGCATCATCAACATATATGACATAATATCTTGAACCATTTATACTAAAGTCCTTTGAAGGACCCCACACATCTGTATGCACCAATTCAAGTCTTTCTGAATACATAAATCCATGCTTGGAATAGGATTGCTTATGAGCCTTACCTAATTGACATGCCTCACATCTGTATGTCATGTGTTGACCTACAATGTTAGGCATTCCAAGCACTGAATCATTGTTAATCATTTCTTTGATACCTCTTTCATTAAAGTGTCCAAGTCTTTTGTGCCAAAGATCCAATTCTGACACCTTCTGCTCTCCATATGTAAACATTGCATGTCCAACATTTCCTTGTACCTTCAATGTGAAAAGCCTTCCTTCTTTCTTTCCTGCAATAACTTGTTTATACCCTTGACTAGGGTCTTCCACATAAACTCCATCATTGGTAAACCTTACCTCATATCCTTTTTCCACAATTTGACCTACACTGATCAAATTCTTTGGAATTGTGGGAACATAAAGTACCTTACTCAGAAGAGTGCTCCCATCCTTAGCTTTGACTGAACCAATTGACCTTACCTTATGCTTTGTATTATCACCTGTCTGCACTGTATGATTAATTGCATTATGATCTAGGTCAGTCATCAAAGCAATATTTCCACTTAAATGATTACTACATCCTGAATCAATATAGAATACTCTCATGTCCTCATGTGAGGTTTCACATGTATTCATAATGAGAGTCGAATCCTCCTTTTGATCTGATGCATAGTTGTAGTAGGTGTTATTATAGGATTGATTTTGGAAGTTTCTTCCACCACCTCTTCCAAAAGAATTCCTACCACCTCTACCTCTGAAATTTCCTCTCTGAAATCTACCACCTCTTGCTCTTTGATTAAAGTTCTGATAATTACCATTGTTTTGATTATTGTGCCAACAATCATGAGATAGATGATTGGTCTTACCACATATCCAACAAGCTCTTGCATTATCTTTGTTGTTTCTACCTCTTCCTCTACTTCTGCCATTTCCTCTTCCTCTTATGAAGTTTGCTTGGTTTGATGTACCTTCTTCTTCACCTGATTGTTGCTTCCCTTTATTGGCTTTCTTCTTGTCTTTAGAATACATTGCATGACCTGCACTCTTATCAACATCTCCTTTGATATCATTCTCAAAAGTTAGCATATGACCTAACAATTGATTCAAATCAGGAGTAAAGTGATCTAATGAAAGTTCTGTAGATAAAATGAAAGGCTTCCATTTCTCATCTCCTCTTAGCCCTGTGAGTATTTGTCTTACCAATTTGTCTTCTTCAATATCTTCATCAACTGCACCTAAAGAATCTGCAATGTCTTTCATCTTTGTCACATAATCAGAAATTGATTGTGAAGCCTTCTTCTTGAAGGTAGTAAACTCTGCCCATAGTGAAGCCTTCCTTGATTTGGTTGTATTTTGGAAATGCTCTTCCAAAGCATTCCAAATGTCACAAGCACTCTCAAGTCCTCTAATGTGAGGAAGCAAATAGTCATTGACTGCCATGTAGATGATGCTTCTTGCTTGAGCATCCTTCTTCATCCAATTCTTCAAATCTGCAAGCTCCTCCCTAGTTGGAACACTAGGATCTCTGAATTCTGGCTTTTCTTCATCTCCTGTGATGTATCCTATCAGATCTTTGCTCATAAGGTGAGCTTCCATCCTCATAGACCATGCAGGATAGTTCTCTCTATCCAATTTCTCAATTTGGAGACTATCTCCCATCTTTATTTCACCTGTAGCTTCAAATCTTTAACCTTTACAGATAATAAATGTACCTTTACTTCGAATGTTGCTCCTTCTGATCCTTTTGATGCTCTTTGTATATCTTCCTTTGATCTTTCTTCAACCTTTACCCTTCTGCACCTTCAAAATGTAAAGATTTGTACTTCTGCAATAGTCGGAGTCTTCTTCTTCTCACTTTTGACACAACCTGCTCTGATACCACTGATGGAGAGTGTTAATCTCCAAAAGAACAAATTGACCTTGAATTTAGATCACCTCTATATCAAGATCAACTGTAGACTCCACCTAATTTAGAGAATCTTCACCAAATTATCAGAAAATTGATTATTCTGAAAAATTCAGTTTCTTCAGAAAAGTCTGCTGCAGATTAGTCACTCATTGACTAATGAATCCTGTAAAGTTTTTGATAAAACTTTGCACAACACTTTGCCTTAAGGTTGCGCAACTTTGCCAAGTTAAATCTCTCAAAAAGATTAAGTACACACTGAGAAATATGTGAAACACTTTACCTATGTCTGAAAGTGCTTCTCTGCAATGACGACTTTGACATCTGCAACTTCTTAGCACTGGTTCTCCCAAAGTAAATCCCGTTTGATCAAGATCTTTTAGCCATAGATGGCTTACCTTCCAACTTAAATTTTAAGCCCTCATTTGTGTAAAACTTTACACTGTGGACTGAGCAATAATCATTTCATTGAAGATGAAATGTGCGCCAGATTTTTCGACTCTCAGAACATCTTCACATATGAATGTTCCTAAACAAAATTCTCACAGCCTGATTACAATTAACCTCTCAAATTCTAGCCATAGATAGATTAGCTATGGACTTAGATACGTGCAAAAGGATTCTTCAAAAGATTAATCACAGAAGGAGCAGACAGCTAAACATCGGGCGCAAGTTTCTCGATTTCTTCAGAAAAATTTACATTCAAGTGAGGATGGATGATTCACTCACTTCCAATGTGTCTAATGACACTAATTTCTCTCTCCCTATTCTCTAATCTTCTTCTGCTCTACTTGCCCGACATTTTCCAACATATTTATATATGAATATATACAAGTGTATGACTTAAACAAAGGTATAAGTCAGCTAATGTACATATGTGTACATATCTTTGGGTTTTCTGAAAATGTCCTTCCTTCAACCATCTGACTTTGTTTTCTTCTTGACTTCTTGACTTCATTTCTCCATAATCCTTCAATTGATGATTGTCATGCACCAACAGGGGTAAGGATGGAAGATGCAGGGGGTTGGGAAGTGGGAATGGGAAAAGTGGATGTTGTGCCTACAGTGCTTGGAAATGGCGACGTGAGTGAAATGATATGTGGAGATGTTGGGATAACAGTGGTGGTGGGTGATCCTGTGGATGGTGAGATGTCCATGGGATCGGACGTGAGAGTGTGTGATTCGTGCACTGTGAATACAGGAATGGTGGGTGGTGTGATAGTGGTGGCAGTGAATGTGGGGGAGTGGGGTTGGGAAAGGGACTTTTTATTATAAGTATCCACCTGTTGGAGTATATTTACAAGGTTTGTCCAGAATGAGGGTTGTGTGACTTGGGTTGAGTGTGAGGCAGTTGCTAGGGGAGTGGTGGATAGGGTTTGGGTGTGAGTGAATGGAAGAGGATGGGATGAGGTCTGGCTATTGGAAAGTGGATGTCCAAGGGCGGGAAGATAGGAAGGGTGACCTATTATGGTTTGATCGGTGGCCGGATGACCGGTGTGAGGTTCCAAAATTTGGGTGGAAGTGTAGGACGTGGGTAAAGGGAAGGATGTAAAAACGGAGGTGTGTACAATGGTTTCGTGATGGGTGGATTTCGGTTGTTCAGGAGGAATAGTGGAGAGGGGTTCTGAAGGGTGGATGGAAGGTGGCTGTGGAGATGGTACGTGTGTAATTACCTCATGTTCGTCGGTGGGACTCGGGCTCGTCATGTGAACATCTTCTGAAATTATAGTTGGCAAGGCGGCAGAGGTTTCCATTTGAATCATTTTCCCGCGTCGTGGTCGTGTATCAATTCGTCGTTGATCATAGACAGGGTTTTCTTGATAGACCATTGTCCTCAATGCCTCCCCGATCCCACATGTCTCTGCCAATAAATTCAATGATTCCACAAAGTTGGAGTCAACGTTCTCGGCTTGAAGCATCTGGTTCACTAGAGCTCTATTCGCCGCTTCTGTCAGCTTATGTCTTCTCTGTACCTGCTTGATTGTCTTGTACAGCCGTCTGAGTTGTGCTGTGTAGGCAGGGACCTCGTCTTCACTGTCTTCCGGGTCATTTCTGTGTGCGCCTTCCTGCACTTGTGTGTTTGGGTCATGAGGATGTTGTGCCACTTCTTCCCCATGTACTCTACTCGTCTCGCCCCGTGGCTGTTCTCTTTGGGTTGATGCACCTGGACCCACATTGTCAAGGGAATCTTCACTGTCGGATAGTGGGACCGTCTGCAGGAATCTTTCAAAATCGAAATTTGGATCTTCTGTGAAGGTGGCCATAGATGCAAACTCTGCATCGGTAGGTAGTGGAGGGGCGGATGGAACGGGTTGTACCACCTCTCTCGCTTGAACTTCTTGAAGATGGATCGTGAAAGGTGTGACTTGAGCTTCTGGTCGGGGAGAAGCTTCAGTCGTGGCTTCTTGAGGGATCGTTACCTGGGAGAGCGATCCACACATTTGTTTTGCAGGCTGACTCCCTGACTTCCGCCCTTTGAACAGCTCTAGGTGTGCATACTTTAGGGCTCGAGCAACTGGCACATCATATGCAAGACATCTGTAGATGATTCTTGTCAGCGCACAACAACCATGTAAAGTGGGCTTCCTCGCTCCCCGCTTGCCTGCCTCATATACTTGATCTAAGATCCATACCGGCATCTTAATGGGCAAGCTTCCGGTCTCTGCTAAATATAACCCGTACCATATCTTCTTGTGAGGCTGAGTGAAACGGTCCTGAGCGGGAAATGCGAAGTGCTGGAGGCACATCCGCAGAGGTATGGCGATGTTGGGGGTGAGGGCGCACATTTCTTTTAGTTTCTTGATTCTATTGTTTTTCATCGACTCCGGTATCAGTGGGTCGCGATCTGAAGGCACATGAGTGCCATACATTTGAAGGGCTTCCCTGATTAACGTTACATTTAATTCAAACTTCCTCATCTCCTCCAGATTGGATAAGGAGGGCACCCAGAATGTGCCTGAATGATCTTTATCCCCGGTAGGTTTCAGCGTAGCAATCAAGTAGTAGCACCTGAGGAAGTCGGGTTTAGGTAGAGCTGCACTGAAGTAAGCTTGTAGTCCTGCCTTTTGCCAGATATCTTGAAGTGGAGCTGCATTCTGTAAGGTCTCAAATTCTCTTGAAAAGAATTGGAAGGTCCACCAAACCCCTCCACACTCCATCTTGGACTCCCAGATGTGATCTACGTCTCCCAAATCTCTTGGCATTTCATTGAACCAATGGGAGTGCCCTTTTACTCTTTCGGTTAGTCCACTGGGTGGATCTGGAATAGGAATCCTTCGCACATTCAAGAATTCTTCCGGCCGAGCTGTTGGTGGAGCTTCCACTGGCATGGCATCCCAATTGATTGGAGCATGGGCACCTGCCTGAGAGCTTGTGCCTGCCGCTGTTGCCATGAGAGTAGGGTGCTTATCTGCTGGAAGAAGAAAGGCACATTAGTGTTGCATAGGAAACAAGATGTAATGATGTTCCCTTCACAATACTAACATGACAATTCCGGAGGTCAGTGGTTAGTGGTGAAGTGTTTATGATAGGTGTGAGTGGTGATTAAAGATCAGTGTCATCCTAGATGCATACTTTGGTTATGCAATGGGCTCGGAATGCTCCTGTGTTAGTGTGGACGGATTTACAGAATAGGGTCAGGGGGTTTAGTACACAGTTTAATTCTCCACACTTTGATAGAGGAGTCGTAGCTCTTAGAGCTAAAGACAGGTGAAGATTTCTGTATGAGAGTGTGATGTATTTGGGACCTTTTGGGTACCCATTTCCAGACATTTTTAGGGTTGATGGGAGTGGAAACAGTGAGAGGTGTAGATATCTTGTCATTTTCTGAGTTGTTGGCCAAGAGTGCTCGTGAAAGTTGCTTCATCCTAGTGCCAGAAGGTGAAGTAATTTGGGCTTGTAAGCAGGCCTTGGGCACCCATATCTGTCTAGCATTAGGGGTAGCCTTCATTGACCGCTTAGGGACCCAAATAGAGATGGTATGCCTAGGGGTTATCCTTGGGGGCTTCTTAACTTCGTTCCTTGATGGTGAGGCTCGTTTCTTGTCTTCTTGAGATTCTGCTATTAGAGTTGTGGGTTTCCCATCCTTGCGTATCCAGACCTGCTTCGCGCCCCGAGGTGCTCTATGTTGCACGGGTTGGCGCTCCTGCCTCTTGATCAGCGGTCTCCTTCGTGTAGAGTGATGTTCGGTCTGCTCGTTTAGAATCTTCTTTATATCGGTTAGGAACTCCTTCTTGGCTCCTGAACCTTTGGTAAGATTGATATTCCTCTGCACCATAGAAGTTTGGACAAGCACAACATTGTTATCTTCATGTGGATTCCTGGAGGGACCAGGAGTTGGTGCCTGTTCTATTGGTTTGAGTGCTTGATTTTCTAATTCAATCGTGAGACGGCTTTGGCCTACCCAAGCCTGAAGAAGTCCACTTCTTAGGTTGAGGTTGACTGCGTGATCATAGATCCAGTCTTGGCCTAAGACAAGAGGTTCGGTCAGATCCTCGTCTTCACACACTAGCACTTTTGCTGGCATGAGGACCTCTTGTATGTAGAGGGGAAGATCCACCTCTCCCATACAAGGGGTTTCAACACCTCCTAATCCTATCAGATATGCTTCTAGGGGTTTTACCTCCAATTGCAGCTGCTGGCAATAAGAAAGCCGGACTGTACTTGTGGATGCTCCTGAATCAATTAATGCTCTCACGCTTGTGGTGTGGTCTCTTTGTCCTAGTTCTAGGGTCATAAAAGGTCGTCGGTCCACTATCTTATGGGTACGTTCACCTGCCGTCTCACACATGGCCATGTGATAGCCTGGAGTCTCTTGAGTGTCAGTCACAGGCTGATCCCTCCCTTGTCTCCTCAGCTTCATTCGTCTGATACGCTCTAAGGCCTCTGCCTGCACTTCTTCGCGAATTCGTTTTTCCTCCTCTTTACGTTGCTTAGCAGTATTGAGTCGGCTTAGCATTTCCTCCGTGAGGGGTTCCTGATACAGCTTGACTCTGCATCCGCTAATATAGTTTGGGAGGACATCCCCCTCTAAAGTGGCTAGTTGTACTGCTCCACTCGTGGAGATCCTATTAATGATCATAGGTCCGTAGCCCCTCTTTTCTAGCTTTCTTGCGTGTTGTTTCAATGTGTAGACTAAAACTAGATCTCCTGCTTTCAAGCCCTTATCCTTCACATGGGCATCAAAGTATGCCTTTTGCCGTTTTTTTGCAGCATAGATGCCTGCTGCTGCTCGTAGCCTCGTCTCACCTAAACGCTCTAGATCAAAGATCCTAGAGGACAACTCATGTCCATTCCACTCATGCTCTTGTGCTACTCTTAAAGCTGGGATTAGGAAATCTAATGGTAGCACCGCATTCTGTCCGAAGACCATCTGAAATGGGGTAGCATTGAGTACCATTTTGTAAGCAACTCGGTATGCCCAAACAGCATGATGAAGTTGTTTGTCCCAATCCGAGCGTTTATTATTTACAAGTTTCGTCAATACGTTACATAGGATCTTATTCGTGCTCTCGGCTTGTCCGTTAGCTTGTGGGTGATAGGGTGCAGACTTCTTATGTATCACCATGAATTCTTGAAGGAGATTTTCAATGACCTCATTCAAGAAGTGCGTACCTCTATCACTAACCAACTCTATTGGTAACCCATATCTAGTGAACACATTTTCGAATAAGAATTTAGCCGTCGTTTGAGCATCATTCTTCGTCGTGGCTTTTACTTCCACCCACTTTGTAAGGTAATCTGTGGCTACAATAATGTATTCTGCATGGGAGTTTCTAGCTGGGGGGTTGATGGGACCTACAAAGTCTATACCCCACTTGGAAAATGCACGTCCTCCCATCATTGGCCTTAAAGGCATTTCATCTTTTCTTATCGGATATTGGGCACGTTGGCATGTGTCACAACTCTTCACATAAGTATGTGCATCCATATGAAGAGTGGGCCACCAAAGTCCTGAAAATAGAATGGTCTTAATTACCCTGTCAGGCCCAAAGTGTCCACCTGCAGTACCGCTGTGTGCCGCTTCTAAGACTTTCAAATAGTCTGATTCATGAAGGCACAGTCTTAGGTAACCATCCTTGCCTCTTCGATATAGGTTGTCTCCTACTAAGGCATAGTCTCGAGCCTCTTGCTCCATGCTCCGTTTTCGTGCAAGACTAGCCTGATTGGGTAATGTTCCCAATCTCATGAACTCGACCAATGGAGCACTCCAATCTGGGATTAATGACACGTGATAAAGAGTGGCATGTTCCACTGGGGTTCTCTTCTGGCACACTGAACAATTGTGAATCCACTCTTGTATTTCTTTGTCCATGCTTGGCCAATACACTCCTAAGCGTTTTAGATTCTGCAATGTTCGTTGTTTAGAGTAGTGATTCCCTAGCGATCCCTCATGGGCTTGTTGCAACCAACTAGTATGTTCATTGTCCTCGACACAACAAGCTAATACGCCCTCGGCATCTTGCTTGTACATACTTCCGGCCAATATTTGATACTTTAGTGATTTTACAATTTCCTCTTTGCTTGTTTTCACATTCTTATTTGCAGGCCCGAAGGTTAGGACTGGTACCAACTTATTTGCCCATTTAGGAACAACTTCTAAATTGAACAGATAAGCATCGGGCAATTCATCAGACACTCCTTGCGGTGGCTCTCCTGAAGTGATGCGAGAAAGATGGTCAGCCCTAAGATGGGTTCTACCTTTCCTGACAACAACTTCAAAGTCGTATTCCATTAGTAAGAGGAACCATCTTACTAAGCGGCCTGTATTGCAAGGTTTATTGACCAAATATAGTAAAGCTTGATGATCAGTGAAAAACTTGAATTTATTGGCCAATAGATAGTGTCTAAACTTCTTCACAGCATATACCATACATAGGCCTTCCCTCTCCGTTGTGGTATAATTTCGTTCAGCTGCGTTTAATTGCCTACTAGCATATGCTATCGGCAAATCTAGGTTTCCTTCACCTGTGGGTTGTGCTAGCACACATCCGATTGCGTGATTTGAGGCATCTACATGGACATGAAAGGGTTTGCTCCAATCCGGAGTAGTCAATATTGGTGCTGTGCACAAACGTCTCTTCAGCTCGTTGAAGGAAGTCTCGCATTCCTCACTCCACTCAAAATTTGTTAATAACCCATAAAGAGGTTTAGCTATGATGGCATACATGTGGATAAACCTACGGTAATATCCACAATGGCCCATAAAGGCTTGTACCTCTTTAACATTCCTTGTTCTGGGCAATTCTGCTATTGCTCTTACCTTGTCTTCATCTGTTGATATTCCATTCTTAGAAACAATGTGACCTAAGATCTTGCCTTGTCGTACCATAAACACACACTTCTCTGGATTCAGACACACTCGATAATCTCTACACTTGTTGAAGATTTGCCTGAGCTCAGGGATGTGGTAACTTCTCTCTTGGGAATGAGCGCACAAATCATCCACATATACTTCTAAGCTCTTTCGCAAGAACTCTTTGAAGACATGACACATGAGTCTTTGGAATGTTGCAGGTGCATTGGTGAGCCCAAATGACATCACACGAAATGCAAAGATTCCCCATTCTGTGGCAAAGGCCGTTTTGTGTTGATCTTCGGGGGCAATGGCTACTTGGTTGTAACCTGAAAATCCATCAAGGAAGCTGTAAACTTCCTTGCCTGCAACACGCTCCAATAGATGTTCGGTGATTGGAAGTGGATAACTATCTCGGATCGTAGCGGCATTGACTTTTTTAAGGTTAATGCACACTCGCAATTTCCCATTCTTCTTGGGCACCACTACAATGGGGGACACCCATTCAGTGTGCTCAATCTCATAGATGAATCCGGCTTCAATCAGCTTGTCAATTTCCTCTTTTATTTTGGCTGCATAATTGTCATTATATGTGTAGGGCTTTTGTTTGGTGGGCTTGGCATCAGCGGTCATCGGAATCGTATGAGAGCAAATCTCTGGATCTACTCCTTTCAAGTCTCTATAGTGCCATGCGAACACATCCCTATATTCCCTTAATAGAGCTACAAGCTCTGCTTCTTCTTCTGCACTTAGGTCGTCTCCTATGTACGTACATCACTCTTCGTTCCCTTCAATGGTCACTACAATTTTTTTGGTCTTTTCTTTATTGTCATATGCTTCTCCTATAATGGCCTCTCTCTTAGGCATTCGCACCAAAATTTTTCGGTCTTCCACTTCATATTTCTTGAAATTTTCTGGTACTTCGAACAATGATTCTTCCTCTTCTTGTTTCACTGCTTTCCTTTTCTTTTTCTTTTGACCTCCTTCACTTCCCTTCTTTGAATTTATCGTTTTTATACTCACAAGGGGTTCTTCTTCTTTTTGGGTTAACTCTCCTAGGTCTTCTAAGTAGTGTTCCTCTGAGTCGAAGTATGTATCCATCACAATGGATTCTAGGTCATCGTCATTCTCTTCTTCTTCTATGAACTCACTAGGATCACACTCTTCCAACAAGGGCTGACACATGAACACTGAAATATCATAACCCTCCTCATCACAATGGGGTGTCCATTGTTCCTCATTGACTGCAATGTCCATGGTAGCTAAGATTTCTGCCCAACCATGAGGCTCAAATTCCTCATCTGGAAATATCATTGGTGTATAGGCTGGGTCTTTTATTGGTCTATCTCCGGGGGGAGTTCCTTCTTCTCTCGCTTTTAGGCGCTTTTCCTCTTCCTCCGCGACCTTGCACATCCACAAGTGAGTATCTTCGTGCAGCCAGGATGGTTCAAGTGAACTTCCTGAATGCACGGAGATAGAATCTTCTTTCGCTTTGTGGATAGGATTCCACTGTAGGGGTGGTACATCTCTGAAGGTGTAATCCTTCAGATTGACCTTGGTGGTGACCCCTAAGTGCTGTAAGTACAAGGAGTTGGTTCCCCAATCCTGTACTATTTGCAATTGTTGTAGGAAAGGTCTTCCTAGGATCATCTCGTAAAAATTATTCTTCTCAAAGTCACATATAGCAAATGTATGTTCAAACTCTACACCACAAGTGGTTAGAGTTATCCCTTCAAGCAATCCGAGAGGTCTTTCAAAATGACCATCTGCCATCTGAAGTTTCATTTTCGTTGGTCTTAAGGTGGGTTTGCCCCATCGCTTCCACAAGGAGGTGGTCGCAATAGCAACACCAGCACCCGAATCCACAATTGCTTTGGTTGTGTAACCTTGATAGGTGATCGGAAGATAAGTGTTACCTTCTTCACCTTCGCTCATGTCTCCTATCTTGTCGAGAGGTATCTCAGGAACTTTCTGCTTAGAGCCTACTTTTGGTATATTGGATTCAAGTTCTGGAACCTGATCCTTCACATGATTCCAGAGCTCCGGTTTTGCCTTGAGGAGCTCCTCTACAGTGAGATGACATTGAACTTTAGTGTTCTTCACAACATCAGTGTTTCTTGGAATCACTGAGTCTTCATTTCTTACCAATATTGTGGGGGCTCTGATCTGGAGAGATTCAGATTCCCATGGGCCTGTGAAATGAGGCAACTCTTGTAAAGAATTAGATTCAAAATCTAATCTCTCATCCTCTTGTTGCTCTGTTTGATCTCCATAGATAGACGGAATGTCTTGGGGAAATTGATCACGAAGATCATCAATCTCAGGAATAGGAGGGGAATCACCCTTCTCCTTGGCCCATTTCTCTTCTTGTATTTCCCGCAAGAACTCTTGAGAGTACTGTTGTATTGAAGGAGGTATTCCAGCATCCGTGGAATTAGGAACATAAGCTCCCTTTGGTGGCGAGCTTCCTCTTTCAACAACTGGTTGAGCCTGTGGAGGTAAAGAAACTTGTGGTTTGTTTACCAACTGCTCTAATCTTTCTAGTAAGCCTTGGAAATGCAAATCCGGCTTGACAGAGTTTGTCTGATTGATCTTTTGACTAGTCTCAAGTATAGCTTGAGCTTGTTCTACCATTTTCACGCACATTTTCATCCGTTCAATCTCTAAATCTGCTCTAGGGTAACTCTTGTCTAGGTTTGCAGCTGTTGGCCCTTCTTGAAGTCGAGCCTGGTAGGCCTTGAACATCATGTCCAAGCCTTCAGGAGTGGGGTCAGCTAATACTGATCCTACTCGGGGTGGTGGGTGGGTTACGTGGGGTGTATTAGAGGGTGGAGAAATGGAGGGTGATGGGGATGGTAGAGGTGGAAGTGTGTGTGAGTGCGGTTGAGATGTGATCTCTGTGATTTTTGCCTTGGTTTCTCTCAGGCTTTCTTCAAGTTCGTTTATCTTTTTTGCCCATTGCCTCTTCATTCTTTCACGACTATCCTTCCAGGCTCTAGTCCTCTTTTTGGTTATGCTCTCTGTTTCACTCACCTCGGGGCTCTTTTCCTGAACAACACCTTGGTGTTGTTGAAGTGCCTGGGCTCTTGTGATCACCTGCACAGGTGCAGTGGAAGTCACACTCCCTGTGGAGTCTACAACTAACCCAACGACATTGGTAGGAGTGATTTTAGGCATGTTATTAGGGTTCTTTGGGCAATCTCGTAGGAGATGCTCTTTCCCGCAGTCTTGACAGAAGCCCTGAATGGTTACTGGTTGAGGTTGTGTCGGGGCAGGTAGTGGACAATCACGTATAAGGTGATCTCCCTGACATCTGAAGCATGGTCCTCTAGGAATTGGGGGTCGTACCTGCCTAGGTTGAGGTCTAGAGTTGGGGTTTGTGTACATGACATTAGAATACTCAGGTTCCCCACTATTTTCACTTGGGTCCTCATAATAGTATGACTCGTTATGCTCGGGTGACTGCATGTAGTAAGCCTGTGGGCTATCAATATGTGTGGAGTCAAAACTGTTGGTCACTTGGATCACTGTCTGATAGCAATGGGGTGACTGGGACTATGGCTCTGTTCGGATTTTCTTCAGTAGATGCATATTTCACTGGGATCACATTGGTTGGAGCAGGGGGTTGCTGCACTAGGACTGGTTGAGGTCTCTGCTGCCCTTGATAAGGTGGTTGATAAATTTGCTGTGGTCTGTTGTATTGTGGTGATGGGTACTGATTCTGGTATCTACCATGTTGTGGATATGGCTGAGGATAATTTTGCCTACCAGTTTGTTTGTTATATGGGCAGTCTTGTGCAGTGTGGTTGGTGTACCTGCGCTCTATGGAGCAGTACTGGCTACTAGGATTCACCTGGGGTTGGGTCATAATGGGACATACACTTGCCATGTGTTCACCGCCACAATTGTAACACCGCTTAACTCGGGCAAATCTCGGAATTTGTTTGCTAGAGACACCTAGTTTTTGGGCTACCTTTTCTGCAAGTTCCTCGATGGATGTGGATTGACCAGATGTCTGTTTACTAGAGCTATCAGAATCCTTATAGATTTTTGATAGTTCTAATTCCTCACCTAGATTGTCCTCAATGTCTATGCACATACGCACGCACTCTTCTATCGTTCTGGGATCCTTCAGGTACACATATGACCTGAGCTTAGTGCTCAACAATCCATCTAGGAACAAGGCCACTTGTTTGGCTGGTGTGGGTAACTCCGGCATCGGGCATCTCTCCAGGTATTGTCTAAATCTTCTTCCAGCTAGTCTGACCGTCTCTTGAGGTGTTTGTTTGAAGCTGTGAATTAGTGAGGAGGTGTTATGCCTGATTCCACTCTTAGAAAACTCAACAATAAATGCCTCTAAGAGCTGGTCTATGTTTCTGAAATGCCTCTCATTTAGTGGTTGAAACCACGTAAGGGCAGTGTTCCTAAGAGTTAGACCGAAAGCATTATATTGTGTGAATAGGTCCTCTACCTATTCAGCTTTCAATACTTGTCGAAATTCTGCCACATGGTCATAAGGGTCTCCCGTGCCATCGAAATAATTCTTCATGGACTTCACCAGTTGAGTTGGTCGCAGGGTCCTAGTGTGTTCTCTCGGCCTTGGCAAAGGAAAATCATCAATATCCCTTTGATTCCAAGGGGTTCTATGTCTCTCAGGTTCCACTCTATTCCTTTCTGTTCCCGTCCTTTCTCTTCCCAGGGAGTTGGCAAAACTTACCTCAGGCTTGTCTCTACTTCTATCTCTTTGGGCTCCATGAGCTTGGGAGGTCCCAGCTCCTTGGTGACCAAAGGACACATTAGACCTTGGTTGGGGAAAAACAAATTCACCCTTCCATGTGTAAGCATGCCTGCCATGCTCAGTGACCACGAAGATTCTCTCTGATGCATTGTCTAGGTAGGTTACTTGGCCTGGGCTATCAGGGTCTTTAAACTCATAGATTGTGAGGGCACTCACTTCCTGGGGTTGAGCAGATTTGTATCTCCAAAAAGCCTCATCGGTTTCTCGGTTTAAAAGCAGGTCTATGCTTTTATTGTCCTGTGGAACCCACTCTGGAGTCATGATTCTAGTCAAGACAGATTTACCACGGGGAGTTCTTGGCTCTCTCTCTAAGTTCCCTTGCTCTATATCACCCATGTCGGTCTCCGCAATCACATTTCCAAACTCATCAGTTCTATCAGGAAGAGTGGTGACTACATATATAGTCCCTTCTTTATCTAGGTAGGCTCCATTCTCAAACTTGACTACCGGGTGGTCTAATCCATGGGGTTGATCGGGGTTCTTAATCTGGACCACCGATCTTCTCAGTCCGTCTTCGTAGATGCGAGCACCTAGACGATTCGTCCTGATATATTCCAATTAAGTCTTATAAGGCCCCTCGGGCTTTTCTAGATAAGCCAACCCTGAACTACCTACTGGTCTCTCCATGTGATAGGACATCTCAGAATCACTTGTTTCTGATCTGGGAGTGTATGGGTAATCACTCAACTGCTGGGCCCAAGACCTGGCAGTGTGATTGACACTAGCTTCAGAAGATCTGAGGCTTTGTCTGTCTCGGCCTAAGTGTCTGCCTGATCTAAGGTTCATATGCCTGATTTATCTACCCCCTGGGACCCAAGCACACTCTCGTTGCAGGTTAATTTTGCACCAATCACTTTGTTCTTTTGATTTGAATATTATGTTTATGGTCTTGTCTGAAATCGCGTCGTCAGGAGTACTTAAGTGAATTTCCGCACTTGATAAGTGATCGATTCCCGTTTACCTTTTGTCCCTTAGGGTTTTCACACTTAAGACCTATTTACTTCTTGCACTTGGTTGATTAATACTCTTGGACTTGATTCGTGCCTGACGTGCCCTAATTAATTACCACACCTAAGTCGTACTTAGCCTAGGCTAGGAATTGACAAAGGAGGGTTGAGAGATCTTCCAACCTCAATTAGCTGGTTGACCAGACTACTACACAAGCCCAAGAAGCCTTCTCCCAAGCTTGGTACTCACCCTTGCTAGCTTGCTTTGGATTGCCTTGAGCGCACACAAAGTTCCTGCAAAAGCTCACCAGTTAGTATAGCTCTATTACCACAAGTAATTGAAAGACACACATCAATATTTTCAGTCCCCCTGGAGTAACTCACTGTACCCCCTGAATCTGAGAACCACTTAGTTCCACCTAAAGGTCAACTTAAAAATGCATGTTCTAAAACTCCGTGTATGATTCTTACAGAAACCAGTCGAGGTCCACGTAGGATTCTCAACGAGCTTTCCAACGAGACCAAAATCTCATCAATCGGAGTTCGTATGGTCAAGTTATGACCATTCAAGCACTAAAGGGTCAAAACAGGCACTCAGGGTTCAGGAGGTCCCTCTCTGGTTTCTAGGCCTTTTGCCCACTTCCAAAGGTTCTAAAGTTATACCAAGGTGCCTAAAATTAAGCTACACTACCCTTCCAATCACTCAAAAAATTAACCCTAAATTTTCATGCGTTAAAGGCCGTGTATCGCGATAGGTCGGGTCGAAGTGTCGCGATAGCTCGTGAAGTGTCGCGATAGGTCGAAGTGTCGCGATAGCTCGTGAAGTGTCGCGATAGCTCGTGAGGTGTCGCGATAGGTCGAAGTGTCGCGATAGGTCGGGTCGAAGTGTCGCGATAGCTCGTGAGGTGTCGCGATAGGTCGAAGTGTCGCGATAGCTCGTGAGGTGTCGCGATAGCTCGTGAGGTGTCGCGATACCTCGAGGTGTCGCGATAGCTCGGGTCGAAGTGTCGCGATAGGTGGGAGGTGTCGCGATAGGTCAAAGTGTCGCGATAGGTCGTGAGGTGTCGCGATAGCTCGTGAGGTGTCGCGATACCTCGAGGTGTCGCGATAGCTCGGGTCGAAGTGTCGCGATAGGTGGGAGGTGTCGCGATAGGTCGAAGTGTCGCGATAGGTCGGGTCGAAGTGTTGCGATAGGTGGGAGGTGTCGCGATAGGTGGGAGGTGTCGCGATAGCTCGTGAGGTGTCGCGATAGCTCGTGAGGTGTCGCGATAGCTCGGGATATGGTGAATTTTTCTGTTCTATCTAGTGTTCCTGGGAGCTCTAGGCCTGCGCAGTGTCGTGGTGCACTCAGAATCGTGATTGGGTGAAATTTTCGGAGTGTCACGATAGCTCGAGCTCAACGCCTCGGGGACTGTGCAGACAATTTCTGTACCTGCTGAGCTTGCTGGAGATGATGATGGAGCTGCCACCTGCAAGAAACATGCAAAAAACACACAAAGACAAGCACAATCGCTCTCTCTCAAACTCGCACACAACAAATGAGGGAATGATAGGGAAGAGGGAATATGTAGTGGAGAAGGAGGTGGAGGTGGAAATGGAGAATGAGGTGAAGATGAAGATGGAGATGGAAAAAAAAATCAGAAATTTACCTACTACTTACCATTCCAACGCGTCCTCTCTACGTCTTACCATCACACGCTCGTCCTCAAAGCTCGATCCCCGGCAACGGCGCCAAAATTTGGTGTAGCTCAGTGATGAGTAGCACCTCCTTTAATGTCAATCCGGGAAGACGTGAGGATGGTATGAAGACCACGAGCAAGTGGAAGCACAAGTGCGTGAGTGAGAAGCACACAAGCATGCACACACATACACGCACACGCGCACACACGGCAAGAACAAAGAGAGTAAGACAATGGAATCACTTCTATTGCAAGAAAGTTCTCATACAAGCTCAAACCACAAGAAGCTAGCCCCAAAAATGAGCTCTCTAGCTCTATTTATAGTTTTTGACTAGCTTTGGCCCTGTCCAGACCTAGTGTCCGGCCTAGTTAAAAGTTAGGTTCCAGGGCTTATTTGAGGGCTCAAACGAGATCTTAAAATTATGAAAATTGGCAGGCAACTACTTCTAAGGCTCCCCAAGCTCGAGGACTCCTCGGCTTGTACAAAATGGAGCTACAAAAAGGTGAAATGATATTTACAAGGGTTTTTAGTGATGAGAATCACTTAAAAATGATGTAAGGGTTTTGAAAAAAAAATGAAGGGTTGCCTTAGTGCTAGATCTGCATGTGTGTCCGTACTTGCCTCTTCCCGTATACTGCCAACACTCTCCCCCCCCTTAGTGAAGGGTTGCCTTAGTGCTAGATCTGCATGTGTGTCCGTACTTGCCTCTTCCCGTATACTGCCAACACAGGTATTCCCCTTGATTGGCATTCTTGGGCCTCATGACCAGCTTTCCTGCATAATTGGCAAGTCACACTTAACAGAGGACATTCACTTACTATATGCCCTTGCTTGCTGCACATGGAACACCAAAGTCCACTCTTGATGCCACCTCCTTTGAGTTCCTGCAACTCCTATCGCAGCTGAGCCAATTCCTCTGCTTGGGCCTCCTCCTCCTTTTGGAGCTTTAGTGCTTCAATCTCCCTTCTCAATCGAGTTACATCATTCTCCTCCTCTCTGTGGGGCTTATTTCTTTTTAAGCCCTCCAACTCCTTCCTTAGCTGGATTACTGGATCCTCCAATTCTGTGGCATATGGTAATTGAGAAGAAGTAGCTCCATACTGTTGCCTTATCTGCTCCAGTCTTGTAGCCGAGTTGATGAACTCCTCTATGGAGGCTGTAGGTAACACTAATTCCTTTATTTTGCATTGGGTGGACACTGGTAAGGGCTTGGCTAACCATTTCTTAACAAAAAAATCATGTGGTGGATCTGACAATTTAGCCACTAGTGCCTTGGCCCTAGTCACAAACTCTGGGAACTTTTCACCTGGGCCCAATCTCAAATTTTCTAGTTCTTCTATGATGATCTTTGCCATATTCCCATGCTGGAATCAATTTTTAAATGCATCTTTCATCAAATCCCAAGTGGTAAAATGGTTCTCAACAAATTGGCTGAACCATTTATCAGCTAATCCTTCTAATGTGGCACGGAAAAGTATCAAAAAGGCATCCTCCCTGCCCATTAAGCCTCTAGTCTTACATAGTGCTAAAAACCTTCTAATGTGTTCATCTGGATCCTCCTGAGCTAGGCCTTTGAAAGAAGGAAATTTTATATTTAATCTTGATAGTAAGGTTTCCAAGTCTACCTGAACCGCCATGCTCTTTACTGATGAGGTTGAAGATAGTGGACTGGATGATCTTCTAACAACCTTCCTTCTTGTTTGCTTGCAGGTGACCCTCAATGTTTGGGACCGGGTTGCAGTCATGAGCTGTTCATAGTCCACTTAATATGAGACACTTGATAAAAATATGTACCTCTAAGTCCATTGGAGTGGTACTGTCGACACTGGAATATTGCTCTCCAACTATAATATATCTTCTCCTATGCTCAAATCTCATTGGAAGTCCCACCGGGCGTGCCAAATTTTGTTGGGGGATTCTTGGACAAGAACGAGTTTGAGGGTTTGTAGGAGAAAAGGAAAAGACAAGAAGAGAAAATACACCCTGGAAGCCTCTGCTGATTGATTACACTAAGACAATTACAATGTTGAAGCACAATACAAGCCAACACTTCTGTGCAAAATCCCACAGAGTGATCAATTACAAATTACCAAATACCCAAAGTCTTCTTGCTGCCGACCTCCTCTGCACCAGACCTCCACCTGCTTCAAGCTTACCCTTATGCACACCTTGCACCAAGCTTCCACTAAGGGGGAGGAATGAATACCTTCTCTCGGCACGCGCACACTGCAAGGAGACCTTGAGATCCTTGTTGGGACTAGCTTAGCACTCTCTGCACAATCCCTTAGTCACTCTCCATGCACTCCTTCACTTCCACTTCTCTGCATCGCACACTGGTGACTCTTGCCCTTCTCTCTCTTGCTCCACTTAGACTATGCTCACTCTTGCTTACACTTAGGATTGTCCAAGAATAGTCCTTGCCTTGATTTGAGTGTGTCGATTCACGTACGCTCCTAACTGCAATAGTATCTTGGAGCTCACTTTGATGTCCCAAGATTGTCTTTTCAAGTGGCAGCCAACGACTCCCTGTTTTGTCTTGTAGTGACTTTAGAATAAAACCAAAAATTTTAATTGGGGGGCCATACTTTCACTTTTGCGTACGCTACCGCTTCACATATCTTCGTGACATTTCCTTTTAAGTCCTCACTTTTGCACATAAGAGAGGGTTCACCTGAACCTTCCAAAACACTTTAAAAACACTTTGAACCTTAGGGAAATTAGAGAAAATACCTCTGCAACCTGCAACCCACTTTCTCCAATTTACCCTTGGTGGACAATTAATTGTGCACTACCTGTGCACTTTTGACACCTGCACCTTAGCACTTTGACTTTGCACCAGTTGACTTTGAGCTTGACCTTGTTGACTTTGACCTTTTGACTTTGACTTTGGTTGACTTTGACTACAATTGACTTTGACCGATATGACTTTTATGGGCTCAACAACTATTGCATGAGTTAAAGCCTTTTTTCTTGCACTTATCATCTTAACAGGCGAAGGAGAAGCTTCTTCAACATTCACCCGTCCAGTCCATAATGAGTCCTATGACAAAAACCAGAGATTAGAAGCAAACACTGAATTTAAGGTATAACCCTCTTTAACTTTCATCCAGGCATAGAAATACCTCTAATAATTCCTTGTTCAATTTTATCTTTGACCAACCATCCCAGAGCATCACTAGAAATAGCAAACAGAAGAGGAGCAAGAGGACAACCCTGTCTGATAGATCTATAAAGATAGAAGGGTTCAAAAACATAACCATTCATAGCCACCCTAGAGTTGGCATTACTCAGTGTTTTTGTTTGTAATCTCGATTATGTCTATAATCTTGATTATGTCTGTAATCTCGATTATGGTCTCGATGTATTCCATGATATATAGACAAACTCTATTCATCAAGAGGAGTTAATCTGGAAATAATATCTCCATACTCAGTACGGTTTGGGGCTATTAACCATTTCCAAAGTTGATCACAAAGAGTTCCTGATAGATAGTTAAGTCTTTCACTGATTGTCATCTTTGGTAACGTTAGACAACATCTTCTAATGTTGTAAAATAACCTGTAAGCAATAGTATCAAATATCAATGTATTGTCAGGCCCGTACTCCACATTCTTGTCCCAGAAATGAGCTACTTTGTTGAAATGGATTGAAAAATTCCAAAAACATTGATCCCTCCCCCAAATATCCATAAATTTCCTCCTGAACCTCAGGAAGATTGTATCAATACATCTGTTGACCTTGTCTAGATCATAGGCACTCCAAATCCAGACATTGAAATGTTCAAGGCACCATTGAAGAAAAGCATTACAATCAGGAAAGGCCTGCTTACTTCGGATATTCATAAATACTTCAACTTCCAAAATCAGAGCCCTAGGTTGTAAACCCTTGTGAATAGGTTTCAATTCCTGTATCTCCTCCTCTATCAGGCGTGGTTGAATCTTTAGAGGGTCCCTTTCTATCTCAATAAATTTTGGTTCCATTATCACATGATCCAACCTCTTTCGTTTTTGTGACTTGCCTAGTATTTGTTGGAGTTAAATGTCTGTGGAAGCATGCGAACAACACAGGAAGAAGAAGGTTGGAGCACAACACACAATACTGAATGTATTACTAGAGAATGTACAAAGATAAGTAGCCCATTAGGGTAATAGATGTATATACAAGCCGAGGAAAAAAACCTCCTAAAGAGGGAAAAAAATGCCCCAGCGGTCCTAGTGTGTTCACACACATCACTACCTAAATATATCAACAAATCCCCACTGGGAGTGATGCGGTGAACAAGGAGCTGGCACTCATGTATAAGGAAGTGCCAAGCTACGTGGAAATCACTCCACAAAAGGAAGTAAGCCCAAAGCTTTGCGGAAAGCTTAAAACTTCTCTCTAGGCAGAGCCTTCGTGAAAAGGTCTGCAATGTTCTCCTGCGTGGGCACATATGCCAAGCTGATCTCCCCAGCAGAGAATCTCTCCCTGAGATAGTGATAATGCACCTCAATGTGCTTAGTGCGAGCATGGAACACATGGTTCCTTGCAACTGCCAATGCACTCTGATTGTTAATGAAGATGGTGGTGGCAGAAGTCTGACCAACACCCAAATCAGCCATAAGGCGTCTGAGCCACACACACTCAACAATAGCTATGAAAGCTGCCCTATACTCAGCCTCACAACTGCAAGTGGCCACAGTAGGATGCTTCTTGCTCAACCAAGATATACATGAGCTATCAAGCATGAAGCAAAAGCCACTAGTGGACACATGAGTGTCATAGCAACCAACCCAATCAGAGTCAAAAAAAGCATGCAAATCTGGCGGTAGTGATCCCCCCTTGGGATAAAAAAACCCAAGTAGCCGAGTACCACTCAAGTAGCAAAAGATGCGCTTAACCGCCTGCCAATGCTTGACTCCTTGGCAATGCATAAACCTGCTCATCTGTGAGATAGCAAACTGAATATCTGGTCGAGTAATGCATAAGTAAATCAAGCATCCAACAGCCTGCTGATAGAGAACAACATCAAATGCATCTCCAGCATTATGAAGACTCAATCATAAACCTATCTCCATAGGAGTGGCAATAGGCTTACAGTCTTCAAGGCCAAAATGCTGCAATAATGTGTCCATATATTTCGTTTGACACAAAGCCATTCCACCATCAACTTGCATAAACTGAATGCCCAAATAGCGATGCAAATGTCCCAAATCAGACATCTCAAATGAGGCATGCAAATCAGCCTTAAAATCAGCAATATGCTTCTCAATAGGACCAGTGAGCAGCATGTCGTCAACATAGATAACAATGATCAGAAGCACATCATTAGCACACTTAACATATAAGGTGCTTTCAGTTGGACTGTTCTCAAAACCATGTGCAATCAAATAGGCATGTATCTTCTCATACCAAGCACGTGGTGCTTGCTTTAAACCATATAATGCCTTCTTTAACCTGCTGTTGCAGAGCAAAGAGGCACAAACGGGGAGCCCCAAAATTTTCAAATTAATGGGCATATTTTTCTTCTTCAAAATCTTAGAAAATTCCCTCAAAGCTATGTAAATGCACTAGAGGAGTCCTCTAGATGCATAATTCCAAATCATTGTAATATATTTCTTGTAAAATAGTAGGAGAATAGAGATTAGTCAATAAAGTGCCGGTCACTTGTGTGAAAGGGCCGTTTTTAGGGCACATGTATATAAGTCACTTTGTGACTCTTTGTAAGCACTTTTTTGCCATTGTGAAGAAGGAGAGCTCCAGAATTTCAAAGTTGCTTCTTTGCTGTAGATTTTCATCTTCTCTATGATCTTTTGTGTGTGTGTGAAGCTTAGAATGTGTGTGTAGGACTGTTGTCTACCCCCCCCCCCCCAATCACTTTTGAACTACTATAGTGTGTGTGTGAGCTAGTAGGAGTTGTGGAGTGAGTGTGTGTGTTTCCCACCATTCACTGTTTTGGCCATAACTTGAGGACCAGTTGTCAAATTCAAATGAAAATACCAAGAATAGATGCGTCTCATTGAGAGCTTCAAAAGGAATCCACTATTGGCCATATTCGGAGTTCAGAGCTGGGAGAACCATTCGAATTTGTGAAAATTGCTGTAAGTGGTATCATAGCAGACACTTTCAGAGGTTAATTGATTTGGAGAGGTAGATTAGTCTTTTCTCATGCATATTGGCAGAACCATTTCAATGTCCATCATGTGTGCACAAGTCCTCATACACTTGGTTAGGTCGGTTCATCAGATTGATAATTAAGCGTGTGTCAATCCACTACTATATGCACTTGTGTGGCAAACGAGATTTAGTCTCTTTGGCACAAGTCCCTAAGACTTTGTGACTTAGGTACACACATTTTTGGCACCGTTGCCAGGGAAATGCCCAACCAAGGTGCCTTCGTGATGGTTATAGATATGGAGTGAAGAAATCGTACTTGTAGAGGTGAATTCGTTAAGTGGCAAGTAGTCAAACACTTCAACAATTGTTACTTCACATCCCGGAGGTGTGTGTAATGAGTTTTTAGGTTTAGGGTTAGGAGAGAGGGAGAGAAGAAAGGGTTAGGGTTAGGTTAGGAAGAGATTTGGAGTAGGAGTAAGTGGCAAAGTACCAAGGAAAACCCCAAAAAATTGCTTAGTTAGTGTAGGATAGGCCTCAGTCCTCAGAAGCTATAAAAGCAAAAAAATTTGTAGTTCATTTCTCATTTGCTCAGAAAGGGGTATCGTCTGCAGTCAGCAACCTGTATCGCCAGTGTGGTATCACGCAAACCAAGCCCCCAATCTACCTAGTGAGCTCAAGGCCTAAGCAAGACAATCCCAAGGTAAGCTACAACAAGATATTAATCTCAAAAACACTGTAAAAATGCACCCACACATGATTAAAGGCACAGTTGGTATTGCGGGGTGGGACAGAGTGATTTGAGAAGTTTTTTGAGTGAGACAGAGGGTTAGGAGTGAAGAGGAGTGAGAGAGAAGCCAAGGGTGAAAACATTTTTGCATTTGGAGCTATTGTGGCTGGAGTATCACGATCGGTCGAGTTTTGGTATCACGATGCCAGAATTCCCTTGTATTGCGATACTCACCGAAGTATTGTATCACCACTTACCACTTGAGGTATCGCGATACCATTTTTGGTATCGTATCGTCAAGTTGGTATCGCGATCGCGAGCTGCTAGTGGTATCGTATCGCGATCCACTTGGTATCGTATCACCCCGGTCACGGTATTGTATTGTCGATCGAGCCGTATCGTATCGCTTACAAATCCAGTATCGTATCGTAACCGCGCTTGGTATCGTATCATGTGTCTCGGAAGTATCATATCACCTAGAGCACTGGTATCATACCGTGTGAAAAGTAGTATCGTATCGCCTAGAGCACTGGTATCGTATCGTGTGAAAAGCAATATCATATCGTCCAGTCCTCTGGTATCGTATCGCTGACTACTCGAGTATCGTGTCGCGACCAGTAGTGGTATCTTATCGCTGACAACCTGGTATCGCCTAGTGCAATATCGCCAAAGTGGTATCATCCAGAACACTTTGAGCAATTTTAAGGGTAAAATTGAGGCATTTGAGGAGCCAATTAGGGAGAGAATTATAGCCCAAGAAAGCCCCAGGAGGGTGGATGAACTTGAGGTCTGGAAGGGTTCTAAGTAGTCGGAGAAGTTTCATATCATCGGTAGGAAGTACCGCTCAGGTCAGTCACCGCTCAGGTCAGTCACCGCTCTACCTATTCCAACACCTCTAGTGAATCGGAGGAGGAGATACCCATGGCTTCATAAGACATGCAAGGTCATGTTCTCGGGGGAATCTTCATGTGTACGGTAGAAGGGGAGTACCGCAGCTCTTTGCAATATGTTTCTACTAATGCCCAAGAGATTCCTATCTTCCTGGGTGGCTTAAATAAATCAGTTGCTAGGATGGTAACCTCCACCAATGCCACAATTGTGCCCAAACTAGCTGTCAAGTATGAAGGAGGGGTGTACATGGATAAGTTGGGTCACATCTATGTGGTGACAAAACACCCAAATTGATCAATGAGAGAGGAGAATTGGAAGGACAAGAACATATAGGAAGTCCAGACCCTGGAGAGTTAATAACTACTCCCAGAGGCAAGTCAATAGTGACATGAGTCTTGAGAGGGGATTCGATACCTCAAGATGACTACTTATTGGAGGTCTATTTGATCCATGGAGCAGATTTACTGCTACAGATTGACTCACCGACACAAGGACGGGAAGAAAGTACGATGACATTTTACGAGTTAAAAGATCCTGAAGACGAGTCTATAATAACATACCTAGACAAGAACCAAAGACGATATTGGCTTGTCGATGCCTTAGATAGAGCTGGACTGAAGTATATGGGCTTGCCTGTATTTCCGCAGTGAGAGCAGGCAACTACCTCTCAGAATCCTTTTGGGACATAACATGAGTCGGAACATACTATGTCGGGACAAACAAGCCATCCGAGTGTTCCAAACAGAACACATTTACAATTTACAATGCCTGGAATGCAAGCACACAATCAGACACACCCTGGATTAGGCAACCAACACTGACCACCAGTAAGACCAAGACCACCACTAGGAGTGCAACCTGGAATACCCCCAATTAGACCAGCAATCCCTGTAATACCTAGACAGCCAAAGCCCATGAGAAGATTAAGACCTATTCAGGTGGCCAAACACGTGAGAAATCATTACGATGGATTAGGGGAACCTTACGACCACATTGCTGAATTTAGACAAGTTCTAAGAGCTGAACAAGTGGATGACTTCTTTGTGCAGTATGAGTCATTTGGACTCACTCTCACAGGAACGTCTCTAACATGGTTTCAGCCATTAGATCCCAATCAATTTGGAGATATTGAACAATTCTTTCAAGAATTCACAGGGGAATTCACCAAAAGAGGGATTAGACACAACTCTTCATCTTTAATCCATAACTTTAAATAGAACCCCAATGAAACTGTAAAAACAGCTGCACGAAGATTCAATCAATATGTGGATAGATGCCCTATGGCAGAAAGACCCACACAGCAAAAAATGATCTCATTAATTTTGGATGGATTAACGAATGGGACTCTAAAAACATTAGTCTATGTGAAGAGACTACAGACATTGAGTGAATGTCTCCAAGAATGTATTGATCTTGAGGACAACCTAGCAGATGATCTCAAGAGTGCGACCATTCCTACTAAATCAGAAGACACTCGAAGCACAGTAACCTCCAACTCAAGCAATGTGGAAGAGCTAGTGGATCTGGTAGCAAAGAAGCTAGGAGTTCTCGGACAAAGGAACTACCAGCATCCATCACTGAGAATACCTATGTTACGAAGATGTAGCTCATGTGGAGGTGATCATCCCACTCACATGTGTGTAAGAGGAGGAACAGGTGTACCTCAAGCGTACCCTTATAATAGGAAGCCCCATCAAGGAACGGCCTTGTATTGCCACATAGAACAGAAATACACCAACCATACCACGGAGAATTGCCCATTCAATAGGCAGACACGGTCTCTACAACCATCTCAATATCCGCCATATGGATATCCACCTAGAGAGCCAGGCATGGAGATGCCCAGGTACAATCCCTAACCAACACCACCAGGAACACCTAGACCATACAAGCAAGCACAATATACACAACCCGAGCCAGTGTTAGGACCATAACTGTCACATCCCCAACATGTGGTACCTGTCAAGTATACTCAACTAGAGAAAAACTTAGAAAGAGCCATAGTGCCAGCATCACCAATGGCTAGTATAGAATCAACGACCCCAGGATATGAGCAATCCCAAGGAGAGTACTACTCCTATGATGCTAGTATAATGTTATACGAGCAAGTTTATGACCCGCAATACTATGGATACGAAGGATATGACAATACCTATGGACCAGAAGTGGCGAAATTAATGTACACCGCACCTAAAGCATAGGCACACGTAAGACTACCAATCAGACCACTTGTGCCAAGAGGACCATGTTATAGATGTGGAGGAGACCACTTTATCAGAGAATGCACTCGGCCATACAACCCACCAACTCTTAGAATTTGGGAAGGGTATTGCAGTGATTGTGGAAAGGAACATCTCTTCCGAGATTGCCCAAAAAATCCCACCAAGGCTCAAGACACTGCACCAATTAATGTGATCGAAGTGATAGAAGCACCCGGAAGTGACAAGGAATACACCGTACCATTAAAGGCCATTACACGAGCACGAACAAAGAAACAAGAAGGAAAACAACCAGACCTGGAACTAGGAAATTGTAAAACCATAGACCCCAGAATTCAAATAGTGGAAGATTCAGAAGACCCACGCGAGAGTACCCAAGCAACGAAAAGTCAAAAGTGGAAGGAAAGGAGAGAAAAACTTAGAGAAAAATGGATGAAAAACAAAAATCAGGAAGATAAGAAACATACACAAAGCAATAAAAAGCCTAAAGAACCAGAGATTCGGGAAGAAGTTCCCATTCCACCGCCTATCCAAGAGTCAAAAAAGCTAGGATCAATTCTAGCCGACCCAAAACCGGATGATTTGGACATGTGGTTGAAAGCATACCAAGATAGAATTAAGACTGGACCAAATGTGGAGCAACATGAGAAGCTTTACGCAGGAGGAGAGTTAGAAAAGGAGAGGCTTGCGATATATAGAAAACTCATAGAGGTAGCACAAGCAACCCTAGAAAAGACTATCCCTGCCCTCCCCGAGACAAGGATATCGGAGGATCAAATCAAGGATTGTGTTAAAGCCAAGGATAAGGAACCGAAAGAGAAGGATGATAAATGTGAGCTATTGAAAACCCAGGACAAACATATGTCCATAGTTCCTGATTTAGAGGCTAACTGGCCAAAAGAATTGTGGAATAGAATCCGAGAAGAACAATGGAAAAGGAATGGAGTGGCTAAACCTCCTTTTGAGGAATTACATGTGGAAGTTTATCAACCAAGTCCTAACATGGAAGAAGAATACGAGGAAGTATCGAGACTAGACTGAAATAGGGAAGAAGCTCAGAGCATTTCGAACCTACCAAATTACATGGGAGAGTACGAAAAAGAATCCATGATCTTCCACGCGCCCACGGTATGAGGAAAAGGAAAGGGAAACTTAGATAAGAATTCACACAATCTAACAGAACTTAAAAAGACAAAAGTACAATGCCAATTGACTATAGAAGAACTACTTCGTGTTAAACCACAATTATGGAAACAATTAGTAGAACAACTGGAGTTAGGGCAGGAGAAGAACGAGAAGGAGAGCAAGGGAAATGAAAACCCACCTAAGGTAAAAATTCCATTGGATAAGGTTGGAGAATTTAGTGTAAGAGACGAAGGTAACACATGTCTACCTTTCACTTACAATGGCTATATGACCAAAGCCATACTAGACACACAGGAGCAGGAGTAGGTATTGCTACCAAAGAGATTTGGGAGAAATGGGCAAAGCCCCCCCTATGACCCACTCGTATGAAGCTTCAGTTATCAGATGGTCATGTTGAAAAACCATTGGGAATATTAGAAAAGATCAAATTAACCACCTGTGGAGTTGAATTTGAGCATACATTAGCCATCTGTCAATTTGGAAAAGCAAATAACTATGAGATGATATTAGGACGACCCTTCATGAGACAGTTTAGGGTAGTGCAAGATTGGGGACAAGATTCATTGTACCTTCAACATCAAGGAAACACCACCAAGATAAATTTGCATACCTTTGCATACAGAGATGTACCACCACTACAATGGAACCCCATACACAAAGAAGAGGATGATTTGTCTATCCATAGTGGAGGATCAAGTGATCAATCTTGGATGCATGAGGATGCCCAATTATGGATGTGTAAAGAAGCCAAGAAAGAGGATAACAAAAGGCACTTATGGCCAGTAGGACATCCTAATTATTGGCCCATAGAAGATCCAATGTACATGCCTCAAATCTTCCCTGATGAAACGTTTGAACCGCACAGATGGATGGAAATCCTAGCAACCTTGGATGTATGTGTGAATGAAGAAGTTCTGACAATGAATGAATGTGTGGACGAAGAAGGCTACGATGTAAATTTGTACATGGTTGTCCTTCAAGAAGTAGAAGCAGAGGAAATATTGGAAAAGGAGTGGAAAGAAGAATACGAGAGCATAGAGATGGAACCGAAATTTGATTCTGAAGAACGATACCTAGAAGCCATTCGAACCAAAGACAAGTATGGAATGACCAAAGTATTAGCAATAGAAGCAGCCCCTATAGCACCAAAACAGGAGGAAAGTGTGAGTAAGATCGAACCAAGCCCTGGTCTTTTTGAAGTACCAGAGAATTTCAAAAGTTATGAAGTAGAAGAGAGAAAAATAGCTATTCAAATGCCTAAGAGGGAGGCAAGAGAAGGATAAGCGTACGACAACAAGGAACAAACCAAGAAAATCATAGTAACTGTACAAGAACGGAGAAGAAAGATGTACATACATAGGAAAAGACGTGTCAACAGAAGAGGAAGAAGAATTGATAGAGTTGATCCGACAATATCGAGATGTATTTGCTTGGACCTACAAGGATCTCAAGGGTGTGGAACCCTCCATTTGTTCCCGTAGAATACCAATGACATCGAAGGCAAAACCATCAAAACAACGCCCTTACACCTATAATGAGGTCTATGCTGCAAAAATAAAAGAGGAAATACACAAGCTATTAGCGGCTCGATTAATTTATGAAATAGAACATACTAAATAGGTATCACCACTAGTGGTTGTGCCTAAAAAAAACAAAAAACTCAGAGTATGCATTAACCTGAAAAAAGTCAATGCAGCCACGATCCATGATAGCTATCCATTACCCATCACCGGCCACCTATTGGAAAGAGTTGCAGGAAAAGAAGTCTATAGTTTCTTAGATGGATTGTTGGGATACAACCAAGTAGCTATTGCTACTGAGGACCAACATAAGACTGCATTCACGACTGAATGAGGAGTTTATGCTTTCAGAGTGATGCCTTTTGGACTCACTAACGCACCTGCTACTTTCCAAAGGTTGATGTGTCATGTTTTCAAAGAATTCCTAAAGAAGAGTATGGAAGCGTATGTAGATGACCTATGTACATATTCAAATAAAAGGCAAGACCACATTCCTGAATGAGGAAGATATTTGATAAATGCCAACAATATAGAGTCTGCCTGAATCCCGAAAAGTGTGTCTTCATGGTAAAACAAGGGAAGATTTTGGGACACATAGTATGTAAGAACGGAATATCTACAGATGAACACAAGATCAAGGTCATTGGGGACAGGTCATAGCTTCTACTTTCATAGGAATGGACCTACCACATAAATAAATAAGCTTCGGCTATCCTAACTCTTGTTTTCTTTCAGAAGTGAAAATGAAAAAAAAAAATGCGGTAAGAGATCCTACTTATGCAAAGAAGGGGGACGGAGTGACACAACAAACGAAATGTCACTTAAACACACATCACTAATGACATGTGTTTTATAGAAGCTAATGCTCTTTGCATTACGAGTGCAGATGGCTTCTGAAGACTCTGAAGCTACCATTCAGGAGGAAGTGCTGGAATTCCCTTTGCAAACCGTGACTAGAGCAAAAGGTCATTTGTTTAGAGATGATCAACCAGCAGGGGATTTCTTATTCCTAGTAACCATCAAAATCATGGATACAGATCACCAATTTCGTCTGATGTCTAAAGATTTCAAAGTAGTACATGAGCTCATAACCCAAGTTATGAGTACTCTGCAGCCTGCCTTGCATGATCCATTGGTGTCGGAGGCTAGAGTCATGGATGCAGTTGGTGAATGGGTCGTGATTCAATTTACACATGAATAGAAGCAAAGGACTAATTTCGGATAAAGTAACAAATTCTCTAACAGTCCTTATCTCTTCTTCGACCACTGGGTGCATGTATTCGAAACCTTAGACATGCTACAAGTGAGAAACAAAAGCCTATCACTGAACGATAGAGACAAAGAGGGGGAGAGTGTTGCAGAGCAAAGACACACAAAAGGGGAGCCCCAAAATTTTCAAAATAATGGGTATATTTTTCTTCTTCAAAATCTTAGAAAATTCCCTCAAAGCTATGTAAATTCACTAGAGGAGTCCTCTAGATGCATAATCCCAAATCATTGTAATGTATTTCTTGTAAAATAGTAGGAAAATAGAGATTAGTCAATAAAGTTCCCGTCACTTGTGTGAAAGGACCATTTTTAGGGCACATGTATATAAGTCACTTTGTGACGCTTTGTAAGCACTTTTTTGCCATTGTGAAGAAGGAGAGCTCCAGAATTTTGAATTTGCTTCTTTCCTGCAGATTTTCATCTTTTCTATGATCTTTTGTGTGTGTGTGAAGCTTAGAATGTGTGTGTAGGACTGTTGTCTACACCTCCCCATCACTTTTGAACTACTGTAGTGTGTGTGAGCGAGTAGGAGTTGTGGAGTGAGTGTGTGTGTTTCCCGCCATTCACTGTTTTGGTCATAACTTGAGGAGTGGTTGTCAGATTCGAGTGAAAATACCACCAATAGATGCGTCTCATCGAGAGCTTCTAAAGGAATCTGCTATTGGCCATATTCCAAGTTCGAAGCTGGGAGAAACATTCGAATTTGTGAAAACTAGTGTAAGTGGTATCGCGGCAGACACTTTCAGAGGTTAAGTGAGTTGGAGAGGTAGATTAGTCTTTTCTCATGCATATTGGTTGAACCACTTCAATGTCCATCATGTGCACCCAAGTTCTCATACACTTGGTTAGGTCGGTTCATCGGATTGATAATTAAGCGTGTGTCAATCCACCACTATATGCGCTTGTGTGGCAAACGAGATTTAGTCTCTTTGGCACAAGTCCCTAAGACTTCATGACTTAGGTACACACCTCCACACCTGGTTTTCATGCCCTTGCTGCACAAATCCATAGTGCTGAAAAACATACACTTCTTCATGCAAGTCACCATTCAGAAATGTTGTTTTAATGTCCAACTGATGTACATTCCAACCATGATGAGCTGCAAGTGCACAGATGGTCCGAACAGTAGTCATACGACATGTAGGTGCAAAGGTCTCATCAAAATCAATGCCTCTTTCCTATGCATAACCCTTTGCAACAACCCTAGCCTTATACCTGTCAACTGTACCATCCGGTTTACACTTCAGCTTGTATACCCACTTAGTGCCAATGGCCTTCTTGCCTGGAGGCAAGTCACATAAAGACCAAGTACCATTCTTCATTATAACATCATATTCAGATTGCATAGCAGCCATCCAATAATCTGAATTTTGTGCTTCATCAAACGAAACAGGCTCATTCTCATCACAGAGACTAGATGCAGCCATAGCATAGAAATCTGATGCAAAAGAGGCACTATGAGAGCCTGAACGAGTACGATATGACAGAGATGCATCTAATTTGCTATCATGCAAAGTTTGCACCAGCCATTTTGGCATAGTTTTTGCCTTCTCAATATCAACTCTCTCGTCAACTAGTGCATCATGTAAATCTACATAAAAAATGGAATGATCTACATCATCACATGAAACCTGCAAAGGCTGAGAAGTTGCCTCATCGGGACAAGCACTAGACTGTCCACCTGTAAAAAAAGGCAACAAAGTATCATATGATGGAGAGTGTTAATCTCCAAAAGAACAAGCTAGTCTTGAATTTAGAGCACCTCTATATCAAAAGTAACTCAAAACCTCACTAATTTTGCGGCTCAATGAAAATTTTGGATAAACTGTGAAGAAGAAGACTCTACAGAAAGTCTGCTGTAAATAACTCTCTCATTGACTTATCAATGTGTAACGTTTTTGATAAAACTTTGCACAAGGTGTCATCTATAGTTTCCACACCTTCTCCAAGTTAAATCATTCCAAAAGACTCAGTAGATCTTGAGAAATGATCTTAAAAAGTCACCTATGTCTAAAACTGTTCTTCTGAGAAGACGACTCAGACACCTATAACTTCTAACACTTGGTTCTCTCAATCTAGAACCCCTTTACATATGTATACACATCTTCATCTTTTGGATATGCACTTCCTTCATGCTTCATAACTTGAACTTTTCTTCAATCCTTGACTTCCAAGCCTTCATAAAAAATTCAAGTGTTGATTGCCTTGCACGAACAGCATACATGTCTTTGGAGCTAACAGATGTCTCCTTAGTACATGAAAGAAATGGCTGAATATCATCTTCCACAAAAACAACATCACGGCTAACCAGAATGCGTTTAGTCTGTGGATGATAGAGACGATAGCCTTTACTTTCAGAACTGTACCCAACAAAAATACAATTTACTGCTTTATAATCCAATTTTCGACGATGTTGTTCAGGCACTAATGCATATGCCAAACAACCAAAAACACGCAGATGAGCAATAGTTGGCTTGTGATCATGCCAAGCTTCATATGGAGTGATAGACTGCAACGCTTTAGTGGGACACCTGCTCAGTACATATGCTGCACACATGACAACCTCAAGCTAGAAACTATGTGGTAAAGCCTGACTCTTGACCATACACCTCCCCATCTCCATGAGTGACCTGTTCTTTCATTCAACAACTCCATTCTTCTGAGGTGTATATGGCACTATACACTAGTGTTTTATCCCACGTTCAGCTAGAAATGCATTAAAATCAGAAGACATATATTCCCCCCCCTCGATCTGAATGGAGGGTGCCCATTTTACATGCTGACAGATTTTCAGCCAAAACCAAAAACTCTTTGAAGCACATGAACACTGCCGACTTTGCATTCAATGGATATAACCATGCGTGCCTGGAAAAATCATCAGTGAAAGTCACGAAGTAAAGATAATTCCCAAAAGAAGGTGTCTGCATAGGACCACAGACATCACTATGTACAAGCTGCAATTTCTTAGTAGCCCGAATTGAACCATCTTTTTGAAATGAGAACAGCTGCATTTTTCCCAAAATACAGCCTTCACAAACATGTTTTCCGAGTGCCTCAAGTTTGGCCAAAGAGGACACCATTTCACATTTCTGCAAGCATAGAAAACTAGGAAAATACAGATGACCAAAGCGTGCATGCCAAAGCTTTGTATCTGAGATAGCCTGAGAATCATGTACTGCACATGCCGACTCATCCACAGATCCTTCATAGTCTATGGGCTTATACAGCCCACGACATAAAATGCCAGAAGCAATAATCACATTTCCATTTGACAGATCATGAACTGTACACCTATCATCAACAAATTTCACAACCAAGCCAATCTTGGATAATGCAGAAACTGATAATAGGTTCTTCTTGATCCCTGGCACAAATAAAGCATCTGACAAAGTGAAAGAACTACCATCAGTAGTAGTCAAAATGATCTTAGCAACTCCCATAACAGGATAAGAGGATTTGTTAGCGCATGTAAGAGTATTCCCTGTAGGCGCATGCTCGAGTGAAGAGAAGAAACTGCGCTGCGAGGTAATATGTTTGTTCGCCCCACTGTCAAAGTACCAAACATTTGAGTCTACTGCAGACATGCACTGCTCATGAGAAGATGGGTCAAAACTGCAAACAGTAGTAAACACCCATTCTTCTTCCTGCACAAGATTACCAGACTCCATTTTTGGTGTAGAGGCTTTTGCAACAACCTTTCCAGCCTCTTTCTTCTTTGCCTCTTTTGCAGCCAGTTTTGGACAGTTCTTTATTATATGATCATTCCGTTTATAGTACTTACAAAACAATTTCTGCTTCTGATTTTTTCTCATCTTTATCTTGGTTCTTCGAATGTGCAGCATTTGCAGATTTCTGCTTACTAGTAGAAGAGCTCCATTTTCCTTTGCCCTTCTGACTAGCTAGGAAAGCTTGATCTCCAACACGCATAATGGACCTGTTCTGCCTGGACTGATCTTCTTGCAAGAGAATAGAGACTAACTCCTCAAATGACAACGCATTTGGATTGCCTTTCATCATCAACCGAAGAGTAGAAGCAAAACTCTGATATGAATCAGGAAGACCATTCAGAACAGTCTGCACAAGTGAGCTATCTGGTATACCTCATCAGCAGAAATCAACTGTTCCTTCAAGTCTTTGATCTTTGTTAGGAAACTGTGAATAGAATCACCTTCATTCATGTGCTCACTCTCCAATTGTTTTTGGAGTTAAGCAACACGAGCCTCATTCCTAGCTTGGTACAATGTGGTAAGTGTATCCCAAGCATCCTTAGCTGTTCTGCAAGAGCGAATATGAGGAATAATGGCACATTTGACAGACAAAGCTATCAATGCATGTGCATGTGCATCTCTGCCTTCTGCATCAGCTTCAGTACCTGCACTTGTAACAGTTGCAGATGTGATAGGACGTTTTTCGACACCCTGCACAATGTTCCAGAGTCCTTTTGCAACCAACACATGTCACATCATATAAGCCCATAATGGGTAGTTGGTACCATCCAACTTATCCTCAATAGCCAACATATGGAATGCATCACTGCTTTCAGCCATGGCCAATGACTAAAATACCTTGATGCAAAAAATTGATTGTATCTCAAAAGGTTGAACAGAACTGCCCAGACGAATTCTACTACACCTGTAGCAGATTCGAGATGCTTATACTGGCAAACAGAAACTAGTATATACCTTTGGCACAAAAAGATGAAATCGCCTGCACAAGCACTGCAATAATGCGTTCGGAGGCCAAAACGAGCTCAGATCGCGATTTCGACACCACATAGCAAAGCTGTTTTGATCTCTGAAACACCCTGAGTATGCTCACCAAAATTCATGCGAATATGAGACTGCAAACAGAGGAGTGTCGAGGACACCCTAGATGAAGCGATGACCTACTCTGATACCAATTGGAGTTAGACGTCTGCGGAAGCATGCGAACAACACTTGGGGATCCACACATGTCAGAAACTAAGGCTTGGCTATAATAGTTTCGTTACGAGGAGGTTTCATTTGTAGCATTCGTTTGAAGAACATCTCTATTTGGACTCTGATTAGGATCAAAAGTTGGATTTTGCAGATGACCTTTGTTTGAACAAACAATGGGATCATTATCAACTAGAGAGTTGTGACTAGCTAGATGAATATCTGAGCTGCTAACTAGATCAAGAACATTCTCAATCATTCCGTCTAGATCAGCATGAAAGTCAATGCATGTGGATTCCGCATCATGCATGTTGTCAATTGGACAAGGATCCACACTAGCATCCATTGCAGACGGTTTTCGGAGGAAGGATGGAATATTTTCTTTCTCTTTCGATGATGAAGATTGGGCATAAGTCTTACTTTCAGCAAATGGTGTACGCCCAACATTCTCACTTGTCCCAAGCTCCCTTTCGTATGTAGCATCAGCATTGTTGGTAATTGTTCCTATTGAGGTACGAGCAACTGCTTAGCACAATGAAACCAGCTAGATTAGTGTTCCACTAGAGGGTTAAAGATTAAGAAAGAGATAGTTGATGGTTGAGTTATTGCAAACAACTAACGAAAAACTAGATCCTTAGTAATCGCGAATTATCAACAAACTAATTAGTGATACCTAACTACTAACAACTATCGAACAATCAACTACTTAGTAATAGCTAATTAGTAAGAAGCTAATTAGTAATAGCTAATTATGAACACTAACCAAGAACTAGTTACTTCATAATGGGTACTTAGTAACAAGCTAATTAATAATGGCTAATTCATAATAGTGAATTAATAATAGCATATTACTAATAGCTAATTAGTAATAGCTAATTAGTAATAGCTAATTAGTAATATCTAATTAGTAATAGCTAATAGTAATAGCTAATTAGTAATAGCTAATTAGTAATAGCTAATTAGTAATAGCTAATTATTAATAGCTAATTAGTAATAGCTAATTAGTAATAGCTAATTAGTAATAGCTAATTAATAATAGCTGATTCATAATAGCTAATTCGCCATAGCTAATTAGAAATAGCTAATTCATAATAGCTAATCATTAATAACTAATCAATAATAGCTAATTAGTAATAACTACTTATTAATAGCTGATCAATAATAGCTAATCAGTAATAGCTAATTAGTAATAGCTACTTATTAATAGCTAGTTCATACTAGCTAATTCGTAATAGCTAATCAATAATAGCTAATCAGTAATAGCTAATCAGTAATAGCTAATTCGTAATAGCTAATCAATAATAGCTAATCAGTAATAGCTAATCACTAATAGCTAATCACTAATAGCTAATTAATAATCATGAATTAGTAACAAGCTAATTAGTAATAGCTAACTACTAACAACTATCGAACAATCAGCTACTTAGTAATAGATAATTGGTAACAAGCTAATTAGTAATAGCTAATTACAAACAACTAACCAAGAACTAGTTACTTTGTAATAGCTACTTAGTAACAAGCTAATTAGTAATGGCTAATTCATAATAACGTATCAATAATACCTAATTAGTAATAATTGGTTAGTAATAATTAATTCGTAATAGCTCATTTGTAATAGCTAATTCATAATAGCTAATTCATAATAGCTAATTCACAATAGCTAATCAGTAATAGGTAATCAATAATAGCTAAGCAGTAATAGCTAATTAGTAATAGCTAATTAGTAACAAGCTAATCAATAATAGCTAGTTCATAATAGCTAATTAATAATAGCTACTTAATAATAGTGATGTGCATGGTTGCATGGCATAAGGTGCACTATAAAACTCACCCTCTCCTCAATATTCAAACCACATGCTATGCACATGGATGAAACACTGAGTAAGAGGGCTGATGGTAAGTCTGGGGGAGGTAATGGCAATAATGGTGACAATTCATTTGAATCCATCATGCTTAACATGTTCTTTACAAAGGATAGATGTGGATTTGAACTTTTCAACCAATTCTCATGCAACTTATATTCAGCCTGTGTATGTAACAATCCAAATGATCAGTATTGAACCTTAGAAAATTGTTCCAACCAATGTCAATAAAGCTAAATATTACCTCCAATTTAGGCACCTTGTCATTCTCATCTGGTTCAACCCCTAACAGCTCTAGATTAACAATATATATCTGAATTTGCATCTCCAATTGAATCCTCCTCTCAGGAGACATTCCTACATCACATTTCAATTCATCTATGGATACCTGTAACTTTTTTCTAATCTCAATGACTGCTGTAGTCACCTTAGACTTAACAACCTTTGATAGTTTGCCTTGATCCAAATCAAGGTTGACCCTATCCAACTTATTCTATTCACTATCAATTAACAATTCTAAAGTACATATAACCTTAGTACCCTCCACTCGCCTTATAGCAGCAACTAGTGTACCTTGTCGAGCATATAACTCAACATCTTCATTCTATTCCTGCAAGTTCGTATCCAAAGGCTCTAAAAGTGGTGAAGCATCATCGTTCAAGCAACTGTAAAACCTTTGCATCTTCGAGTGCAATGTACCCATCTTCTTGCATCTTTCAATAGAAGCTTCTACCGCTACAACCCATGCCACTTGGAACATAGTTGAATTTTTTGATGTTTGAGCAGTGGTACAATTTTCAAATGAAAAGGCTCTAGCAGATTGTACAGACAATTCATAGTTTGTTGGTACCTCCTGGTAGACTTTCCAATGTTACATTATCAGTGCATCTTAGAACTCTTGCCTGACATATTTAACTTTCATCTTCCCCTTGAGTCAAGTTACCTTGAAGACAGACAACCAATCTGCACCACTAACCAATTTTTTTGATATAGTACCTGGATCTATACCAGCGTTAGACAGGCCGTAAACGATATGTGAATCCTTTTTTTTCTGGAAGAATACGCAGTGTTCTAACACTTTTGGATATGCTGGATATATCCGCCTGCATCAACAAGGCAAATTGTTTCATAAATTCATGCCCATTACTCCAATCATAGCACCAAAGATTAAGTGTAGAGTCCCTATATCTTTGTGGTTCGTGGATGCAGAAAAGAAGGGTCCTACAGAGGCTCGCAGATAACACAGAGATACACACAACAACTTCTGTATGTATTAATGATTCAATATAGCAGTTACATACATGCGAAACATTACATCATGTGACACATGAGTGAGTAGTGGTTGTTAAGTCATTATTTCTAGGACATGCCATTTGGCCACATGGTTCATACGTGGCACATCCACATAATTGTAGTTAAGCTGCTTCAACACTCCCCTGTAACTAGAGTAATGGAATGTGACACAAATGTTACTTGATTTCAATGATTCCAAGATGTTTCTTGCAGAGGATGAGCTTATCTGCTCCCACAAGCTTTCTAAGCATATCAGCCCACATTAGATGAGTTGATACATATGCGAGATGAAGCTTTTTCTACTCTACAAGATCACATATAAAATGAAAATCAACATGTTTTGTTTTCTCAGTCGTTGGTAAGAGCTCTTGCATGACCATTTGGATCGAGAGGCCTTCTTTTGCCGTGAGAGCTAAGGCCACAAATTCAGCTTTCGCTGATCACAATGCAACTACTGTCTGCTTCTTGGATAACCAAGTGCTACTTGCCATTTAACTGGCTATAAAACTAGCCTATTAAATTACACACCATTAGAGCACTGATTGATATCAGATTTGGAGTTTACCTGGTCCATTGCTTCTGCTTCAATGATGGACTCTTAACGGGCGGCACCTCTCCTTTGCCGAAAATAGTGGCTCTTACAATAGAACCATAGAAATTACTTCTAGCCATGTGAGCACCTAAATGTTGCATGCATGGATGCTAGACCCCATACCTACTCATATTCGTTCCCAGAGATTGTGTTTCACCTTCCTCGTCTGATGGAATAGATTTGTTGATGGTAGCTTTCTCTCGCGTCTGACGAAGTCGTGCGGACCTTCTGTGCTCCACTAACGCAGACTCCATAGACTCGCCACCTTGTGGAGTACGTGAGGAATAATGACATTTACTATCGATGTTCCAACCAGGATACCCAGCAGGCCGCCACATGAGTAGTGATCCTATGTGTAGCAAATTGAAATTTTATCAATTTATTTTTTCGCTATTTAAAATGATTTTGAATAGCTAAAAAGTGATGGGCTTAAAAGCAATAAATACTCCTAAAAAGTGTTCGCATTAATATGTTTTTACACGAATGCTTTTAGATTAGACATACCTTCTCATTGGAATATACATAATTCTTTTCATATTAGTTTATTGAAATCTTTTAAAGGAACTTTACTACTCACTCCTATTTTAGATGATCCTCCTTTACTTGAAGGGGATGCTGAAATTTTAGTTCTCTAGAAAATACTTGATTATGGTGTTACTACTACATGCATTGGTAAGAAATATCATACAAAATCACTCACTTGAAGAATCTCAATGGATTCATAAAACATCACTAACTCCACATAATGATCATTTGATTTCTGCATATCATCCACAATCACATTAACTTCTAGTTTTCCAATTCCATTAATGTGTTTTTACATGGAACATGCTTATGATTGTTCAGTGATGGGACAAGTAACTAACCATCTATGTCTATTTTATTTTTATCAACTGAGGTCAGTTGCTTGTCAATTGGGAGGCATGTTATACTTTATGGAATAATGGAATGTTACATGGATTTTAATGTCTTGAGGGTTTTAATATGATTTGTGTTTTGATTTAGCAAGTGAAGACTCATGAGGGTGTGAATGTGCATGGATTTATTTAGATATTTTTGAAGATAGTTAAAAGATAGTATTTTATGTATTTTTTGTAAAAATAATAGATAATTTTAGAAAGTGATGTTTTTGTAAAAATAGTAGATCGTATAGAAATCGAAGATTTTGTAAGTAAAGCATATTTTTGTAAACACACACTTTTCGAAGTACCGCCCTCATGTATCATCTATTCAATGTGCAATGAAAAATTCCTATAAATACACATGCTCTGACAGACTCATCCATCAGAGTATGTGGGTGGAGATTGGATAGGAGATTGTATCCAATCTAGTGATAATCTCTTGTCTCTTTCTATTTTGTTTATGCTTTTGTGAGATTTCGTTTTTGTATTATCCTCTGCTTATGTGCATTTGTGAGATTTGGTCAACACTTTCATTGATGACCATACACGGTGTGGAGGTGATTACAATCTGAGTGGATCAGGTTCAGTCACAACACATGTAGAGTGTATGAAGCTAGTGAGTGTTGGAAGGTTTATGTGATCAAAATGTAAAGGTGAAGGTGAAGTTGGGTATGGAGAGGAGAGATGTGATGATTTGATTAAGGGAATGGGAACATATGAGTGCAAGATAAATCCATGAACATGAATGATGAGAACAAAATAAAACCATACACCTGAATCAATTTCTAAAGGAAGAATGGTCCAAAAATGGAGCTTCTTATACACTTACAAAATTTAATTCATATGCATGGGTTCTTGTGAATGGTATGTATGCATGATGAGAACAAAAGAAAACCATAAACATGAATCAATTTCAAAATGAGGAATGGTCCAAAAAATGCAACATCATTTAATTCACAAAGAGCATAGGTACCATTGTTGTTGACTTTTGATACAATGTATGACCCAAACCACCGTTGAGTGAGTTTTTTGTGTGCATCATATTGAGAGTCAAATGTACTATCATAAATGAGCAACCAATCTCCTACTTCAATTGGCTTATGATGCAATCGATGAGTTTTGTCAAAATAAAGCTTGTTCTTCATTCTCGATTCTCTTAATTTTTCAATGGCATCATCAAGTCTTAATTTACCTTGTTCTAATTGTTTAATGTGCAAACTCAAAAAATCAACAATATACATGTTTTTAGACCAAGGTAAATTTGACCATGCACAAATATGATATTGAATTGGAAACAATAGTTTTTGATAGTACATCAGTTCAAGAGGCATATACCCCGTGGTACGTGTGCACGTCATTCTATCTACCCAATGTGCAAAGGGTAAGAATCTAGGCCATTGTTTAATGTCACAGTTACATGCTTTAGATATGGCTTTCACAATAGGTAGATGTCCTCTCTCTATTTTACCATTGGCCTCTAGACTATATGTAGTAGTGAGAGACAAATGAATACCATGATGTAGTGAATACATGGTGGATAAGTAGGATGCAAAGGATCTCTATGTTTGACTGACGAATGAAGTTGATAAGTAGAACATGTAGAAACATAGCTACTAAAGTCAACATACATCCTAGGCCAATAATAGGTACTCTTTTTTTTTCATATGTTCCAAAAAATACTTTATGACCCGCCCATAATGTCTCATGCATTTCCTTCATTACTTGCAACTGAAGACCTCAGTTTCCTAGAACTCTTTGTGGATTCTTAACCTTACCCTTAGCATGTCTCCAAAGATAACCGTTACGTAGGAAAAAATTGTAAGCTCATATCCTAATGTTACGAAATCTATTCATAGTCCAACTAGGTAATGGTTGCAATGTGCTCGAATACTTTCCTATGTCTTGCCATTCATCTTCATACTTAGACTCATGAAATTTCTCATACTCATATATATGTGGAACATAGTCAACTAAGGTCACATTATTTATTAGATCACTTTCAAGATCATCATCAAATCTAGCTCTTCATATCATATTAACAACTGAATTTGACTTACCTGAAATATGAATTAACTCAAGATTTATGAACTTAATATATGAGATCCATCTAAGCATGACTATATCAAGAGATGAATAATTGGAATCATTCCAATGAGAGGCAAACAATTAGTCTCAACTTTCACATTTGCACCTATGAAATGGTCTTTGTCTATTTTCAAAGTTGTCACCATACCCCATAGTTCTCATTTGATCTGTGGATATTTTTGTTGTGTTTCATGTAAAATTTTAGCCCCAAACCTAATTGCATATCTATTCCCTTCACATTTATCTTTAGTTATGACCGAACCTATACCAATGGGACTAGTATCAATAGTCAATATAATAGGTTTGTTAATAGAATAGTCTACACGCTTAAGGATGGGAGCTTCAAGCAATAATTTCTTCAATTTATGCATAGCTTGTGCGTGTTTTTCAGTCCAAATAAATTTTCATTTCTTCCTCAACAAGTCAAAGAGACAATCGACAACATGAGGAAAGTGTGGGATCCAAATAACATAAAAGATGCAAGCACCAAGAAATTGCGTACCTCACTCATGTTGTTACATGTTTCATAAATCTTGCTAATGGCATCAACTTTTTGTGGGTATGGCTTTGACCATAATGACCACATAAATGTCAAACAATAAGAACCTCATTGACACCAAAAACAGATTTTTCTATGGAAAATGTGAGACCTACCTCTTCAAATCGTTGAAATATTCATTCACAATCAAAGATATGGTCAATAATAAATTTACAACATCTAGATGAATCTAAAGTAATATCCTTTACACATTCCTCACTCCCGTTAATTAGAATATCATCAATGAATGGCATGGTTATATGAGGGATAAAATCATGTAAGACCATATTCATAGCACTCATCATATGAGCCACAAAATTAGTCACTCCTTGAGGTAAAGTACACATTCACATGAAGCCTAAGGAGTTTTCATTGTACTATCATGACTATCAATCGCTAATTGGAATTGGTCATACCGAGAATATAAAGCACCCATTGAATAGATAGAATGTCTTGAAAATGATTCAACAAACTCATCTACAATGGTTCATGTTCCTACATTCCTTATGCTGACTTTATTGATGGGTTGGAGATCTTGAATAAAACATAGTTTCCCATTCTTTTTAGGCACAATGAATCATCTATTTGAGTAAGGTGAAAAAGATTGCTCTAAAATTCTCATGTTTATCTTCTCCTTCAGTAGTTTCATTAGCTCATGAAAGTGAGCTTTGGAACTAGTATAAGGCGAAGATTCCATGGAATCTGTGGAATAATAAAGATTATTATGGGTGCAACTAGCTTAATATCTGTGCAACCAATCTCATGAGGATACACAGTAAAAGCTTTTCCATGGCTATGTATGACTTTCTCAAATTTAGCTCTCTCTGTTGGCAAAAAAAGTCATCATCTCTATTAATTTTCACATGTTTCATTGTCTCATCCGTGAATGTATGTCCTATGTTTTTCTTATCCTGAAGAATTGGATCATTTTTCACATCAATAATTTTTTTGTTACTTCCTTGAGGTAATGGTTGAGCTATGGGTTTGATTTTTTTGTATACATTTTTGTACTTTGTTTCAACTAAGGCATCATAGGTTTGGTTCAATTTTGGGCACTTGTCCACATTGAGAGCATACTATTGGATAAGAGCATACTCATCAAGGGAAGAAAGAAGAATGATGTGGGAATTAGAATTTTGTTGAAGACATAGCTCTAACTCCTTGAGAGTAGAGAAACAATGAGACGTATCAATCACATGCTCAATGTTCTCATCATGTTCCGTGATTTTGTTGGGTTTATAATTTTTTTTTGGGTTTTCTGGATAAAAGACTTGGATACTTGAGTCTTATGAAGGAAATCTAATCTAGAATGTGGGAAACAAAGAAACAATCCTTATCTATAGGCCATCAAAATTTAGCATAGAGTTCTCTTGAAATCACATTGATTTGGGAGCCGAAATCTACTAGTGCATTCACAATGATAGCATTCTTATCATTGCCTATTTTAACATGCATGTTTGATGTACCTATAGACCAAAATTTTCCTTTGAAGTGACTTTCATAATTGTTTTCATGATTTTCATGTTCAGGTTGAATAGGTCCTAAGAAATTTTTATTAACAGCTATGTCATCATCATCAAGGTGCTCTTCATCAGATTCATCAAAGTTTAAGGCTTCATTCATAGCTTGATCTTGATCTAGAGAATCTTGCATCTCAGTATCTAGATTAAGCAAAAACCTCTTCCTTTTAATTATGCTGATAAAGTTATCTTCAAAAACGATGGATTTAGGTTTTCTCTTTGGTTTCTTTTGTTTTTGCTAAGGATCTTGTTTTTGTTCACATTCTTGTGTTTGGTCTTGAGTTTGTTTTGATCGTTCTTGTTTTTCTAAAATATTTGGTTCCATGTTTCTTTGCTTTGTCTTCTTACCTTTTCTTTTCTCCTCTTGTTTTGTTCATTGGGTTGTGATTCTTGTTTTTTATCTTTGGGTTGTGATGTTTCCCCTTGCTCTACAATGGTTTCTATTCCCTTTGAGGTTTGTTTTTGAGTCACTCTTCTTTCACTAGGCTCAGTTTCATCTCTTTTTCCTTTTTCTTCTACATTGGATAATTGAGAAATAAGAGATTGATCTTCTATCAGTGACTTCAAAACCACTGTTCTCCTAATCTCATCTCATGCTCTTACTAAAGCTTCTATGGAAAAGTCAACTTCCTTTGTGGGTTTAGTTTATTCTACTTCTTGTTCATCAAGAGCTTCTAGTTTCACCCCTCTAGTTCATGCATCTGTTATGGTTATATTTTCATAGTGCTGTTTCATTCCTCCCTTACCATAATTTCCTTGCAAAGGTAGCCTAGATCGATAGTCACAGATTTTCTTGTCTATGTCTATTACTAGTTGTTGCTCGTTTTCAGCCTTCAATAGTTCACAACCTCTCAAAAAGTGCTCTAACGAATCACACCAAGGACACCTACAAAGACTAGATACAAAAACATTTAGATCTTGAGGATTTTCATTAACTTCTGGTGGGAAATTTTGAAATTGAGGATTTTGTTGATAAGGTATTTCTTGAAGATGATAATTAGGATTTTGAGAAGACAATTGATGTATAGCAGCATGTGGTACTTGAGGTGCAAGAGCATCTTCCATAGTATATGGTTGATGGTTTTGAAAATTTTGATTTTGAGGATTTTGAAAAGTTGTTTGAGAAGCTTTAGGATACATGTTTTGATACATTTGAGGATTTTGCACATGAGGATGAGGATTTTACATTGAGGGATTATGCATTGAAGCATTATGCATTGGAGGAACTTGATATGCTTGAGTAGGAGCTACTTCTGGATTTTGATTGGGAGCTATAACATGTTGATTAAGCTCTTGAAAAGACATTGGGTTCATTTGATTTTGGAAAGGTTCGATGTAATTATATTTTAAAGCATCTACAGTCTTGGCCAAATTGGGTTGTGTAGCAATAAGACTTTCCATTTGCTTAGTGATAATTTCCACTTGAGATTGTTCAACTACACTTTTATTTGGGTCTACTTTAAAACCTTGACTAGGCTCCATCATTTGAGGTATAGGAGTAGAGTAAAAAAGCATAGCATGGGATTGTTCTCTAACTTGCTCCTTAACTTGTGGAAGGCTAGCTTGAGGAAGAACAATTTTCTCATAAAGCATGTATTGTCTTTGATATGTATGGGCTACAACCTCTACTACTCTACATACTTTTTGCCAATTGTCAGTAAGACCATCGTGCTTATACGGCTCTTCTAATTGCCATTCAACTTCCCTACAAGTTTCAGGATGAAGAAGCTTAAGGAAATTGATCACAAGATCAGGTTCCAGAGTTATCTTATCCTCATTAGAAATTTGTTCATAGCATCTAATATAATCATTTTGTAAATGAGTAATAGAGCTACTAGGCTTTGGGTAATTGACCCATTGTAAGAATCCATCTCGATTATGTTGGCTATAATCCTCAAGATAGAATTATTTAAGCATCTCATTTCTGAAATCACTCCAAGGAAGACTATCATATTGAGTCACACGAATTATGATAGATATATCAACAATCCTTTCAAACAATGCTATCAAAAGATCTTCAAGAAGACCAAAAATCATAGCTTGCTCTTCAAACAAATCTAAGTAGCTTGTAATGTTGATGCCATTTGAATTTTCCCTTCTCTCTCAACATAGAAAAGACTATTCTTTGGCCTTGTTTCTCAACAATAAGGGATTTGAATCCTTCCTCCATCTTATGTGAATGTGCAAGTGATGCACGATACTTTAGATCTCTCACATATGTGTTTACTTCACGACCGAGATGTGCATGATATTGTGAGAAATCTAGTACAACACTCAAGAATGATGATGATGATATGATGAGGATGAAAAATATGCAACAAAGGATATGGATCACAACCTCCCAAAAAGATTAGAAGCAAATGCCATGAAGTGTTTCACATCATATTCAAATGTGGAGGCGATCGCAATCCGGGTGGATCGGGTCTGGTCGCAACACATGCAGAGTGTATGAAGCTAGTGAGTGTTGGAAGGTTTATGTGATCAAAATATGAAGGTGAAGGTGAAGTTGGGTATGGAGAGGAGAGATGTGATCATTTGATTATGGGAAGGGGAACATATGAAGTCAAGATAGATCCATGAACATGAATGATGAGAACAAAAGAAAACCATACACTGGAATCAATTTCGAAAAGAAGAATGGTCCAAAAATGGAGCTTTTTATACACTTTCAAAATTTAATTCATATGCATGGGTTCTTGTGGATGGTATGTATGCATGATGAGAACAAAAGAAAAACATACACATGAATTGATTTCGAAAGGAAGAATAGTCCAACAAATGGAGATTCTTATACACTTTCAAAATTGAAACATATGCATGGGTGCTTGTTCATAGTATGAATGCATATTGGTCATGATTTATGAATAAATAAAAAATTATTCTCTCAATCTCAATGGATAACCCTCAGTGGTTCAATGCAAGGTTGCGGAGCCATCTCACACATGAAAGAGATAAAAGGAGGCATGTAAAAACATATAAGAGACTAAGAGACAAGAGACAAGAGACATGAATTAAAAGAGATTGTAATGAAAGACATGTACATGAGTGCTGTGATATGTCAAGATAAGCAATCTACTGATGAAAGGTAGTCCACATGACCCCCATGACAGTTCAAATGAGTGTCACATATGAGAGGATAGGTTCCACTTCCTTGATCCTATACCTTTCTAGGAGTGTAATGTCTAACTAAAGAAGTCTAAGACTCATAAGCCCAACTCTAACTCACTCACATGCTCCACTGAGGGTGAGCAAAGATAGAGAAACCATTGGGTTTAGGAGCCTATCCTAGTTTGGAAGTCTAACTCAAAGTTGATTCTAGGATTCCCTAAGACATTGTGAGCTTAGCTACACACATTTTTTGTGTCATTTTTGGGGAGTCATGGTTACATCAAGTTCTCTACGTGATGGTTAGAGCATTGTTGTGAAGGTAGTGAGTGTGAGGAGGTAAATTTCAACAGCTTGGCAAGTCTCTGTTCTCTTGCACTTGTTGCTTGATACACCTAGTGTGTATATGTGTGTGAAAAGTTTTCAGGATCAGGTTAGAGTGGAGGAATTAGGGTTAGGAAGTAAGAAAGAGAGCATGAAGGTAGGGTAGATAGCGTAATTCCCAAAAACAAAAGTTTTCAGTTTTATGTCGAGTCTTTGTTCACAGCCAGAGGATAAAAACCAAACTTTTAGAGCACATTGACATAAATATCTCTCATATTGGACTCATTAAATTCCATGTATTATGACCGATTGATTTTGGTATTGCGATACCAAATTCAAATGTGTCGTGACATTTAGTGGGTATCGTGTATCACCGATACCTTACTCATGGGAGTATCATGATATGTAAGTATCGTGTATTGCCTGGTTGAGTATAACGACCCTCTAGTATCATGTATCATCGATACTTCTCAAGTATCATTTATCATTGATTCAAGGTTGTATATCGTGTGTCATTCGATACTCTTGAGTATCATGTGTCGTGGAGTTCAAGTATTGTGTATCATGTAATATTGCATATCGTGTATCACCTTCATGATTAGTATTGTGTATCGTGTATTGTGTATCATGTATCATGTATAATGTATCATGTATCATGTATCATGTATCATGTATTGTGTATCGTATCGTGAGTTGTGAAGTATCGTGTTTCATGGAGACCTCAAGTATCATGTATCATGGAGACCTCAACTATCATGTATCATGGAGACCCCAAGTATCGGGTATGGTGGAAATTAATGAGCAAACCCTAATTATGTTAGAAATTAAAGTTTTTGGGAATTTCATCGCTCAAACATCAACTAAAACTATTCCCTAGACTTGAAAGGATACTCAAAGATAAAGATACAAATTTTATGGTCATAAAAACAAAACTAAAAAAAAGCCCATAGACTTTGAATGAACCTACGATATGGACATATCCTAGGGGGCTGAAGAAGTGTGATATACTCAGTAGGGAGTGTTGTTGATATATTTAGGTAATGATGTGTTTGAATGCACTAAGACCATCGGGGCCCTTTTTTCCCTCTTTAGGAGGTTTTTTTTCATCGACTTGTATATACGCCTATTGCCCTAACGAGTTACTTATCTTTGTACATTCTACTAGTAATACATTCAATATTGTGTGTTGTGCTCCAAGCTTCTAATTCTTCCTTATGTTGTTCGCGTGCTTCCGCAGACCTCAAACTCCAACAATTGGTATCAGAGGAGGTCATTGCTTCATCTAGGGTGTCATCAACACCTCTCTAGTCATAGTCACGATCTAACCTTGTTTCATCCTTCGAATGCACTATCGTAGTGCTTGTGCAGGCTATTTTGTCTTTTTGTGTCAAAGATATATACAAGTTTTGATTCGCCAGTATAAGTGTCTCAAAGTCTGCTACAAGTTTAGTAGAACTTGTCAAGGTAGTTTTGTTCAACTTAGATACAATCATTTTTCTACATCAGGGTATTGTGGTTAGTGGCCATGGCTCAAAGTAGTGATGTATTTTGTATGTTGGCTATTGAGGATAAGTTGGATGGTATGAACTACCCATTGTGGGTTTATATGATGTGTCATGTATTGGTTGCAAAAGGACTATGGAATACTATGTAGGGTGTTGAAAAACATCCTATTACACCTGCAAATGTAGGTACTGAAGTTGATGCAGATGGCCTCGAAGATGGTGATATTCTGCAGATTCTTGTTCATGATGCGGTTCATGATGCACCTACTGTAGAGAAATTTCATTGAGATGGTAGAGATGCTTAGGCACATGCATTGATAGCCTTGTCTGTCAAACGTGCCATTATTCCTCACATTTACTCTTGCAGAAAAGCTAAGGATGCTTGGTATACACTTACCACATTTCCGAGCCCGCAAGGTGGGGCCCACACGAAGACCAGGTCAATTTTGAAAATTGTAACTTGCGTCATGTTTGACAACACTCATATATTTGAGATCTAGAATTTCAAGAGATTCTGTCTATTGTTGATACACAAAAACTATGTTTTTTTGAGATTGAACTATCATGTCATAGTGCGACAATGTTCAAGCAGAAGTGTTGCTTATAGTGTTTTGCAGTGTTGTGAATAGTTGCAGAAATGGCAAATGCAAATGGAATGAGTTAACTTATGAGAGATAAGCTAAATAAGAACAACTTCCAAGCTTGGAGATTCAGAATGATGAATTTCTTGATGGGAAAAGGTTACTGAAAGTACATTAAAGGAGAGAATGAAAATGCTCTGCAGTCACCAGAGAGAAATCAAACTACGCACTATTTAAGAGCATATGAGGAATGGAATCAAGGAATAGGAAAGCTAATGTATTGGCTATCTGTTAGCATAGAGGATAGCATGATTGGACACGTACAAGATGCCAAAACTCCAAAAGAGGCTTGGAATAGTTTGGTCACATTGTATGAGACCAATACAAAGGCACAGAAATTGCAACTCAAGAATGATCTACATACATTGGAGAAGAAGGGCATATTGGTAAGTGAATACACCCTGAAAATCAAAAGCATATGTGAGTCACTTGCATCTATTGGTGTGAATGTAGATGATGATGATAAGGTGGAAGTGTGACTTCATGGTCTAGGAACTGCATATAAGCAGTTCAGAACTTCTATACAAACCAAGGAAAATATTCCGAATTTTGTTGATCTAGTATCCATGTTGATTATTGAAGAAAAGAATCTTGGTGCGGATTTAAACTCCCAAGGAAAGCCTAGTTCTGAGCAGGTATTCTACTCTAGCAGAGGAAGAGGCATAGGTAGAGGTTTCGAAAGCGGAAGAGGAAATAGTAACCAAGACCAAGGTCAACAATAGAATCATGCAAGAGGAAGAGGAAAGTTTTGAGGCAGGGGGAGCCAAAGAGGTCACAGAAATTTCCAAAGAAATGATTCAGGTAATGATAATAAAGGATGTTGGAATTGTGGTAAACTTGGGCACTTTGAACAAGATTGCAGGTTAAAGAATCAAAATAAAAGAAGGCAGCAAAACAACTATGCATCCACAAGTGTAGATGATTCTGAGAAGTTGTTCATGGTTCAACATCAGATGATGAATACGATGTCTGTTGGTGTATCAAAATCGAATGATAATGTTTGGTATGTTGATTCAGGTGCTTCAAATTAGATGACCAGTCATGCGGAATGGTTAAGTACTTTGCAGAAATTGCCAGTTCCTAGATATGTAGAAACAGGTGATAATGCATCACACCCTATCGAGCATATAGGGAACATAGCATTGTCTATGGAAGATGGGAAGGTAAAACATCTTGCCGATGTGCTTCATGTTCCAAATATAACAAAGAATCTGGTTTCTATTGGACAAATGGTTGCTTAGGGATTACAAGTCAGGTTCAATGTTGATGGGTTATATGTAGAAGAATACAAATGGGATGGAAGATTGATTGCCAAAGGAAACAAAATGGGTAGGTTGTTCACCTTAAATGTGAAAATTCCTGAAATGAATGCAGCCATGTTTGCAAAAGGTGTAGGAGTCATTGTTGATATAGAGATTTGGCATAAACGGATTGGACATGCAAACGTGCAAAGGTGAAATTGATGCAGTCAAAGGTGATTGTCCATGGACTACCAAATTTCAAGGTTGTAGAGATGCAAAAGGTATGTGCAACATGTCAATTTGGAAAACAATCAAGAGCATCATTTCCACATGACAAGCATGTTAGTGAGAGCATACTAGAAATAGTACATACAGATGTTTGGGGTCCTGCAAAGAACACATCTATGGGCCGTTGCAGGTTTTATGTTACTTTCATTGATGACCATACATGAAAAGTGTGGGTATATTTCATGAGAGAGAAGAGTGAGGTATTCATTTACTTCCAGAATTTTAAAGCTATGGTGGAAAAGCAAACATGAAAGTATATTCAAACATTAAGATCCAATGGAGGAGGTGAATACATGTCAAATGAGTTAATTTTTCTTAAAAAAGTCATGGAATTTGATGTCAGTTTTGATGCAGGTGCACACCATAACAGAATGGCATTGCTGAATGCAAAAGAAGACATATTGAAAAAATAGAAAGAGCCTTGATGGCTGAGAAGAATATGCCTCATTCTTATTGGGCAGAAGTTGTGCATATTATTGTATACATCATGAATAGAACTTTGATTGCTAGTGTACATCAAGTTACACCTGAAGAGAAGTTTATAGGTAAAAAGTCAAACTTATCACATATGAAAGTTTTTTGTTGTATTGCATATGTACATGTTCCAGATGAGTTGAGGACAAAGCTTGATCCAAAAGTAGAGAAATGTGTCTTGATTGGATAGTCGCTTGAGCAAAAGGGATATAAATGTTATTACCCACTTATACGACACGTGAAGGTGAGCAAAGATGTGGTATTTGATGAAATTTCAAGGTTCTATCTAGATGCCAAAGAAGGATTGAATTTTGAACCAAATGACAAAGAAAATCACCAAGCAATAGTTCCAACTCAAATCCAAGGAGTGGAAGATTGCGTGGAAATTTCAGTTCAGAAAATTCATCAAATACATCCAAGAAAAGTAAAGAAAAGCCTTTTGCTGGTCATAAAACATGTGCAGGTTTTGAATATGTTGATGGAGATTCAAGTGATTCAGAAAAGAGTCTTGATGAGGAACTTGGATTGCCCTCTGTGAAGACTCCAGGAGTAAGAAAGGCACATGCAAATGATGCAAGGAGAAGTGACCTAGGACCAAGAAGAGCTGGGAGGATACAAAATTTAGTGCAATGATTGACATATGATAGTTACATGGCTCGTCATTGTGCCTACATGACAAAGGTAATAAAAGATGTTGAACCTTCTTGTTTTGAAGATGCAATTGGAAATGCAAATTAAGAAAAAGATCTAGATGAGGAGATAGCTACACTTTATGGAAATGATACATGGAAGCTGGTTCCATTGCCACAAGGAAAGAAACCCATAGGTTGCAAGTGGGTTTACAAGGTAAAGCACAATGCTGACGGTAGTATAAGCAGGTACAAAGCATGATTGGTAGCAAAAAGATATGCACATACATATGGCATTGAGTATGAGGAAACATTCAGCCTTGTAGCTAAAATGTTTACTATCAAAACACTTGTTGCATTAGCTACAACAAAAGGATGGACCTTGCATCAGATGGATGTGGAGAATGCTTTCCTATATGGTGAGTTGCAGGAAGAAGTATACATGGAACAACCACAAGGATATGAAGATTCAAGTCATCGAGAATATTTTTGCAGGTTGCAAAAGGCATTGTATGGAATGAAGCAAGCTCCTCGTGCATTGCATGCAAGGATTGTTGATTACTTAACCACCATCGAGTTTTCTATGTGTGATGTAGATCATTCACTATATGCAAGGAAGGGTGACGATGGCATCGTAATTGTGGCTATTTATGTTGATGACTTGATTGTAGGTGGTGCCAATGAAGAAAGCATTAAAGAGGTAAAGCAACTTCTTATGCAAGAATTTGACATGAAAGATCTTGGTGTGCTGCGTTATTTCTAGGGCATCGAGTTTATACATGTAGAAATAGGTATATGGACATTGCAAAGGTAATATGCCTTGAATATGCTGCAAAAGTATGGTATGGCTGATTGTAAGCCATATTCTATGCCATTAGATCAAAATTTGAAGTTAGATACTACATCAGGTGAAGCATTGGAAAATGCTACTATGTACAGGAAAATTGTGGGAAGTTTGATATATCTCACAATTACGAGGCCTGATCTTAGCTACACTGTTGGACTTGAAAGACAATTTATGCGGGTTCCTAGGAAGCCACATTCAGATGCTCTGAAGTGCATTCTACATTATGTGAGTGCTACTTTGGATTATGCATTGTTTTATGAAGCTAGTGTAGATTTGCAGGTTCATGGATACATTGACGTAGATTGGGCTCGTAGCTACAAGAGGCTGAGTATAGAGGTGTTGTAATGGCAGCATGTGAGGCATCATGGCTAAAGATGTTACTTGCACATTTAGGTGTGGAAGTGCAAAATCTTATCACCATATATTCTCATAATCTTAGCAGTATAGAGTTAGCAGGAAACCCTATTTTTCATGCTAGAATGAAGCATATCGAGGTACATTATCACTTCATTAGAGAGAAGGTATTAGCAGGTGATATTGATCTTGTTTCTGTGAGAAAGATGAGCAGGCTGCTGATATCTTCACTAAAGCATTTAGAGCAGAGAAGCTGAAGACGTTTTGGAAGATGGTTGGATTAGAGGATATGACATCGAGATTGAGGGGAAGTGTTGAGATATGAAGCTCAACATGTGGTGATCCAGGATGACACATACCAGTTTTTCCATTTCTTTGACATGTATAGTGTTCACACTGATATATGTCAAGGATACTTCATTGAATTGTACTAGATTTATCTACTGAGAGTGATGGCACATTTGTTTCTTGCCAGCTCACTCATTCATGGACATTAGATATTACCTTATGTACTGATCTTTATATATTGCACTTGTTGTATTCTTGTTTTTAGGTCATTCTTGTACATTCCTTTTTATGTAATAGAAGAAGAAGAACAAGGTCATTCTTCCTTGCCTCAATATGAGTGTGTGCTTCTCTTTGGTTGTGAGAGTTTGTGTGTCAACTCTCTTCCTTATCTCCCTCCTCGTGAGAAAAGCAACAGTGGGTTGCTTCTTACTGCTCCATGTAATAGCTGCACTCCCAAGTGAGAATAGAAAGCCACTAGTAGATCTTCTATCTGGAATGCTACGAGCCCAATCTCCAGCGGTGTATCCATAAACCTGCAAATCTAGACCAGCTTCATAAAACAATGGATAATCCAAAGTAGCACTTGTGAAGAGATGGATAGGTATGTGCTTGAAGATGAAGAGGTGTTGCAAAATCCTTGATCTACACCAGCCAAATGAACTCCAGGAGTATATGGTGGGCCCTTTTAGCTTGCTAATGGATGTATTAGACACCCTATATACGGTGGAAGATCACTCTCAAAAAGATAGATCAAAACAGATAAGTTGGAGTTAGCTCAGAGGTGAAGAACTTGCTATTTTGGTTCATACACCTGTCCAGTGTTTTGCATAATTCTCTAAGCACAGAAGCAATTAGTTTAATTCCTCCTGGGAAAGTCTAGATTACTTAAAGAGATAACTTTCAAAAGTAATCTCATAAAAAATAATGAACCACACACTGAGAATGATGTTTAACAAGAGATGACATCATCCCGATTTTCACGGGCTGCTAGAGTTTGAGACCAGTGAGCAGAAAAATGCTCATAACTCTAGATTTAAGAATCCAATGATTATGAAAATTTTTATGCTTATACTAGACAGTATGCGGTAGCCAACAAGCTTTACATCATTGAGTTTGGATAAGTACACACTGAGAAACAGCTCTGACAAGATGAGTAAAAAAGTCGGGTACCTGACAGAGAAGTGAAAAAGAACAGACACTTTTGACTTCAACTAAACATAACTGAAGATTGAAACACTCAAATGAAATGAAAATTGTTGAGCATATAGTAGACTCATAGAGCTAACTTTACAAGTTAAATCACTGAAAAGGATGTACCAAGCTCAGAGAAACCATCTTTGCAATCTGACTGAGAAATCTGAGAGATATGGCAGTGAGTAGTACACTTCATAAGAACATGGAAATATGAACTCAAACGATCATGAAAATGAAAGTATATTGCTTGTACAATACAATGGAATTACTGATACATATGTGTGCCTTGGAATCACACCTTGATATGGCATAAAGCTCAGCTCTTGGAGGTCTTCACATAGGTCTCTCTAACCACGACTAAAGCTGTCATCTATTTATAGTTGAGCTTGGGAGGCTAACTTCCCTCAATCACTCTCCAATCAATTACTGATTGATTTGATTCTCTACCTACCACAAATCACAAATTCGTGGCTCCTCTTTCCCTTTTTGATCAAGTGGACTCAACCACTTAAGATTCTTTCACTTTTACATTAAGTAAAGTCTTCAAAAGTTACAAGAGGTAGTTCACAAGTGAACTTTACATAGTCTTCATTTTAAGGCTTCTTCTATGACTTTGTGGGACTCAAGCCAATACTTAAGCTTGTCATAGACTTGCTCCAATAGCTCCCCCTCAAGCCAAGTATGCTTGAGGTCTTCAATCTTCCAAGATTACCTGCAAACCAATCATGGCTTTGAACGTTGTCGAGGAGTTCATGGAAAGGAGGGAAAAATGAAAGTGGTTTTGTTCATAGACTAGATGCCATCATGTGCTTCAACTTTGAAGGGTTCTTTCACCACAATACGATTCACAACGTTGGTTGCATAAAAATCACTTGCAGGTACTTTTCCTCTCAGCGAAAGAAACAATTTCAGCCAACACAATTTTCATCAACACGTTGCATGTATGACAATTTCATCACAACCAATATAACAAAAGTTTGTAAAGAACAAGCCTCACGCAAAAGCTTGATGTTTTCAAACATATGTTGTGTGTATTTTCTCCGTGTTTGGTGTTCAGCAAATCATAAAGATTTTTCTTTTCAATAGGTCAAATGATTAATTATACTCTATCATCAAAGAAGTTACGATCGTGCAGCATTTTTGGCAGCATCCAACAGTACAACGTATTTAAAATTAACGTTCAGTCAACAGATCATATGATCGCATTTCCAAACTAATTTGTCAAGGCTTGCATCGATTATGCTCATTCAGAGAAGCAATTTTCAGTAATTATCATAAGATAATACTCCAATTCAAACATGCACGCTAACCACTACTAGAGAAGGGGAAATGAATTAGAACCTGATGAAACCACCTTTCCTACTCAAAGGCGCAATAGACTCTTTTGTTCTTTTCACAAGTAATGATCTGCTCCGTTGCGTCTGTCACAATATGCCCGTCGAGCTCACATGAAACGTCTATCGAAAGCATAAGCCTACAAAAGGCTTCTTCATTCCACTATCAATCCCTCCTTGTTTAGTGTCTCCACCCGGTCCTTTACCAGTCGAATACCTGTTTCATGTTCAAATGCATATGCCTTTGATCCGAGGTTTTGACTCCATAATTCCCATGTTTCCTTAGTGTGCGCATATTATGAGAAGCAAAGTCTCATTTTTGGCTAGTTTTCAAATTCCCTTTTATTCGTAGTGCTTCACGAGTTCCTCAAATAGCTCGAAATTGCTCAGCCTTCTACTGTGATTAGAGATGCACCTCACGGATGTGCTCCAAACTCCCACTCCTAGGTAGCCTCCAAGAAAGCGATGATCAATACAGATAAATGGCACTTGTCATATGTCTGTGGAAAATAGCTATTCTGCTCTCACTCCTTTCTTCCCTCCATTATCTGTCAAACCCAAAGCAATGAATCCCTCTCAAATTCTGTCAGTCAAGCCTTTTCCACTTCATCAACACCCAATCCTCACAATTGTGTTCGAGATGCCATGTTTCTCTGCAAATGCTTTACGGAATCCACCTGCAGCCCTTATGTGCTCTTGCAGAAGATATACTCCAATCAAGAGACTAATGATATATCCAATGACACTAGATCTCAAATAATTTGCCAGAAGACTCGGAGCAGCAACCAACAGAAGAATCATAGCAGCTGGAACTTCCAACCAATCAGGGAAACGTCGAGGGAAAAACAGCCGTAGAACAATGGCAACGAGTGCTATCCACCCGTTAAGATATTGGTGCGCCAGTTAGTCCGATCAAGTATCAGCAAATATATAGCAGCGATCGAAGCTAGCCACCTCAGGATGGACACAGACACAGATCCCAGCACCACAGTCTCGACTAGTTGACGACGACTACTGCTAACCATTTGATTCCAATATTCACATTATGATAACTACATAGGACGTCTTATTGTCTACGAGTATTAATTCTATTATGAAAAACAATTCAGACAGAGACCTTGTAAAAAGCACAGAGTATTGAAGTCCGAATTTCTCCATGTCAAAGCACAACCATTCACTATGAAATCCAAATCATGCAGTTTTTTTTTTCTAGAAACCTCAGCAGTTATATCTCTGAAAAGTTAAACTAAAGATCTTACAACGCGCAATACACATAAAAAAGCTTTGTTCAGTAAAACAACGGCAAACAACAATCTCAGATTGGAATTATAAGATCAATTCAACGAACACAATTCAACGAACACAAGGAATGAAACCCGTCCAAGGAGAATAAATTTCAAGCTGCATGAGATGTCTCGAAATAAAAGGCGCACCAGTGCGTAATAACATAAACATTTTTATTCTACTCGGGAGAGAAAGAAACATATGTACTGTGAAAGTCGTTGTCGAGCTTATGGTTCAGAGATATTGATAGAATGTAAACAAAGTTATCAAGATGTATAAGAACTACCCATAGATAATGAAAACAACCAAATAAACATGGAAATTAGATGTTTGCAGGATGTAACGATGCTCACAGTAAACATTCATAGCTCTCAAGGTCATTCTCCATACCTGTTTTAAGTCCATAAGCATACTTCATCGCATATAAGTTTATCGGTGAAACATCTGAACCCTTCGCTGTCATTATCATTTCAGACCTTCAAACTCTTTTTACCGACGACTTGGTTGATCAGCACCGTCCTTCAGTTCCATTCTCTGGTAACCTTCCCTTCCTATCTGCTCTGCACGAGTTTGCCGCCTTTCTGACAGCCCTTTCTCCCACCTTCGATTATGTTCCGACGCATCACAGTGATCAAAATTGTACACTTTGTCACCAATAAGCTTTGATTGATTGTGTTCTCCTACTTCTGCGCTTCTTCTGATAATAAGTTTTCGTGAGACCTCTCAGAAGCCATGTTCAAGAAATCTCCGGTCGCTAGTTCTTTCTGCTCTGATCCAAACGTTGACCAAACAGAGACCTTTATAGCGAGTTGCTTCTGCTTAGGTCGGCGATTAATACTTATAAGCTCTTACACAGATCTCAATACGCGTATTGGCAACTCCGTTTCTCTAGATATATATCCAAGTAGTATTCTCAGAGCACAGAGCATAACAGTCGGTGTTCGCTACTTCTCTACCTTCCGAGCTCTTTTTCTATGATATTCTATAAACGATCTTTGTCTGCCGACGTTGCTGTCCGTTCCTTTCTTCAGTATATACGCGCGCTAGTCCATTTCTCGTTTCCGTTTTCTCCAACAAGAGTAGCCAGCGGGATGCTTCCCCGACCCTATGCTACATACATCCAAGAAAAAAAAAAAAAACAAACCTTCTATTAGAAAATCTAAGCTAAGAACTCCACGTAGCGCTTTTCCGTGTTTGCAAATCGCCTTTTAATTTATTAAGCAACTTAATGTATTTTTCAAAGCCTTCCATATCCGATCGCGACCACATCCACCCCCTCTAAACCTGTGCATCCTCCGGATGCACCACACCTGCATACATAACATCAAACACAAGCAAGGATCAAGTAGTCATAGCATATAAACAAGACTTAAAGAAAATTCTAACTTGATGCATGAAGTCTGAAAACACATTGAACTTGGCATACATTAAGAGAAGAGGGTAGACAAAAACATCTCATACAACATATCAGAATACACTAATGCACTTAGACTAGAAATCATATGAGTAAATCGAAAACTTCTTAGCTCTCTCGTTAACTTGACCCGGTCAGATCTAGTAGCCTATCCGAAGCATTTGCATATACCAGTCTTCACTAACTCGATTTATGAAACTCGCTTCTGGCTTCCCTATTGATCTCCTATCATCTGAAGCCCCTTCAGACCCTTTTCTTATTTTTCTCATATTTTTATTCTGTTTTTCTTTATTTTATTTCTTTATCCAGCTCAACCTTTATATCTTTGCTTTTATTTTTATTTATTTAATTTTCCACACTTTTCGGCCTATGTCGAAATCGGATGCGACTCGTGGACCTGACCACCCGGCTAGGTTTAGCCCACCCATCTACCGACCCGACATAGCGCACGATTCACAATGTCAGCCTCATACGAAATCAACGTCAGCTCGTGGCTCTGACCACCCGGTCAGAGTGACTCCACCCGCCTATCAACCCGTATGAGCGCGTAACAACATGTAGGTTAGGCCATACGACACAACTAGCGTCAGCTCGTGGCCCTGATCACCCGACCAAGGTAGTTCCACCCGCCTACTAGCTCATCGCAGCACCCAACAACACATACACATACATATAGATAGTTGGCTGGTATAAGAATTCTTTTCTCAAGATATAATCTATCTGAAGATTAGGTCAGATGAGAGATCAAGAGTAGAAGTCGAAGTGTCTCACTCATCAAGTGTTTGTAAACACCACTATATACAGATACTTAGTCTAGGTCTTCCCTTCACCTTCCTAGGTCTTGCTCTCGAAAGTTCTAGTCCATCTTCTAACCTTACTCATATAATCCTGGCCCTTATACATTACATGTAATCTAATTAGTGGCACGAGATTTTTGTTCTACTTAATTTTTCTTAATTATGCATTTATTTACATATTATATGCCCTACCCATGTAGTCTTTTCATATGGATATATATATATATATATACATACATACACATATATATATGAGAGGAAAAGAAACTGAAACAATAACATCTCACCAGTATAAAATCAGAAACCGCTCGAGCTTGTCGCCTTTAATCATTCTTCCTTTAGAAAAAAAACTTGAACTTGGTCATCCTGCATAAATCAGAGGCTTATTTCACACAAATCTATATAAAAACAATTATTCAAAAAGGAAAATATTACCTGGCTTTATTTATATACATTGATGTTTATTTTCTTGCCGATCTCCGAGGATCTTCCCTGACTTTATTCTTCATAAAAAAAACCTAACTTGATTCAAAATAAACATTATTTACACATATCTTTAATACAACATTTTAATTTATCTTTAAGACATCTCACCCCCTTCACGTTCCCTACGGAACAAGGCAAGCTGTTGTAAGAGTTCTGCATATTCTGCTAAGTCACGACTATATACAAGAAGTGCTGTTGGGTCCACTTCCATATATGACTCACGGTCATCTGAAGTATCATCTTCTCCATATGTTCGTGCCCTTCGATACCTGAGTATACTTCTTTCATTTGATGATGAAATCAAAGTCTCCCTAGTGATACGATCTTTAACAAACTCTTCTATAGGAATTCTTTCTTCATTTTCAGGTGTAGGGAGCAAGTAAGTTGATATGAAAGAACTATCTAAGGTTCTCCCTTCAGGCACACTCCTTGACGTCTCTCTAAATCTTTCAGGAATGCTACCCTCAGGAATGGATGTATCATTGGAATCTTCACTGTCCATTCCAGATCCTAAGATAGTCAAACAGTCCAATCAAACCTAAAAAAAACTTCCTATTAATAGTCTGATCACAAATCTCCGTCAGTACCCTGTAAGAAACAAAAATTAGTATTAATAGAAGTTTATGAATAAGTAAAACACATACATTTAATTTATTTGTTGCTTTACTTATTTATTACATCTAGACGGATTCATATCTTGTTATTTGTCTACAAGGTTTTATTATATACATACATATATATATATATGTTTTTATATATATATATATACATCATCTTACGATATAATTTATTTTAATCATTTTCCTTATTGATATCCTCATCTTTATCATTTTCACTTCCTTCCTCTTCACTTTCATCTTCTTCGTCTTCATTTATTACCGTCTCATAATTCTCATTCTCTCTTCTTTTAAAGAGCTTAACTCTCTTTCCAGCAATTAAATCCTTTAACTTGGTCCCATCTAATTCTCTAAGTGAGTATGTTCCATTATCAAAAACTTTACATACCACATAGGGACCAAACCATCTCTTAACCAGTTTTCTTCGAGCCTCATATTGAGTATTCAATGAGCTATCATAAACAAGTACCCAATCTCCTTCTTTCAACCTTTTTGGCCTTAACCTGTGGGTCTTGTCAAATGCAATTTTATTTTTCTCTCTAGAAGCTCTAAGCTTAAATGCAGCTTCTTCTACCAGATTTTTTCCTCTTTCTAGTTGAAGAATCCGCACTGCTAGAAGATCTTCTCTTGACACCTCATCTTCCCAAGGCAAGGAAGTCCACACTAAAGCATGTGACTCCGTCGGCAAAATAGGTTTTTGACAATACATCAATTCTGCTGGCATATATCCAGTAGTTCTAGTGTATGTCATCCTATCTGCCCAAAGGGCAAATGGAAGGTAATTTGGCCAATTCTTTATTTTCCCCTCACAAGCCTTAGCCAAAGCTTTAATAATTGGTGGATGACCACACTCAATTTTTCCATTAGCTTCAGGATTGTAAGCAGTGGTGAGAGATAATCGAATTCCATATTTTTTAAAGAAGTCTTTAGCTTCCTGAGCATCAAGCTCTCCTTTATCGGCAACTATTTTCTCCACATAACCAAATCTACTAAACACATCTTCTAGTAGAAATTTGCATACATTGCTTGTAGTTTTCGTCCTTAGAGCTCTTCCTTCAACATGATTTGTTAGGTCTTCCCTTGCTAATACAATATACCTCATCTGATGCACCCCTAATGGCATTGTAACTAAATCAACAACCCACTTATAGTGAATATTAAGAGGATATGTTGGATGTAATTCATCTCTGTGTCTAACATTGGAGTACATCTGGCAAGGTTTACAAGTGGCTACGTAGTTTTGGGTATCCACATACATCCTAGGCCACCAGTATCTTTCCCTTATCTTTTCATAAGTTCCTTGAAAGCCTTTATGACCGGCCCATAGTGAGCTATGCATTTCACGCATAATCCTTCCTCTCGATTCTTCACAACCTACAACTCGCTGGGGCATCTTTCCCATTCCAATCCTTCGCTTCCAGAGTAATCCATCTTTCAGGAAATAATTGCTTGACTTTCTTTGAATGGTACGAAATTTTTCTTTGCTCCAACTAAGATCAGGACACTTCATACTTAAATATTTCCCGATTTCCTTCCACTCATTTTCATATTCGTCTTCATTGAATCTTTCTGTTATTCCTATTTGGATCTTGTAAGGTTCTTCTTCTATCCATCTGTTATCTTTCCCTCTTCCTAAGCTATTTTGAACTTCCTTTGAAGACTCAGTACAAATTCCAAGCCTTTCATTTTGACGCTTAGGCTCCTTTCTATTTAGTCCAGTAGATGCTTCATTTAGGCTTAGATTATGTACATGTGAAGCATAAAAGTCTAGACCTATCTCTTCATCATTAGAAATCATCGAATCTTCATTTTCATATATAGCTCGTGATAGCATATCAGCCACCACATTATTCCTTCCAGCTATATGAACAAACTCAGGGTTTAGCGACTTAATATATGCTATCCATCTTAACATGGCAATATCTGCAGTGGAACAATTCACGATCATTCCCAACAATGGTAAACAATCTGTTTCTACTACCACATATGCCCCAATCAGATATTCTTTATCATTTTTTAGCGCAGTCACTATTCCCCAAAGCTCTCGCTTAATTTGAGGGTAACCTCTCTGGCGAACATTTAGAACTTTAGCTCCGAAACGAATTGCATATCTTTTTCCTTCATCATCCTCTTGGCCAATCGCCCAACCTATACCTGTCGGACTTGTATCTATGGTGATATAAATTTCTTTATTATTAGTATAATCAGCCTTTCTAAGCAATGGAGCTTCTGCAAGTGCTTTCTTTAATTTTCTCACAGCTTGAGTATGGATATCTTTCCATTGAAATCTTTGCCCTTTCCTAAGCAATTGATAAAGTGGGTCAGCAATATGGGCAAAATGGGGAATCCATACAACATAGAAAACACATGCCCCAAGAAATCTCCTCACTTCAGTGATCGAGGAGCAGACCTCTTTCATGTGTTGGATGGCATCTACTTTCTTTGGACATGGCTTTCTTCCTTTAGATCCACATAAACTTCCTACAATTAAAACCTCTTGCACTCCAAATACTGATTTTTCAGCAGACAATGTCAAATGAACCTCTTCCAGCCGACTAAGAATGGATTCACAATCAGTTATGTGCTTTTTAACAAAATTCCTACATCCATCCTCATCAAGAGTCTCGTCTCTATCTCTTTCTTCACAGCCTTTAATAGGAACATCATCAATGAATGGCATAGTCAAATGTGGAATAAAATCCCTAAGAACTTTATGCATACCATTCATCATATGTGCCACCAAGTTCGTGGCACCTTGCGGCAAAGTGCACATGCGCACAAGCCCAAGTGGCGTCCTCATAGTCGTCAAATCACGGCTTTCGAGAGCTAGCTGGAATTGATCATATCCAGAGTGTAAATCTCCCATTGAATAAATAGATCTTCCTGCAAAAGCTTCTGCATATTCGTCTACAATAGGCCCAGTTCCCATATTTCTAATTGTCACTTTATTCACTGGCTGTAGATCTTGGATAAATCTTAATGACCCATTCTTTTTTGGTACAGTAAACCAACGGTTAGAATAAGGAGCACTTGATGGCTCAAGAATCCCCATTCTAATTTTGTCATTCAACAGATCAATTAGCTTTGAAATATGAGCTTTTGGTACTGGAATCGGTCTGAGATTCCAAGGTACATGTGGAATTGTGAAAATTATCATAGGTGTCACCACAGATGGATCTACACATCCAATTTCTTGGGCATTGAAAGAAAAAGCTTTTCCATGCTTAAATAACATCCGAGAGAATACATTCTTCTCTTTTTCGCTGAGGAAACCATCTTTCCCCAATTGAATTTGCTCGAGCGTTTCTTTAGTGAATTTATGGCCTATTTTTCTCTTATCTCTGAGAGGTGGCTGAGATTTTACATCATCCATAAGTTTATTACTATCTTCAGGAAGTGGAACTGCGACTGGCTTTATCTTTTTATCAATTGTTTTGTATTTTGTTTCAACGAAGACTTCTTTACCTATTTCATCTTGCTCAAACTTTGCTATTTCCTTATACATGGAAATAGAGTGCGTTTGAATCACATAATCACTCCTTTTTCCTTGAATTAACTCTTGCAGATCAAACAATGTGTCTGCAAAGGATATCTCATCAAAGACTCCAGAGATTTCCTCGTCGAAGTTAAGCACTCTACATCCATGAAAGTTTCTTTGAAGATCCGCTATGTATTGTTTTTCCCACTTTTTTAACTCAGAAAAAACACGAAACTGAAATGAATTTGTCGAAGAAAGTGCTATAAAACTTGATATAAACATATTTACATTCGGGATCTTTTCACCTTTCAAGCTTTCATAGTCCCGACTTATGAAAGCTTCCTTTAAAAACTTTGATCATCGTATTCTTCAGGAATAGGTCTTGTCCGAAGAGAAGTTCTATTCCTGATATGATCTACACATACCGTCATGAATTGAACTACCTTTTTCCCATCCTTACTACGGATTCGCGCATAAGCCGATCCATCTTCTAAGACTCTTGTTTCCATTCTTAAGGCAGTAATATATGGCTGCCCTAGAATCAATGAGTAACTAGAATGGTCTTGTACGAAAAAATTTTGATAATCACTGACATCTCCAATTGTAACTAGAACCTACGGGCATGCACCAAACAACTCACCTGGCATCGAGTTCGCAGCCTTAATTCTCCAACCAGGCTGCATGTCTATTGGCCATTTCCCCTTCATATAGAGATCTTTGGACATCAAGTTAACTTCAGATCCATGATCAATAAGAGCGACAACTGGAGTGCTAATTTTCTCTAATCTTACCAACGTCTCAGTTGTGGCTCGAGCCCAATGATCTTTAGTGTAATAACTCGAAGGGGTTATGTCGGAAGGATTCTTCTCCAAGGATATTTCCTCATGCACGCACGGTTGAACATTAGTCTCAATTGGTTCAAGTATATTTTTTAGCTCTTGAACTTGCGCTTGCACAGTATGAACAGGAGTCTCTTCATCCATTCTTTCAATCTCTTGCATGTCAGCTATTGGTTGTCGTTTCCTTCTTAAGAGGTCAATTATTACTTCTAGAAATTCTCTTTTTGCTATTCCCAGTAACTCACCGAGTGTAAATTCGATTACACTATCGAGCACTCTTTTCTCGAGAACTTGTTTAAGATTTGTGGCTTGCTCTATGTGCGATTTTAGCATATATGAGGGATTTCTCACTCTTCCTTGTCCTTTTTTCACAGGTTGCATTTCTTGAACTTGAGGAGGAATATTATCGTGGGTAGAGACTGGCATCTCAGCAGAAGTAGGAATTTGAACTTGAGTCGGAATTTTATTTGGTTGGATTATTGTTGGTTGTGATGGTGGATCTATTTGAGTGGGTTGGTTTGTTTGTGTTGGATGGTTTTGGTTTGGTATTTGAGGTTGTTCATGTGAAGCTTCTACTTGACGCCTAGTTCTTCTTTTCTCCTCTTCACCCTCATTGGTTCTTCTTCGTTTCTCTTCCACTACTGCTTCATGCTCTACCGAAGAGCATAGGTATGTAACAACCGAGAGAGTATCTATAGGATCATCCCATCCACTTACCTCTCGGATTTCATTACTAGCTGTTTTTAAAATTTCATGATGCATCTTCCCGCGGTCTAAGGACTTTATTACTTTAGACCACGGTTCTAAATCATTATTTTCGTCAACTACCTGACATGCATACGTATGCGATGTTGAAGCAACGTTTTCACTTGTGCCAGGGAAGAATATTCTCATTCCTCCCCGACCAAAATTAATGTTTACTTTTTCTCCAGTCTTAGAGTCATATATCATCTTTTCCTTAACGAATACCAAGTTCTTTGCTAATGCTTCTTTGAAGCTCTCACATGAGTATCTGTTATGCTCCAAAGAGTCACACCAAATACATCTTTTAATTTCTGGAGCTTTTGGATTTTTAGGTGCCGGTGCTTGTAAAGATTGAGATTCAATCATCTGCTTCATACTTTGAATCGTAAGGTCACTAAACTTTTTAAACATATCTTCCATTGTATTAGTGGGCACAACATCCTTTGGTGTTGGTAGGTTTACTTGAGGGTTCTGTACAGGTTGCTGAACAGCCTGAGCTTGTTCTTCTTGCATATCATCATGCCAGCTCTGCATGAACTTAGACAAAGTTCTTTGCTTTTCTACATATCCTCTAACAGCTTCATCTACATTACCCCAGTCTTCGGTAAGACCAGACTCAGTTCCTATCTGTTGTAATTGTGGAAAAATTTCTTCTCGGGCTTTCGAATCTATAGCCCGGAGAAACAAGGATACCTTTTCTTGATCTATAGCCCTCCTATCATAATCAGATAAATCTGCAAATTGCTGATCAAACTCCCTTTTTATATCTAGAACAGATTGATCTTTTGGTTTGTGTATCCACTTTAGAAATGTGGATCTAGTCACTTTATCTTCGTCATCCAGTGCAAACATCCTTATGAGTATCATCTTGTATTGTGACCATCTTATTTGCCCTTCTATAACTAGTCGAGGTACATCCATAACTAGTCGGTCACGCAAATGTAATTCTGAAACGTATACAAAATTGTCAATTAATTCTTGATCACTTAATGGTGTTAGACCTGTACCAAGGTATCGTGCCTCCAATTCATATTCCTTGCAAAAACGAGTAACATTTTTACCACTGAAATATCCACTTCTTCTGACTACTCGCTCATGAAATGCCTGAATGGCACTTCGTCTTTTCTCGTCCTGCTGAAAGCGCAGAAGTTGGGTTATAACATCCATCGTTGTGTTGCCCATAAATGGTCAAGCACAATGAGCTCACTCAACTGCACCACTCTTTAAACTAGGATCAGGATCTCTACACTCTCCTCCTTTCACGTCGGGTTCACCAGGTATGTCGAGGAGTTCATGGAAAGGAGGGAAAAATGAAAGTGGTTTTGTTCATAGACTAGATGCCATCATGTGCTTCAACTTTGAAGGGTTCTTTCACCACAATACGATTCACAACGTTGGTTGCATAGAAATCACTTGCAGGTACTTTTCCTCTCAGCGAAAGAAACAATTTCAGCCAACACAATTTTCATCAACACGTTGCATGTATGACAATTTCATCACAACCAATATAACAAAAGTTTGTAAAGAACAAGCCTCACGCAAAAGCTCGATGTTTTCAAACATATGTTGTGTGTATTTTCTACGTGTTTGGTGTTCAGCAAATCATAAAGATTTTTTTTTTTCAATAGGTCAAATGATTAATTATACTCTGTCATCAAAGAAGTTACGATCGTGCAGAATTTTTGGCAGCATCCAACAGTACAACGTATTTAAAATTAACGTTCAGTCAACAGATCATATGATCGCATTTCCAAACTAATTTGTCAAGGCTTGCATCGATTATGCTCATTCAGAGAAGCAATTTTCAGTAATTATCATAAGAAAATTTACACTAAGATAATACTCCAATTCAAACATGCACGCTAACCACTACTAGAGAAGGGGAAATGAATTAGAACCTGATGAAACCACCTTTCCTACTCAAAGGCACAATAGACTCTTTTGTTCTTTTCACAAGTAATGATCTGCTCCGTTGCGTCTGTCACAATATGCCCGTCGAGCTCACATGAAACGTCTATCGAAAGCATAAGCCTACAAAAGGCTTCTTCATTCCACTATCAATCCCTCCTTGTTTAGTGTCTCCACCCGGTCCTTTACCAGTCAAATACCTGTTTCATGTTCAAATGCATATGCCTTTGATCCGAGGTTTTGACTCCATAATTCCCATGTTTCCTTAGTGTGCGCATATTATGAGAAGCAAAGTCTCATTTTTGGCTAGTTTTCAAATTCCCTTTTATTCGTAGTGCTTCACGAGTTCCTCAAACAGCTCGAAATTGCTCAGCCTTCTACTGTGATTAGAGATGCACCTCACGGATGTGCTCCAAACTCCCACTCCTAGGTAGCCTCCAAGAAAGCGATGATCAATACAGATAAATGGCACTTGTCATATGTCTGTGGAAAATAGCTATTCTGCTCTCACTCCTTTCTTCCCTCCATTATCTGTCAAACCCAAAGCAATGAATCCCTCTTAAATTCTGTCAGTCAAGCCTTTTCCACTTCATCAACACCCAATCCTCACAATTGTGTTCGAGATGCCATGTTTCTCTGCAAATGCTTTACGGAATCCACCTGCAGCCCTTATGTGCTCTTGCAGAAGATATACTCCAATCAAGAGACTAATGATATATCCAATGACACTAGATCTCAAATAATTTGCCAGAAGACTCGGAGCAGCAACCAACAGAAGAATCATAGCAGCTGGAACTTCCAGCCAATCAGGGAAACGTCGAGGGAAAAACAGTCGTAGAACAATGGCAACGAATGTTATCCACCCGTTAAGATATTGGTGCGCCAGTTAGTCCGATCAAGTATCAGCAAATATATAGCAGCGATCGAAGCTAGCCACCTCAGGATGGACACAGACACAGATCCCAGCACCACAGTCTCGACTAGTTGACGACGACTACTACTAACCATTTGATTCCAATATTCACATTATGATAACTACATAGGACGTCTTATTGTCTACGAGTATTAATTCTATTATGAAAAACAATTCAGACAGAGACCTTGTAAAAAGCACAGAGTATTGAAGTCCGAATTTCTCCATGTCAAAGCACAACCATTCACTATGAAATCCAAATCATGCAGTTTTTTTTTTCTAGAAACCTCAGCAGTTATATCTCTGAAAAGTTAAACTAAAGATCTTACAACGCGCAATACACATAAAAAAGCTTTGTTCAGTAAAACAACGGCAAACAACAATCTCAGATTGGAATTATAAGATCAATTCAACGAACACAATTCAACGAACACAAGGAATGAAACCCGTCCAAGGAGAATAAATTTCAAGCTGCATGAGATGTCTCGAAATAAAAGGCGCACCAGTGCGTAATAACATAAACATTTTTATTCTACTCGGGAGAGAAAGAAACATATGTATTGTGAAAGTCGTTGTCGAGCTTATGGTTCAGAGATATTGATAGAATGTAAACAAAGTTATCAAGATGTATAAGAACTACCCATAGATAATGAAAACAACCAAATAAACATGGAAATTAGATGTTTGCAGGATGTAACGATGCTCACAGTAAACATTCATAGCTCTCAAGGTCATTCTCCATACCTATTTTAAGTCCATAAGCATACTTCATCGCATATAAGTTTATCGGTGAAACATCTGAACCCTTCGCTGTCATTATCATTTTAGACCTTCAAACTCTTTTTACCGACGACTTGGTTGATCAGCACCGTCCTTCAGTTCCATTCTCTGGTAACCTTCCCTTCCTATCTGCTCTGCACGAGTTTGCCGCCTTTCTGACCGCCCTTTCTCCCACCTTCGATTATGTTCCGACGCATCACAGTGATCAAAATTGTACACTGTCACCAAAAGCTTTGATTGATTGTGTTCTCCTACTTCTGCGCTTCTTCTGATAATAAGTTTTCGTGAGACCTCTCAGAAGCCATGTTCAAGAAATCTCCGGTCGCTAGTTCTTTCTGCTCTGATCCAAACGTTGACCAAACAGAGACCTTTATAGCGAGTTGCTTCTGCTTAGGCCGGCGATTAATACTTATAAGCTCTTACATAGATCTCAATACGCGTATTGGCAACTCCGTTTCTCTAGATATATATGCAAGTAGTATTCTCAGAGCACAGAGCATAACAGTCGGTGTTCGCTACTTCTCTACCTTCCGAGCTCTTTTTCTCTGATATTCTATAAACGATCTTTGTCTGTCGACGTTGCTGTCCGTTCCTTTCTTCAGTATATACGCGCGCTAGTCCATTTCTCGTTTCCGTTTTCTCCAACAAGAGTAGCCAGCGGGATGCTTCCCCGACCCTATGCTACATACATCCAAAAAAAAAAAAAAAACAAACCTTCTATTAGAAAATCTAAGCTAAGAACTCCACGTAGCGCTTTTCCGTGTTTGCAAATCGCCTTTTAATTTATTAAGCAACTTAATGTATTTTTCAAAGCCTTCCATATCCGATCGCGACCACAACGTGCAGAGCTTTGTACCATCCAATGCTTTGTTTAGAATATCTGCACATTGTTGATAAGTGGACACATATGATATTTGAATCTCTTTGCTTAGAACCTTCTCTCTTACATAGTGATAATGAACTTCAATATGTTTAGTCCTTGCATGAAAAATAGGATTAGCAGCCAAATGAATAGAATTCATATTGTCACCATAAATAGTTGGAGTTCCAAACTCCAATCCAAGATCTTTGAATAATGTCTTCATCCACATAGCTTCCTGAGTAGCTATGGCAAGACCTCTATATTCAGCTTCAGTAGAAGAGAGAGCAACTGTGGGTTGCTTCTTGGATGACCATGAAATAAGCTTTGAACCTGCAAAGGTAAGATAACCAGAAGTGCTCCTTCTATCTTCTTTGGAGCCAGCCCAATCTGCATCAGAAAATAGCTTCAAACCTAAATCAGATACATAAGGATAATAAAGTCCTTCATTTATGGTTCCTTTGAGATACTTGAGAATCCTTTTGGCAGCATCCATATGTGCTTTCCTTGGTGTGTGCATATATTGACTTAGCACACTCACACTATAACATATATCTACTCTTGTCAATGTGGCATAGTTGAGACTACCCACTAGACTTTGATATGATGTGATGTCCTCTATGAGTTCACCTTCATGTGAGCTCAATTTGTGATTGACCTCCATTGGAGTACCTGCAATCTTACAATCTTGCATCTTGAATTTTGCCAACATGTCCTTAATGTACTTTCTTTGAGTGAGAAACAAACCATGATCTTTGTAGACAACTTCCAAACCTCGGAAGTAGGTAAGTGAACCCAAATCACTTATCTTGAACTCTTCTCTCATCTGATCTTTGATCTTCTTCATACCATCTGCATCATTTCCTGTCAATACAATATCTATATATACACATAGGTAGATGACCTCAGAGTTACTCTTTTTGATAAAGAGTGAAGGATCAGCCTTGCTTGGTTGAAAGCCTTTGTCCTACAAGCATGAAACAAGTCTGAAATTCCAAGCTCTTGGAGCTTGCTTGAGACCATACAATGCTTTGTTAAGTTTACACACATAATCAGGATAAACTTGATTCTCAAAACTAGGTGGTTGTGCCATTCTCTGCTTACCAAGAATCCTTTGTTGGTAGGGTTGTATAACCTGTAGCCCTTTTGATTGTTGTCATATCCAATAAATACACACCTTTCTGCCTTTGGATCCATCTTGCCTCTAACCTGTGAAGGAACATGAGCAAAAGCAATACATCCAAAAATTTTACAATGATCTAAGCTTGGTCTTCTTCCATTCCAAGCCTCATATGGAGTCATCCCATCAAGCTTTAACATAAAGCCTCAGCCCAAAGATAATTAGGCAAATGCTTTTCATTTAACATGGGCCTTGGAGCTTCAACAATTGTCCTATTCCTCCTTTCTGCCACTCCATTTTGTTCAGGAGTGTACCTTGTAGTTACCTCTCTTTTGATTCCTCTTTCTTGAAGAAAAGAATCAAACTCATGGGAGAAGTATTCTCCTCCTCCATCTAACTTTAGCCTTTTTAGAGATTTACCTATTTGATTCTCCACAAGAGCCAAATATCTTTTGAAACATGAAAAAACTTCTTCTTTGTGTTTCATAAAGAATAGGATAGTCCATCTGCTACAATCATCAATAAAGGAAACATAATGCCTTGATCCAGATATTGACGCTTCCTTGCTAGGTCCCCATACATTTGTATGAACCAACTCCAAGAGATCTCCATGTATATAACCTTTCTTCATGAATGGTAACCTATGAGACTTTCCAAATTGACATGCACTACACTTATAAATCATATGTTGTTTTGACAAATTAGGGAGTCCAAGTACACTTTGGTCCCTGAAAATTTGCTTTAATGATCTTTCACCAATATGTGCTAACCTTTTGTGCCATACTTCCAATTCTGTGAGTGTCTGACTACCATAATTAAAGAGAGCAATGTTTCTAGTGTCTTGTAATTCAAATGTGAACAATCTACCTGTCTTTTCACCTTTTGCAATTCTTCTGAATCCTTGACTTGGATCTTCAACAAATGCTCCTGCTTTTGTGAACCTGACTTGCAACCCTTTCTCTACTATCTGCCCAACACTTATCAAATTCTTTGTAATGGTAGGGACATAGAGTACCTTACTGAGTAGGTGGATGTTTCCATCAGGTGCTTTGACATTGCCTATTTTCTCCACAGGATGTCTTGTGTCATCTCCTGTTTGTACCTCATGCTTATTCCTTGGATCTTCTAAATGTGATAGGAGTGCCACATTTCCTGTCACATGATTTGAACAACCTGAATCTATGTAGAAAACATGCTCATCAGATTTACCTTGTGGCATAGCCATGTTCATGATCAATAATGAATCCTCTTTGTTTGAGTCTTCTGTGTAGTTATTGTAGTCTCTCCTTCCTTTGTACCTCCTTGATAGTTTGACTGATTGTAGTTGTTGTAGTTGCCATGATAATTGTTGAACCTTCCTCTTGAGTAGCCATAACTTCCTCTATTGTATCCTCTTCCTCTTTGATTCCTGGAATTCCTAAAGCAATTTTCAGTTGTATGATTAGTTAGTCCACAAATAGAACATGAGTTGGAGTCTTGAGATCTCCCCCTGCCTTGTCTACCTCCTCTTCCTCTACCTCTGCCATGTCTTCCTCTACTTGCATAGTTGGCTTCATATGTACCTGCTTCATCATCCACTTTCTTTGCCTTTCCTTTATTATCTTTGGACTTGCTTTTATCAGTGTATAAAGCTCAAGATTGATTACCTTTAGAGCTTTCTCCATTTTTGATAAGCTTTGCCTCTTGAGTAAGTAATTGTCCAATGAGTGTATTGAAATCAGGTACATGCATGTCCATGTACAAATCCATAGCTGTGGTGAATGCTTCCCACTTGTCATCTGCCTTCAAGCCATTGATGACCTGCCTTACGATTTGCTCTTCATCTATTACCTCTCCAATGCTTCCCAACTGATCTGCTATGTCCTTGAGCTTTGTGACAAAATCAGTCATATTTTGTTTGGGAGCCTTCTTGAGAGTTGTGAAATCTAGCCATAGTTGATACTTCCTAGCTTTGGTACTTGAAGAGAAGAAGGCTTCAAGTGCATCCCACACTTCCTGAGATGTCTTACAACTTCTAATGTGAGGCAACAAAAAATCTGAGATAGATATGAGGAGATAAGACCTTGCAAGTGCATCCTTGGAGCACCATGTGATCAATCTTTCTTGCTCTTCTTGTGTTGGTTGACTTTTGTTCCTGAAACCTGGCATAACTTCATCTCCAGCCACATAACCATATAAACTTCTACCTTGGAGATAAGCTTCCATTCTTAATTAACAATCTGAGTAGTTACCTCTGTCCAATTTGTCAATTGATGAAGGAAATCCATCTGCCATGTTGTCCAACCTTGCTCTCATACCACTGTGAAGAGATGGATAGGTATGTGCTTGAAGATGAAGAGGTGTTGCAGAATCCTTGATCTACACCAGCCAAATGAACTCCAAGAGTATATGGTGGGCCCTTTTAGCTTGCCAATGCATGTATTATACACCCTATGTACCTTGGAAGATCACTCTCAAAAAGATAGATCAAAACAGATAAGTTGGAGTTAGCTCAGAGGTGAAGAACTTGCTATTTTGGTTCATACACCTGTCCAGTGTTTTGCATAATTCTCTGAGCACACCAGAAATTAGTTTAATTCCTCTTGGGAAAGTCTAGATTTCTTAAAGATCTAACTTTCAAAAGTAATCTCATAAAAAATAATGAACCACACACTGAGAATGATGTTTAACAAAAGATGACATCATCCTGATTTTCACGGGCTGCTATAGTTTGAGATTAGTGAGAAGAAAAATGCACATAACTCCAGATTTAAGAATTCAATGATTATGAAACTTTGTATGCTTATACTACACAGTATGCTGAATTCAACAAGCTTTCAATCATTGAATTTAGGTAAGTACACACTACGAAACAGCTCTGACAAGGTGAGTAAAAAAAGTCGGGTACCTGACAGAGAAGTGAAAATGAACAGACACTGTTGACTTCAACTGAACATAACTGAAGATTGAAACACCCAAATGAAATGGAAATTGGTGAGCATATAGTAGAATTTTAGAGATAACTATATCAAGTTAAATCACTGAAAATGATGCACCAAGCTCAGAGAAACCATCTCTGCAATCTGACTGAGAAAACTGAGAGATATGGCAGTGAGTAGTACACTTCACAAGAACATGGAAATATGAACTCAAATGATCATGAAAATGAAAGTATATTGCTTGTACAATACAATGGACTTACTGATACATATGTGTGCCTTGGAATCACACCTTGATATGGCATAAAGCTCAGCTCTTGGAGGTCTTCACACAGGTCTCTCTAACCACAACTAAAGCTGCCATCTATTTATAGTTGAGCTTGGGAGGCTAACTTCCCTCAATCACTCTCCAATCAATTACTGATTGATTTGATTCTCTACCTACCACAAATCACGAATTCGTGGCTCCTCTTTCCCTTTTTGATCAAGTGGACTCAACCACTTAAGATTCTTTCACGTTTACATTAAGTAAAGTCTTCAAAAGTTACAAGAGGTAGTTCACAAGTGAACTTTACATAGTCTTCATTTTAAGGCTTCTTCTATGACTTTGTGGGACTCAAGCCAATACTTAGGCTTGTCATAGACTTGCTCCAATAGCACTCACATAACGTAGAGTGCACCTCAGAGCATCTAAATGTGGCTTCCTGGGAACCTTCCTAAATTGACTTTCAAGTCCAACATTGTAGCTAAGGTCAGGCCTCGTAATTGTGAGATGTATCAAACTTCCCACAATTTTCCTGTACATAGTAACATTTTTCAGTGCTTCATCTGATGTAGTATCTAACTTCAAATTCTGATCTAATGGCATAGAAATTGGCTTAGAATCAGCCATACGATACTTTTGCAGCATATTCAAGGCATATTTCCTTTGTGACATCCATATACCTATTTCTGTATGTATAAACTCAATGGCCATGAAATAGTGCAGCACACCAAGATCTTACATGCCAAATTCCTACATAAGAAGTTGCTTTACCTCTTTAATGTTTCCTTCATTATCACCACCTACAATGAAGTCATCAACATAAATAGCCACAATTGTGATGCCATCATTACCCTTCTTTGCATATAGTGAATGATCTGCATCACACATAGAAAACCCAATGGTGGTTAAGTAATCAGCAATCCTTGCATGCCATGCATCAAGAGCTTGCTTCAGTGCATAAAAAGCCTTTTGCAACCTACAAACATATTCTGGATGCTTTGAATCTTCATATCCTTGTGGTTGTTCCATGTATACTTCTTCATGTAACTTACCATGTAAGAAAGCATTCTTCACATGTAAGACATTTTTGCTACAGGGCTGAATCTTTCCTCATAATCAATGCCATATGTTTGTGCACATCCTTTTGCTACCAATCGTGCTTTGTACCTACTTATGCTACCATCAGCATTGTGCTTTACCTTGTAAACCCACTTGCAACCTATGGGTTTCTTTCCTTATGGCAATGGGACCAACTTCCATGTATCGTTTCCATAAAGTGCAGCCATCTCCACATCCATATCGTTTTCCCAATCTCCATTTCCAATTGCATCCTTAAAACTAGAAGGTTCAACATCTTGTATTACCTTGGTCATGTAGGCACAATGACGAGCCATATAACTGTCATACGTCAATCGTTGCACCGAATTTTGCATCCTCCGAGATCTTCTTGGTCCTGGGTCACTTCTCCTTGTATCATTTGCATGTGCTTTTCTTACTCATGGAGTCTTCATAGAGGGCAATCCAAGTTCCTCATCAAGACTCTTTTTTTAATCACTTGAATCTCCATCAACATCTTCAAACCCTACACATCTTTTACTACCATAAGAAAGATTTTCTTTACCTTTCTTGGATGTATTTGATGAATCTGTTGGATTGGAATTTCCACGCAGTCTTCTACTCCATGGATTTGAGTTGGAACTATTGCTTGGTGATGCATCTAGTCCGCTCAAAACTTGAGATTTTGCACTTGAGCTTGATATTTCATCAAATACCACATCTCTGCTCACCTTCACCTCTCATGTGAGTGGGATATAACATTTATATCCCTTTTTCTCAAGGGAGTATCCAATGAAGATGCCTTTTTCTACTTTTGGATCAATATGTGTCCTCAACTCATCTCGAACATGTACATATGTAATACAGCCAAAAACTTTCATATGTGATAAGTTTGGCTTTTTACCTGTGAACTTTTCTTCAGGTGTAACTTGATGTACAATATCCTGGCCACTTTGTTTCCTTTGGCAATCAATCTTCCATCCCGTTTCTATTCTTCTACATATGACACATCAGCATTGAAACTGAGTTCTAATCCCTCGTCAACCATCTGTCCAATAGAAACTAGATTCTTTGTTATATTTGGAACATGCAACACATTAGCAAGGTGTTTTACCTTCCCATCCTCCATAGACAGTGCTATATGTCCTATATGCTCAATAGGGTGTGATGTGTCATCACTTATTTCAACGTATCTAGGAACTGGGAATTTTTGCAAAGTACTAAACCATTCCACATGACTTTTCATGTGATTTAAAGCACCTGAATCAACATACTAGACATTATCATTCGATTTTGAAACACCAACAGACATCGTATTCATCATGTGATGTTGAACCATGAACAACTTCTCAGAACCATCTGCACTTGTGGATGCATAGTTGTTTTGCTGCCTTTTTTTATTTTGATTCTTCAACCTGCAATCACATTCAAAGTGTCCATGTTTACCACAATTCCAGCATCCTTTACTGTCATTACCTGAATTATTTCCGTGCTTTTGTATTGGTCTCATACAATGTGACCAAAGTGTTCCAAGCCTCTTTCAGAGTCTTGGCATCCTGTCTGTGCCCAATCATGCTATCCTGTATGCTAACAAATAGCCAATACATTACCTTTCATGCTCCTTGATTCCATTCCTTATATGCTCTTAATTGTTGTGCAGTCTGATTCCTCTCTGGTAACTACGGAGCATTTTTGTTCTCTCCTTTGATGTACTTCCAGTAGCCTTTTCCCATTAGGAAATTCATCATTCTGAATCTCCAAGCATGAAAGTTATTCTTGTCCAACTTATCACTCATAAGCTTACTCATTCCATTTGCATTTGCCATTTTTGTAGCAATTCACACCACTGCAAAACACTACAAGCATCATTTCTACTTGAACACTATCGCACTATGACTCGAATAAACATAGTTTTCGGGTATCAACAGTTACACAAAATCCCTTGAAATTCTGGATCTAGAATATGTCAGTGTCCGCAAATAGTATGCAAGTTACAATTTTGCAAATTGACTTGGTTTTTCAAATTGTCTATGGGGCCCACCTTGTGTTCTCGAAACAGAGGTTGAGATGGCTCCAAAACTCTGATTTGACAAAAAGAGTGATCTTATAGGGATAACTCACAAAACTATTTTGAGTTCTTCTACTTTAATATTAATTTTCACAGCAATGTGAGGTCATTTGTGAATCGTGCTTTCTCCACGCCTTCTCGTGTACTCTTCACCATCGGCCTTCTCCACGAGCTCTCTACAGCCACACTGTCTTTGATACCATGTCACGAGGAAGGAGATAAGGAAGAGAGCTCATATACACAATCTCACAATCAAGGAGAAGCACACACATAGATTGAGGCAAGGAAGAGTGATCTTCTTCTTCTTCTTCTTCTTCTTCTTCTTCTATTACATAAAAAGGAATGTATAAGAATGACCTAAAAAATAAGAATACAACCAATGCAGTATATATAGACCAGTGCATAACAAAAAGCCTAATGTCCGCAAATGAGTGATCTGGCAAGAAACAAATGTGACATCACTCCCAATAGATAAATCTAATAAAGCTCAATGAAGTATGCTTGACATATACTGGCATGACCACTATACATGTCAGAGAAACAAAAAATTGATACGTGTCATCCTGGATCATCGCATGTTGAGCTTGATATCTTATCATGAGGGTGATTCTATGGATACTGTTTTGACAAAGATTAAGGATTTGAAGGAACAGTTGATTTTTGCTTATGAAGTCCTTTCTGACAGTTCACTTGTGCAGACTATTGTGAATGTTCTTCCCAACTCATATTAGAGTTTTTCTTCTACTCTTCATTTGATGATGAAAGACAATCCAAATGCCTTAACATTTAAAGAGTTAGTTTTTGTTTGTTGCAAGAAGATCAGTGTAGATAGAACAGGTCTATTATGCATGTTGCAGATCAAGCTTTCCTGGCTAGTCAAAAGGGCAAAGATAAATCGATCTCATCTACTAGTAAGTAGAAATCTACAAATGTTGCACACTCGAAGAAGGAAGACAAAGATGAGAAGAAATCAGAAAAGAAAAAATTGTTTTTCAAATATTGTAAAGGAAGTGATCATGCCATTAAGAGCTATCCAAAATTGGATGCTAAAGAGGCAAAGAAAAAAGAGGCTGGAATGGTTGTTTTAGAGGCATCTACACCAAAGTAGAGTCTGCTAATCTTGTGCACAATGAAGAATGGGCATCTACTATTTGCAGTTTTGACCCATCTTCTCGTGAGCAATGTGTGTCTATAATAGACTCAAATGTTTGGTACTTTGATAGTGGGGCAACCAAACATATTACCTTGTAGCGCAGTTTCTTCATTTCACTTGAGCCAGCCCCTATAGGGAATACTGTAACACGCGCCAACAACTCCTCTTATCCTATCATGGGAGTTGATAACATCATTTTGACTACTGCTGATGGTAGTTGTTTTACATCGTTCGATGCTTTATTTGTACCAAGGATCAAGAAAATTCTATTATCAATTTCTACATTAGCCAAGATTAGCTTGGTTGTGAAATTTGTTGATGACAGATGTACAATTCATGATCTTTCAAATGGTGATGTTATTATTGCTTTTGGAATTTTATGTCCTGGGCTGTATAAGCTCATAGACTATGAAAAATCTATGAATGATTCAGCATGTGAAGTACATGATTCTCACGCTATATCAGATGCAAAGCTTTGGCATGCACGCTTTGGTCATGTGAATTTTACTAGTTTGCTATGCCTATAGAAATATGAAATGGTGTCCTCTTTGCTAAAAACTTGAAATGGTAAACATATCTATGAAGGCTATATTTTAGGCAAAATTCAGCATTCATCCTTTCCAAAAGATGGTTAAATTTGAGCTAGTAAAAAATTGGAGCTTCTTCAGAGTGATGTCTATGGTCTTGTGCAGACACCCTCTTTTGGAAATTATCTTTACTTTGTCGTTTCATTGATGATTTTTCCAGGCATGCATGGGTATATCCATTGAAAGAAAAGTCTGAAGTGTTTATGTGCTTCAAACAGTTTCTAGTTTTGGACAAAAATCTCAATAGGCATCCTCCATTCTCATTTGGGGGGAGGGATATATGCCTTTTGATTTTAATGCATTTTTGGCTTAACATGGGATAAAAAATCAATGTACAGTGCCAATTACACTTCAAAAAAATAGATTTGTTGAACGGAAGAACGGGTCAGTGATGGAGATGGCGAGGTTTATGGTCAAGAGCCAGGCTTTACCACATAGTTTCTAGCTTGAGGGTATTATGTGTGAAGCATATGTACTTAACAGATGTCCCACTAAAGCACTACAATCTATCACTCCAAATGAGGCTTGGCATGGTCACAAGCCATCTGTTGCTCATCTGCATGTTTTGGTTATTTGGCATATGCATTAGTGCTTGAACAACATCGTAGAAAATTGGATGATAAAGCAGTGAATGTATTTTCGTTGGGTATAATCCTCAAAGCAAAGGCTATTGTCTATATCATCCATAGACTAAACACATTTTGGTTAGCCATGATGTTGTTTTTGTGGAAGTTGCTATTCAGCCATTTCTTTCATGTACTAAGAAGACATCTGTTAGCTCCAAAGACATGTATGATACTTTGCTGCCTCTTTTTAAAGGTGGACAGTCTAGTGCTAGGCCAAATGAGGCAACTTCTCAGACTTTATAGGTTTCATGTTATGATGCAGATTTGCATGATGCACTTGTTGATGAGAGAGCTGATATTGAGGCAAAAACTATGCCAAAATGGCTAGTGCAGACTTTGTGTGCTAGCAAATTGGATGCACCTTTGTCATATCATTCTCGTTCAAGCTCTCATAGTGCCTCTTTTGCATCAGATTGCTATGTTATGGCTGCGTCTAGTCTTTGTGATGAGAATGAGCATGTTTCATTTGATGAAGCACAAAATTTACAAATGGATACTATGCAATCTGAATATGATGCTATAATGGAGAATGGTACTTGGTCTTTATGTGACTTGCCTCCTAGCAAGAAGGCAATTGGCACTAAGTGGGTATACATGCTCAAGTGTAAGCCTGATGGAACAATTGACAAGTTGTTGGAAGTAGCCTTGGTACACCAGGACTTACAAGACGTGAAAGTCAAAGAAGGGAGTCAGAGCGAAGGGACAGCACAAGCAAACAGGGCAGTCAAAGAAGATCTGGCAAGTAGGCCAATATTTTTTCAAGACATTAATGCAAATCAAGAGATGGACATGCAGGGAGGAAGAGCAAGTAGGGAGCTCGAAGATATGTATGGCAGATCACTAGAAGAAATCCCTACAACAACAGTGATTTTTATCACTAACAATCATTTGTAAATATCATTTCACATTTTTGTAGCTCCATTTTGTGCAAGCCAAGGAGTCCTTGAGCTTGAGGAGCCTTAGAAGTAGTTGCGTACCAATTTTTGTATTTTTTAGATCTCGTTTGAGCCCCCAAATAAGCCCTGGAACCTAATTTTTAACTAGGCCGGACACTAGGTCTGGACAGGGCCAAAAGCTAGTCAAAAACTATAAAAAGAGCTAGAGAGCTCATTTTTGGGGTTAGATTGTAATTGAAACGAACTTGTAAGAGCATTTTGAAAGTAATCTAAAAGCTCCATTGATTCTCACTCTTTGTCTTACCGTGTGTGCGCGTGTGTGTGTATGTGTGTGCATGCTAGTGTGCTTCTCACTCACGCACTTGTGCCGCCACTTGCTCGAGGTCTTCATACCATCCTCACGTCTTCCCGGATTGACATTAAAGGAGGTGCTACTCATCATTGAGCTACACCAAATTTTGGCGCCGTTGCCGGGGATCGAGCTTTGAGGACGAGCGTGTGATGGTAAGACGTAGAGTTGACGCGTTGGAGTTGTAGGTATTTTCTTCACTCTCATCGATTTTCTTTTACTTTCTTCATCATCTTCATCACCATCATCATCATCACCATCTCCCACGTCCATCTCCATCATCGCGAAAATTTCAGTTTTTTGACCATATCCCCATCTCCACCTCATTTCCCTCATTTCACTTGTGAGAGAGAGCGAGAGAGCGAATTTGCATGTGCTATTTTTTGCATGTTTTGTGAGCATTCTGCAGGTACAGGCCGCATCATCATCCCCAGCACTCTGCGCAGGTACGGAAATCTGAGTAACTGTCTGTGTGTCGCCGAGCTCTGTCAATCGCGACCGACTGAAAAATTGCTCTAATTGCTAAACAAAGTGCATATCCATGACCTACAGGCCTAGAGCTTCCCAAAAATGTGTTTAGTTTTTTGAAATTCCACAGATTTCTGTCAATCGCGATCGCTCTGTCAATCGCGATCGACAAACCACGACGGACAGATCTGTCAATCGCGATCGACATGTCAATCGCGACCGACAGCCCACGACGGCTCTGTCGATCGCGACCGACAGAGTCAACGACCGATTGACCACGACCGACTGACCATACGCGTGACACGTGTCAATCGCGATCGAGTCATCAATCGCGATCGACTCATCAATCGCGACCGACACAGTCAACGACTGTTTGACCACGACGGATAGACCACGACGGCTCTGTCAATCGCGACCGATACGGTCAACGACTGTTTGACCACGATCGACAGACCCTCGCGACCGACCTGTCAATCGCGATCGACGCATCAATCGCGATCGACTGAGTCAACGACGCTTTGACCACGATTGATTGACTTTTCGGCCACGTGTCAATCGCGACTGACCAGTCAATCGCGACTGACAGCCACGGCAATAAAGGAGTCATGCACAATACGGCAACAAGGCCAGATCATTTTTTCCCATAGATTATGTACAACCCAAGTGATTTTAATCACTACACAAACATTGTAAATCCCGTTTTTGGTAGATTAGACTCCATTTTGTGCAAGCCGAGGAGTCCTCGAGCTTGAGGAGTATTAGAAGTACCATCGTACCAAATTTCATAATTTTTAGACTTCGTTTGAGCCCTCAAATAAGCCCTGGAACCTAATTTTTAACTAGGCCGGACACTAGGTCTGGACAGGGCCAAAAGCTAGTCAAAAACTATAAAAAGAGCTAGAGAGCTCACTTTTGGAGGTTAGATTGTAATTGAAACGAACTTGTAAGGGCATTTTGAAAGTAATCTAAAAGCTCCATTGATTCTCGCTCTTTGTCTTGCCGTGTGTGCGCGTGTGTGTGTATGTGTGTGCATGTTAGTGTGCTTCTCACTCACGCACTTGTCCCGCCACTTGCTCGAGGTCTTCATACCATCCTCACGTCTTCCCGGATTGACATTAAAGGAGGTGCTACTCATCGTTGAGCTACACCAAATTTTGGCGCCGTTGCCGGGGATCGAGCTTTGAGGACGAGCGTGTGATGGTAAGACGTAGAGTTGACGCGTTGGAGTTGTAGGTATTTTCTTCACTCTCATCGATTTTCTTTTACTTTCTTCACCATCATCATCATCACCATCTCCCACGTCCATCTCCATCATCGCGAAAATTTCAGTTTTTTGACTATATCCCCACCTCCACCTCATTTCCCTCATTTCACTTGTGAGAGAGAGCGAGAGAGCGAACTTGCATGTGCTGTTTTTGCATGTTTTCTGAGCTATTTTGCAGGTTTTTTGCTGTACCATCATCTCCAGCAGTGTGCGCAGGTACGACAGGCTCTGCACAGGTCCCGGGACGACAGCCTCTGTCTATCGCGACAGACAGAAAATCTTAACATTTTGTGAATGCATGTTTATCATTGTAACCTACACCTTGAGGGCACTCTAGATCACTAGAAGTTTTTCAAAAATTTGCATTTTTTCTGTCTATCGCGACAGACACTGTCTATCGCGACAGATACCGTCTATCGCGACAGATACCGTCTATCGCGACAGACAGAAATCCACGATAGACACCATCTATCGCGACAGACCCCGTCTATCGCGACAGACAGAAATCCGCGATAGACACCGTCTATCGCGATAGACAGGCATTTTCGGCAAAAAATTAAGGAGTGAATTTTTGGAAATTTAGGTTAAATTTTGGGCATATTTGCACTTTCATGTACTCATCTACTTACAAAGGCCTTAGAAAATGCATTAAAACCCCCGAAGGGTTCTGTTTGTCTAGTTAACCCCCTAAACCCTGAACGGTCATAACTTTTTCATACGAAATCCATTTTCTGAGCTCTAGGGCTTGTCGGAAAGCTCGTGACATATACTACACGCCCTCAACTGTTTTTTATAAGAATAACGCGTTGATTTTCAGATAGGATATTTGGAAGTTGACACATTGAGGGGTAGGAACACCAAGGGAGCTCTAGAGTAAATTTCTAACAATGCAAAAGGGGGAACAAGGGTCATTAAAAAAGTGTCTGAAATAAATTGTCTGTCAATTGAAAGGTCTACTTGGAGCTAATCTTGGGATTTATGCAGGCCTATTGAGAAGCAATTGAGAGTATCCAAGCAAGGGTGTGGCACACGCTTGAGAATCAACTTCTCGAGCACTAAAGAGCAAGGTTCGGCAAGAAAGGTCGGAATATTCTCAACTCCTCTTCGTCAATTCCTAGCCTAGGCTAAGAGCGATTAGAAGTAGGAGTAAGTCAGGGCGACGATAGGCCACTATCAAGTTGAAGACTACCTAAAAACTCAAGTTCAAGCTAAAAACTTAATCTCTGTACTATCGACAACATAAAGGAAAGAACCTAACGTGGAACGATCAACCTGAAAGTACGAAGAACATTCAAGTATTCCTGACGACGTAATAACAGACAAGACTTTAAACACGAGGAATAACTAAAAAGAATCAAGTGACTGGTACCAATTGATCGGCAACGAGGTTGTACTCTGGGCAAAAATTTGGGCTAATCAGTTAGGCATATGAACCTTAGATCAGGACGACACCTAGTAAGAGAGAGACAAAGCCTTAGGTCTTCAGAGGCTAGTGTCAACCACACTGCTAGGTCCTGGGCCCAGCAGTTGAGCCACCACTCGAACTACCCTCGCTCTGAGACCAGTGAGTCAGAGATGTCTCAAGGCATGGACAAACCTACGGGAAGTTCAGGAGTGCCCTACTTGTACAGGGTAGAAGGCCCTTACAAAACACAGTTGGAGTACCTGAGGACCAACCGATTAGGTGCTAGCATCTATGAGGACGGCTTAGGAAGATCTGTGGTCCAGATTAAAAACCCTGATCAATCCATTGGACTAGAACACCCAGCTGTCAAGTTTGAAAATGGTGCATACCTGGACAAAGAAGGAACTATATATGTAGTCACTAGTCATCCTGATAGGACAGATGACTTTGGGAATGTAATCTCAGAAGCGGACTTAGGTGACCTGGAACAAGGGAACATGGGTGCAGAACCTAGAACCCCTCGAGGTAAATCAGTTGTCACTAGGATTATCACGCCTGAATGGGTCCCCCAAGACAACAAGAGCATAGAGTTGCTCCTCAATCGAGAAACTGATGAAGCCTTTTGGAGGTATAAGTCTAATCAGCCAACAGACATAGGAAATATCATGATCTATGAGCTTAAGGATCCGGATAGCCCAGGCAGAGTGACCTATTTAGATCATGCTTCAGAACGGATCTTCGTGGTGACAGAAAATGATAGGCATGCCTACACGTGGAAGGGTGAATTTATTTTTCCCCAACCAAGATCAAATGCATCCTATGGTCACCCTGGGGCGGGAACTTCCCAAGCTCATGGTATGCAAAGAGACAGAAGTAGAGATAGACCGGAAGTAAGCTTTGCCAACCCTGTAGGCAGAGAAAGAATGAGAACAGAGACGAATAGGGTAGAACCTCCTGAGATACATAGAGCCCACAGGAACCAAAGAAATGTAGATGGATTCCCTCTGCCAAGACCTAGAGAGCACGCAAGAACTTTGAGACCCACCCAGCTAGTTAAGTCCATGAAGAATTACTTTGACGGCACAGGAGATCCCTATGATCATGTGGCAGAGTTCAAGCAAGTCTTGAGAGCTGAACAAGTGGAAGATCTGTTCACGCAGTACAATGCCTTCGGTCTAACCCTTAGGAACACGGCACTTACATGGTTTCAGCCATTAGATGAGCGTCAGTTCAGGAGCATAGACCAACTCCTAGAGGCATTCATTGTAGAGTTCTCCAAGAGTGGCATAAGACACAACACCTCCTCACTGATCCACAGCTTCAAGCAAACCCCCCAAGAGACTGTCAGATTGGCCGGAAGAAGATTTAGACAATATCTTGAAAGGTGCCCTATTTCGGAGCTACCCACATCTGCTAAACAAGTAGCCTTATTTCTTGATGGATTGCAGAGCCCAAAATTGAGATCCTATGTGTATCTGAAAGACCCTAGGACTATAGAAGAATGTGTACGTATGTGCATTGACATTGAAGATAACCTAGGAGAAGAGTTAGAGTTGTCCAAAATTTACAAAGATTCAGATAGTGCATCTAGTCAATCTTCCACACAAGCCACATCAATTGAAGAACTTGCCGAAAAAGTAGCTCAGAAATTAGGTGTAACTAGCAAACAAATCCCAAGGTTTGCCCCTGTGAAAAGGTGCTATACATGCGGTGGTGACCATATGGCGAACGTCTGTCCCATTATGGCTCAACCCCAAGTAAACCCTAGTAGCCAGTACTGCACCATAGAACGGAGATACACCAATCACACCGCACAAGACTGCCCATACAACAAGCAGGCAGTTAGGCAACCCTATCCGCAACCCTACCAACAAGGCAGATACCAGAACCAAAATCCACCACCACCATATGCTAGACCCCAACAAACCTACCAACCACAGTATCAGGCCCAACAAAGGCCTCAGCCTGTGCTAGCACAACAACCCCCTGCCCCAGCTAATGTGATTCCGGTAAAGTATACTGCTGCAGAAGAGAACCTGAATAGAGCTATAGTCCCTGTAACATCCTTGATCTCTGAAAATGACCCAAGTGACCATAGCTTTGATTCTACCCATGTGGATAGCCCCCAGGCTTACTACATGCAGTCCCCAGAACATGGAGAGTCCTACTATGGTGAAGAGCCGAACGAACCTAGTTGGGAGTCAGATTACACGAACGTCATGTATACAAACCCCAATCCTAGGCCTCAATCTAGGCAAGTCAGACCTCCATTCCCAAGAGGGTCGTGCTACAGATGCCAAGGTGATCACCTCATTCGTGATTGCCCCTTACCTCCGCCTACACAAACTCAGTCCGTGACTATCCAAGGCTTCTGCCAAGATTGCGGAAAAGAGCATCTCTTACGAGATTGCCCAAAGAACCCCAATAGCATGCCAAAAATCACCCCTATCAACGTTGTTGGGTTAGTGGTAGACTCCTCAGGAAGCGTCACTTCCACTGCACCAGTGCAGGTAGTCACTAGGGCTCAGGCATTGCAGCAAAACCAAGCGGTAGGCCAGGAAAAGAGCCTAGATGCTAGCGATACTGAGAGCCAAAATAAAAAGAGAACAAGAGCTTGGAAAGATAGCCGCGAACGCATGAAAAGGCAATGGGCAAAGAAGATGAGTGAACTTGAGGAAAGTCTACGAGAAACCAAGGCTAAAATCATAGAGATCACGTCTCAACCGCACTCTCACACATTCCCACCGCTACCATCCCCATCACCCTCCATCCCTTCACCCTCTAAGACAGCCCACGCAACCCACCCACCACCCCAAACAGGATCAGTATTAGCTGATCCCACTCCCGAAGACATAGACATGATGCTTAAGGCATATCAGGCCAGAATCCAAGAAGGGCCAAACGTCACGGATCATGACAAGTGCTATCCTAGAGCTGACCTAGAGATAGAAAGAACAAAACTATGCGCGAAAATGGTCGCATTGGCTCAGACTATGTTTGAAGCCAGTCGCCTTTTCAATTACTCAGGCTCAGCCAAAACTCAATTACACTTGGATGGATTCCTAGAGAAGTTAGAGAGGATAATTGCAAGATCTGACAAGGAAGAAAAAAATCAAGACCAAGAAAAAGCAAGCAAAAACAGGAATCATTCCCAATCAGAAGTGTATGTGGCCAATGCCCCTAAACCGGACAACTTCCCCTCCTTAGAAAGAATAGAGAGGCCAATAGCACAGCCAGAAAAGGAACCTACCCCTCAAAGAAAGGAAAGGGCAAGAGAACGGGTAAGCCAGCCTCTTCAGGAAGCCCGTGGGCCTCCTCAAGAAGCTTATCTTCCCCCCCAAAAGGCAGATGAGCCTCCCTCGAAAGCTCAAGTACCTCCACAGGTTGCCTACATTCCTTCTCAGGGGATGTGTGAGCCTGTTCGGAAAAGTAATAGAATAAGTAATCCTCCCCAAGAAGCTTGTGCTCCAGCCATTTGCGAGAACGAGGAGAGAATCAACAATAGAATCAGCCCTCCTTCACAGGTTGCTTATGCGCCCAATTCTACGGAGCCAGACACTTCTTCTTCTATGAATCGGTTTGCACCAGACTTCCTACGAGAGATTCAAGAAGACAAATGGGATAACGAAAGCGAGGTCGCCCCTCCTTTTGAACTTGTGGACGATGCACACGACCAATTCCCACAAGACATCCCATCTATTTACGGGGAGCATGAGAGTGTTCAGTCTCACGAGAGATTAGACTTTGAGTCGAATTCCATACAAGAGCTACCCCACTTCATAGGCCCATGGGAAGCAAAGTCCACATGTATGAGAGCACCCACAGTCATGGTAAGGAACGACGACTCAGTCATTCCTAGGAACACAGAGGTAGTGAAGAACACTAATGTGCAGTGTAATCTCAAGTTAGAAGAGCTACTCAAGGTTAGACCTGAATTATGGAAACATGTAGCCAAACAAGTACCAGAGATAGCAAAATCTCGTTCCCAGGTAGGATCCCATAGGACAGTGCCAGAAATTCCCTTGGATAAGATAGGGGATATGTGTGAAGGCGAAGAAGGGAACACCTATCTTCCCATCACCTACCAAGAGTACACCACCAAGGCAATTTTAGACTCAGGTGCAGGAGTTGCAATTGCCACTACTGCCCTTTGGAAGCGTTGGGGCAAGCCGGCACTCAGGCCGACGAGAATGAAATTGCAGATGGCCGATGGTCACATAGAGAGACCCCTAGGATTGCTAGAAGGGATAACTCTCACCACTTGTGGTGTCGAGTTTGAACATAGCTTTGCTATATGTGACTTCAGCAAAAATCATGCCTATGAGATGATTTTGGGAAGACCATTTATGCGACAATTGCAAGTAGTACAGGATTGGGGAACCAACTCCTTGTATTTGCAACACTTGGGTGTTACGACCAAAGTCAATCTCAAGGATTATTCTCATAGAGATGTCCCTCCTATCCAGTGGAATCCCATCCATAGAGCTAAAGATGACACACAATCGGTGCATTCCATAGGGTCTGGATCCTCATGGATGCATGAAGACACCCACTTATGGATGTGCAAGGTAGCAGTAGAAGAAGAGAAGAGAGAGAAAGCCAGAGAGGTAGGTGCGAAAGATACCCATAGATCAATCCAAGACCCAGCCTATGCACCTGTAGTTTTTCCAGACGAAGAATTTGAACCTCACGGTTGGGCAGAAATCTTAGCAACAATGGACGTAGCCATCAACGAAGAACAATGGACACCTCACTGTGATGAGGATGGCTATGATATTTCAGTCTTCTCCATAGAGCCAATCATGGGAGAGGCAGTTCTAGAAGAATGCGAACCTAACCCTGATGCATTTGAGGATGCAAGTGACTCCGATCTAGAGTCAATCATTATGGACCCACCATTTGCATCAGATGAAGAATACTTCCATGAAGTAGAATTTCAACCCCAGAGGCATGGAGAGGTTACAACTAATGTAAGATTAACAACACATGTGACCCCGAAGGAAGAAGGAAAGAAACGAAAAAAGAGAGAAGCCTCACCAGAAGAGGAAGAATCTTTGTTTGAGGTCCCCGAAAATTTTAAGAAGTATGAGATAGATGACAGGAGAGTCATGATAAGAATGCCTAAACGAGAAGCACAATCAGGAGAGGCCTATGATAACAAAGAAACTACCAAGAAAATAGTAGTGGCCATAGAAGAAGGAGAGGAGAGATGCACGTATATAGGCCATGACCTGACAGAAGAAGAAGAGTACGAATTGATAGCCTTGCTAAGAGAATACAGAGATGTATTCGCTTGGAGTTACAAGGATTTGAAAGGTGTTGACCCTGATATATGCTCACACACCATTCCCATGACCTCAGATGCTAAACCCTCTAAGCAAAAGCCTTATACATATAACGATAACTATGCTGCTAAGATCAAGGAAGAGATAGATAGACTGGTCGAAGCTGGATTTATCTATGAAATTGAGCACACTGAATGGGTATCCCCCATCGTAGTGGTGCCCAAGAAGAATGGCAAGCTGCGTGTGTGCATTAACTTGAAAAAGGTTAATGCCGCCACAATTCGAGATAACTATCCGCTTCCCATAACAGAGCATCTCTTAGAAAGAGTGGCAGGCAAGGAAGTGTACAGTTTCCTTGATGGATTTTCGGGCTACAATCAAGTAGCCATAGCTCCAGAGGATCAGCATAAGACAGCCTTTGCCACAGAATGGGGCATTTTTGCTTTTAGAGTAATGCCATTTGGGCTTACCAACGCACCAGCTACCTTCCAGAGACTGATGTGCCATGTGTTTAAGGAGTTCCTAAGGAAGAGTTTAGAGGTCTATGTTGATGATCTTTGTGCTCATTCCAACGTTAGGCAAACCCATATTCCTGAACTCAGACAAATCTTTGACAAATGTAGAGAATATCAAGTCTGCCTAAACCCAGAAAAGTGCGTTTTTATGGTCAGGCAAGGCAAGATTCTAGGACACATAGTGTCAAAGAATGGCATATCTACCGATGAAGAAAAAGTGAGAGCCATAGCAGAGCTACCTAGGCCAAAGAATGTCAAGGAAGTACAAGCTTTCATGGGGCATTGTGGGTATTACCGACGTTTCATCCACATGTATGCTGTCATTGCAAAGCCCATGTACGGACTTCTGACAAACTTTGAGTGGACGGATGAATGTGAGAATTCCTTCCAAGAGCTTAAACGAAGATTGTGTTCAGCACCAATCTTGATCACACCAGATTGGAATAAGCCATTCCATGTTCATGTTGATGCATCCAATTATGCTATTGGATGTGTGCTCGCACAACCTACTGGTGAAGGTAACATGGATCTTCCAATTGCCTATGCCAGTAGACAATTGAATGCGGCTGAACGGAATTACACCACCACAGAGCGAGAAGGATTAGGCATGGTGTATGCAGTTAAGAAATTTAGACACTATTTGCTTGCAAATAAGTTTAAATTTTTTACTGATCATCAGGCATTGTTGTACCTAGTAAACAAGCCATGCAATACAGGTAGATTAGTAAGATGGTTTCTCTTGCTAATGGAATACGAATTTGAGGTTGTGGTAAGGAAAGGTAGGACTCATTTGAGAGCCGATCATCTCTCTAGGCTCACATCGGGAGAAGCCCCACAAGGAGTGTCAGATGACCTTCCTGATGCTTACTTGTTTAATTTGGAAGTTATACCGCAGTGGGCCAAGCCAATAGTACCAGTATTGACATACGGGCCTAATCATCCAGTGGTGAACACACGGAATAGAGAGATCGTAAAAGCCCAAAAGTACCATATCATGGCAGGAAGCATGTACAAGCACACAGATCAAGGGATCTTGGCTTGTTGCGTAGAAGAGGATGAGTACGCTAAATGGTTGCAATTAGCACATGTAGGTGCGTTAGAGCAACACCATTCAAAGCAAAGAACTTTGCAGACTCTAAAGAGATTCGGAGTGCATTGGCCAACTATGGAAGCTGATGTCCAAAAGTTGTGCAAGGAATGCCCAATCTGTTGCACTAAACCACCAGTGGAACATGCCACTCTTTATCAAGTATCCATTGTGCCAGATTGGAGTGAACCTCTAGTATCATTCTTGAGAACAAACACATTCCCTCCAGACATGACTCTAGCTAGGAAAAGGAGTTTAGAACAAGAAGCCCAGGATTACTCACTCATCGGTAATAATCTATATAAGCGCGGTAAAGATGGTTACCTGAGACTATGTGTCCACGAAAGTGAATATCTGAAGATCTTGGAAACTGCTCACCAAGGTGTAGCAGGAGGACACTTTGGACCAGATCGGGTAATCAAGGCGATACTATTTGCGGGCTTCTGGTGGCCTACCCTTCACATGGATGCACATACCTATGTGAAACGGTGTGATGTCTGTCAAAGGACTCAGTATCCTATACGCAAAGATGAGATGCCACTGAAACCTATGATGGGTGGACGTGCATTCTCTAAGTGGGGAATAGACTTCGTAGGTCCTATTAATCCCCCAGCTAAGGGTTCTCATGCGGAATACATCATTGTGGCAACAGATTATCTCACCAAGTGGGTAGAGGTAAAAGCTACAACCAAGAACGATGCTCAAACAACTGCCAAATTCTTGTTTGAGAATGTATTCACGAGATATGGACTACCTATAGAGCTTGTAAGTGATAGAGGCACTCACTTCTTGAATGAAGTTATTGAAAATCTACTCCAAGAATTTTTGGTAATACACAAGAAGTCTGCCCCATATCACCCTCAAGCTAATGGTCAAGCTGAGAGCACTAATAAGATTTTATGCAATGTACTGACAAAATTAGTGAACACTAAACGCTCTGATTGGGACAAACAGCTACACCATGCTGTTTGGGCATACCGAGTGGCCTACAAAACGGTACTCCAAGCCACTCCCTTTCAGATGGTATTCGGTCAAAACGCTGTGTTACCCTTGGACTTCTTGATCCCTACATTGAGAGTAGCACGAGAGCACGAATGGACAGGTCATGAGCTCTCCTCTAGGATCTTTGACCTTGAACGATTAGGAGAAACAAGACTGAGAGCCGCTGCAGGGATATATGCAGCCAAGAAGAGACAGAAGGCATACTTTGATGCCCACGTGAAGGATAAAGGCTTGAAAGCAGGAGATCTAGTCTTAGTCTATACACTAAAACAACACGCGAGGAAGCTAGAAAAGAGAGGCTACGGACCTATGATCATCAATAGGATCTCCACGAGCGGAGCAGTACAATTGGCCACATTAGAGGGTGATGTTCTCCCAAATTATATTAGCGGTTGCAGAGTCAAGTTGTATCAGGAACCCCTCACGGAGGAAATGCTCAGTCGACTCAACACTGCTAAGAAACGCAAAGAGGAAGAAAAGCGAGTTCGAGAAGAAGCTCAAGCTGAAGCTTTAGAACGCATCAGAAGGATGAAATTACGAAGGCAAGGTAGAGATCAGCCTGGAGCGAATGACTATGCAGACCAAGGATTTCCTATGGCCATGTGTGAAGTCGCAGGAACAAGCTCGCATAGGATAATTGATAGACGTCCTTTCGTAACCTTAGATATAGGACAAGGAAAGAGTGCAAGGACCGTAAGAGCCTTGATTGACTCAGGTGCAACCACTAGTGCTGTTAAATTGTCTTACTGCCAAGAATTACAATTGACTGTCAATCCTGTGGAAGCATATCTTATAGGATTGGGAGGAGTGGAAACCCCTTGCATGGGCGAGGCGGAACTTCCCCTTTACATTCATGATGAGGCAATGACAGTTAAAGTACTGGTGTGTCAAGATGAGGATCTCACTGAACCTCTAGTCTTGGGTCAAGATTGGATCTATGACCAAGCAATTAACTTAAACCTAAGAAGTGGACTTCTCCAGGTTTGGGTCAATCATAGTCGAGTTACAGTAGAATTAGACAATGGAGCACTCAAGGAACTAGGAAAGGCACAGACTCCTGGTCCTTCCAGGGGTACACATGAAGATGACCATGCTGTTCTTGTTCAAAACCCTGTGTTGCAGAGGAATGACATTTGCAAAAAAGGAGTCAGGGATGCAACGGAACTCCCTTCTTTTCCAAAGGTCAGAAGGAGGCAGCAACCAAAGGCGGATCACAGGCAGAAGAAGCCGAGTACTACCTATGTCCGAGATCAAAAGTACCTGCGCAGCAGAATGCCCCAGAAACTCAACCAGATGTGGGTGCGGAAAGGCGAACGACCGGTTGCACCACCGTCAACCACACGGGCAAAGCCTCTTATTAGTAACCAACAACACGACGCTAATAAGAAGTCTTTCAGAAATTCTTCTGCTAAAGTAAAATCTATTTGGGTGCCCAAGAAGTCGATGAAGGCAAGCCCACAATCTAGACAAATTTGGGTTCCTAAGGCTTGCTTGCGGGCACAAGTAGTTAAGCCGAGGCCGCAACCTATGCAGCATAACCCATCTACGAGTACCACCAGAATTCCCTCGTGCTCAACACTTAGGAACACACAAAGACCCATGAGCATGCATGTAATCACTTATAAGTGGGTCCCTAAAAGGCCCCATCCCCAAACAGCGACACCGACACAGCTCTCTGGAGTCTCTACGAAACCGAAAGCAAAGCCCATCCACTGCATTTGGCAGTCTAAGATCTGTAATAAACCCCCCGACCCCGATTTGTAAATTCACCCCACTTACTAACGGCATTAGTCTCCTAGGAATACACAAACGTTAACTACACTCACTGTCTTCGTGCACTTACTAACCACTAACTCACCATATACCTCATGTTAATGTTGTAACGGGGACAGCAACGGATTTAGTCTGTCCATTACGATGTTAACACATGCTTCTATATTCTCACAGAATCAGAAGGCAAGCAGTAAAATGGCAGAAGCGACAGGTTCGGGCTCACAAGTAGGGATACTTACTGCAGGAATTGATGTGGATAGCCTACCTGTGGACGTGCCCCCGACTGAACGACCAGTGGAGATGCAACACCTTCAGCAACTCCCGGTGCCAGACCCACCTACAGGAATCACGGAAAGAGTCCATGCCAACTCTCATTGGTTCAATGGCATGCCCGGTCCATTAGGAGAGGCTAAGTATATCTGGGAGTCTAAATGCGAGTATGACAGATCATGGGTGCGTTTCCAAATTTTCTCCAAGGAGTTCGAGACTTTACAGAACACCGAAGACCTCCAGATCATATGGCAACGAGCAGGGTTGGCGGAATATTTTGAAGCCCCACTACCTAAACCCGACCTCCTCCGATGTTACTATCTGGTCTCTACATTACAAGCTCATGAAGATAAGGACCAACCCGGATCATTTGTTCTCCCCTCATTGCTGGGCAACAACGAGTTGAAGAGGTTTGAACTTACTGTGGAGCTAGTGAGTGATGCTTTAAAGATGCATGGCACGCATGTACCCTCAGAAAAGGATGCTCTCGTTCCCAACAACATGAAGGACAGGAAGGTAGTGAAGCTGAAAGACATGGCAGCCCTCACCCCAAATGTGTCCATCCCTCTCCGCATGTGCATGCAACATTTCGCCTTCCCCGGTCAAGACCGATTCACGCAACCACACAAGAAGATCTGGTTTGCTCTCTACTTGGCGGAAGCAGGTGCGCTACCTATTAAGCTACCAGTGTGGATTATAGATCAGTTGTATGAAGCGAACAAACGGGCTTCTAGGAAATTAGTGGTGAACGGATGCTGTGCACTCACACGCATCATTTACCGATGCTTGGCATATGATGTCCCCATTGAGCGTGCCTTAACTTGGGCACAATTACAAATGTTTAAAAGGCTCAAGACATCCACACATCAGTCCAAGCGCATGAGGGGCGCGATTCCGTGTGTCCAGACAAGGGAAGTCCTAACTACTCCTGAGGCATCACCATTAAGAGAGGGCACTGTACCTCCTTTTACCATTAGGATACCCAGGTCGGAATCTGACACTACGACACAACCCACCCCATCGGCTCCTCCGGTTACACCTGAATTCGAGTTTGCTGCCACTGGAGAGGCTGAAGGACTGGACCCCCAGGATTTCGAAGCATTCCTACAAAGCACACAATTCTCTGACGTGGAGTTTTATTCAGAGGCAGAGGAGCAGGGCACATCCTCGCGGAGAAGAAGAAAGTCTACAGACGGTAGACATGTCCATTGGAGTGACGCTCAGCAAAGTCAACAACACGGACAACCGGAAGAAGAAGAAGCATATGAAGAAGAGACCACTGAAGCCCCAGCATATACAGCAGAACTCCGAAGGCTGTATCAGATTATGGAAAGAGTGCGATCGCAGCAGTTACTCACTGAACAGAGCAGCAGAGTACTTATGACTCAGTTGTTGGAAGAAGCGGGAGTTGACTCAGAGTACAGGGAAGGTCTCTTATTGATGGCAGAAACATATGGAGTTGTAGAAGCTGTGCGCACTGCCATTCAGAGGCCTTCAGTTCAATATGACCCACGAAGGTTCCAGACACGGCCTCGCTCAGGTAAAAATATCCAAATTCCCGTTACAATTGCAGAGGAGCCAACTACTACACCAACCTCCCAAACAGCTAGTCAACAGCACCCCGCCACCCATGAGGAGTCCACCGAACCACTACCACCTACTCCCCCACCATCGCCTCCGAGAACAGAGACAGAGGAAATCCCATCGACCACTCAACCCACTGACCCAACCTTCATCTTTTGTACTCCCATCTCTAGTGCCACCCTATTCTCTACCACTGATAACCCGACCTTTGAAGCAAACCCCATCACTACACAACCCACCGAAACCCTTCCCGAGCCTGCCCTAGGACAACCATCCCCAATGCCTTCAGCCACGGGTCATCCTGACCCCAGATCCACATTCATGGGTTTCCCTACTACCATGCCACCCTTTCCACCCTCCTCAAATTTACGACCCCAACCCCCGATATCCCTCTCTCCATTTCTACAATCCCTCCAGGACATCTTTGCTAGGGCTTTTCAACCAGGCCCTCAACCATTCCCTGTCTTTTCAGCTCCCCACCCCACTTCACACCTATTCACCACTTCCACACACACACCACCTACCATACCAGTGTATATGGCAGGCCCCACACTAACACCCACTCCTGAAGGTATGGACATTTCACCACCCACGGCACCACCACCCACGGTTTCACCTCCTCCCATTCCCCCTCCACCAATTTCACCCACACACACAACTTTCGTAGACACATCATTCACTGTCTCCCTTCCCCAATTCCCTTCCCATGCATCTTCCACAGTAAACACCCCCCACTCATCTATAGGTAATGCATTGGACACCATGTTGGCTTGTATATCAAATTTAAGAACAGATTACATTCAGCTCCAGCAACAAAACGCACGCCTGCAAGAGCACTCAGCGACACTACAGCTCCGCCTTGCGGTACTAGAAGAGGAGAATGCTCGCCTCCACACACAGTTCCACACCCTCCAAGAAGCCCACAATATATTGGAGGTACAGCTACAGAACGTAGATCAGGAAGCAGTGCAGGTGGTAGAAGGTCACCTACGGACACAGCTGGAACGCAACTCAAAACTTCAGCGAAATATGGCACTACTTAAACGCCATCTTGCGGCTGCTCAGGAAGAGAACAGACGACTGCAAATACAAAATCAAGAGAACCTGGAGGCAGCTATTGAGAGCACACCGGGGGCACCCATTAGTCCATCCAAGTTTCAAGCAGTGACCCCCGATAACATAAAGATTATATTGGAAGATTATGCCATGTTGCTCGAAGCACATGATAAGCTATCGGAGGAGCTGGGACAACTAAAGCAGGAACACCAACAAGCACCAGCAGCTGCCCCTCCAACCACCCCCTCTGCAGCTTCGCTTCCCTCCGACGCAGAGGCCATAAAAGATCTCCAGCAACAGGTAACTGAATTGCAGACACGCCTACTACAATATGAGAGGCCATCTTCCCCTCCGGAGGCTCCCACGGACGAAGAAGTTGTGCAAATTCCTGTGGAACAAACGTTTGATGAAGAATATGATCCGCAACCATTCCCAGGAGGCCAACAAACAGAAGAAGCGCAGGACACGTTCGAGGCACCACGGCCGCCATGGTTACGACAAGTGGAGGAAATAGGGACCTCGCATGAAGAGCGCACCGTAGTGCAAAATCAGGCTATGAGGGTCATAGAGGAGACTGTTTTACAATCAGATTACTTCAAGAACTTGTCATCGAGACGCCTGATCCTCTCATCGGAACTCCAGTACAGGCCATATTATATTCTCCTGGCTGATTATAATGCTGAAATACAAAGAGTCACGGGTCAGATTCCTACTTTTGCGACCCAATTTCAACCCGAAGACCTTCCTCCAGAGGTGCGAAAAGGCAAGATTCGTCAACCAACATGGCGGCAGAAACTTTTAGAGACTTATCCAGAAATGCTACGCACATGGAACAGCGCGCCGCTGCACCTCCTGTACAACCCATGCTACGGTCCAGTCCCCCGCCGCAGGTCGTGGAAGGCATTTAATATCAAGGTACAGAACAATGCGCAATGCAAGGAATGGCTGAACTACCCGTACATCGCGCCACCACAAGGACCACCATCGGTAGCATATATGATGGGGACCATTCGCCACTGGATGCCGCGCTTGAAGCCCATGCAAGATGTAGCAGCGCAAATGATGCTTAAAATCTTAGATATGATGCAAGTAGTGCTGAAGACCTTTAGAAATGCAGCCGCACCACAGGTACGTCTTCCGGGGTTTAGCAATGGAAATTACGACTTGGTGTATGACATGAGCACCACCCCCAGTATCCGTGTGGCTTACGCTTGGCATGCACGAATCAAGTACCTCCCCGCCTGCTACAAACAGACCTTCGAAGAAATGTTCAGATCAGGTTTCTGGGAGTACCACTCGGAGATTTTCGCACCAAAGCCGACACATCTACTTCAACTGTTTGCTTGTGAACAAGCAATGTATTCAGAGTACTACACCACCCCGCAACCAGAAACCCCCGGTGCAATAAATTGGGAGGCATTGGAAGCCGATCTAGCCAGAGGCTTAAGGATAGGAGAACATGAACTGGCCACCAATGTCATCCAATATTACATCGACCACCCGCGCGAACAAAGGTCTGTCAGGGGCGACAGACGCTAGGCAGGGGGGAGTGTTGGCATACAAAGCAATAAAGGAGTCATGCACAATACGGCAACAAGGCCAGATCATTTTTTCCCATAGATTATGTACAACCCAAGTGATTTTAATCACTACACAAACATTGTAAATCCCGTTTTTGGTAGATTAGACTCCATTTTGTGCAAGCCGAGGAGTCCTCGAGCTTGAGGAGTATTAGAAGTACCATCGTACCAAATTTCATAATTTTTAGACTTCGTTTGAGCCCTCAAATAAGCCCTGGAACCTAATTTTTAACTAGGCCGGACACTAGGTCTGGACAGGGCCAAAAGCTAGTCAAAAACTATAAAAAGAGCTAGAGAGCTCACTTTTGGAGGTTAGATTGTAATTGAAACGAACTTGTAAGGGCATTTTGAAAGTAATCTAAAAGCTCCATTGATTCTCGCTCTTTGTCTTGCCGTGTGTGCGCGTGTGTGTGTATGTGTGTGCATGTTAGTGTGCTTCTCACTCACGCACTTGTCCCGCCACTTGCTCGAGGTCTTCATACCATCCTCACGTCTTCCCGGATTGACATTAAAGGAGGTGCTACTCATCGTTGAGCTACACCAAATTTTGGCGCCGTTGCCGGGGATCGAGCTTTGAGGACGAGCGTGTGATGGTAAGACGTAGAGTTGACGCGTTGGAGTTGTAGGTATTTTCTTCACTCTCATCGATTTTCTTTTACTTTCTTCATCATCTTCATCACCATCATCATCATCACCATCTCCCACGTCCATCTCCATCATCGCGAAAATTTCAGTTTTTTGACCATATCCCCATCTCCACCTCATTTCCCTCATTTCACTTGTGAGAGAGAGCGAGAGAGCGAATTTGCATGTGCTATTTTTTGCATGTTTTGTGAGCATTCTGCAGGTACAGGCCGCATCATCATCCCCAGCACTCTGCGCAGGTACGGAAATCTGAGTAACTGTCTGTGTGTCGCCGAGCTCTGTCAATCGCGACCGACTGAAAAATTGCTCTAATTGCTAAACAAAGTGCATATCCATGACCTACAGGCCTAGAGCTTCCCAAAAATGTGTTTAGTTTTTTGAAATTCCACAGATTTCTGTCAATCGCGATCGCTCTGTCAATCGCGATCGACAAACCACGACGGACAGATCTGTCAATCGCGATCGACATGTCAATCGCGACCGACAGCCCACGACGGCTCTGTCGATCGCGACCGACAGAGTCAACGACCGATTGACCACGACCGACTGACCATACGCGTGACACGTGTCAATCGCGATCGAGTCATCAATCGCGATCGACTCATCAATCGCGACCGACACAGTCAACGACTGTTTGACCACGACGGATAGACCACGACGGCTCTGTCAATCGCGACCGATACGGTCAACGACTGTTTGACCACGATCGACAGACCCTCGCGACCGACCTGTCAATCGCGATCGACGCATCAATCGCGATCGACTGAGTCAACGACGCTTTGACCACGATTGATTGACTTTTCGGCCACGTGTCAATCGCGACTGACCAGTCAATCGCGACTGACAGCCACGACGGACCTGTCAATCGCGATCGACACGTCGATCGCGACTGACCTGTCAATTGCGACCGACAGACTTTGCGAACGCGTTAGAAGGGCAAATTAGGTCAAATTTCTAAGGCAAAATTATTGGTCTAAATTGTGATTAAGTGTGGGACAAACATTAGGGTGTGGTATTGCATCGCGAGGCCGTGCCACAAGTTACTCGAGTAATCCTGTTTGACTGTTAGCTCGTTTTGAATCCTGATTTAACCCCCTAAACCCTGAACAGTCATAACTTTTTCATATGAAATCCAATTTTCCTAAAAGTCACAATGCAAATATGTGTTTATGTTACATGAATGAAAGTGGTTGGTTGTGTCCTTTGAATCTAAGCATTGAGCTAACCGTGGGACTTTTATAGGTCCATTGAGAGCAACTGAGAGCGTACAAAGCAAGGTTTCTTTGCAAGCTTGAGAACCGGGTTCTTGAGCACCATAAAGCAAGGGATCAACAAGTAAGGTTGGAATATTCTCAACTCCCTCTGTCATTTCCTAGCTCAAGCTAAGAACGAGTAGAGGTAGGAGTAAGTCAGGTTGACGATAGGCAGTTATCAAGCTGAAGACTACCTAAAAAACTCAAGTTCAAGTTAAAAACATAATCTCTGTTCTGTAGATAACCTAAAGGAAAAGAATCTAACGTGGAACGATCAACCTAAAGTACGAAGAACATTCAAGTGTTCCTGACGACGTGATATCAGACAAGACCATAAACACAATAATTAACTAAAAAGAATCAAGTGACTGGTACCAATTGATCGGCAACGAGGTTGTACTCTGGGCAAAAATTTGGGCTAATCAGTTAGGCATATGAACCTTAGATCAGGACGACACCTAGCAAGAGAAAGACAAAGCCTTAGGTCATCAGAGGCTAGTGTCAATCACACTGCAAGATCTTGGGCCTAGCAGTTGAGCCACCACTCTCATTACCCTAGCTCGGAGACCAGTGAGTCAGAAATGTCTCAAGGCATGGACAGACCTACGGGAAGTTCAGGAGTGCCTTATTTGTACAGGGTAGAAGGCCCCTACAAAACACAGCTGGAATATCTTAGGACCAACCGACTAGGTGCTAGCATCTATGAAGACGGCCTTGGAAGATCTGTGATCCAGATTAAAAACCCTGATCAATCCATTGGACTAGAACACCCAGCTGTCAAGTTTGAAAATGGTGCATACCTGGACAAAGAAGGAACTATATATGTTGTCACTAGTCACCCTGATAGGACAGATGACTTCGGGAATGTAATCTCAGAAGCGGACTTAGGTGACCTAGAACAAGGGAACATGGATGCGGAACCTAGAACCCCTCGAGGTAAATCAGTTCTCACTAGGATTATCACGCCCGAATGGGTCCCCCAAGACAACAAGAGCATAGAGTTGCTCCTCAATCGAGAAACTGATGAAGCCTTTTGGAGGTATAAGTCTAATCAGCCAACAGACATAGGAAATATCATGATCTATGAGTTTAAGGATCCGGATAACCCAGGCAGAGTGACCTACTTAGATCATGCTTCAGAACGGATCTTCGTGGTGACAGAAAATGATAGGCATGCCTACACTTGGAAGGGTGAATTCATTTTCCCCCAACCAAGATCAAATGTATCCTATGGTCACCCTGGAGCTGGAACTTCCCAAGCTCATGGTACGCAAAGAGACAGAAGTAGAGATAGACCGGAAGTGAGCTTTGCCAACCCAGTGGGCAGAGAAAGAACGAGAACAGAGACGAATAGGGCAGAACCTGAGATGCATAGAGCCCACAGGAACCAAAGAAATGTAGATGGATTCCCTCTGCCGAGACCTAGAGAGCACACAAGAACTTTGAGACCCACCCAGCTAGTTAAGTCCATGAAGAATTACTTTGACGGCACAGGAGATCCCTATGATCATGTGGCGGAGTTCAAGCAAGTCTTGAGGGCTGAACAAGTGGAGGATCTGTTCACGCAGTACAATGCCTTCGGTCTAACCCTTAGGAACACGGCACTTACATGGTTTCAGCCATTAGATGAGCGTCAGTTCAGGTGCATAGACCAACTCCTAGAGGCTTTCATCGTAGAGTTCTCTAAGAGTGGCATAAGACACAATACCTCCTCATTGATCCACAGCTTCAAACAGACCCCCCAAGAGACTGTCAGATTGGCCGGAAGAAGATTTAGACAATATCTGGAAAGGTGCCCCATTTCGGAGTTACCCACATCTGCTAAACAAGTAGCCTTATTCCTTGATGGATTGCTGAGTACGAAATTGAGATCCTATGTGTATCTGAAGGACCCTAGGACTATAGAAGAGTGTGTACGCATGTGCATTGACATTGAAGATAACCTAGGGGAAGAACTAGAGCTTTCCAAAATCTACAAAGATTCAGATAGTGCATCTAGTCACTCTTCCACGCAGTCCACATCAATTGAGGAACTTGCCGAAAAGGTAGCTCAGAAATTAGGTGTATCGAGCAAACAAATCCCAAGGTTTGCCCCTGTGAAAAGATGCTATACATGCGGTGGTGACCATATGGCGAATGTCTGCTGTTGGAAGGTGTATTTTTGGAAAAGCATTTTTGATGTAAAAAAATTAGTAAAAAGTCAAAAAACTTGTAAAATATTTATGCAATGGTTGTAAAAATAAGGAAGAGTCTTCCTTATGTGGTTGAGGATCTCATGTAAATTTTGTAGAATTTTTAGAAACTCTTAGATAGCATTTTTTAGAAAATTAGAGAAAAAGACCTAATTTCAAGTGTGAAAAAGGACACTTGAAAATGTATATAAGTCAATTTTCTCTATTTTGGAGAGGTTGGTTAGTCATTTGCTCAAGCTATCAATAGAGAAGAAAGAGTTTCTGCAAAATCGTGTTTTCTCCTGTTGAGTGTATTTCCTTTGATGTGTGAGCTTGTCTCTTGCTTAATCATGGAGATTTGTGAGTCACATTTGTGTATTACTGAGTAAGTTGTATGAAGAGAGCGACCTATTGCTGTAAATGAGTGGAAAGGACTGAAGGAAGTTCCAAAATTGTGAAAATCGTCTGTTGGTACAGAATCGCGATTGTAGCTCAATGATGAGTAGCACCTCCTTTAATGTCAATCCGGGAAGACGTGAGGATGGTATGAAGACCTCGAGCAAGTGGCGGCACAAGTGCGTGAGTGAGAAGCACACTAGCATGCACACACATACACACACACGCGCACACACGGCAAGACAAAGAGTGAGAATCAATGGAGCTTTTAGATTACTTTCAAAATGCTCTTACAAGTTCGTTTCAATTACAATCTAACCTCTAAAATGAGCTCTCTAGCTCTTTTTATAGTTTTTGACTAGCTTTTGGCCCTGTCCAGACCTAGTGTCCGGCCTAGTTAAAAATTAGGTTCCAGGGCTTATTTGGGGGCTCAAACGAGATCTAAAAAATACGAAAATTGGTACGCAACTACTTCTAAGGCTCCTCAAGCTCAAGGACTCCTTGGCTTGCACAAAATGGAGCTACAAAAATGTGAAATGATATTTACAAATGATTGTTAGTGATAAAAATCACTATTGTTGTAGGGCTTTCTTCTAGTGATCTGCCATACATATCTTCGAGCTCCCTACTTGCTCTTCCTCCCTGCATGTCCATCTCTTGATTTGCATTAATGTCGTGAAAAAATATTGGCCTACTTGCCAGATCTTCTTTGACTGCCCTGTTTGCTTGTGCTGTCCCTTCGCTCTGACTCCCTTCTTTGACTTTCACGTCTTGTAAGTCCTGGTGTACCAAGGCTACTGCCAACACCCCCCCCACTCTCGCGTCTGTCGCCCCTGACAGACCCTTGTCTAGCTGCTTTTTGGACGTAGTATTGTACAACATCGGCGGCGAGGTGGTGTTCTTCTAACCTGAGTCCCCTTGCTAGATCTGTCAGCAATGCATCCCAATTGACTGGCCCTGGGACATCTGGATGTGGCACCTGTAACTGCTCTGAGTGAATGGTTTGCTCCACAGCAAATAAATGGAGGAGATGTGAGGGTCTGGGTACAAATATTTCTGAGTGGTATTCCCAGAACCCTGTTATGAACATCTCTTCGAATGTTTGTTTAAAGCAGGCTGGGAGGTATTTTATTCTGGCGTGCCAAGCGTATATCACCTCTATAGAAGGAGTGGTGCTCATGTCATAAACTAAATCTTGGTTTCCTGTAAGGAATCCGACGCCTGAGAAGTGTGGGTCCTTGATATTCTTGAATGTCCTGAATGTAATAAGCATTAACTCAAAAATTTTCATGCACATCTGGGCCATTACATCAGGGGTATTCCTTAATCGGATGCTCCAGTGCCGTATAGTGGAAATCATGTAATTGACGGTGGGAGGCCCTTGAGGGGGTGCTAGATAGACGTAGTTTAACCATTTGGCGCATCCCTTGATATTCTTGACTGCAATGGTAAACTCTGGCCATGTGCGTCTGCGGAGTACAAGAACATAACAAGGGTTGTATTTAATAAAAAGAGGCATATTCGTCCAGGTGCGAACCATCTCCGGGTAGGTTTCGAGGAGTCAGATCCTCCAAGTGGGTTGATGAATGGATCCTTTTTTGGCGCTCTCTGGGATATCATCTGGCCCAAATTGTGTAGCAAACGTTGGAGGTTTGCCACATCTATGTTGGATTTCTGCATTGTAGTCCGCCAGAAGTATACAATATGGCACGTATTGATCATCATTGGTTCCGATCCATCTATGGTGGGACATGCTGCGGAAGTATTCTGATTTAATAATAGTGTCCTCTATCTTTGCCATAGATTGGATTTGAACTGCCACTCGATCTTCATGAGTTGATGCCGTTTTCTCTAGTGTTTGGAGCCACTCAGGTACTTCGATTTCTAACGTATCCATTCCTTCTGCGGTTTGCTCACCACCTGGCATTGGCATAGGAACGTAAGGTTCCTCATACGTCTCATCTACCTCGATGGGTACCAAATCCTCGGGTTCTGGTTCGACAACTGGAGAGGGTTGCCTTTCATGTGTGAGTAATCTTGCCTGTAATTCGGCCACCTGCTCTTTCAATGCCTTGACTTCCTCTGAAGTCGTGGTCGTTTCTGTGACTTTGGGTGCTGTCTGTTGCTCTTGGAGTTGATTGCGCAGCGCATCACGTTCCCTTTCTAAGTCATCATGAGCTTCTAATAGATCTGCATAGCTGTCCAAGATGGTCTTCATTGTCTCTGAGGGCACAGCTTTAAACTGCTCTGGATCAATTTCGTGTGGAGAGCCTTCCATTGCTGCTTCTAGATTTGCTTCATTTTGCTGCTGCAGTCTCTTGTTTTCCTCAAGGGCGGCCGCCATGTGTTTTCTGAGAAGTGCCAGGTTACGCCGGACTTTGAGATTATCGGCTTGGTATACCTCGAGCAAAGCTTCTAGTTGTTTGGCACCTGATTCTGTCGATTGTTGGGGTGCCGCCAATAATGTGTGGTGAGCCTGCTCAAGCGTCGTGTAGCGTTGATTCAGTTCTGCATTTTCTGTTTGTAGAATGTGAAATTGTCTTTGTAAGTTCTGATGGTGCGTTTCCAGTTGCTGATACCGGTTGTCCAGAGCTTTGTACTCATGCTGGAGCTGGTATACACATTGGTTTAATGCTAAAAATATGTTATTTACATTAAATAATGCTGGGAGGGGTGAAGATGCAGGGGGAATGGGGGCGGGAATGGGAGAGGTGAATGATGGGGATGTACGTGGAGATGTGGGGGGAGGGGGTATGGGTGGTGAAGGTGGCATGGGGGGAGGGAGTGGTGCTGTGGCAGGAGATGTTTCCATCGTGTCAACTGTTTGAGTGACGGTGTAGATGGGAATCGTGGGTGGAGTGGATGTGACATCGGTGAATAGGGTGGTGAAGGTGGGCATGGTGACTCCCCCGTATTGGATTCCCGGAGAGAGTGGGATGCCCATGACAATGGTAGTGGTAGTGGATGTGGTAGTGCTAGTGTCCTGTGGTGGAGTGAATTGTGTAGTGTGAGGTGGGGATGGTGGTGACAACGGTGCTTCCTGATATTCTTCTGCTTGCGCTGCCTCGCCTGGTGCTGATGTATTGATGTGAATTTGCTTCCCGGACCTCCTGGGACGAACGGGAACTCTTTTTTCAAACCTGTGGATGTAGGCCATTGCCTCATGAATGGCCTCGTCCAGTCCTACAGCGTCGGCATGAAGGTTCATGGACTCAATGAACAACTCGTCCACACCTTCCTCAGCTAGCAAGTCGTTCATGAGTCTTTTGCCCTGTTCTAGAGACATCTGATGCTGTTCCTGAACCAGTCGCATGGTTCGATATAGTCTCTTGATTTGTGCCGAATATGCTGGGGCACTTGCTAACTCGGAGAGTTCGTCATATTCTTGATGTTGTTCTTCGTCGGCTTCTTCTTCGTCTCCTCCTGCCTCTTGTTCATCTACATCGACTTCTACAACTTGTGGTTGGGTGGGGGCCGATGTTGTTTGGGGTTGTGGTTCCTGAGCTCGCGCTGCTTCAGCTTCGAGGTTAGAGTCATAGATTAATCTGGCAATTTCTTCATCCGTGAGGTCCTCAAGAGTAAATCCCTGCGGAAATTCCAAATCGGATGGAATGGGTGGAAACACCAGATTAGGCCCCTCTGTGCTTGGTCTTGGTAGCCGGATTGTGAATGGCCTAACTCGTCGTGTCTGGGGAGGGGTGATTTCTGGTGTAGTGGTAGCTCCCCTTGGTTGAGCACAGGGTAGTTGGACTCCCCCCCTCATCTTCTTTGATGGGGGACCTGCTGCTGATAGTCTTCTCTGGAATTCTTGGACTCGGGACCATACGAGTGCCCGCTGAACTGGCACGTCATAAGCCAAACATCTATAGATTATTCTTGTCAGAGCACAACACCCGTGGAGCACATTCTTCTGTTTCTTGTTCCACCTTTGATGCGCTAGGTGGATCTGATCTATGATCCAGTGTGGCACATTGATGGGCAGGCTTTCGGTTTCTGCTAGATATAAACTGAACCATATTTTTTTCGGGGGCATTGTGAATCGTTCTTGGGCGGGAAAAGCAAAATGTTGCATGATGGTTCGCAGGTGAAGCGCAATGGTAGGTGTCATCGCTACCATGTCCTTCAACTTATTAAGATCTTTGTGCTTCATTCGACCTGGAACCATGGTTTCCTTTTCTGTTGGGATGTGCATGCCATACATGCCCAATGCTTCTCTTACCAGATTGAGGGTCAACTTGAATCTTTTAAGCTCATTACCCGGCAGCAGTGATGGCAACACAAAGGTGCTGTCGCCTCCCTTGGCTCTGCTTGGCGTGATGGTACTGATCAGATAAGAACATCGTAAAAAATCCGGCTTTGGTAAGTGAGTCCTGAAATAACTTTCCACACCCGCTTTGATCCAAACTGATCTCATGACTTCGGCATTTTGATAGCTTTCAAACTCGCGTGCGAAAAAGTGGTATCGACCCCATTTGCCATTGAATTCCAATTCTGCTTCCCAGAAATAGGTTCCATCGCCCAGTGGTCCAGCAACATCACTGAACCAATGCGCATGCTTACCTACTTGAGAAGTGTGCCCTTGAGGAGGATCCTGAATGGGGAGCACATGCACTGCTTGAAGCTCTTGCGGTCTTGCGGTGAGACGTGGCTCAAGGAGAAGTGTTTCTATGTCCACAATCTGGGCACCAGATCCGGCTTGAGAACTGGTACCTGCTTCTGTCATGGCCCTGTTTGCTGGTTGGTTCTGTGAGAATATAGAACCAAGTGTTAACATCGTAATGGACAGAATAAATCCGTTGTTGTCCCCGTTACAACATTAACATGAGGTAGATGGTGAGTTAGTGGTTAGTAAGTGCATGAAGACAGTGTGTGTAGTTAGTGCTTGTGTTGTCCTAGGAGACTATTGCAGTTAGTAAGTGGGTATGAATTTACAAATTGGGGTCGGGGGGTTTATTACAGACCCTAGGCTGCCAATTGCAGTGAATGGGCTTTGCTTTCGGTTTCGGAGAGGCTCTAGAGAGCTTTCTCGGTGTCGTGGTCTGAAAACGAGGCCTTTTTGGGACCCATATACAATTGATTACATGCACGCTCTTGGGTCTTGGTGTGTTCTTGAGCGTTGAGAACGAGTGAATACTGGCAGTATGCATAACTGCGTTATGCCGTTTAGGTTGTGGTCGCAGCGTAGCTACTTGTGCCATCAAGCAAGCCTTAGGCACCCAAATTTGTCTTGATTGTGGGCTAGCCTTCATCGACTTCTTGGGCACCCAAATATATTTCACGTTAGTAGAAGAATTTCCGAAAGACTTTTTATTAGTGTCGTGTTGTTGGTTACTAATAAGAGGCTTGGCTCGGGTGGTTGGCTTGAGTGCAACCGGGTGTTCGCCTTTCCGCACCCACACTAGTTTCACTTGCTGGGACATTTTGCTGCGCAGGTACTTTGGATCCCCGACATAGGTAGTACTCTGCTTCTTCGGCCTGTGATCCACCTTGGTTTGTTGCCTTCTTTTGGCCTTTGGAAAAGAAGGGAGTTCCTTTGCATCCCGGACTCCTTTTTTGCGAATATCCTTCCTCTGCAACACATAGTTTTGGACAAGAACAGCATGGTCAACTTCATGTGCACCCCTGGAAGGACCAGGAGTCGGTGCCTTTCCTAGTTCCTTGAGTGCTCCATTGTCTAATTCTACTGTAACTCGACTATGATTGACCCATACCTGAAGAAGTCCACTTCTTAGGTTTAAATTGACTGCTTGGTCATAAATCCAATCTTGACCCAAGACAAGAGGTTCAGTGAGATCCTCATCTTGACACACTAGCACTTTAACTGTCATTGCCTCATCATGAATGTAGAGGGGAAGTTCCACCTCGCCCATACAAGGGGTCTCCACGCCTCCCAATCCTATAAGATATGCTTCCACAGGATTGACAGTTAACTGTAACTCTTGACAGTAAGACATTCTAACAGCACTAGTGGCTGCACCTGAGTCAATCAAGGCTCTTACAGTCCTTGCACTTTTTCCTTGTCCTATATCTAGGGTTACGAAAGGACGTCGATCAGTTATCCTAGGTGAGCTGGTTCCTGCGACTTCACACATTGCCATATGATATCCTTGATCTGCATAGTCATTTGTCCTAGGCTGCTCTCTACCTTGCCTACGTAATTTCATCCTTCTAATGCGTTCTAAAGCTTCTGCTTGAGCTTCTTCTCGCACTCGCTTTTCTTCCTCTTTGCGTTTCTTAGCAGTGTTGAGTCGGCTAAGCATTCCCTCCGTGAGGGGTTCCTGATACAACTTGACTCTGCAACCGCTAATATAATTTGGGAGAACATCACCCTCTAATGTGGCCAATTGTACCGCTCCGCTTGTGGAGATCCTATTGATGATCATAGGTCCGTAGCCTCTCTTTTCTAGCTTCCTCGCGTGTTGTTTGAGTGTATAGACTAGGACTAGATCTCCTGCTTTCAAGCCTTTATCCTTCACATGGGCATCAAAATATGCCTTCTGTCTCTTCTTGGCTGCATATATTCCTGCAGCGGCTCTTAGTCTTGTTTCCCCTAATCGTTCGAGGTCAAAGATCCTAGAGGAGAGTTCGTGACCTGTCCATTCGTGCTCTTGTGCTACTTTCAACGTAGGAATCAGGAAATCCAAAGGTAGCACAGCGTTTTGACCGAATACCATCTGAAAGGGGGTGGCTTGGAGTACCGTTTTGTAGGCAACTCGGTATGCCCAAACAGCATGGTGTAGCTGTTTGTCCCAGTCAGAGCGTTTAGTGTTCACTAATTTCGTCAGTACATTGCATAGGATCTTATTAGTGCTCTCAGCTTGCCCATTAGCTTGAGGGTGATAAGGGGCAGACTTCTTGTGTATTACCAAGAATTCTTGGAGTAGATTTTCAATTACTTCATTCAAGAAATGAGTGCCTCTATCACTTACAAGCTCTATAGGTAGTCCATATCTCGTGAATATATTCTCAAACAAGAATTTGGCAGTTGTTTGAGCATCGTTCTTGGTTGTAGCCTTTACCTCTACCTACTTGGTAAGATAATCTATTGCCACAATGATGTATTCCGCATGAGAACCCTTAGCTGGGGGATTAATAGGACCTACGAAGTCTATTCCCCACTTAGAGAATGCACGTCCACCCATCATAGGTTTTAGTGGCATCTCATCTTTGCGTATAGGATACTGAGTCCTCTGACAGACATCACACCGTTTCACATAGGTATGTGCATCCATGTGAAGGGTAGGCCACCAGAAGCCCGCAAACAGTATTGCCTTGATCACCCGATCTGGTCCAAAGTGTCCTCCTGCTACACCTTGGTGCGCAGTCTCCAAGATTTTGAGATATTCACCTTCATGGACACATAATCTCAGGTAACCATCTTTACCACGCTTATATAGATTATCACCTATGAGTGAGTAATCCTGGGCTTCTTGTTCTAAACTCCTTTTCCTAGCTAGAGTCATGTCTGGAGGGAATGTGTTTGTCCTTAAGAATGATACTAGAGGTTCACTCCAATCTGGCACAATGGATACTTGATAGAGAGTGGCATGTTCCATAGGTGGTTTAGTGCAACAGATTGGGCATTCCTTGCACAACTTTTGGACATCAGCTTCCATAGTTGGCCAATGTACTCCGAGTCTCTTTAAGGTCTATAAAGTTCGTTGCTTTGAATGGTGTTGCTCTAATGCACCTACATGTGCTAATTGCAACCATTTAGCGTACTCATCCTCTTCTATGCAACAAGCCAAGATCCCTTGATCTGTGTGCTTGTACATGCTTCCGGCCATGATGTGATACTTTTGGGCTTTTACGATCTCTCTATTCCGTGTGTTTACCACTGGATGGTTGGGCCCGTACGTCAATACTGGCACCAATGGTTTAGCCCACTGCGGTATAACTTCCAAATTAAACAAGTAAGCATCAGGAAGGTCATCTGACACTCCTTGTGGGGCTTCTCCCGATGTGAGCCTAGAGAGATGATCTGCTCTCAAGTGAGTCCTACCTTTTCTTACCACAACCTCAAAGTCATATTCCATTAGCAATAGAAACCATCTCACTAATCTTCCTGTATTGCATGGCTTGTTTACGAGATATAGCAATGCCTGATGATCAGTAAAAAATTTAAACTTATTTGCAAGCAAATAGTGCCTAAATTTCTTGACTGCATATACCATGCCTAATCCTTCGCGCTCTGTAGTGGTGTAATTCCGTTCAGCTGCATTCAATTGTCTACTGGCATAGGCAATTGGAAGATCCATATTACCTTCACCAGTAGGTTGTGCGAGTACGCATCCAATAGCATAATTGGATGCATCAACGTGAACATGGAATGGCTTATTCCAATCTGGTGTGGTCAAGATTGGTGCTGAACATAATCTTCGTTTAAGCTCTTGGAAGGAATTCTCACATTCATCCGTCCACTCAAAGTTAGTCAGAAGTCCGTACATGGGCTTTGCAATGACAGCATACATGTGTATAAATCGTCGATAATAACCACAATGCCCCATGAAAGCTTGTACTTCCTTGACATTCTTGGGCCTAGGTAGCTCTGCTATGGCTCTCACTTTTTCTTCGTCGGTAGATATGCCATTCTTTGACACTATGTGTCCTAGAATCTTGCCTTGCCTGACCATAAAAACGCACTTTTCTGGGTTTAGGCAGACTTGATATTCTCTACATTTGTCAAAGATTTGTCTGAGTTCAGGAATATGGGTTTGTCTAACATTGGAATGAGCACAAAGATCATCAACATAGACTTCTAAACTCTTCCTCAGAAACTCCTTAAACACGTGGCACATCAGCCTTTGGAAGGTAGCTGGTGCATTGGTAAGCCCAAATGGCATTACTCTAAAAGCAAAGATGCCCCATTCTGTGGCAAAGGCTGTCTTATGCTGATCCTCTGGAGCTATGGCTACTTGATTGTAGCCCGAAAATCCATCAAGGAAGCTGTACACTTCCTTGCCTGCCACTCTTTCTAAGAGATGTTCTGTGATGGGAAGCGGATAATTATCTCGAATCGTGGCGGCATTAACCTTTTTCAAGTTAATGCACACACGCAGTTTGCCATTCTTCTTGGGCACCACTACGATGGGGGATACCCATTCAGTGTGCTCAATTTCATAGATAAATCCAGCTTCGACCAGTCTATCTATCTCTTCCTTGATCTTAGCAGCATAGTTATCGTTATATGTATAAGGCTTTTGCTTAGAGGGTTTGGCATCTGAGGTCATGGGGATGGTGTGTGAGCATATGTCAGGGTCAACACCTTTCAAATCCTTGTAACTCCAAGCGAATACATCTCTGTATTCTCTTAGCAAGGTAATCAATTCGTACTCTTCTTCTTCTGTCAGGTCATGGCCTATATACGTGCATCTCTCCTCTCCTTCTTCTATGGCCACTACTATTTTCTTGGTGGTTTCTTTGTTATCATAGGCCTCTCCTGATTGTGCCTCTCGTTTAGGCATTCTTATCATGACTCTCCTCTCATCTATCTCGTACTTCTTAAAATTTTCTGGGACCTCAAACAAAGATTCTTCCTCTTCTGGTAAGGCTTCTCTCTTTTTTCGTTTCTTTCCTTCTTCCTTAGGGGTCATATGCGTTGCTAATCTTACATCATTTGTAACCTCTCCATGCCTCTGGGGTTGAAATTCTACTTCATGGAAGTATTCTTCATCTGATGCAAATGGTGGGTCCATAATGATTGACTCTAGATCGGAGTCACTTGCATCCTCATATGCATCAGGGCTAGGTTCGCATTCTTCTAGAACTGCCTCTCCCATGATTGGCTCTATGGAGAAGACTGAAATATCATAGCCATCCTCATCACAGTGAGGTGTCCATTGTTCTTCATTGATGGCTACGTCCATTGTTGCTAAAATTTCTGCCCAGCCATGGGGTTCAAATTCCTCGTCTGGAAAAACTACAGGTGCATAGGCTGGGTCTTGAATGGGTCTATGGGTTTCGTTTGCACCTATTTCTCTGGCCTTTTCTCTCTTCTCTTCCTCCACTGCTACTTTGCACATCCATAAGTGAGTGTCTTCGTGCATCCAGGAGGATCCTGATCCTATGGAATGCACAGATTCTGTATCATCTTTGGCTCTATGGATGGGATTCCATTGGATAGGAGGGACATCTCTATGAGAATAATCCTTGAGATTGACTTTGGTTGTAACACCTAAGTGCTGCAGGTACAAAGAATTGGTTCCCCAATCCTGTACCACTTGCAACTGTCGCATGAATGGTCTTCCCAAAATCATCTCATAGGCATGATTTTTGCTGAAGTCACATATGGCAAAGGTATGTTCAAACTCGACACCACAAGTGGTGAGAGTTATTCCTTCTAGCAATCCTAGGGGTCTCTCTATGTGACCATCGGCCATTTGCAATTTCATTCTCGTCGGCCTGAGTGCCGGCTTGCCCCAACGCTTCCATAAGGAGGTGGTGGCAATTGCAACTCCTGCACCTGAGTCCAAAATTGCCTTCGTGGTGTAGTCCTGGTAGGTGATGGGAAGGTAGGTGTTCCCTTCTTCACCTTCACACATATCTCCTATCTTATCCAAGGGAATTTCCGGTACTGTCCTATGGGATCCTACCCGGGAACGAGGTTTTGCAGTTTCAGTTACTTGACTAGCTACATATTTCCGCGCGTTTGGTCTATCCTCAGGAAGCTCTTCCAAAGTGAGATCGCGTTGCACCTTGGTGTTCGTTACTACCTCCGTGTTCCTCGGTATGACTGAGTCGTCGTTCCTTACCATGACTGTGGGTGCTCTCATACATGTGGACTTTGCTTCCCATGGGCCTGTGAAGTGGGGTAGCTCCTGTATGGAATTAGACTCAAAGTCCAATCTCTCATGAGATTGAGCACTCTCATGTTCCCCGTAAATTGATGGGATGTCTTGTGGGAATTGGTCGTGTGCATCGTCCACAAGTTCAAAAGGAGGGGCGACCTCACTTTCGTTATCCCATTTGTCTTCTTGAATCTCACGTAGGAAGTCTGGTGCAAACCGATTCATAGAAGAAGAAGTGTCCGGCTCCGTAGAATTGGGCACATAGGGAACCTGGGAAGGAGGGCTTATTCTTCTGTTGGCTCTCTCCTTGCTCTCATAAATGGCTGGAGCGCAAGCTTCTTGGGGGGGGGTTGCTTATTCTATTACTCTTCCGAGCAGGCTCATACACTCTCTGGGAAGGAATGTGGGTTACCTGTGGAGGGACGTAAGCTTTCGAGGGAGGCTCCTGTGACTTTTGGGGGGGGGGAGATAAGCTTCTTGAGGAGGCTTGCTTATCTGTTCTCTCGCCCTTTCCTTTCTTTGAGGGACAGGTCCCTTTTCTGATTGTGCAATTAGCCTTTCTATTCTTTCTAAGGAGGGGAAGTTGTCTGGTTTAGTGGAATAGGCTGCATAAACTTCCGATGGGGAATGGCTCAGGTTGTTGCTTGCTTTTTCTTTCTCTTGATTTTTTTCTTCCTTGTCAGATCTTGCAATTATCCCCTCTAACTTTTCTAGGAATCCATCCAAGTGTAATTGCGTCTTGGCTGAGCCCGAGTAATTGAAAAGGCGACTGGCTTCAAACATAGTCTGAGCCAAGGCGACCATTTTCGCGCACAGTTTGGTTCTTTCTATCTCTAGGTCAGCTCTAGGATAGCACTTGTCATGATCCGTGATGTTTGGCCCTTCTTGGATTCTGGCCTAATATGCTTTAAGCATCATGTTTAGGTCTTCAGGAGTGGGATCTGCTAGGACTGATCCTACTCTAGGGGGTGGTGGAATTTGATGAGGCGGTGGGGAAGGTGGCGGGTCGGAGGGCGATGGGAGTGGTGGTGATGGGATAGTGTGAGAGGGGGTTTGAGAGGTGATTTCAGTTATCCTAGCTTTGGTTTCTCTTATGCTTTCCTCAAGTTCACTCATCTTTTTAGCCCATTGTCTTTTCATTCTTTCCCGACTATCTTTCCATGCTCTAGTCCTTTTCTTTGTTATGCTCTCGGTTTCACTAGCCTCTGAGTTCTTATCCTGGTTTGTCTCTTGGTTTTGCTGCAATGCCTGAGCTCTAGTGACTACCTGCACTGGTGCAGTGGAAGTGACGCTTCCTGAGGAATCTACAACCAAACCAATCACATTGATCGGAGTGATTTTTGGCATATTATTGGGGTTCTTTGGGCAATCTCGTAAAAGATGCTCTTTTCCACAATCTTGGCAAAAACCTTGGATAGTCACTGACTGGGGTTGTGTAGATGGAGGCAAGGGGCAATCACGAATGAGGTGATCCCCTTGGCATCTGTAGCACGGTCCTCTGGGGAATGGAGGTCTTACTTGCCTAAGTTGAGGCCTAGGGTTGGGGTTTGCATACATGACGTTCGTGTAATCCGACTCCCAACTAGGTTCACTTGGTTCTTCACTATAGTAGGACTCACCATGTTCTGGAGACTTCATGTAGTAAGCTTGGGGACTATCGACATGCGTAGAATCAAAGCTATGGTCACTCGGGTCACTTTCTGAGATCAATGGGGTTACTGGTACTATGGCCCTATTCAGGTTTTCTTCTACCACAACGTACTTTACTGGAATCACATTAGCGGGGTTTGGGGGCTGTTGAGCTAGTACCTGTTGGGGTCTCTGTTGGGCCTGATATTGTGGTTGGTAGGTTTGTTGGGGTCTAGCATATTGTGGTGGTGGATTTTGGTTTTGGTATCTGCCTTGTTGGTAGGGTTGCGGGTAGGGTTGCCTAACTGCCTGCTTGTTGTATGGGCAATCTTGTGCGGTGTGATTGGTGTATCTCCGTTCTATGGTGCAGTACTGGCTACTAGGGTTTACTTGGGGTTGAGCCATAATAGGGCAGACATTCGCCATATGGTCACCACCGCATGTATAGCATCTTTTCACAGGGGCAAACCTTGGGATTTGTTTGCTCGATACACCTAATTTCTGAGCTACCTTTTCGGCAAGTTCCTCAATTGATGTGGACTGCGTGGAAGAGTGACTAGATGCACTATCTGAATCTTTGTAGATTTTGGAAAGCTCTAGTTCTTCCCCTAGGTTATCTTCAATGTCAATGCACATGCGTACACACTCTTCTATAGTCCTAGGGTCCTTCAGATACACATAGGATCTCAATTTCGTACTCAGCAATCCATCAAGGAATAAGGCTACTTGTTTAGCAGATGTGGGTAGCTCCGAAATAGGGCACCTTTCCAGATATTGTCTGAATCTTCTTCCTGCAAGTCTCACGGTCTCTTGAGGGGTTTGCTTGAAGCTGTGAATCAATGATGAGGTATTGTGTCTTATGCCACTCTTAGAGAACTCTACAATGAAAGCCTCTAGGAGTTGGTCTATGCTCCTGAACTGACGCTCATCCAATGGTTGAAACCATGTTAGTGCTGTGTTCCTAAGGGTTAGACCGAAGGCATTGTACTGCGTGAACAGATCCTCAACCTGTTCAACTCTCAAGACTTGCTTGAATTCCGCCACATGATCATAGGGATCTCCTGTGCCGTCAAAGTAATTCTTCATGGACTTAACCAGCTGGGTGGGTCTCAAAGTTCTTGCGTGCTCTCTAGGTCTCGGCAGAGGGAATCCATCTACATTTCTTTGGTTCCTGTGGGCTCTATGCATCTCAGGTTCTACCCTATTCGTCTCTGTTCTCGTTCTTTCTCTGCCCACTGGGTTGGCAAAGCTTACTTCCGCTCTATCTCTACTTCTGTCTCTTTGCGTACCATGAGCTTGGGAAGTTCCAGCTCCAGGGTGACCATAGGATACATTTGATCTTGGTTGGGGGAAAATGAATTCACCCTTCCAAGTGTAGGCATGCCTATCATTTTCTGTCACCACGAAGATCCGCTCTGAAGCATGATCTAAGTAGGTCACTCTGCCTGGGCTATCCGGATCCTTAAACTCATAGATCATGATATTTCCTATGTCTGTTGGCTGATTAGACTTATACCTCCAAAAGGCTTCATCAGTTTCTCGATTGAGGAGCAACTCTATGCTCTTGTTGTCTTGGGGGACCCATTCAGGCGTGATAATCCTAGTGAGAACTGATTTACCTCGAGGGGTTCTAGGTTCCGCATCCATGTTCCCTTGTTCTAGGTCACCTAAGTCCGCTTCTGAGATTACATTCCCGAAGTCATCTGTCCTATCAGGGTGACTAGTGACAACATATATAGTTCCTTCTCTGTCCAGGTATGCACCATTTTCAAACTTGACAGCTGGGTGTTCTAGTCCTATGGATTGGTCTGGGTTTTTAATCTGGACCACGGATCTTCCTAGGCCATCCTCATAGATGCTAGCACCTAGTCGGTTGGTCCTAAGATATTCCAGCTGTGTTTTGTAAGGGCCTTCTACCCTGTACAAATAAGGCACTCCTGAACTTCCCGTAGGTCTGTCCCTGCCTTGAGACATTTCTGACTCACTGGTCTCCGAGCTAGGGTAATGAGAGTGGTGGCTCAACTGCTGGGCCCAAGATCTTGCAGTGTGATTGACACTAGCCTCTGATGACCTAAGGCTTTGTCTTTCTCTTGCTAGGTGTCGTCCTGATCTAAGGTTCATATGCCTAACTGATTAGCCCAAATTTTTGCCCAGAGTACAACCTCGTTGCCGATCAATTGGTATTAGTCACTTGATTCTTTTTAGTTATTTTAGCACGTTTGAGTTCTTGTCTGATATCACGTCGTCCGGAACACTTGAATGTTCTTCGTACTTTAGGCTGATCGTTCCACGTTAGGTTCTTTTCCTTTAGGTTATCGACAGTACAGAGATTATGTTTTTAACTTGAACTTGAGTTTTTAGGTAGTCTTCACTTGATAACTGCCTACCGTCGCCCTCGCTTACTCCTATCACTAGTCGTTCTTAGCTTGAGCTAGGAAATGATAGAGGGAGTTGAGAATATTCCAACCTTACTTGTTGATCCCTTGCTTTATGGTGCTCAAGAACCCGGTTCTCAAGCTTGCAAAGAAACCTTGCTTGTACGCTCTCAGTTGCTCTCAATGAACCTATAAAAGTCCCACGGTTAGCTCAATGCTTAGATTCAAAGGACACAACCATCCACTTTCATTCATGTAACATAAACACACATGTGCATTCTGACTTTTAGGAAAATAATTCTAAAGACCCCTGACTTTGATCCCCCTGGGTATGGTCAACTTCAAAATACCCTTTCTAAAAATCAACGCATTATCTTTATAAAAAACAGTTGAGGGCGTGTAGTATATGCCACGAGCTTTCCAACAAGCCCAAGAGCTCAAAAATTGGATTTCGTATGAAAAAGTTAGGATTGTTCAGGGTTTAGGGAGTTAAATCAGAATTCAATACAAGCTAACAGTCAAACAGGAATACTCGAGTAGCTTGTGGCACGGCCTCGCGATGCAATTCTACACCCTAGTGTTGTCCCACACACAATCAAAATTTAGACCAATAATTTTGCCTTGAAAATTTGACCTAATTTGCCCTTCTAACGCGTTCGCAAAGTCTGTCGGTCGCGATTGACAGGTCAGTCGTCGATCGCGATTGACAGGTCCGTCGTGGCTGTCAGTCGCGATTGACTGGTCAGTCGCGATTGACACGTGGCCAAAAAGTCAATCAATTGTGGTCAAGGCGTCGTTGACTCTGTCGGTCGCGATTGATGAGTCGATCGCGATTGACAGGTCGGTCGCGAGGGTCTGTCGATCGTGGTCAAACAGTCGTTGACCGTGTCGGTCACGATTGACAGGGCCGTCGTGGTCTGTCGGTCGTGGTCAAACCGTCGTTGACTGTGTCGGTCGCGACTGATGAGTCGATCGCGATTGATGACTCGATCGCGATTGACACGTGTCACGCGTATGGTCTGTCGGTCGTGGTCAATCGGTCGTTGACTCTGTCGGTCGCGATTGACAGAGCCGTCGTGGGCTGTCGATCGCGATTGACGTGTCGATCGCGATTGACAGATCTGTCCGTCGTGGTTTGTCGATCGCGATTGACAGAGCGATCGCGATTGACAGAAATCTGTGGAATTTCAAAAAACTAAACACATTTTTGGGAAGCTCTAGGCCTGTAGGTCATGGATATGCACTTTGTTTAGCAATTAGAGCAATTTTTCTGTCGGTCGCGATTGACAGAGCTCGGCGACACACAGACAGTTACTCAGATTTCCGTACCTGCGTAGAGTGCTGGGGATGATGATGCGGCCTGTACCTGCGGAATGCTCACAAAACATGCAAAAAACAGCACATGCAAATTCGCTCTCTCGCTCTCTCTCACAAGTGAAATGAGGGAAATGAGGTGGAGATGGGGATATAGTCAAAAACTGAAATTTTTGCGATGATGGAGATGGAGGTGGGAGATGGTGATGATGATGATGGTGATGAAAAATGGTGAAGAAAGTAAAAGAAAATCGATGAGAGTGAAGAAAATACCTACAACTCCAACGCGTCAACTCTACGTCTTACCATCACACGCTCGTCCTCAAAGCTCGATCCCCGGCAACGGCGCCAAAATTTGGTGTAGCTCAATGATGAGTAGCACCTCCTTTAATGTCAATCCGGGAAGACGTGAGGATGGTATGAAGACCTCGAGCAAGTGGCGGCACAAGTGCGTGAGTGAGAAGCACACTAGCATGCACACACATACACACACACGCGCACACACGGCAAGACAAAGAGTGAGAATCAATGGAGCTTTTAGATTACTTTCAAAATGCTCTTACAAGTTCGTTTCAATTACAATCTAACCTCTAAAATGAGCTCTCTAGCTCTTTTTATAGTTTTTGACTAGCTTTTGGCCCTGTCCAGACCTAGTGTCCGGCCTAGTTAAAAATTAGGTTCCAGGGCTTATTTGGGGGCTCAAACGAGATCTAAAAAATACGAAAATTGGTACGCAACTACTTCTAAGGCTCCTCAAGCTCAAGGACTCCTTGGCTTGCACAAAATGGAGCTACAAAAATGTGAAATGATATTTACAAATGATTGTTAGTGATAAAAATCACTATTGTTGTAGGGCTTTCTTCTAGTGATCTGCCATACATATCTTCGAGCTCCCTACTTGCTCTTCCTCCCTGCATGTCCATCTCTTGATTTGCATTAATGTCGTGAAAAAATATTGGCCTACTTGCCAGATCTTCTTTGACTGCCCTGTTTGCTTGTGCTGTCCCTTCGCTCTGACTCCCTTCTTTGACTTTCACGTCTTGTAAGTCCTGGTGTACCAAGGCTACTGCCAACAGCGATTGTCTCGTCTTTGTGATACAGGTGATATTTTTCAATTTTGAGTTCATATTTGTATTCTGCTAATGAAATGGCATGGTTTTGACATAAAGAACATAGAAAATGATGGAGATTTGCCTTAGTTATGGTAAATTCAAGATTTTCTCTTCATCTTCAATTTCTCTCAGCAATCCAGCCATCAATCTCTTATTTCCTTGAATCTATTATCTTGAAGGGGCTGTGGTCTTATGGATATTCCTAGGATTGACAAAATAAAGATGATTTGTTGATTCTTTGTTACTTCATGATTGGAGAGGACAACTTGGAGTCCAAAACAAAACATTTTTTGGCGCCGTTGCCGGGGAATATTCCAAGAACTTCTTTGAAGTTGGACCTTTGCTGGATCTTCAGTTGATGATGGTGAACAAGGTAAAGCTCATCAATTAGGAAAAGTGCACATGAATAGGTAGATATCATTGTTTGTCTTTAGGAAAGAAGAAAGCAATGGATGTCTTGTAGAAGTGAAAGTGCTGAAATCTTTGTAAATTGATAGTTGCTCATCATATTGGTGAAGTAAAAGTGCAGGTGTGTGGAGGATTTGAGCCAAGGAGCTGAAGATGGAGGTAACTTGAATCTATTCTTGCATTTCTAGATTTCTTTTTGCCCAAGTACTAGACACCATGGGTGATCTTGGGAAGATAACATGGTGATATTAAGGAAAGGACAGTTAAAGTAGCTAGATGTAAGAATGAGGGATTCAGTTGTTGACCAAGTCTGAGCATTAAGTCTTGAGTTGTGCTGCATTTTGAAAAAAAATCATATGATTGAGTTTATCTTTACAAAATTTGATTGCCTTTCATAACACTTTTTCATTGGAGAACCTTTCTTTGGTACTTTAGTGATAGCTAAGGACATAGAAACTCATAACCAATCAAGAACTATAGGATCAGTTGATTTCCAAAACCAGAAACCCTAAGTAAAGTGTTCACCTTTATTTTTAGGGCAAAAATACCAAACAAATTCACAAAACTCATAAAAAACAATCAAACAAATTTCTTTTCTTGATAAGAAGTTGAAGTGAGGTGTTGTGGTTGGGAGTGATTGTGGAAAACTGGAAAAGAAAACAAAAAATGATCAAAAAACCAGAAAATTAAAAAACACGATTCTCTGCACAGAATCGCGACTTTCTGAAAAAAGTGATTGATTGTGAATTAACATTTTAAGTGAAAGTGGAATTGAAGTTGTTGAAGGGTTTTGAAGGTAATCAAGAAGAAGAAACTACTCAAAGTGGCATAAAATCAAAAAGAGAGAAAAACACGATTTTCTGCACAAAGTCGCGATTCTCTGAGGAAGATTGTGATTTTGGTGCAAAAATTCAGGAGCAGAGTTAATTACAAAGAAAAGAAGGAATTGAAGCAAAACAAAGAGAAAGAAAGCTTAAAAAATAAAAAAATTATCAAAAAACCCAGAAAATTAGAAAACACGATTCTCTGAACAGAATCGCGATTTTCTGTAAAAAGTGTTGTTTTGAAATAACTTTTCAGGTGACTCATGTATTGAAGTTGTGAAGGATATTGAGAGAAGGCAAGGACATAGAATACTCAAAATTTGCACAAGAAAAGATCTACAGAAAAAACACGATTCTCTACACAAAATCGCGATTTTCTGTAAAGAAAGTTTTTTGGAATATGTGGTAAATTTGAGTACTTGACATAAGAAAGTGTAGAGGGAGTCATTAAGATTGAGTAAGTGAAGTTGAACAAGTGAAAGAGTGAGGAAAAGTAAAAATCACACAAAATCGCGATTTTCTGAACACTATAAAAACCTGAAATTCAAAGAAAAATTCATTTGAGTGAGAGTGAGGGAGAGAGAGAGTGTGCAGAGTCGAATAAAATCGCGATTTGCTGCTACAAGCAAGCTTTGGAGATATTTTCAACTTGGCAAGCAAGGTAAAAAGTCTAGCAGCATTTTGAGTACATATTTTTTTGGATTAAAGTGATTAAAATAACACAAAAAAGAAGGAAAATAGTAAAATCACGAAATCGCGATTTCCTGTTTTTGTTGGTTTTCAGTAAGAAAAAAGTGTTTTTCAAGAAATTTCTTTTATTGCATGTCAAAATTTTGATAAGGCGATTCTATAGGTGAAAAAATATTGAAAAAAGCAATAAGTTGAAAATCTGCCAAATTTTGGACAAAATCGCGATTCTGAGTTTTAACTCAAAATCGCGACTCTGTGAAAAAGTGCCATCAACATCGCGATTCCCAGAATACGATTTTCTTAAAGAAAATCGTGTTTTTACAATCTGTGAGCAATCACGATTGTCTGGGAACAAAATCGTGAAAAACACGATTTTGTGAACAAAATCGCAAAAAACACGATTTTGACACAAAATCGCAAAAAATACGATTTTGTGAACAAAATCGCAAAAAACACGATTTTGCATAAAATCGCAAAAAACACGATTTTGACACAAAATCGCAAAAAACACGATTTTGACACAAAATCGCAAAAAACACGATTTTGACACAAAATCGCAAAAAACACGATTTTGACACAAAATCGCAAAAAACACGATTTTGTGAACAAAATCGCAAAAAACACGATTTTGACACAAAATCGCAAAAAACACGATTTTGACACAAAATCGCAAAAAACACGATTTTGTGAACAAAATCGCAAAAAACACGATTTTGTGAACAAAATCGCAAAAAACACGATTTTGTGAACAAAATCGCACGAAACACGATTTTGTGAACAAAATCGCAAAAAACACGATTTTGACACAAAATCGCAAAAAACACGATTTTGACACAAAATCGCAAAAAACACGATTTTGACACAAAATAGTGAATAACACGATTTTGACACAAAATCGTGAAAAACTCGATTTTCAACAGAAAATCGTGAAAAACTCACAAGTAGGTACAAAATCGTGAAAAACACGATTTTCAACAGAAAATTGTGAAAAACTCACAAGTAGGTAGAAAATCGTGAAAAACACGATTTTCAACAGAAAATTGTGAAAAACTCACAAGTAGGTAGAAAATCGTGAAAAACACGATTTTCATCAGAAAATCGTGAAAAAACCCCAAGTAGGCACAAAATCGTGAAAAACACGATTTTCATCAGAAAATTGTGGAAAAAAACACAAATCCATCTGAAAATCGTGGAAAAGTCTAATTGCATCATAAAATCGTGAAAAAAAAAAAAAAAAAAAAAACACGATTTTCATCTGAAAATCGTGAAAAAACACTACTGGCAGTAGAAAATCGTGAAAAAAAACCTAAATTCATTAAGAAGTTGTGAAAAGCACAAAACATAGGAAGAAAATTAAAATATACATAATTTTGGACAGAAAATGGTGAAAAAACCAATATATTGGTTAGGAAACTGAGACAAACACTCTTTTGAGTATTAGAAATTTGTCAAAAATAGTTGAATGATACTAAGGTCTGGAAATAAAATAAATTCACTTCCTAAACAAGACCTAACAAGGAAGGAAAAAGAGCCAGGAAGTAGTAAAAGATCAGAAAGAAGTTTAGGCCAAGAAAATAACATGGAAAACCTAAATGAAACAAATGAGTCAGTAGAAACTGGGGATTTTAGAAACATCCTTAAATACATGTATACAAATAGGTTTGGAACCTATGTATACCAGGATGGAATGCATAAATTCCTCATTAGACTGAGAAATTTAGAAGTTCCCCTGAATATAACTCCAGTAGCCCAATTCAAAGATGGAAGATATGAAGACAGGCAAGGATGTGTATACATCTTCTCTCAAGACCCAGAAAATTCAAATGATCTAGGGCAATGTGCTGACAAAGGACCTTGGGAACATAACATGGGACAACCAGACATACCTAGACCAAATGAAAACTACACTAATAATGAGCAACATCATGGGAGAAGGACACGTGCTTCACCAAATCCCTTTGACAAAGAACCAGAAGGATACAATGACTTCCCACTCAGAAGAAGACCTCATTGGCAACCTCAGGGTAGGATGCTTAGACCATACCAAGTAGCCAAATGCATGAAGAACCAATATGAAGGGTATTCAGATCCTCATGCTCATGCAGCAGAATTTAGACAACTGATTAGAGCAGAGGAAGTAGAAGATTACAAGGTACAATTTGAGGCATTTGGTCTAACCCTAACAGGGCCAGCCTTATCATGGTTCATTCCTTTGAGAAAAGAAATGTACCTAGACATTGAATCCTTCTTAGAAGCTTTCATTGGTGAATTCTCTAAGACTGGAATCAAACATAGTACAGCCACATTGATACACAGCTTCAAACAACAAAAGGAGGAAAATGTTAGAGAAGCAGCCAGAAGGTTTAAGCAGTACATTGATAGATGCCCAAGAGAAGAAGTACCTTCCATGGCAAAACAAGTATCCTTATTCATTGAGGGTTTGAGAAGTGCCCAATTAAGGACCCTAGTGTACTATAGGAGATGTCCTGATTTAGCAGCCTGTGTTAAGGAAGCAATAGATTTGGAGGACAACAGAGGTCAAGATTTGTTAGCATTTGATCAACCCAGATCTTTTGAAGACAAAATTCCTCCAGCATAAGAGTTAGCTCAGGCTATTGCTAAAGCCCTAGAGGTAAGCACTAAAACTAACCTGATAAACTCTAGGATGAACACAAACAAGAAATGTTATATTTGTGGAGAAAATCATCTGGCACAACAATGCCCTTATCAGAAACCACAACACTTACAAGATAGGAAGACACTCAAGTATTGTACACTAGAGAGAAAATGGACAAACCATACCAGGGAGGAATGCTTCTATAACAAACAACCTGTCAAGGAAAGAGACTATATGGCTCAGAGGGAATCAGGTTATACTGAGCAACCAAGACCTGTATTGGGACAACAACCTCCCATTCCAACCAATGTGGTACCAGTCAAATATACACCCATTGACGAAGGAAATTCAAGATTCAGATCACCTTATAAGGAAGAGTATCAATGGAGTGAGGGACATCAGGAAGAATGGGAAGATTATGAAATAAGGGAACCTGAGCTTAAAGCCCTAGATTTGGGAAATGGAAAAATTGAAATGGACACAACAACATTCATGTACATTACCAACAACTACATGTCCAATCAAAAACCTCAATTCAAAGGGGGACCAAAGATAACATGTTATAGGTGTGGGGGAGAGCATTTCATTAGAGATTGTCCACAACCTCCAACATTCAGGATAGAGGGAGCATACTGTAAGGATTGTGGTAGAGAACATCTGATCAAGGACTGTCCAAAAAATCCCCAAAAACAACGGAACACACCTAATAACATACCTTTAAAAACAGTCAAAATTATGGAACAAGAGGAATTGAGTGACAATGATCAAATTGAACTTAATGTTATAACAAGGGCACAAGCCAAACAACAAGGAACAATTAAAGAACAAAAAGAGGGTTCCACATCAAAAGCGAAGAAAAATAGACAAAAAGGGAAATGGGAAAAGAAAAGGAAAGTGGGCAAAAATCTGGAAGAAGACAATCAGGAACAAACAAATTCAAAACATACTTCTCCTCAAAAGACCCAGAATCTGTCTGAATTAGGAAATTCTCAGAGCCTAGACACCCTAATCAAAGCCTATAAAGGAAGGATTCAAGAGGGACCAAGCCCTGCAGATCATGCAATGGCTTATCCCATACCGGATTTAGAGCATGAAAGGATGCTAAAATGCAAACAAATTATCCAGGAAACACAACTCAGATTAGGGGAAGAAGACAGCCCTCGAAGAACATTTGATCAGCATGAAAAAACAAAAACCAAGGAAGATGATAAAGAAGGAAATCCACAAATAACATTCCAAATGATCTTAGATGAACATTGTAGTATTACATGTCATACAACATGGGAAAATTTGTTGAAACAAAATCCTCACCTACAAAACAAGATGAACAAAGCAGAAACAATATCTGGAAACCTTCATTCACCAACACAAGAATTAGAGGAACTATGGTATATTCCTATTGACAAAATAGGAGGATATTGTGAAGGAGAAGAAGGGAATTCAACCTTAAAATTACAATATGGAAAACATTCAGCAAAAGCCATTTTGGATAGTGGATCAGGAGTGGCTATAATGACTAAACAAACCTGGGAGAAATGGGGAAGAAATGAATTACTACCCACTAAAATGAGATTACAACTTGCAGATGGACATATAGAAAAGCCCCTAGGAATTTGGGAGAAAGTGATTGTGGACATATGCGGCATAGAAATAGAGCATACCTTTGCTATAGTAGAATTTCCACAATCCACATCTTATGAAATTATCTTAGGAAGACCCTTCATGAGACAAATGCAAATTGTACAAGATTGGGGTAATGATTGTTTGTATCTTCAGAACCAGGGGAGAATAACAAGAGTAAACTTAAGAAATGGCCACTATTGTGACATATCTCCTAGAGAATGGTATAAAATACATCAAAATCAACAAGAAAGTGAAGAATCAGAGAGGGAGGATCAAGAAGAAGGTGAACCAGCAGTTTGGAAGTGTAACATATTAAGAAATATCACAAATAGGAAAAGGAAGTTAAGAAGAGAAGATTGTGTGGAAGAAAGAGAAATACAAGATGAAAGTTATGTGCCTCAACAATTCAAAGATGAAGAGTTTGAGCCTTATGGATGGAATCAAATCTTAGCTACCATGGATTTGGCCAGTGAGGAATATGTGGGAGTGGAATTCCAAAATGAGGAAGGATTTGATATTTTCCACATTGGCATACACATGATAGGAGTATCAAAAACAGAAGAGGATCAAAATCAAGAAATGATATTAAAAGAAGGAAAATCACAATATTTGGAAACAGTAAAAGCTGAGGATGCAATCAAAGACAAAATCTCAGGCAAATACAAGGAACATAAACACAAAGAAATAGAAAGAGACCAGGAGAAAGAAAAGAAAGAGAAAAAGATAAACAGAGATCAATACTTTGATGTACCAGCAAACTTTAAAACTTATGAAGTAGAAGACAGACTACTTCTGAAAATGAAACCAAAAAGAGAGAAGAAGAAAGGGGAAGCATATGATAATGAAGAACAAACAAAGAAAATTGTAATTACACAGGAAGAAGGAGAAGAGAGACAAATAGTAATAGCTGATGACATGACATCACAAGAAGAAGAAGCATTAAGGAACCTGGCAAAGAACTATAGGGATGTATTTGCTTACAGTTATAAAGATTTGAAAGGAATTGATCCAAAAATTTGTGAGCATAAGATTCCTATGACACATGATGCAAAACCAAGCAAACAGAGACATTATACATTTAATGATAAGTATTCTGCCAAAATAAAGGAAGAAATTGACAAGTTATTGGCTGCTAATTTCATTTATGAAATAGAGTACACTGAATGGATATCACCTATAGTTGTGGTGCCAAAAAAGAACGGGAAACTTAGGGTATGCATTAACTTGAAGAAAGTGAATGCAACAACTATAAGGGATAGTTATCCACTGCCAATAACAGATCATCTTCTTGAGAGAGTTGCAGGGAAGGAAGTCTATAGTTTTCTGGATGGGTTCTCAGGATACAATCAAGTACCTATAGCTTTAGAGGACCAACATAAGACTGCTTTTTCTACAGAATGGGGGGTTTATGCTTTTAGGGTTATGCCCTTTGGATTGACTAATGCCCCAGCAACTTTTCAAAGGTTGATGTGTCATATTTTCAAAGAATTCCTGAGAAATGTGATGGAAATCTATGTAGATGATTTATGCACTTTTTCTTTAAAAAGACAAGATCATTTACAAGATTTGGAAAGAATATTCAGGAAGTGCAGGACATATAGAGTATGCTTAAACCCTGAAAAGTGTGTATTCTATGTCAGACAAGGAAGAATGTTGGGTCACATAGTGTCAAAAAATGGAATTTCTACTGATGAGAAGAAAATAAAAGCCATCATAGAGCTTCCTAGACCTACAAATGTGAAGGAACTCCAAACTTTTATGGGACATTGTGGGTACTACAGAAAATTTGTATACAAATTTGCTGATATAGCCAAGCCCTTATATGCCCTCATCACAAAGTTTGAGTGGACTGAAGAATGTGACCAAGCATTTGAAACATTAAAAACTTGTTTGGTGACAGCACCAATTTTAAAAACACCTCAGTGGGATAAAATCTTTCATGTACATGTCGATGCTTCAAATTATGCTCTGGGATGTGTGTTAGCACAACCTATAGAAGGAAGCAAATTAGATTTCCCAGTAGCATATGCAAGTAGACAATTAAACATTGCAGAAAAAAATTACACAACCACTGAGAGAGAAGGATTGGGAATGATCTTTGCTATCAAAAAATATAGACATTATCTATTGGCCAACAAGTTTAAATTCTTTGTGGATCACCAAGCGCTACTCTATTTAGTAAATAAACCATGTCATACAGGAAGAATAGTAAGATGGTTTCTTTTACTAATGGAATTTGAATTTGAGGTGGTGGTTAGACAAGGAAAAACACACTTGAGAGCAGATCATTTATCAAGAATCCAGTCAAAAGAACCTAGTTCACCTATAGATGATGATTTGCCAGATACATACTTATTCAAGGTGGAAAGTGTTCCTGAATGGTCGATGTCATTAATTCCCTTGCTAACCATGGGACCTTGTAGGTCATTAGCAAATAACACACATCTGGTTTTACAAAGCAGGAATTTCATGTTGTTAGCTGGACATTTGTATCACCTCAATCAGTCAGGTATACTGGAATATTGTACTCCAGAAGAGGAGCAACATGAATATGTAAGAAAAGCTCATTGCTGGAATCCATGTACTCATGCTTCTACGATTGTCACTCTAAGTAACCTTAATAGGATGGGAGTACATTGGCCAAATAAGATTCAAGATGTGGAGAGATATATTGATAACTGTCAAAAATGTCAAACATGGCAGAAATCAGAATTAATAACTTTATATTGGTTTCAGAAAAACCCTGAATGGAGTGAAAATATTGTTGAGAAGTTGAAGAGAAAGGAGAAAGGGAAACAAGTAATAGCTGGTGCTGATTCAAGAAATCTACAAGTGATCTCAGAGGAATATCAACTCATAGGAGAACAATTATACAAGAGAGGAATGGATGGATATCTGAGAATTTGTGTTCCAGAAGAAAGGTATTTAGAGATGTTGGAAATGGCACACTCGGGAGTAGCTGGAGGACATTTCTCAAGTGATAGAACAGCCAAACTCATCTTATATTCTGGCTTTTGGTGGCCAACCCTATTTCCCGATGCTAGAACTTATGTAAAAAGATGTGATGTCTGTCAAAGGGTAAGTCAACCAAACAAAAGAGATAACATGCCATTAATTCCTTTAATTTCAGCCAGAGCTTTTAGTAAATAGGGATTGGACTTTATTGGACCCATACATCCTCCAGCCAGACAATCTCATGCAGCATACATACTAGTAGCTACAAATTATTTGACAAAATGGGCTGAGGCCAAAGCTACTAGAAGAAATGATGCTCACACCACTGCTAGATTTTTGTATGAAAACATTATCACTAGATTTGGACTACCAATTGAATTGGTAAGTGATAGGGGGACTCATTTTTTGAATCAGATCATAGAAAACATGACTAATTATTTCATGATTAGTCACAATAAGTCAGCCCCATATCACCCACAAGCCAATGGGTTAGCAGAAAGTACTAATAAAGTACTTTGCAATGTATTGTCCAAATTAGTCAACACAAACAGAAATGACTGGGATTCTCAACTTAATCATGTTCTTTGGGCTTATAGAGTGGCATACAAAACGGCTTTAGGGACTACACCATTTAATTTGGTATATGGCCAGAATGCAGTTTTACCCATGGAATTTCTTATTCCAACATTGAAGGTGGGTAGCCAATACAATTGGACAGGACATGAATTATCTGAGAGAGTCATAGATTTGGAAAAACTGGGAGCATCGAGGCTCCAAGCAGTGATGAGTATATACACAAACAAGAAAAGACAAAAAGCTTATCATGATGTTCACATAAAAGATAAGGATCTACAAGAAGGAGACCTGGTCTTAGCTTACACAATCAAGGAACATCAGAAAAAGTTTCAGAAAAAAGGTCATGGGCCATATATCATACATCAGATAAGCAAGAGTGGAGCTATTCAGTTAGCCAATATTGATGGGGAAATCATGCCAAATTTCATAAGTGGATGTAGAGTGAAGAGGTATGAGTGCCCATTAACTACTGAGGAATGGAGAAGATTGCAAAAGGCCCAAAACAGGAAAAAAAAAGAAGAAAGTATTAGAAAGGAGGCTCAACTAGAAGCCAAAGAGAGAATTAGAAAATTGAAACAAGTGTGCTTATGTGAAAACACTCTAAAGCAAAAAGAACATTTGCCTTTGATTATGATGAATTATCAAAATGAAAACATAAGGGTTTTGATAGATTCGGGAGCTCAAGTGAATCTAATTAGCTCAGCCTTGATCAATAAGTTTAACCTTAAGAGAGCTGAAAGCAGAATTTTGATTAAAACCCTGGGAGGGAAAAGAATTCAGAGCGTATCTTCACTTTCTATTAAAGTTAAATTTAATAATGAATATATGGAGATAGATTGTGAAGAGTGGCCAGACCATTTAATGGCTGAAAAGCTGATTTTAGGGAAACCATGGCTCAAACAAGGTAAAGTCATCTTAAATTTTGAAAAAATGAAGCTTAATTTGACCATCAAGGACAAAAAGTTTTTAATGTTCTTTCTGAGTAATGAAGAGCAGGTAGTTCATATGGATGTTCATGACCCAGATCTCGAAGGATTTACTTTCTCAATGGAGGACAGGAACATTTTGACAATACAAAGTGATCAAGCTTCATACACTCAAGACCAGCAAAAGACTGAAGAGGTAAAGGTGGATGAGGAGACAAAACAAAGAAGCCTATTATTGCCAAAGTTGCAATATCAACAAAACAGAACAAAAGGAATATGGAAACAGGTCATGCACAGTTATTGCTCACCAAAACAGGAAGTTAGAACAAAATGGATATGGAAGCCAAAAAATGTCACAAAATGTTCATCCACAAAGCATGGATATTTCCATAACAGAAGGACAAATGGAGTAAAACATTACTGGGTGAAAAAATCAGAATTGGGTCAATGGAAGAGGGATAATCCACAATGGACCTATTTTTGGAATTTTGAAAATGACAAAAAAATATTTCCTTCTTTCCCCTTAGAAGAAAATTAGGAGGGGAAGGAAAGAAGACAGAAAAAAAAAAAAAAAAAAAAAACCCTGGAAAAATATATTTTATTTTCTTGATTTTCTTTCTAAAATTAAAAAACACAAAGCAAGATATAGGGAGGGAAAGAGTAACTTATTATGGAAAAAAGTTGTTTTGTCTTATTGTTGTTTAATTTTTTGTGATCATTTTTTTTTACCACTACTTTTTCAAGTTTCTTCATTAATCATCTTTTCTAGCATCATCTTTCTATTCAGGAATTGTTTTTTGAGCAAGGAAGTGACAATTGGAGAGAGCACATTAGATGTCTTGCTACACCTGTGTTGCTCACTTAAAATTGAGTCTCTTGGAAAAAAGCAAAAATTGCTGGAAACTTGTCTTTCTTATTTTTTATATATGTCAGTAACATTCCAGAATAATATAGTCTTTTCCTGTGAAATCTTGTGACTCATGTGGGTGGAGTATTTTCTTTTCTGATATATATAAATACAGGATGGTGAATGCAAAGGAGTTGACAATCCATGACTTCAAAGCTGATTCAGTGACTTTGTCCAGAGGACACTGGTTTTTGGATAGTGATGCAGTTGAAGAACAAGTGGACTTAGAATCAGATGAAGACCAAGAAATCCCAGAAGCTGAAAAAATAGCAAAAGAACTTAAAGAAATTCTGGGAGTGATAGGACAGCATATCTTCACAGTAGCAGTGGGAGGATATAAGTACACTATGCTGTGCCAGGAATTTTACAGATTTCAGAAAACTTCTGTCAACCTCAAGAGATGGAAAGCTGTGGGATTGCACAAGCTCTTGGAAGAACCTATTTTCTTTATTGACTTTGAAAGAGTAGCACAAGTAATGGGAAGTTTGGAAGAAGTGGGAAAAGGTAATGATGCCTACTTCAGATGCAAAGTGAAGAACAAGGACAATCAGGAGGCAGGGATAGTTATCAAAGCAGAACATATCAGAGCCGCCTTACAGTTCTATCCAATGGGCACCAAACTGGACCAAAGTTTTGTCAAGAAAAATAAGGAGACTTACACGGGATATGTAAAGTTCACTAACTTCAAGGGAAGAGAAAATGAAGAATATGCTATAAGAATGTTCTTGCAGTTCTTTTGTTTTCCAAAATTACCAAGGTACACCATGCCTCATAAGTCAGTAACTCTATTGATGTTCAATAACAAAGATAGAACCAAGCCATTTGGGGTAATGGATGTCTCACCATACATCCATGAACAGCTGAAGGAAGCAGCAAAACACTGGGAGCAGAAGAAATTCATGAATGGAGCCCAGTATTTGACAAGAATCATTTATCATATTCTTGGAATGGAAGAACAGTTAAAGTTAGCTCCTGAAGCACAGTACTTCAGAAATCTGATGTCAGGAATCAAAAGTCCCCCAAGAAAAGCACTTGGAAGAGAATCAGAAGGACAAACTCGCATGAGGGGAACAGGAATGAAAAGAAAAGTAATATCTGAGGAAGTGATTCCAGTAAAGAAAAGAAAGTTGGACCCCAGAAAAGTAGAATTAGAACAGGCAGAAGAAACAAGAGAGGAACAGGTGGCAGCACAGAAAAAGGTACAATCCTCCAGTGAACCTCACCCTCCGCAGACAAGTAAAGAACAGCTTTATACTTATCTCACTCAAGGAAACAGCAAAAGAGCCATATATGAGGCACAATATCAAAAAATGTTGGAAGATTTTTCATGCAAAGCTACAGATTGGATCCAAGAAGAGGTGGAGCACTATGAAGCATTACATGAAGAAATGATGGCAGCCGAAACTGAAGAGATATTTGTGAAGAAGGAGGTAGAATTGCTGGCATACTTCAAGGAGTTGCAAGGACCTCCAGAGGCCAGGACTACTGTGATAGTGAAAAAGAAGATGCCAAGGAAACCTGTTCAAAAGAAGAAGATGATAAAGAAAGGGAAAGGAAAAATGGCAGATGAACCTGTGATGAAAGAAATGGAACAAGTAATTACAAAAGAAACACAGAAGCTAACCTCAGTGATGGAAGTATCAAAGCCTACAGAACAGGAAGTGGGAGGATCTTCACGATTCTCATCTGATTCAGATAGCGACATTGAGAGTTTTCTGTTAAAAAGTTTAAACTTGTCAATACCCAACACTCCCAATGTAGCTGTACAGGCTATGGAAAAAGTGAAGACACCTGAGGATACAAGTAAGAAGTCTAAAGGGAAGCAGACACAGGAGGAAATAGTTCCACAGATGGGTGCTGAAGAAAAAAGAAGGCTGTTAAAAGGAAAGGCAAGAATGACAGAAGAGGAAAACCAGAAGAGAGATGAAGATAGCTCTGGAATAATGAATGTTGATAAAAATTCAATATGGACCAAACCTTCACAGACACAATTCCAAGTGAATGCAAGATTGACTGCAAGTTTAGAGGAACTAGCAAAGAAGGTATTCGGCAGTTCAAATAATCAGCAGAAGGATGCATCCGAAGAACAGGAAAGCAAGAAGTTAGAACCAGAAAAGAATGTTCAAGAGGTCTTGGGACAAGTAATAGAGGAAGGAATTGTTCAAAGTATAAAGGATGTGTTGCAGGATATAAAAAGCAGTGGGGACTTTACATCTAAGAATGATCAAGAACAAGAGGTAGAAGCAGATTTTATGGACAGTGAGGAGCAAGATCAAGAATACACAAATAAGAAAAGAAATGACCAGGTTGCTTGTACAAAAGAAATTGAATCAGTTAAAGTTCAGGAAAAACAGGAACAGGAAGAGCAACTTAGGAAAGTTCAAAAAACTCTTGTTGGAAAGGACTCAAACAGAAGTGTAGCTCAGTGATGAGTAGCACCTCCTTTAATGTCAATCCGGGAAGACATGAGGATGGTATGAAGACCACGAGCAAGTGGAAGCACAAGTGCGTGAGTGAGAAGCACACAAGCATGCACACACATACACACACACGCACATACACAGTAAGAACAAAGAGAGTAAGACAATGGAATCACTTCTATTGCAAGAAAGTTCTCATACAAGCTCAAACTACAAGAAGCTAACCCCCAAAAATGAGCTCTCTAGCTCTATTTATAGTTTTTGACTAACTTTGGCCCTGTTCAGACCTAGTGTCCGGCCTAGTTAAAAATTAGGTTCCGGGGCTTATTTGAGAGCCCAAACGAGATCTAAAAATTATGAAAATTGGCAGGCAACTACATCTAAGGCTCCCCAAGCTCGAGGACTCCTCGGCTTGTACAAAATGGAGCTACAAAAAGGTGAAATGATATTTACAAGGGTTTGTAGTGATGAGAATCACTTTAGAATGATGTTGGGGTTTTTGAAAAAAATGAAGGGTAGCCTCAGTGCTAGATCTGCATGTGTGTCCATACTTGCTTCTTCCCGCATCCTGTCAACACTCTCCCCCCCCTAGGGTCTGTCGCCTCTGACAGACCTCTTTTCCGCCGTTTGATCAATGTATTTTTGCAGGAGGTCGGTTGCCAATTCTTGTTCTTTGATTTTTAAACCTCTGATGAGATCTCGTTGCAAGGCCTCCCAACCCACTATACCAGGCATGTCAGGTTGTGGCATCGTGTAAAGCTCGGAGTGCATCGTTTGCTCGCATGCAAAGAGATGGAGTAGATGCGTAGGCCGTGGCGCAAATACCTCTGAATGTGCTTCCCAAAACCCCGTGGTGAACATGTCGTCAAATGTTTGCTTGTAGCAGGCAGGGAGATATCTTATGCGTGCATGCCATGCGTAAGCCACTCGTATGCTCGGGGTTGTGCTCATATCATATAGCAGGTCGTAGTTACCATTGATAAACCCGGGAATAGGAGGTTGAATACGGCATACATTGCGAAAAGTTTTGAGTACGACCTGCATCATGTCGAGGATCTTGAGCATCATCTGGGCAGCGACATCTGGCATAGGGTGGAGGCGTGGTATCCAATGTCTGATGGTTGCAATCATGTATGACACTGTAGGAGTACCGGTTGGGGGGGCGATAGCGGGGTAATTGAGCCATTCTTTACAGTTTGCGTTATTCTGAACCTTGATGGCAAAAGCTTTCCATGATCTGCGTCTTTGCACTGGCCCAAAACACGGATTGTACTTCAAATGCATGGGGGCATGATCCCATGTTCGAAGCATTTCTGGGTAGGTTTCGAGTAACTTTTGCCTCCACGTTGGTTGGAATATGGCTCCTTTTCGCGCCGCTTCTGGTATGTCTTCTGGTTCGAACTGTGTGGCAAATGTTGGGCACTTGTTGGTGACCCTTTTGATTTCTGCATTGTAGTCGGCCAACAATACAAAATAGGGCTTGTATTGCAGTTCTGAACTAGTGATAAGGCGTCTAGGGGCGATGTGCCTGAAGTATTCTGAGTGAAGGATGGTGTCCTCAATGGCCTTCATTGCCAGCATCTGAGTGGATATCCGCTCCTGATGAGTTTGCCCCATCTCCTCTACTTGTTTCATCCATGCCGATGGGGGTTCCTCATAGGTATCTTGACCTTCTTCTGTTACGCGTCCTCCTGGGAGTGGTTGAGGCTCGTAGGCGTCGTCGAATGCTTCCTCCACTGGGATGGTAACTGCTTCTTCTTCTGACGGTTGCTCTGGTGGGGAAGGGGGTCGTTCGTACTGCATCAACTTCAGTTTTAATTCTGCGATCTGCTGCCGTAACTCCAGCACGTCGTTGGGCGTTGAATGTTCAGGTTCGGTTGAAGTAGCAGCGTCTGTCATTTCTTTATGTTCCTGTCGGTGTGGTGTAGACTCTTGGGGTCTCTGTAAGTCCTTTAGCTGGTCGGTAAGCTGATCATGTGCTTCCAACAGATTGGCATACGTTTCCAATATTTGTTGTATGCTTTCTGATGGGACCGCTTGAAATTTGACCGGGTCTATGGGTGCTCCCGAGGTGTTTTCCATGGCAGCCTCGAGGTTCTCTTGGTTTTGTTGTTGAAGCCGTCTATTCTCTTCTTGCGCTGCTGCCAGATGTCGTCGTAGCAAAGCCATGTTTCGTTGAAGCCGTGCATTGCGGCCCATTTGATCGCGCAGCTGTTCCTCCATGGCTTTGCTCTCTTCCATATGCTCCGCTTTGAGTTGCGCATTTGCCTGTTCGAGGGCGGATATCTTGCTTTGTGACTCCGTATGAATGAACTCCAAAGCATTGACACGCTCTTGGAGTGTTGCTGTGAGGGTGCAAAGCCCTTTGTTATTTTCTTCCAATAATGTATATTCGTGCTTAAGTTGAGTGGCAGCTTCGAGCATCGTGTCGAGTGCAAGACTAAATGAGGTGGAAGATGCAGGGGGTTGGGAGATGGGAATGGGAAAAGTGGATGTTGTGCCTACCGTGTGTGGAAGTGGTGATGTGAGTGTAATAATCTGTGACGGTGTTGTGAGAACAGTGGTGGTGGGTGATCCAGCGGATGGTGAGATGTCCATGGGATCGGACATGAGTGAGTGTGATTCGTGAAATGTGAACACTGGGACGGTGGGTGGTGTGACAGTGGTGGCCGTGAATGTGGGGGAGTGAATTTGGGGATGGGACTTATTCTTATGTTCCTCAACCTGTTGAAGAATGTTTACAAGGTAGGTCCAGAAGGAGGGTTGGGTGGTTAGTGTGGTGCTTGAGGCAGTTACAAGGGACGGGGTAGGTAGAGTTTGGGGGGGAGGAAATGGAGGGATGGAGGGCAAAGAGATGGGAAGAGTCTGACTAGTGACAGATGGTTGTCCAACGGCATGGGGGAAGGAAGGGTGACCTAATTGAGGTTCAAAAACTTGAGTGACAGAGATGGATGAGGGTGAAGGAAGGAGAGTGGAAATGGGGGTGTGTACAAGGGTCTCACTATAGGAGGAGAATGGTTGTGTAGAAAGACACGTGGAGAGAGGCTCTGAGGGTGGGATAGGAGATGATGGGGGAGATGGGGCATGCGTAATTTCCTCCAGTTCATCATTGTGCCTAGGGCTAATCATGTGCACATCTTCTGATGTGGACGTAGCTAACGCGGTAGATACTTCCATCTGAATCATCTTTCCTTGTCGCGGCCGTGTATCAATTCTTCTTTGATCATAAGCGGGGTTCTCTTGATAGACCATGGTTCTCATTGCTTCACTGATGCCACAAGTGTCCGCCAACAGATTTAGTGATTCTACAAACTGGGGGTCGATATGCTCTGACTGTAACATCTGGTTTACTAGGGCCCTATTTGCTTCTTCTGACATTTTATGGCGTCTTTGTACCTGCTTGATTGTCTGGTATAATCGTTTGAGCTGTGCCGTATATGCAGGGGCTTCGTCTTCACTCTCTTCTGGGTTATTCCTTGGTGCTTACTCCTGAGCTTGTGTGTTTAGTCTTTGAGGAGGTTGCGTCACTCCTAGCTCCTGTACGCTGCTTGTCTCGCCTCGTGCATGTTCTCTTTGGGTTGATGTCCCCGGATCGACATTGTCAGGGCAATCTTCACTGTCTGATAGATGAGCCGTCTGCAGAAATGTTTCAAAATCAAAATTTGGGTCTTCGGTGAAAGTGGCCATCGCTGCAAATTCTGCCTCGGTAGGTAGCGGAGGGGCAGAGGGAGTGGGCTGTACCACCTCTCTTGGTTGAGACTCCTGGAGATGGATTGTGATTGGTGCCACCGGGGCTTCCTCTCTAGTGGAGACTTCGGTAGTGGTTGCTGGAGGGATCAGGACTTGTGAAAGGGATCCATGCATTCTTTTTGCAGGCTGACTCCCTGACTTTCGCCCTTTAAACAACTCCAGATGTGCATACTTTAGGGCTCGAGCAACTGGCACATCATACGCCAGACATCTGTAGATGATTCTAGTCAACGCACAGCAACCATGTAGAGTGGGCTTCCTCACCCCCCGCTTGCCTGCCTCATACGCCTGATCTAAGATCCATACCGGCATCTTAATGGGCAAGCTTCCGGTCTCTGCTAAATACAATCCGTACCATATCTTCTTGTGAGGCTGAGTGAAGCGGTCCTGAGCAGGAAATGCGAAGTGCTGGAGGCACATCCGCAGGGGTATGGCGATGTTGGGGGTGAGGGCGCACATGTCTTTGAGCTTCTTGACTCTATTGCTTTTCATTGATTCTGGTATCAAGGGGTCGCGATCTGAAGGCACATGAGTTCCATACATTTGAAGGGCTTCCCTGATTAATGTTACATTTAATTCAAACTTCCTCATCTCCTCCAGATTGGATAAGGAGGGCACCCAGAATGTGCCTGAATGATCTTTATCCCCGGTAGGTTTCAACGTAGCAATCAAGTAGTAGCACCTGAGGAAGTCAGGTTTAGGTAGAGCTGCACTGAAGTAAGCTTGTAGTCCTGCCTTTTGCCAGATATCCTGAAGTGGAGCTGCATTCTGTAAGGTCTCAAATTCTCTTGAAAAGAATTGGAAGGTCCACCAAACCCCTCCACACTCCATCTTGGACTCCCAGATGTGATCTGCGTCTCCCAAATCCCCTGGCATTTCATTGAACCAATGGGAGTGCCCTTTTACTCTTTCGGTTAGCCCACTGGGTGGATCTGGAATAGGAATCCTTCGCACATTCAAGAATTCTTCAGGCCTAGCCGTTGGTGGAGCTTCCACTGGCATGGCATCCCAATTGATAGGAGCACCAGATCCTGCCTGAGAGCTTGTGCCTGCCGCTGTTGCCATGAGAGTAGGTTGCTTATCTGCTGGAAGACGAAAGGCACATTAGTGTTGCATAGGAAACAGGATGTAATGGTGTTCCCTTCACAATACTAACACGACAATCCCGGAGGTCAGTGATTAGTGGTGAGGTGTTTATGATATGTGTGAGTGGTGATTAAAGGTCAGTGTCATCCTAGATGCATACTTTGGTTATGCAATGGGCTCGGAATGCTTCTACGTTAGTGTGGACGGATTTACAGAATAGGGTCAGGGGGTTTAGTACACCGTTTAATTCTCCACACTTTGATACAGGAGTCGTAGCTCTTAGAGCTAAGGACATGTGAAGATTTCGGTCTGAGAGTGTGATGTATGTGGGATCTTGTGGGTACCCATTTCCAGACATTCCTGGGGTTGATGGGAGTGGGGGCAGTGAGAGGTGTAGGTGTCTTATCACTTTCTGTGTTGTTGGCCAAGAGTGCTTGTGAAAGCTGCTTCATCCTCGTGCTTGTAGGTGAAGTAATTTGGGCTTGTAAGCTAGCCTTGGGCACCCATATCTGTCTAGCATTAGGGGTGGCCTTCATTGACCGCTTAGGAACCCAAATAGAAATGGTACGCCTAGGGGTTATCCTAGGGGGCTTCTTCCCTTTGTTCCTTGATGGTGAGGCTCGTTTCTTGTTTCTTTGAGAATCTACTATTGGATCGGTGGGTTTTCCATCCTTGCGCATCCAGATCTGCTTCACACCATGAGATGCTCCATATTGCGCGGGTTGGCGCTCCTGTCTCTTGATTAGCGGCCTCCTTCGTGTAGCGTGATGTTCGGTCCGTTCATTTAGCATCTTCTTGGACTCATTTAGGAACTCCTTCTTGGCTCCTGAACCTTCAGTAAGATTGCCCTTCCTCTGCACCATAGAAGTTTGGACAAGCACAACATGGTTATCTTCGTGTGGATTCCTGGAGGGACCAGGAGTTGGTGCCTGTTCTATTGGTTTGAGCGCTTGCTTTTCTAATTCAACCGTGAGACGACTTTGGCCTACCCAAGCCTGAAGAAGTCCACTTCTTAGGTTGAGGTTGACTGCGTGATCATAGATCCAGTCTTGGCCTAAGACAAGAGGTTCGGTCAGATCCTCGTCTTCACACACTAGCACTTTTGCTGGCATGAGGACCTCTTGTATGTAGAGGGGAAGATCCACCTCTCCCATACAAGGGGTTTCAACACCTCCTAATCCTATCAGATATGCTTCTATGGGTTTTACCTCCAACTGCAGCTGCTGGCAATAAGAAAGCCGGACTGCACTTGTGGCTGCTCCTGAATCAATTAAAGCCCTCACGCTTGTTGTGCTGTCCTTTTGTCCTATTTCTAGGGTCACAAAAGGTCGTCGGTCTACTATCTTATGGGTGCGTCCACCTGAAGCCTCACACATGGCCATGTGGTAGCCTGGAGACTCTTGAGTGTCAGTCGTAGGCTGGTCCCTTCCTCGTCTCCTCAACTTCATTCTTCTGATACGCTCTAAGGCCTCTGCCTGTGCTTCCTCCCGAATTCGTTTTTCCTCCTCTTTACGTTGCTTAGCAATATTGAGTCGGCTTAGCATCTCTTCAGTGAGGGGTTCCTGATACAGTTTGACTCTGCATCCGCTAATATAGTTTGGGAGGACATCCCCCTCTAAAGTGGCTAGTTGTACTGCTCCACTTGTGGAGATCCTATTAATGATCATAGGTCCATAGCCTCTCTTTTCTAGCTTTCTTGCGTGTTGTTTCAATGTGTAGACTAACACTAGATCTCCTGCCTTCAAGCCCTTATCCTTCACATGGGCATCAAAGTATGCTTTTTGCCGTTTCTTTGCAGCATAGATGCCTGCTGCTGCTCGTAGCCTCGTCTCACCTAAACGCTCTAGATCAAAGATCCTAGAGGACAACTCGTGTCCATTCCACTCATGCTCTTGTGCTACTCTTAAAGCTGGAATTAGGAAATCTAAGGGTAGCACCGCATTTTGTCCGAAGACCATCTGAAATGGGGTGGCATTGAGTACCGTTTTGTAAGCAACTCGGTATGCCCAAACAGCATGGTGAAGTTGTTTGTCCCAATCAGAGCGTTTATTATTGACCAGTTTCGTCAATACGTTACACAGGATCTTATTCGTGCTCTCGGCTTGTCCGTTAGCTTGTGGGTGATAGGGTGCAGACTTCTTATGTACCACCATGAATTCTTGAAGGAGATTTTCAATGACCTCATTCAAGAAGTGCGTTCCTCTATCACTAACCAACTCTATTGGTAACCCATATCTAGTGAACACATTTTCGAATAAGAACTTAGCCGTCGTTTGAGCATCATTCTTTGCCGTGGCTTTTACTTCCACCCACTTTGTAAGGTAATCTGTGGCTACAATAATGTATTCTGCATGGGAGTTCCTAGCTGGGGGGTTGATGGGACCTACAAAGTCTATACCCCACTTTGAAAATGCACGTCCTCCCATCATTGGCCTCAAGGGCATTTCATCCTTTCTTGTTGGATATTGGGCACGTTGGCATGTGTCGCAACTCTTCACATAAGTATGTGCATCCATATGAAGAGTGGGCCACCACAGTCCTGAGAATAGAATAGTCTTAATCACTCTGTCAGGCCCAAAGTGCCCACCTGCAGCACCGCTATGTGCCGTTTCTAAGACTTTCAAGTAGTCTGATTCATGTACGCACAGTCTTAGGTAACCATCCTTGCCTCTTTGATACAGGTTGTCTCCTACTAAAGCATAGTCTTGAGCCTCTTGCTCCATGCTCCGTTTTCTTGCAATACTAGCCTGATTGGTTAATGTTCCTGTTCTCATGAACTCGACCAGTGGAGCACTCCAATCTGGGATTAATGACATGTGATAAAGAGTGGCATGCTCCACTGGGGGTCTCTCCTGGCACTCTGGACAGCTCTGGATCCACTCTTGTACTTCTTTGTCCATGCTAGGCCAATACACTCCTAAGCGTTTTAGATTCTGCGAGGTTCGTTGTTTAGAGTAGTGATTCCCTAGCGGTCCCTCATGGGCTTGTTGCAGCCAACTAGCATGTTCATCATCCTTGACACAACAAGCTAATATGCCCTCGTTATCTTGCTTGTACATGCTTCCGGCTAATATTTGATACTTTAGCGATTTTACAATTTCCTCTTTGCTTGTCTTAACATTTTTATTTGCAGGCCCGAAGGTTAGGACTGGTACCAACTTATTTGCCCATTTAGGTACAACTTCTAAATTGAACAGATAAGCATCGGGCAACTCATCAGACACTCCTTGCGGTGGCTCTCCTGAAGTGATGCGAGAAAGATGGTCAGCCCTAAGATGAGTTCTACCTTTCCTGACAACCACTTCAAAGTCGTATTCCATTAGTAAGAGGAACCATCTTACTAAGCGGCCTGTATTGCAAGGTTTATTGACCAAATATAGTAACGCTTGATGATCAGTGAAAAACTTGAACTTATTGGCCAATAGATAGTGTCTAAACTTCTTCACAGCATATATCATGCCTAAGCCTTCTCTCTCCGTTGTGGTGTAATTTCGTTCAGCTGCATTTAATTGCCTACTAGCATATGCTATCGGCAAATCTAGGTTTCCTTCACCTGTGGGTTGCGCTAGCACACATCCTATTGCATGATTGGAGGCATCTACATGGACATGAAAGGGTTTGCTCCAATCCGGAGTAGTCAATATTGGTGCTATGCACAAACGTCTCTTCAGCTCATTGAAGGAAGTCTCGCATTCCTCATTCCATTCAAAATTCGTTAACAGCCCATAAAGAGGTTTAGCTATGATGGCATACATGTGGATAAATCTACGGTAATATCCACAATGGCCCATAAAGGCTTGTACCTCTTTCACATTTCTTGGTCTGGCCAACTCTGCTATTGCTCTCACCTTGTCTTCGTCTGTTGATATTCCATTCTTCGAAACAATGTGACCTAAGATCTTACCTTGGCGTACCATAAACACACACTTCTCTGGATTCAGACACACTCGATAATCTCTACACTTGTTGAAGATTTGCCTAAGCTCGGGGATGTGGTAACTCCTTTCTTGGGAATGAGCGCATAAATCATCCACATATACTTCTAAGCTCTTTCGCAAGAACTCTTTGAAGACATGACACATGAGTCTTTGGAATGTTGCAGGTGCATTGGTGAGCCCAAATGGCATCACACGAAATGCAAAGATTCCCCATTCTGTGGCAAAGGCTGTTTTGTGCTGATCTTCGGGGGCAATGGCTACTTGGTTGTAACCTGAAAATCCATCAAGGAAGCTGTAAACTTCCTTGCCTGCAACACGCTCCAAAAGATGTTCGGTGATTGGAAGAGGATAACTATCTCGGATCGTAGCGGCATTAACTTTTTTAAGGTTAATGCACACTCGCAATTTCCCATTCTTCTTGGGCACCACTACGATAGGGGACACCCATTCAGTATGCTCAATCTCATAGATGAATCCGGCTTCAATCAGCCTGTCAATCTCCTCTTTTATTTTGGCCGCATAATTGTCATTATATGTGTAGGGTTTTTGTTTGGTGGGCTTAGCATCAGCGGTCATCGGAATCGTATGAGAGCAGATCTCTGGATCTACTCCTTTCAAGTCTCTATAATGCCATGCGAACACATCCCTATATTCCCTTAATAGGGCTACGAGCTCTGCTTCTTCTTCTGCACTTAGGTCATCTCCTATGTACGTACATCGTTCTTCGTTCCCTTCAATGGTCACTACAATTTTTTTGGTCTTTTCTTTATTGTCATATGCTTCTCCTATAATGGCCTCTCTCTTAGGCATTCGTACCAAAATTTTCCGGTCTTCCACTTCATATTTCTTGAAATTTTCTGGTACTTCAAACAATGATTCTTCCTCTTCTTGTCTTACTGCTTTCCTTTTCTTTTTCTTTTGACTTCCTTCACTTCCTTTCTTTGAATTTATCGTTTTAATACTCGCAAGGGGTTCTTCTTCTTCTTTTTGGGTTAACACTCCTATGTCTTCTAAGTAGTGTTCCTCTGAGTCAAAGTAAGTATCCATCACAATGGATTCTAGATCATCGTCACTCTCTTCTTCTTCCATGGACTCACTAGGATCACACTCTTCCAACAAGGGCTGACACATGAACACTGAAATGTCATAACCCTCCTCATCACAATGAGGTGTCCATTGTTCTTCATTGACTGCAATGTCCATGGTAGCTAAGATTTCTGCCCAACCATGAGGCTCAAATTCCTCATCTGGAAATATCATCGGTGTATAGGCTGGGTCTTTTATTGGTCTATCTCCTGGGGGAGTTCCTTCTTCTCTCGCTTTTAGGCGCTTTTCCTCTTCCTCAGCGACCTTGCACATCCACAAGTGAGTATCTTCATGCAGCCAGGATGGTTCAGGTGAACTTCCAGAATGCACGGAGATAGAATCTTCTTTCGCTTTGTGGATAGGATTCCACTGTAGGGGTGGTACATCTCTGAAGGTGTGATCCTTCAGATTGACCTTGGTGGTGACCCCTAAGTGCTGTAAGTACAAGGAGTTGGTTCCCCAATCCTGTACTATTTGCAATTGTCGTAGGAAAGGTCTTCCTAGGATCATCTCGTAAACATTATTCTTCTCAAAGTCACATATAGCAAACGTATGTTCAAACTCCACACCACAAGTGGTTAGAGTTATCCCTTCAAGCAATCCGAGAGGTCTTTCAAAATGACCATCTGCCATTTGAAGTTTCATTCTCGTTGGTCTTAAGGTGGGTTTGCCCCATCGCTTCCATAGGGAGATGGTCGCGATAGCAACTCCGGCACCCGAATCCACAATTGCTTTGGTTATGTAACCTTGATAGGTGATCGGAAGATAAGTGTTACCTTCTTCACCTTCGCTCATGTCTCCTATCTTGTCGAGAGGTATCTCGGGAACTTTCTGCTTAGAGCCTACTTTTGGTATATTGGATTCAAGTTCTGGAACCTGATCCTTCACATGATTCCAGAGCTCCGGTTTTGCCTTGAGCAGCTCCTCTACAGTGAGGTGACGTTGAACCTTAGTGTTTTTCACAACATCAGTGTTCCTGGGAATCACTGAGTCTTCATTTCTTACCAATATCGTGGGCGCTCTGATCTGGAGAGATTCAGATTCCCATGGGCCTGTGAAATGAGGCAACTCTTGTAAAGAATTAGATTCAAAATCTAATCTCTCATCCTCTTGTTGCTCTGCTTGATCCCCATAGATAGAGGGAATGTCTTGGGGAAATTGATCATGAAGGTCATCAATCTCAGGAATAGGAGGGAAATCACCCTTCTCTTTGGCCCATTTCTCTTCTTGTATTTCTCGCAAAAACTCTGGAGAGTACTGTTGTATTGAAGGAGGTATTCCAGCATCCGTAGAATTAGGAACATAAGCTACCATTTGTGGTGAGCTTCCTCTTTCAACAACTGGTTGAGCTTGTGGAGGTAAAGAAATTTGTGATTTGTTTACCAACTGCTCTAATCTTTCTAGTAAGCCTTGGAAATGCAAATCCGGCTTGACAGAGTTCGTCTGATTGAACCTTTGGCTAGTCTCAAGTATAGCTTGAGCTTGTTCTACCATTTTCATGCACATTTTCATCCGTTCAATCTCTAAATCTGCTCTAGGGTAACTCTTGTCTAGGTTTGCAGCTGTTGGCCCTTCTTGAAGTCGAGCCTGGTAGGCCTTGAACATCATGTCCAAGCCTTCAGGAGTGGGGTCAGCTAATACTGATCCTACTCGGGGTGGTGGGTGGGTTACGAGGGGTGTGTTAGAGGGTGGAGAATTGGAGGGTGATGGGGATAGTAGTGGAGGAAGTGTGTGGGAGTGCGGTTGAGATATGATTTCTGTGATTTTTGCCTTGGTTTCTCTCACGCTTTCTTCAAGTTCATTTATCTTTTTTGCCCATTGTCTCTTCATTCTTTCACGACTCTCCTTCCAGGCTCTAGTCCTCTTTTTGGTTATGCTCTCTGTTTCACTCACCTCGGGGCTCTGTTCGGGACCAACACCTTGGTGTTGTTGAAGTGCCTGGGCTCTTGTGATCACCTGCACAGGAGCAGTGGAAGTCACGCTTCCTATGGAGTCTACAACTAACCCCACAACATTGATAGGAGTGATCTTAGGCATGTTATTGGGGTTTTTTGGGCAATCTCGTAGGAGATGCTCTTTCCCGCAGTCTTGACAAAAGCCCTGAATGGTTACTGGCTGAGGTAGTGTAGGGATAGGTAGTGGACAATCACGTACAAGGTGATCTCCCTGACATCTGAAACATGGCCCTCTAGGAAATGGGGGTCGTACCTGCCTAGGTTGAGGTCTAGAGTTGGGGTTTGTGTACATGACATTAGAATACTCCGGTTCCCCGCTATTTTCACTTGGGTCCTCATAGTAGTATGACTCGTTATGCTCGGGTGACTGCATGTAGTAAGCCTGTGGGCTATCAAGATGTGCGGAGTCAAAACTATGGTCACTGGGGTCACTGTCTCATAGCAATGGGGTGGCTGGGACTATGGCTCTGTTCGGATTTTCTTCAGTAGATGCATACTTCACTGGGATCACATTGGTTGGAGTGGGGGGTTGCTGCACTAGGACTGGTTGAGGTCTCTGCTGCCCTTGATAAGGTGGCTGATAAGTTTGTTGCGGTCTGTTGTATTGTGGTGATGGGTACTGATTCTGGTATCTACCCTGTTGTGGATATGGCTGAGGATAATTTTGCCTAACAGTTTGTTTGTTATATGGGCAGTCTTGTGCCGTGTGATTGGTGTACCTGCGCTCTATGGTGCAGTACTGGCCACTAAGGTTCGCCTGAGGTTGGGCCATAATGGGGCATACACTTGCCATATGTTCGCCGCCACAATTGTAACACCGCTTAACTGGGGCAAATCTCGGAATTTGCTTACTAGAGACACCTAGTTTTTGGGCTACCTTCTCTGCAAGTTCCTCGATGGATGTGGATTGACCAGATGTCTGTTTACTAGAGCTATCAGAATCCTTATAGATTTTTGATAGTTCTAACTCTTCACCTAGATTGTCCTCGATGTGTATGCACATGCGCACGCACTCCTCTATCGTTCTAGGGTCTTTCAGGTACACATATGACCTGAGCTTAGTGCTCAACAATCCATCTAGGAACAAGGCCACTTGTTTGGCTGGTGTGGGTAACTCTGGCATAGGGCATCTCTCCAGGTACTGTCTAAATCTTCTTCCAGCTAGTCTGACCGTCTCTTGAGGTGTTTGTTTGAAGCTATGAATTAGTGAGGAGGTGTTATGCCTGATTCCACTCTTAGAAAACTCAACAATAAATGCCTCTAAGAGTTGGTCTATGTTTCTGAAATGCCTCTCATTCAGTGGTTGGAACCACGTAAGGGCAGTGTTCCTAAGGGTTAGACCGAAAGCATTATATTGTGTGAATAGGTCCTCCACTTGTTCAGCTTTCAACACTTGTCGAAATTCGGCCACATGGTCATAAGGGTCTCCCGTGCCATCGAAATAATTCTTCATGGACTTCACAAGTTGGGTTGGTCGTAGGGTCCTAGTGTGTTCTCTCGGCCTTGGCAAAGGAAAATCATCAATGTCCCGGTGATTCCATGGGGTTCTATGTCTCTCAGTTTCTACTCTATTTCTTTCTGTTCCCGTTCTTTCCCTTCCAAGGGAGTTGGCAAAACTTACCTCAGGTTTGTCTCTACCTCTATCTCTTTGAGCGCCATGAGCGTGGGAGGTCCCAGTTCCTTGATGACCAAAGGATACATTAGACCTTGGTTGGGGAAAAACAAATTCACCCTTCCAAGTGTAGGCATGTCTGCCCTGCTCAGTGACCACGAAGATTCCCTCTGATGCAGTGTCTAGGTAGGTTACTTGGCCTGGACTATCAGGGTCTTTAAACTCGTAGATTGTGAGGGTGTTCCCCTCCTGAGGTTGAGAAGTTCTATATCTCCAAAAGGCCTCATCGGTTTCCCGATTCAAAAGCAGATCTATGCTTTTATTATCTTGTGGAATCCACTCAGGAGTCATGATTCTGGTCAAGACAGACTTACCACGGGGAGTTCTTGGCTCTCTCTCTAAGTTCCCTTGCTCTATATCTCCCATGTCGGTCTCCGCAATCACATTTCCAAACTCATCAGTTCTATCGGGAAGAGTGGTGACTACATATATAGTCCCCTCTTTATCTAGGTATGCTCCATTCTCAAACTTGACTACCGGGTGGTCTATTCCATGGGGTTGGTCGGGGTTCTTAATCTGGACCACTGATCTTCTCAGTCCGTCTTCGTAGATGCGAGCACCTAGACGATTCGTCCTGATATATTCCAATTGAGTCTTATAAGGCCCCTCTGGCTTTTCTAGATATGCCAACCCTGAACTCCCTACGGGTCTCTCCATGTGATAGGACATTTCAGAATCACTGGTTTCTGATCTGGGAGTGTATGGGTAATCACTCAACTGCTGGGCCCAAGACCTGGCAGTGTGATTAACACTAGCTTCAGAAGATCTGAGGCTTCGTCTGTCTCGGCCTAAATGTCTGCCTGATCTAAGGTTCATATGCCTGATTTATTTACCCCCTGGAACCCCAGCACGCACTCGTTGCAGGTTGATTTTACATCAATCACTTTGTTCTTTTTAGTTGAATATTATGTTTATGGTCTTATCTGAAATTGCGTCGTCAGGGGTACTTAAGTGAATTTCCGCACTTGATGAGTGATCGATTCCCGTTTACCTTTTTGTCCCTTAGTATTTTCGCACTTAGGACCTATTTATTTTCTTGCACTTGTTTGATTAATTCTCTTGGACTTAATTCGTGCCTAACGTTGCCCTAGTTAATTACCACACCTAAGTCGTACTTAGCCTAGGCTAGGAATTGACAAAGGAGGGTTATGAGATCTTCCAACCTCAATCAGCTGGGTGGCCAGACAGCTCTGCAAGCCCAGGAAGTCCTCTCCCAAGCCCGGTACTCACCCTTGCTAGCTTGCCTCGATTGCCTTGAGTGCCCACAGAGTTCCTGCAAAGACTCACCAGTTAGTATAGCTTTATTGCCACAAGTATTTGAAAGACACACTTCAATAATTTTAGTCCCCCTGGAGTAACTCACTGTATCCCCTGAATCTGAGAATCACTTAGTTCCACCTAAAGGTCAACTTACAAATGCATGTTCTAAAACTCCGCGTATAATTCTTACAAAAACCAGTCGAGGTCCACGTAGGATTCTCAACGAGCTTTCCAACGAGACCACCATCTCATCAATCGGAGTTCGTATGGTCAAGTTATGACCATTCAGGTAGATAGGGGTCAAAACAGGCTCTCAGGGTTCAGGGAATTCCTCACAGGTTCCTAGGTCTTGTCCCACTTCTAAGGCTCTAATGTTACTCCAATGTGACCAAAACTAGGCTCAATTGTACCTCAATTTACTCCAAAAATTCGCTCTAAAATTTTGTGCGTTAAGGCCATGTATCGCGATAGGTCGGGTCGAAGTGTCGCGATACCCCCAAGTGTCGCGATAGCTCGTGAAGTGTCGCGATAGCTCGTGAGGTGTCGCGATACCCCCAAGTGTCGCGATAGCTCGGCTCGAAGTGTCGCGATAGCTCGGCTCGAAGTGTCGCGATACCCCCAAGTGTCGCGATAGCTCGTGAAGTGTCGCGATAGCTCGTGAAGTGTCGCGATACCCCGAAGTGTCGCGATAGCTCGTGAAGTGTCGCGATACCCCCAAGTGTCACGATAGCTCGTGAAGTGTCGCGATAGCTCTCCAAGTGTCGCGATACACCGAGGTGTCGCGATAGCTCGTGAGGTGTCGCGATACACCGAGGTGTCGCGATAGCTCGTGAGGTGTCGCGATAGCTCGCCAAGTGTCGCGATACACCGAGGTGTCGCGATAGCTCGTGAGGTGTCGCGATACACCGAGGTGTCGCGATAGCTCGTGAGGTGTCGCGATACACCGAGGTGTCGCGATAGCTCGTGAGGTGTCGCGATACACCGAGGTGTCGCGATAGCTCGGGATATGGCGAATTTTTCTGTTCTGTCTAGTGATTCTAGGAGCCCTAGGCCTGCGCAGTGTTGTGGTGCACTCAGATTAACGATAGGGTGAAGTTTCCGAAGTGTCGCGATAGCTCGAGCTTGACGCCTCGGGGACTATGCAAACAAATTCCGTACCTGCTGAGCTTGCTGGAGATGATGATGGAGCTGGTACCTGCAAGAAACATGCAAAACAAACACACAAAGCAACAAGGCACACTCGCTCTCTCACAAACTCGCACACAAGAAATGAAGAGAATGGAAAGGAAGAGGGAATGTATAGTGGAGAAGGAGATGAAGGTGGAGATGGAGATGGAGATGGAGATGGAGAAAAAATCAGAAATTTACCTACTACTTACCATTCCAACGCGTCCTCTCTACGTCTTACCATCACACGCTCGTCCTCAAAGCTCGATCCCCGGCAACGGCGCCAAAATTTGGTGTAGCTCAGTGATGAGTAGCACCTCCTTTAATGTCAATCCGGGAAGACATGAGGATGGTATGAAGACCACGAGCAAGTGGAAGCACAAGTGCGTGAGTGAGAAGCACACAAGCATGCACACACATACACACACACGCACATACACAGTAAGAACAAAGAGAGTAAGACAATGGAATCACTTCTATTGCAAGAAAGTTCTCATACAAGCTCAAACTACAAGAAGCTAACCCCCAAAAATGAGCTCTCTAGCTCTATTTATAGTTTTTGACTAACTTTGGCCCTGTTCAGACCTAGTGTCCGGCCTAGTTAAAAATTAGGTTCCGGGGCTTATTTGAGAGCCCAAACGAGATCTAAAAATTATGAAAATTGGCAGGCAACTACATCTAAGGCTCCCCAAGCTCGAGGACTCCTCGGCTTGTACAAAATGGAGCTACAAAAAGGTGAAATGATATTTACAAGGGTTTGTAGTGATGAGAATCACTTTAGAATGATGTTGGGGTTTTTGAAAAAAATGAAGGGTAGCCTCAGTGCTAGATCTGCATGTGTGTCCATACTTGCTTCTTCCCGCATCCTGTCAACAAGAAGTCAGGAAACCCTAACACAAGATAAGGAGATACAAACTAAGGGAGACCAGCTCTTTACAGAGAAGCAACAAGTATTGGAAGAAAAGAAGTCATTAGAAAAAAAGAGGGCTTCAGATTTTTCAGTGCAGAAGAGTGCAAATGACAAAGCACTAGTTTATGAAGAGGATGATACCAATCAGGATACAAAGACTGATGATCACAGTTATGAAGAACAAGACATTCAGGACATAGAAGATGAAACAGCAGCAGAAGAAGAGAATGTGGATAAAGAAGATAAGCAAATTGAAGTTAGACAGACAGAAATAGAAGTAGGGTTGGAAAGAATACCCAAAAATATAAGATCAGCCTGTCAAATAATTATGAGCAACATTGAACAGTTCAGACCATCTAGTAGAAATATGATCATATCAGGAATGGTGGCTGAATCAGAATTTGAAAAAGGAAGTTTAATTATCAAAGAACACAAGAGGGAAAAAGAGCAGATGACAGAGCAATTAAGGGTGATGAAGGAAAGGAATGAAGAATATATCAATAGAATTATTGCTTTGGAAGAAGCTGAGGTTCAGAAGCAGAACAGGATCCAATATTTGGAAGAAAAGAGTGTAAAGTTATCAGAGCAGAATGCCAAAATGGAAATGGAAATAAAAGCCATAGGAGGAAGATACAGAACTTTACAAACATCCTATCAAATTCTGACTAGAGCACATGAAGAGATTAATAAAGTTTTGTTAGAAGAAGGTCAACTACAAGGTGGAGGTAAACCTGTTCAATTGACAGAGGAAGAAAAGGAAGAGCTGCATAAAGAAATTCAAAGACTTCAAATAGAATTAAAAGAGGCCAAAGAAATGGAGAAACAGGCAAACACTCATGCTGCCACATCAATGAGAGGGTATCATCAATTACATATGGAGGTAGAGAAGGAAAGAAGTGAATGGCAAGCAAAGATGGAGAAAGAAAGAAATGAGTGGAGGAAGGAAAAGGAGTTATGGGCAGCTCAGAACAAAAGTTCAATGATGACTATAGAAGAATTACAGAAACAGTTGGAGAAATCAAAAGTTCCAGAAGAAATTCAAGATCAAGTACTGGCAGAAGATACAGATAAAAGGGAATATGAAACAGGGGATTTTGACAGGGAACAAGAGAACAAGGAACCAGCAGTCAAAGAAACAGAGGAAGAGTATTCTGAAGATTTTGTACAGAAATTATTGATCAATAGAGAGTCAAGAATGGAATTTATCAGAAAAATGCATGATGAGTATGAAGATCAAATAGTTACCTTTGCTCTGAATAAAGGCATTAATCCAGATCAGCATCATTGGGCTGCAGATGGATTGGGAATACCTTTCTGTATGATTTTGGAGAGTATAAAGAATTATCAATTGGCCAGAGTAGGGCTATCTCCAAACAAATACCTTGAGTATGAAGAAGATATTAATGTCACGAAGGAGTTATTTGAAAGAGCAAATCCTAAATGGAGAAATAAGTGGTTGGATGCCAATAAGGAATGTAGGAAAATCTGGAAAGAGGCACCTTTGCATTTAAAGATCAACCCAGCTTATTGTCCAGTTGCCAGAAGAAGAGAATGGGCTGTTTTTTGGGAAAGGAGAAAAACAGGGCAGATTCCAGCAAAATGGCTGAACTTTCCAAAAATAGCAGGTCCAAAGGCAGGAACTTGGCCTACAAAAAGTTACATGGTGAACACTGCTGAGTTAGTTTTAACAACATATAAAGATGTTAATGATCCAGCTTGTATATTACTGGTCAGAATAATGAGGTTGATTCTAGCCTGTATAGAGACCTACACTGATACAGATGTCAGAATTTTGAACTACATAGGGTTTAATTCGCCAACAGATGCTCTTTTGTTTGATTTGAGTGAGACACCAGACAGGATTTGTTTGATGGCCTACTACAGTAGAATAATATTTTTGGGCAGTCATTTTTTGCAAATATTTGAAGATGCTTTTGATTATGGATTCTTTGAAAGGGAGTCAGAAATTTTTGGAAACTTATCTGTTGTTACAAAAGCAAGACTTACCGCCTATGAAGCTGCTTACACAGAATATTTGAAGAAGGATGTCATAGATAAGCCTGAAGCTGCGATACAATGGAGAAAAGCTTTGTTCGAGATGGTCAACAATTTGAATGTAACAGAAAGGAAAAGCCATGATTTACTGTCACAGGTATATCAAAGGAAGAAGAAATGAAGAAAAGTGACCAAAGTAGAGGATCACAAAAATCTTTCGTCAGGAGCCGAAAGGCTTAGGAGGGGAAGGATGTTGGAAGGTGTATTTTTGGAAAAGCATTTTTGATGTAAAAAAAATTAGTAAAAAGTCAAAAAACTTGTAAAATATTTATGCAATGGTTGTAAAAATAAGGAAGAGTCTTCCTTATGTGGTTGAGGATCTCATGTAAATTTTGTAGAATTTTTAGAAACTCTTAGATAGCATTTTTTAGAAAATTAGAGAAAAAGACCTAATTTCAAGTGTGAAAAAGGACACTTGAAAATGTATATAAGTCAATTTTCTCTATTTTGGAGAGGTTGGTTAGTCATTTGCTCAAGCTATCAATAGAGAAGAAAGAGTTTCTGCAAAATCGTGTTTTCTCCTGTTGAGTGTATTTCCTTTGATGTGTGAGCTTGTCTCTTGCTTAATCATGGAGATTTGTGAGTCACATTTGTGTATTACTGAGTAAGTTGTATGAAGAGAGCGACCTATTGCTGTAAATGAGTGGAAAGGACTGAAGGAAGTTCCAAAATTGTGAAAATCGTCTGTTGGTACAGAATCGCGATTGTCTCGTCTTTGTGATACAGGTGATATTTTTCAATTTTGGGTTCATATTTGTATTCTGCTAATGAAATGGCATGGTTTTGACATAAAGAACATAGAAAATGATGGAGATTTGCCTTAGTTATTGTAAATTCAAGATTTTCTCTTCATCTTCAATTTCTCTCAGCAATCCAGCCATCAATCTCTTATTTCCTTGAATCTATTATCTTGAAGGGGCTGTGGTCTTATGGATATTCCTAGGATTGACAAAATAAAGATGATTTGTTGATTCTTTGTTACTTCATGATTGGAGAGGACAACTTGGAGTCCAAAACAAAACATCTGCCCTATTATGGCTCAACCCCAAGTAAACCCTAGTAGCCAGTACTGCACCATAGAACGGAGATACACCAATCAACACCGCGCAAGATTGCCCATACAACAAGCAAGCAGTTAGGCAACCCTACCCGCAACCCTACCAACAAGGCAGATACCAAAACCAAAATCCACCACCACAATATGCTAGACCCCAACAAACCTACCAACCACAATATCAGGCCCAACAGAGACCCCAATCGATGCTAGCTCAACAGCCTCCAAACCCCGCTAACGTGATTCCAGTAAAGTATGCTGTTGCAGAAGAAAACCTGAATAGGGCCATAGTAGCAGTAACCCCATTGATCTCAGAAAGTGACCCAAGTGACCATAGCTTTGATTCTACACATGTCGATAGTCCCCAGGCTTACTACATGCAGTCTCCAGAACATGGTGAGTCTTACTATAGTGAAGAACCAAGTGAACCTAGTTGGGAGTTAGATTCCACGAACGTCATGTATGCAAACCCCAACCCCAGGCCTCAACCTAGGCAAGTAAGACCTCCATTCCCAAGAGGACCGTGCTATAGATGCCAAGGAGATCATCTCATTCGTGATTGTCCCTTGCCCCCACCTACACAACCCCAGTCAGTGACTATCCAAGGTTTTTGCCAAGATTGTGGAAAAGAACATCTTTTACGAGATTGCCCAAAGAACCCCAATAATATGCCAAAAATCACTCCTATCAATGTGATTGGTTTGGTTGTAGATTCCTCAAGAAGCGTCACTTCCACTGCACCAGTGCAGGTAGTCACTAGAGCTCAGGCATTGCAGCAAAACCCAGAGACAAGCCAGGAAAAGGGCCCAGAGGCTAGTGAAACCGAGAGCATAACTAAGAAAAGGACTAGAGCTTGGAAAGATAGTCGAGAAAGAATGAAAAGACAATGGGCTAAAAAGATGAGTGAACTTGAGGAAAGCATAAGAGAAACCAAAGCTAGGATAACTGAAATTACCTCTCAAACCCCCTCTCACACTATCCCATCACCACCACTCCCATCGCCCTCCGACCCGCCACCTTCCAACCCACGCCATGCGATTCCACCACCCCCTAGAGTAGGATCAGTATTAGCTGATCCCACTCCTGAAGACATAGACATGATGCTCAAAGCATATCAGGCCAGAATCCAAGAAGGGCCAAACGTCACAGATCACGACAAGTGCTATCCTAGAGCTGACCTAGAGATAGAAAGAACCAAACTGTGTGCAAAAATGGTCGCATTGGCTCAGACTATGTTTGAAGCCAGTCGCCTTTTCAATTACTCGGGCTCAGCCAAAACGCAATTACACTTGGATGGATTCCTAGAGAAGTTAGAGAGGATAATTGCAAGATCTGACAAGGAAGAAAAAAATCAAGACAAAGAAAAAGCAAGCCAAAACATGAATCATTCCCAATCGGAAGTTTATGTGGCCAATTCCACTAAACCAGACAGTTTCCCCTCCTTAGAAAGAATGGAGAGGCTAATTGCACAGTCAGAAAAGGAACCTAACCCTCAAAGAAAGGAAAAGGCAAGAGAACGGAAAAGCCAGCCTCTTTAGGAAGCCCACGTGCCTTTCCAAGAAACTTATCTCCCCCCCCAAAGATCACAGGAGCCTCCCTCGAAAGCTTATGTACCTCCACAGGTAACCCTCATTCCTTCCCAGAGAGCGTATGAGCCTGTTCGGAAAAGTAATAGCATAAGTAATCCTCCACAAGAAGCTTGTGCTCCAGCTATCTACGAGAACGAGGAAAGGACCAACGATAGAATAAGCCCTCCTTCCCAGGTAACATATGTACCTAATTCTACAGAGCCAGACACTTCTTCTTCTATGAATCGGTTTGCACCAGACTTCCTACGAGAGATTCAAGAAGACAAATGGGATAACGAAAGCGAGGTCGCCCCTCCTTTTGAACTTGTGGATGATGCACATGACCAATTCCCACAAGACATCCCATCAATTTACGGGGAACATGAGAGTACTCAATCTCATGAGAGATTGGACTTTGAGTCTAATTCCATACAGGAGCTACCCCACTTCACAGGCCCATGGGAAGCAAAGTCCACATGTATGAGAGCACCCACAGTCATGGTAAGGAACGACGACTCAGTCATACCGAGGAACACGGAGGTAGTAACGAACACCAAGGTGCAACGCGATCTCACTTTGGAAGAGCTGCCTGAGGATAGACCAAACGCGCGGAAATATGTAGCTAGTCAAGTAACTGAAACTGCAAAACCTCGTTCCCGGGTAGGATCCCATAGGACAGTACCGGAAATTCCCTTGGATAAGATAGGAGATATGTGTGAAGGTGAAGAAGGGAACACCTACCTTCCCATCACCTACCAGGACTACACCACGAAGGCAATTTTGGACTCAGGTGCAGGAGTTGCAATTGCCACCACCTCCTTATGGAAGCGTTGGGGCAAGCCAGCACTCAGGCCGACGAGAATGAAATTGCAGATGGCCGATGGCCACATAGAGAGACCCCTAGGATTGCTAGAAGGAATAACTCTCACCACTTGTGGTGTCGAGTTTGAACATAGTTTTGCTATCTGTGACTTCAGTAAAAATCATGCCTATGAGATGATTTTGGGAAGGCCATTTATGCGACAATTGCAAGTGGTACAGGATTGGGGAACCAACTCCTTGTATTTGCAACACTTGGGTGTTACGACCAAAGTCAATCTCAAAGATTATTCTCACAGAGATGTCCCTCCTATCCAATGGAATCCCATCCATAGAGCCAAAGATGATACAGAATCTGTGCATTCCATAGGATCAGGATCCTCCTGGATGCACGAAGACACTCACTTATGGATGTGCAAAGTAGCAGTGGAGGAAGAGAAGAGAGAAAAGGCCAGAGAAATAGGTGCAAACGAAACTCATAGACCCATTCAAGACCCAGCCTATGCACTTGTAGTTTTTCCAGACGAGGAATTTGAACCCCATGGCTGGGCAGAAATTTTAGCAACAATGGACGTAGCCATCAATGAGGAACAATGGACACCTCACTGTGATGAGGATGGCTATGACATTTCAGTCTTCTCCATAGATCCAATCATGGGAGGGGCAGTTTTAGAAGAATGCGAACCTAGCCCTGATGCATTTGAGGATGCAAGTGACTCCGATCTAGAGTCAATCATTATGGACCCACCATTTGCATCAGATGAAGAATACTTCCATGAAGTAGAAATTCAACCCCAGAGGCACGGAGAGACTATAAATGATGTAAGATTAGCAACGCATATGACCCCAAGGGAAGAAGGAAAGAAACGAAGGAAGAAAGAAGTCTCACCAGAGGAGGAAGAATCTTTGTTTGAGGTCCCAGAAAATTTTAAGAAGTATGAGATAGATGACATGAGAGTCATGATAAGAATGCCTAAACGAGAGGCACAATCAGGAGAGGCCTATGATAACAAAGAAACCACCAAGAAAATAGTAGTGGCCCTAGAAGAAGGAGAGGAGAGATGTACGTACATAGGTCATGACCTAACAGCGGAAGAAGAGCACGAATTGATTGCCTTGCTAAGAGAATACAGAGATGTATTCGCTTGGAGTTACAAGGATTTGAAAGGTGTTGACCCGGACATATGCTCACACACCATCCCCATGACCTCAGATGCCAAACCCTCTAAGCAAAAGCCTTATACATATAACGATAATTACGCTGCTAAGATCAAGGAAGAGATAGATAGACTGGTCGAAGCTGGATTTATCTATGAAATTGAGCACACTGAATGGGTATCCCCCATTGTAGTGGTGCCCAAAAAGAATGGCAAACTGCGTGTGTGCATTAACTTGAAAAAGGTTAATGCAGCCACAATTCGAGATAACTATCCGCTTCCCATCACAGAACATCTCTTAGAAAGAGTGGCAGGCAAGGAAGTGTACAGCTTCCTTGATGGATTTTCGGGCTACAATCAAGTAGCCATAGCTCCAGAGGATCAGCATAAGACAGCCTTTGCCACAGAATGGGGCATTTTTGCTTTTAGAGTAATGCCATTTGGGCTTACCAATGCACCAGCTACTTTCCAGAGACTGATGTGCCATGTGTTTAAGGAGTTCCTGAGGAAGAGTTTAGAAGTCTATGTTGATGATCTTTGTGCTCATTCCAATGTTAGACAAACCCATATCCCTGAACTCAGACAAATCTTTGACAAATGTAGAGAATATCAAGTCTGCCTGAACCCAGAAAAGTGCGTTTTTATGGTCAGGCAAGGCAAGATTCTAGGACACATAGTGTCAAAGAATGGCATATCTACAGACGAAGAAAAAGTGAGAGCCATAACAGAGCTACCTAGGCCAAAGAATGTCAAAGAAGTACAAGCTTTCATGGGGCACTGTGGTTATTATCGACGATTTATACACATGTATGTTGTCATTGCAAAGCCCATGTACGGACTTCTGACTAACTTTGAGTGGACGGATGAATGTGAGAATTCCTTCCAAGAGCTTAAACGAAGATTATGTTCAGCACCAATCTTGACCACACCAGATTGGAATAAGCCCTTCCATGTTCATGTGGATGCATCCAATTATGCTATTGGATGTGTGCTTGCACAACCTACTGGTGAAGGTAATATGGATCTTCCAATTGCCTATGCCAGTAGACAATTGAATGCGGCTGAACGAAATTATACCACTACTGAACGAGAAGGATTAGGCATGGTATATGCAGTTAAGAAATTTAGACACTATTTGCTTGCAAATAAGTTTAAATTTTTTACTGACCATCAGGCATTGCTGTACCTCGTAAACAAGCCTTGCAATACAGGAAGATTAGTGAGATGGTTTCTCTTGCTCATGGAATATGATTTTGAGGTTGTAGTAAGAAAAGGGAGGACCCATTTGAGAGCTGATCATCTTTCTAGGCTCACATCGGGAGAAGCCCCACAAGGAGTGCCAGATGACCTGCCTGATGCTTACTTGTTTAATTTGGAAGTTATACCGCAGTGGGCTAAGCCATTGGTGCCAGTATTGACGTACGGGCCCAACCATCCAGTGGTAAGCACACGGAATAGAGAGATCGTAAAAGCCCAAAAGTACCACATCATGGCAGGAAGTATGTACAAGCACACAGATCAAGGGATCTTGGCTTGTTGTGTAGAAGAAGATGAGTACGCTAAGTGGTTGCAACTAGCACATGTAGGTGCACTAGAGCAACACCATTCAAAACAACGAACGTTACAGACTCTAAAGAGATTCGGAGTACACTGGCCAACGATGGAAGCTGATGTCCAAAAATTGTGCAAGGAATGCCCAATCTGTTGCACTAAACCACCTGTGGAACATGCCACTCTCTATCAAGTATCCATTGTGCCAGATTGGAGTGAACCTCTAGTATCATTCTTGAGGACAAACACATTCCCTCCAGACATGACTCTAGCTAGGAAAAGGAGTTTAGAACAAGAAGCCCAGGATTACTCACTCATAGGTGATAATCTATATAAGCGCGGTAAAGATGGTTACCTGAGGTTATGTGTCCATGAAAGTGAATATCTCAAGATCTTGGAAACTGCTCACCAAGGTGTAGCAGGAGGACATTTTGGACCAGATCGGGTGATCAAGGCAATATTGTTTGCGGGCTTCTTGTGGCCTACCCTTCACATGGATGCACATACCTATGTGAAACGGTGTGATGTCTGTCAGAGGACTCAGTATCCTATACGCAAAGATGAGATGCCACTGAAACCTATGATGGGTGGACGTGCATTCTCTAAGTGGGGAATAGACTTCGTAGGTCCTATTAATCCCCCAGCCAAGGGTTCTCATGCGGAATACATCATTGTTGCGACAGATTATCTCAAAAAGTGGGTAGAGGTAAAAGCTACAACCAAGAACGATGCTCAAACAACTGCCAAATTCTTGTTTGAGAATGTATTCACAAGATACGGGCTACCTATAGAGCTTGTAAGTGATAGAGGCACTCATTTCTTGAACGAAGTGATTGAAAATCTACTCCAAGAATTCTTGGTAATACACAAGAAGTCTGCCCCTTATCACCCTCAAGCTAATGGACAAGCTGAGAGCACTAACAAGATTTTATGCAATGTACTGACGAAATTAGTGAACACTAAACTCTCTGATTGGGACAAACAGCTACACCATGCTGTTTGGGCATACCGGGTGGCCTACAAAACGGTACTCCAAGCCACTCCCTTTCAGATGGTATTTGGCCAAAATGCTGTGCTACCTTTGGACTTCTTGATTCCTACATTGAGAGTAGCACAAGAGCATGAATGGACAGGTCATGAGCTCTCCTCTAGGATCTTTGACCTTGAACGATTAGGAGAAACCAGACTGAGAGCCGCTGCAGGGATATATGCAGCCAAGAAGAGACAGAAGGCATACTTTGATGCCCACGTGAAGGATAAAGGCTTGAAAGCAGGAGATCTAGTCCTAGTCTATACACTCAAACAACACGCGAGGAAGCTAGAAAAGAGAGGCTACGGACCTATGATCATCAATAGGATCTCCACAAGCGGAGCAGTACAATTGGCCACATTAGAGGGTGATGTTCTCCCAAATTATATTAGCGGTTGCAGAGTCAAGTTGTATCAGGAACCCCTCACGGAGGAAATGCTTAGCCGACTCAACACTGCTAAGAAACGCAAAGAGGAAGAAAAGCGAGTGCGAGAAGAAGCTCAAGCAGAAGCTTTAGAACGCATTAGAAGGATGAAATTACGTAGGCAAGGTAGAGAGCAGCCTAGGACAAATGACTATGCAGATCAAGGATATCATATGGCAATGTGTGAAGTTGCAGGAACCAGCTCACCTAGGATAACTGATCGACGTCCTTTCGTAACCCTAGATATAGGACAAGGAAAAAGTGCAAGGACTGTAAGAGCCTTGATTGACTCAGGTGCAGCCACTAGTACTGTTAGAATGTCTTACTGTCAAGAGTTACACTTAACTGTCAATCCTGTGGAGGCATATCTTATAGGATTGGGAGGCGTGGAAACCCCTTGTATGGGCGAGGTGGAACTTCCCCTCTACATTCATGATGAAGCAATGACAGTTAAAGTACTAGTGTGTCAGGATGAGGATCTCACTGAACCTCTTGTCTTGGGTCAAGATTGGATTTATGACCAAGCAGTCAATTTAAACCTAAGAAGTGGACTTCTCCAGGTTTGGATCAATCATAGTCGAGTTACAGTAGAATTAGACAATGGAGCACTCAAGGAACTAGGAAAGGCACAGACTCCTGGTCCTTCCAGGGGTACACATGAAGATGACCATGCTGTTCTTGTCCAAAACTATGTGTTGCAGAGGAATGATATTCGCGAAAAAGGAGTCAGGAATGCAACGGAACTCCCTTCTTTTCCAAAGGCTAGAAGGAGGCAGCAACCCAAGGTGGATCAAAGGCAGAAGAAGCAGAGTACTACCTATGTCCGAGATCAAAAGTACCTGCACAGCAGAATGGCCCAGAAAATAAACCAGGTGTGGGTGCGGAAAGGCGAACAACCGGTTGCACCACCGTCAACTACAGGGGCAAAGCCTCTTATTAGTGACCAACAACACGACGCTAATAAGAAGTCTTTCAGAAATTCTTCTGCTAAAGTAAAATCTATTTGGGTGCCCAAGAAGTCGATGAAGGCAAGCCCACAATCAAGACAAATTTGGGTGCCTAAGGCTTGCTTGATGGCACAAGTCGCTACGCTGAGGCCACAACCTAAACAGCATAACGCAGCTACGCATACTGCCAGTATTCACTCGTTCTCAACGCTCAAGAACACACCAAGACCCAAGAGCGTGCATGTAATCAATTGTAAATGGGTCCCAAAAAGGCCTCGTTTTCAAAACACGACACCGAGAAAGCACTGTAGAGACTCTCCGAAACCGAAGGCAAAGCCCACTCACTGCATTTGGCAGCCTAGGGCCTGTAATAAACCCCCCGACCCCAATTTGTAAATTCATACCCACTTACTAACTGCAGTAGTCTCCTAGGACAACACAAGCACTAACTACACACACTGTCTTCATGCACTTACTAACCACTAACTCACCATCCACCTCATGTTAATGTTGTAACGGGGACAACAACGGATTTATTCTGTCCATTACGATGTTAACACTTGGTTCTATATTCTCACAGAACCAACCAGCGAACAGGGCCATGGCAGAAGCAGGTACCAGTTCTCAAGCCGGATCTGGTGCCCAGATTGTGGACATAGAAACACTTCTCCTTGAGCCACGTCTCACCGCAAGACCGCAAGAGCTTCAAGCAGTGCATGTGCTCCCCATCCAGGATCCTCCTCAAGGGCACACTTCGCAAGTAGGTAAGCATGCGCATTGGTTTAGTGATGTTGCTGGACCACTGGCCGATGGAACCTATTTCTGGGAAGCAGAATTGGAATTCAATGGCAAATGGGGTCGATACCACTTTTTCACACGCGAGTTTGAAAGCTATCAAAACGCCGAAGTCATGAGATCAGTTTGGATCAAAGCGGGTGTGGACAGTTATTTCAGGGCCCACATACCAAAGCCGGATTTTTTACGATGTTCATATCTGATCAGTACAATCACGCCAAGCAGGGCCAAGGGAGGCGACAGCACCTTTGTGTTGCCATCACTGCTGCCGGGTAATGAGCTTAAAAGGTTCAAGTTGAACCTCAATCTGGTAAGAGAAGCATTGGGTATGTATGGCATGCACATCCCAACAGAAAAGGAAACCATGGTTCCAGGTCGAATGAAGCACAAAGATCTTAATAAGCTGAAGGACATGGTAGCGATGACACCTACCATTGCGCTTCACCTGCGAACCATCATGCAACATTTTGCTTTTCCCGCCCAAGAACGATTCACGATGCCCCCGAAAAAAATATGGTTCAGTTTATATCTAGCAGAAACCGAAAGCCTGCCCATCAATGTGCCACACTGGATCATAGATCAGATCCACCTAGCGCATCAAAGGTGGAACAAGAAACAGAAGAATGTGCTCCACGGGTGTTGTGCTCTGACCAGAATAATCTATAGATGCTTGGCTTATGACGTGCCTGTTCAGCGGGCACTCGTATGGTCCCGAGTCCAAGAATTTCAGAGAAGACTATCAGCAGCAGGTCCCCCATCAAAGAAGATGAGGGGGGGAGTCCAACTACCCTGTGCCCAACCAAGGGGAGCTACCGCTACACCAGAAATCACCCCTCCCCAGACACGACGAGTTAGGCCATTCACAATCCGGCTACCAAGACCAAGCACAGAGGGGCCTAATCTGGTGTTTCCACCCATTCCATCCGATTTGGAATTTCCGCAAGGATTTACTCTTGAGGACCTCACGGATGAAGAAATTGCCAGATTAATCTATGACTCTAACCTCGAAGCTGAAGCAGCGCGAGCTCAGGAACCACAACCCCAAACAACATCGGCCCCCACCCAACCACAAGTTGTAGAAGTCGATGTAGATGAACAAGAGGCAGGAGGAGACGAAGAAGAAGCCGACGAAGAACAACATCAAGAATATGACGAACTCTCCGAGTTAGCAAGTGCCCCAGCATATTCGGCACAAATCAAGAGACTATATCGAACCATGCGACTGGTTCAGGAACAGCATCAGATGTCTCTAGAACAGGGCAAAAGACTCATGAACGACTTGCTAGCTGAGGAAGGTGTGGACGAGTTGTTCATTGAGTCCATGAACCTTCATGCCGACGCCGTAGGACTGGACGAGGCCATTCATGAGGCAATGGCCTACATTCACAGGTTTGAGAAAAGGGTTCCCGTTCGTCCCAGGAGGTCCGGGAAGCAAATTCACATCAATACATCAGCACCAGGCGAGGCAACGCAAGCAGAAGAATATCAGGAAGCACCGTTGTCACCACCATCCCCACCTCACACTACACAATTCACTCCACCACAGGACACTAGCACTACCACATCCACTACCACTACCATTGTCATGGGCATCCCACTCTCCCCGGGAATCCAATTCGGGGGAGTCACCATGCCCACCTTCACCACCCTGTTCACCGATGTCACATCCACTCCACCCACGATTCCCATCTACACCGTCACTCAAACAGTTGACACGATGGAAACATCACCTGCCACAGCACCGCTCCCTCCCCCCATGCCACCTTCATCACCCATACCCCCTCCACCCACATCTCCACTTACATCCACATCATTCACCTCTCCCATTCCCGCCCCCATTCCCCCTGCATCTTCACCCCTCCCAGCATTATTTAATGTAAATAACATATTTTTAGCATTAAACCAATGTGTATACCAGCTCCAGAATGAGTACAAAGCTCTGGACAACCGGTATCAGCAACTGGAAACGCACCATCAGAACTTACAAAGACAATTTCACATTCTACAAACAGAAAATGCAGAACTGAATCAACGCTACACGACGCTTGAGTAGGCTCACCAAACATTATTGGAGGTACCCCAATCATCGACAGAATCAGGTGCCAAACAACTAGAAGCTTTGCTCGAGGTATATCAAGCCGATAACCTCAAAGTCCGGCGTAACCTGGCACTTCTCAGAAAACACATGGCGGCCGCCCTTGAAGAAAACAAGAGACTGCAGCAGCAAAATGAAGCAAATCTAGAAGCAGCAATGGAAGGCTCTCCACACGAAATTGATCCAGAGCAGTTTAAAGCTGTGCCCTCAGAGACAATGAAGACCATCTTGGACAGCTATGCAGATCTATTAGAAGCTCATGATGACTTGGAAAGGGAACGTGATGCACTGCGCAATCAACTCCAAGAGCAACAGATAGCACCCAAAGTCACAGAAACGACCACGACCTCAGAGGAAGTCAAGACATTGAAAGAGCAGGTGGCCGAATTACAGGCACGATTACTCACACACGAAAGGCAGCCCTCTCCAGTTGTCGAACCAGAACCCGAGGATTTGGTACCCATCGAGGTAGATGAGACGTATGAGGAACCATACGTTCCTATGCCAATGCCAGGTGGTGAGCAGACCGCAGAAGGAATGGATACATTAGAAACTGAAGTACCTGAGTGGCTCCAAACACTAGAGAAAACGGCATCAACTCATGAAGATCGAGTGGCAGTTCAAATCCAATCTATGGCAAAGATAGAGGACACTATTATTAAATCAGAATACTTCCGCAGCATGTCCCACCATAGATGGATAGGAACCAATGATGATCAATACGTGCCATATTGTATACTCCTGGCGGACTACAACGCAGAAATCCAACACAGATGTGGCAAACCTCCAACGTTTGCTACACAATTTGGGCCAGATGACATCCCAGAGAGCGCTCAAAAAGGATCCATTCATCAACCCACTTGGAGGATCCGACTCCTCGAAACCTACCCGGAGATGGTTCGAACCTGGACGAATATGCCTCTTTTTATTAAATATAACCCTTGTTATGTTCCTGTACTCCGCAGACGCACATGGCCAGAGTTTACCATTGCAGTCAAGAATATCAAGGGCTGCGCCAAATGGTTAAACTACGTCTATCTAGCACCCCCTCAAGGGCCTCCCACCGTCAATTACATGATTTCCACTATACGGCACTGGAGCATCCGATTAAAGAATACCCCTGATGTAATGGCCCAGATGTGCATGAAAATTTTTGAGTTAATGCTCATTACATTCAGAACATTCAAGAATATCAAGGACCCACACTTCTCAGGCGTCGGATTCCTTACAGGAAACCAAGATTTAGTTTATGACATGAGCACCACTCCTTCCATAGAGGTGATATACGCTTGGCACGCCAGAATAAAATACCTCCCAGCCTGCTTTAAACAAACATTCGAAGAGATGTTCATAACAGGGTTCTGGGAATACCACTCAGAAATATTTGTACCCAGACCCTCACATCTCCTCCATTTATTTGCTGTGGAGCGAACCATTCACTCAGAGCAGTTACGGGTGCCACATCCAGATGTCCCAGGGCCAGTCAATTGGGATGCATTGCTGACAGATCTAGCAAGGGGACTCAGGTTAGAAGAACACCACCTCGCCGCCGATGTTGTACAATACTACGTCCAAAAAGCAGCTAGACAAGGGTCTGTCAGGGGCGACAGACGCGAGAGTGGGGGGGGTGTTGGCAGTAGCCTTGGTACACCAGGACTTACAAGACGTGAAAGTCAAAGAAGGGAGTCAGAGCGAAGGGACAGCACAAGCAAACAGGGCAGTCAAAGAAGATCTGGCAAGTAGGCCAATATTTTTTCAAGACATTAATGCAAATCAAGAGATGGACATGCAGGGAGGAAGAGCAAGTAGGGAGCTCGAAGATATGTATGGCAGATCACTAGAAGAAATCCCTACAACAACAGTGATTTTTATCACTAACAATCATTTGTAAATATCATTTCACATTTTTGTAGCTCCATTTTGTGCAAGCCAAGGAGTCCTTGAGCTTGAGGAGCCTTAGAAGTAGTTGCGTACCAATTTTCGTATTTTTTAGATCTCGTTTGAGCCCCCAAATAAGCCCTGGAACCTAATTTTTAACTAGGCCGGACACTAGGTCTGGACAGGGCCAAAAGCTAGTCAAAAACTATAAAAAGAGCTAGAGAGCTCATTTTTGGGGTTAGATTGTAATTGAAACGAACTTGTAAGAGCATTTTGAAAGTAATCTAAAAGCTCCATTGATTCTCACTCTTTGTCTTACCGTGTGTGCGCGTGTGTGTGTATGTGTGTGCATGCTAGTGTGCTTCTCACTCACGCACTTGTGCCGCCACTTGCTCGAGGTCTTCATACCATCCTCACGTCTTCCCGGATTGACATTAAAGGAGGTGCTACTCATCATTGAGCTACACAAGTATAAGGCTAGGCTTATTGCAAAGGGTTTTGCACAGGAAAGAGGCATTGATTTTGATGAGACCTTTGCTCCTACTTTCTGAATGACCATGGTTCATAGCATCTGTGCACTTCCAGCTCATCATGGTTGGAATGTACATCAATTGGACATTAAAACTCCATTCTTGAATGGTGACTAGCATGAAGAAGTGTATGTTTTTCAACCATGTGGGTTTATGTAGAAAGGGCATGAAAACTAAGTGTGCATATTGAAAAAGGCATTATATGGTTTGAAACAAGCACCACATGCTTGGTATGAAAAGATACATGCCTACGTTATTGCAAATGGTTTTGAGAACAATCAAATTGAGAGCACCTTATATGTTAAGCATTCAAATGATGTGCTTTTGGTCATTGTTCTATATGCTGATGAAATGTTGCTCACTGGTCCTCATGAGAAGCATATTGCTGATTTTAAGGCTATCTGCATGTCTCATTTGAGATGTCTGATTTGGGGAATTTGCATCATTATTTGGGCATTCAGTTTATGAAAGTTGATGGTGGAATAGGTTTGTGTCAAACAAAATATATTGACACATTATTGCAATGTTTTGGCCTTGAAGACGGAAAACCTATTGCCACTCCTATGGAGATAGGTTTACGATTGAGTCTTCATGATGTTGGAGATGCATTTGATGTTGTTCTCTATCAGTAGGTTGTTGGATGCTTGATTTACTTATGCATTACTCGGCCAGAGATTCAATTTGTTATCTCACAGATGAGCACGTTTATGCATTGCCTACGTCTCACTGGTCCTCATGACAAGCATCTTGCTGATTTTAAGGTTGATTTGCATGCCTCATTTGAGATATCTGATTAGGGGCATTTGCCTCATTATTTGGGCAGTCAATTTATGCAAGTTGATGATGGAATGGCTTTGTGTCAAACGAAATATATGGACACATTATTGTCGCATTTTGGCCTTGAGGATTTTAAACCTATTGCCACTCCTAAGGAGACAGGTTAATAATTGAGTCTTCATGATGCTGGAGATGCATTTGATGTTGTTCTCTATCAGTAGGTTGTTGGATGCTTGATTTACTTACTCATTACTCAGCCAGATATTCAGTTTGTTATCTTATAGATGAGCAGGTTTATGCATTGCCCAGATGTCAAGCATTGGCAGGCGACTAAGTGCATCTTTTGCTACTTGAGTGGTACCCGACTACTTGGATTGTTTTATCCCAAGGGGGGGGGATCACTACCACTAGATTTACATGCTTTTTTTAATTCTAATTGGGCTGGTTGCTATGACACTCGTGTGTCCACTAGTGGCTTTTGCTTCATGTTTAGTAGCTTAGTATATCTTGGTTGAGCAAGAAGCAGCCTATTGTGGCCACTTCGAATTATGAGGTTTAGTATACGAAAGCTTTCATAGCGACGGTTGAGTGAGTGTGGCTCATATGCCTTATGGTTGATTTGGGTGTTGGTCAATCTTCTACTACCACCATCTTCACTGACAGTCAGAGCACATTGGCAGTTGCGAGGAACCATGGGTTCCATGCTCGCACTAAGCACATTGAGGTGTATTATCATTATGTTAGGGAGAGGTTCTTTATTAGAGAGATCAGTTTGGCCAAGTGACCACGCAGGAGAACATTGTAGATCTTTTCACGAAGGTTCTACCGAGGGAGAACTTTGAAGCTTTATGGAAAGCTTTGGGTTTACTTCCTTTTGTGGAGTGATTCCACATAGCTTGGCACTTCCTTATACATGAGTGCCAACTCCTTGCTCACAGCATCACTCCTAGGGGGGATTTGTTGATATGTTTAGGTACTGATGTGTGTGAACACACTAGGATCGCGGGGGCACTTTTTTCCCTCTTTAGGAGGTTTTTGCCTATTTCCCTAATGGGTTACTTATCTTTGTACATTGTACTTGTAAGACATTCAATATTGTGTGTTCTACTCCAATCTTCTTCTTCTTCCTTCTGCTATTCGCGTGCTTCCGCAGACCACAAACTCCAATAGGTGTAACTCAAAAGAGTATTCACTCCATCTACTATGACAACTCTAGTGACTCAGAAGAAGAATGTATAATGGCCTCTGAAGATATGCATAGCTCCATACATTCAATAGAGCTCATCTCCATGATAGAGGAGATGAGTATAGGACTTCCTTGCAGTATGTCTCTACAAACTTGCATGGAGTTCTTATTTACTTGGATGGACTCAATAGGTCAGTAGCAAGACTTAGAAATTCCATGGAATCTGAAGATTTACCTAGACCAACTGTGAAATTTTAAGGAGGATTTTACATTGACAAAATAATGCAATTGTATTTAGCAATTGAGCATCGATAGAATCAATGAAAGGGGAGAGATTGGAGAACCTAGTAATCCAATCAAGACTGATAAAAGAGAAGTAGTATCTACTCCAAGAGGAAGATCAGTAGTAGTAAACATTTGGAGAGGGGATAAAATCCCTCAAGAAGACTACTTGATGGACTTCTATTTGATAGCTGGAACTGACAAATTTCAAGCCACTTCACCTATAAGGCGAGATAGCATCATCCCTACCAACCATCTATGAATTGCATGATCCTAAAAACTCTTTTAGAGCCACTTATCTAGATCAAAATAGGAGAAAGTATTGGGAAGTTAATGATCTAGAGAAATTTAGACTACAATACTTGGGTTTGCTAGTATTCCCTTCCAAGGATCATGCAACCATCTCCCCAAACCCTCAAGGGTAGCAACAAAGTTAGGAGAACCCATTCATAGCCCAAATAGCCATTTGGGGAGTGCGACAATGAACAAACCACCCTTTCCTTTAAGACCCCGATAAGGCAGAGGACAAGGTGTATGTCCTCTGATTCAAGCTATGCCTAGACCTATGATGGTTTTGGAGATCCTTATGATCACATGGTAGAGTTCAAACAAGTTTTTTGTATAGGATAAGTAGATGATTTCTTTATCAATATGAATCTTTTGGATTTACATTGATCGAAACTTCTTTCACTTGGTTTCAACCATTCGATCCCAACCATGTCACTAGTATAGAGCAATTCTTTGAAGAATTCATTGGTGAATTCACAAAGAGGGGTATCAAACACGATTCTTCTTTGTTGATCCATAGTTTCAAACAAGCACCTAATGAATCAATTAGATTGGTAGCTAGGAGATTCAATCAGTATGTACACAGATGTCCAATGGCAGAAAGAGCTACCCAAGAAAAAATGATATCACTCTTTTTGGATATTCTAACCAATGGAACCTTAAGGACTTTGGTATACGTGAAATGACCATAAAAACTAGAGGAATGCCTAAGAGAATGCATGACATTGGAAGAAAATTTAGCAGATGATTTGAAGATTCCATAAACTTTAGTCAATTCTAATGATAATACAAGTAAAACTTCTTCCAAATCTAATAATGTTGAGGAGTTAGCAGATCTAGTGGCAAAAAAGTTAGGAGTTCAAAATCAGCAACACCAAAAACCTTATCAAGGCCAAATGATGAGAATGTCCATGCTAAGAAGATGTGTGCACTCTAGAGCGGACCACCCATATCATGCTTGTGCAAGGGGAGAAAATATTTTCCCACAACCATATCAATACAATAGGCAGCAGACCCAAGGGTCTAACCTCTACTGTCACATAAAACAAAGATACACCAATCATGTCACTAAAAATTATCATTATGATAGGCAATCTAGACCACTCCCACCGTAAGAACATAAGCCATTTGGATACCAAATGAGAGAACAAAGTAGGGAGGGTCCAAGATATGTCCCATATCAAGGACCACCCATGGCTCCAAGAATGTATGAGTATTAAGGATACAACCAACCTCAACCTCTGCTAGGGCAATAGCCCCCACATCCTCAAAATGTAGTACCTATCAAGTACACACAATGAGAAGAAAACCTTGAGAGAACTTTGGTACATGTGCCACCAGTGATAAGTATAGAAAACTTGAACCAAGGCTATGAAGAAAACTATGGAGATTATTACATCTATGATCAAATCTCTTATAGTATGAATCCTCCTCTGAGCAACAATACATTGATGGCTATGGAAACACATATGGATGTGAATGTGCCAATCTCATTTATATAGCTCGTAGAGATCAAGCTCTTGGAAGACCTATAGCAAGACCTCCTACACTTAGAGGACCATGATATAGCTGTGGAGGAGACCATTTCATTAGGAAATGCACAATGCCTTACCAGCCACCACCCCTAAGAGTTTTGGAAGGGTATTGTAGTGGTTGTCAAAAAGAACACTTGTTTAGAGATTGCCTTAAGAACTCATCCAAAGCATTGCCCACATCTCATATCAATGTAATCAAGGTAATAGAATCCTTAGGAAGTGAAAAAGAATACACTACGCCTTTAAAAGCCATCACTAGAGCCTAAGCAAAAGAAAACCTAGAAAATCAAAGAACTAATAGCCCAGAAAAGGAGACCGGGATAGATTTTTCACCTCAAGAAGTAGAAGATTCAGAAGAATTATGTGAAACCTCAAAGAGGAGGAAAGCTCATAGAAAGTTAAGAATAAGTGGATTAAGAAATTGGATGAAGAGAAAGAGAAAATTGCAAAAGACTTCGAACCTAAGCTAACTTGTCTAGCCAATCAGGACACAAACATGCTGAAGGGAAACCAATTAGAGGAACAAGCAGGAACAATTCTAGTGGATCATATGCCTAAAGATTTGAAAATGTGGCTGAAAGCTTATCAGTCTAGAATAGAGACATGAACCAATCTATGGAAATATGACTGAAGTTATTGAAGAGGAGATATAAAAAAAGAAAGATTGGAAATATATAGAAAATTGATGGAAATTGCTTAGACCACACTAGAACAATCAACACCCAACCTTCTTGAGAGGAGAATCCTAGAAGAAATATTTTGGGGATGTTTAGGAAGCCATAACTCACAATGAAAGAAATCAAAACAAGCTAAGGAGATTGAAGAAGAATTAGGCTTTGAGACCTTGGAAAGGGACCCAATGATTCGGGAAGTAGAAGAAAATTGGCCACATGACTTGTGGGCCAAAGTTCAAGAAGAGAGGTGGAAGAAAACCGAAGAAGATGTCCTTCCTTTTGCAAAACTAGATGCTTCAATAAACCAACCTATGGTGGAGCAAGAAGTAAACTCAAAGAATTTGAGCAATCACGATCAAAATAGGGAGGAGACTAAATTATATGGGTGAACATGAGCAAAAGTTAGATGTCTTTCATGCCCTAAAATAAAGATATGAAGAGAAGAGAACATAAGAGGAAGTGTCGACCACCCTACAAGAATTGAATAAAGAAAAAGTTAAATGTTCTATAAATCTAGAATAACTCTTGCAAGATAAGCCCCATCTATGGAAAAAATTGGCAAATCAATTGAATTTGAAGGAAGAAAACCCACCAACTAAGGAAGAGAAGGTGGAAAGAACACCAACTATCAAGATACCTATGGATAAAGTGGGAGATTTTAGTGAAGGAGATGAAGGAAATACTTTTCTCCCAATTACATTTCAAGGATATAAGACCAAGGCCATATTAGATACTAGATCTGGAATATGAATAGCTACTAAAGAGATTTGGGAGAAATAGGGAAATCCATTCCTACAACCAACCAAGATGAACTTACAATTGGCAGATGGTCATGTTGAATGACCTGTATGACTCTTAGAGAATGTAATCTTGAATATGTGTAAAGTAGAATTTGAACATACCCTAGCTATATGTCAATTTGGCAAGGAAAGAAACTAAGAGATTGTTGGAGTTTGAGGTCTGTGGAAGCACACATCAACACAAGGAGGAAGAAGAATGTTGGAGCACAACACACAATACTGAATGTATTACCAAGTCTAGAACATACAAAGATAAGTAACCCATTAGGGTTATAGGCATATAAACAAGCTGGGGAAAAAACCTATGAAAGAGGGAAAAGAGTACCCCGATAATCCTATTGTGTTCACACACATCACTATGAAAATATATCAATAAATCCCCATTGGGAGTGATGTGGTGAACAAGGAGCTGGCACTCATGTATAAGGAAGTGCCAAGCTATGTGGTATCAATCCACAAAAGTAAGTAAGCCCAAAGTTTTGCGAAAAGCTTCAAGTTCCTCCCTAGGCAAAGCCTTTGTGAAAAGGTCTCCAATGTTCTCCTGTGTGGTCACTCATGTATAAGCAAGTCCCAGTCTATGTGTAATCAATCCACAAAAGGAAGTGATCTCAAAGCTTTGTGGAAAGCTTCAAACCTTTCCCTAGGCAAAGCCTTTGTGAAAAGGTCTGCAATGTTCTTCTGTGTGGGCACATATGCCAATTGATCTCTCTACTAGAGAACCTCTCCCTATCATAATGGTAGTGCACTTCAATGTGCTTAGCATGAGCATGGAACACAAGGTTCCTTACAACTGCCAATGCACGTTGACTATTAGTGATGACATCGGTGGTAGAAGCTAACGAACACCCAAATCAACCATAAGGTGTCTAAGCAACACACAGCCATTGTGAAAGTTGTCCTATACATAGCCTCACAACTAGAAGTGGCCATAGTAGGCTGCTTCATGCTCAACCAAGATATGTATAAGCTACCAAGCATGAAGCAAAACCACTGGTGGACACACGAGTGTCATAGTAGCTAGCCCAGTGAGAGTCAAAAAAAGCATGTAAATTTGGCGGTAGTTATTGCCCCTTGGGATAAAATAGTCCAAGTAGCCAGGTACGACTCAAGTAGGGAAAGACATGATTAACTGCCTACCAATGCTTGACACCTGGGCAATGCATAAACCTACTCATCTGTGAGACAACAAAATGAATGTGTGGCCGAGTGATGCATAAGTAAATGAAGCATCCGACAGCCTGTTGATAGAGAACAACATCAAATGCATCTCCAAGACAACCATAAAACTGTTTCCATAAGAGTGGCAATAGGTTTGTAATCTTCAAGGCCAAAATGCTACAATACTGTGTCAATATATTTTGTTTGACACAAAGCTATTCTACCATCAACTTGCATAAATTGAATGCCCAAATAATGATGCAAATTCCCCAAATATGACATCTCAAATGAGGCATGGAAATAAGCCTTAAAATGAGCAATATGCTTCTCAAGAGGACCAATGAGCAACATCTCATCCACATAGACAACAATGATCTGAAGCACATCATTTGCACGCTTAGCATATAAAGTGCTCTCAATTGGAATGCTCTCAAAACGATGTGCAATCAAGTAGGCATGTATCTTTTCATATCAAGCACGTGATGCTTGCTTCAAACCATATAATGCCTTTTTTAACCTGCACACTTTGTTTTCATGCCCTTTCTACAAAACCATGGGGCTGAAAAACATACACTTCTTCATGCAAGTCACCATTTAGAAATGCAGTTTTAATGTCCAACTGATGTATGTTTCAACCATGATGAGCTCCAAGTGCACAGATGCTCTGAACAATAGACATTTGGCATGTAGGAGCAAAGGTCTCATCAAAATCAATGCCTCTTTCTTGAGCATAACCCTTTGCAACAAGCCTAGCCTTATACCTATCAACTGTTCCATCAGGCTTATGCTGCAGCTTGTATACCAATTGAGTGCCAATGGCCTTCTTGCCAGGAGGCAAGTCACATAAAGATGAGGTAGCATTTTTCATAATAGCATCATATTCTGATTGCATAACAAGCATCCAATTTTCTAAATTTTGTGCATGAATGAGTACAATATGATAGAGGTGCATCTAATTTGCTATCTCGCAAAGTTTGCACCAGCCATTTAGGCATAGTTTTTGCCTCCTCTATATTAGTTCTCTCATCAATCAGTGCATCATGTTAATTTGCATAAAATGGAATGATCTGCATCATCATGTGAAACCTATAAAGTTGAGAAATTGCCTCATTTGGACCAATGGCTATCCACCTCTAAAAAGAGGTAGCAAAGTGTCATACACATCTTTGGAGCTAATTGATGTCTCCTACATACATGAAAGTAATGGCTGAATAGCATCTTCCACAAAACCAACATAATGGCTAACTAAGATGCATTTAGCCTGTGGATAATGCAGATGATAGCCTTTGCTTTCAATACAATACCCAAAAAAAATGCATTCACTGCTTTATCATTCAATTTCATGCGTTCTTGTTTAGACACTAATGCATACGCCAGACAACCAAAGACGTGCAAATGAGCAACAGATGTCTTGCAACCATGCCAAGCCTCATATGGAGTGATAGACTGCAATGCTTTAGTGGGACACCTCTTAAGTACATATGATGCACATATAACAGCCTCAAGCTAGAAACTATGTGGTAAAACCTAACTCTTGACCATACATCTCACCATCTCCATGAGTGACATGTTCTTCATTTTAGCAACTCCATTCTATTGAGGTGTATATGGAACTATACACTAATGTTTTATCCCATGTTCAGTGAGAAATGCATTAAAGTAAGAAGATATATATTCCCCCCCCTTTATCAGAATGGAGGGTGCCCATTTTTCATGTTGATCGATTTTCAACCTAAACCGGAAACACTTTGAAGCACATAAACACTTATAACTTTTCTTTCAATGGATATAACCATGCATTCCTAGAAAAATCATCAATTAAAGTCACAAACTAAAGATACTTCCCAAAAGAAAGTGTTTGCATAGGCCCACAAACATCATTGTGAGCAAACTACAACTTTTGAGTAGCTCGTACTGAACCATCTTTTGGGAAGAAGGAATGTTGCATTTTGTGCAAAATATAGCCTTCACTGACATGTTTAACAGGTGCCTCATGTTTGTGTAGAGAGGACACCTTTTCAGATTTCTATAGGTGTAGCAAACTAGAAAATTTTGTATGACCAAAGTGTGCATGCCAAAGCTTTGCATCTGACATAGCCTGAGAATCTTGAACTAGAAATAATGAATCATTCAAAAATTGGCATAATCTATGAGCTTTTATAGCCCATGACATAAAATGCAAGAAGCAATAATGATGTCGCCATTTGACAGATCATGAATTGTACATCTGTCATAAATAAATTTCACAACCAAGGCGATCTTGACTAATGCTGAACATGATAACATATTGTTCTTGATCCTTGGCACAAATAAAGCATCTGACAATGTAAAAGAACTACCATAAGCAATAGTTAGAATGATTTTACCGATTCCCATGAGAGGATAAGAGGAATTGTTGGTGCATGTGACAATATTGTATGTAGGGGTAGACTCAAGTGAAGTGAAGAAATTACACTACAAGGTAATATGTTTGGTTGCCCCACTATCAAAGTACCAAACATATGAGTCTACTGCAGACGTACATTGTTCATGAGAAGATGGATCATAACTACAAACACTAGTAAATGCCCATTCTTCATTCTACACAAGATTAGTAGAGTCTGTTTTGGGTATATAAGTGTTGGGGTTCAGCAACACATGACTACTTCAAGCAGCAAACTCATGAAAGAACAATCTCAAAACAAACTCTCATCCAAATTTGTTACCTCCTTTTTTCCTGATCCAATTTTTGCTGAGTCAGAATTTTGAGGTTCTGCTCAAATAATTGTCTCAACTTTGTACATTTAATTTTATCACCTACAGCTAGCTCCCTCCTATTTTCTAGCAATTGGTCCTCTTTGCATATTACTCCTTCTACATCCACTTCCAATACTAGAACCACACTTGGATTTGCCTTTAAAAATTCCTCTTCTTCATCATCCTCTATCTCCTCAGCTAATGGTCTGGGCCATTAAAGGTTTTTCTCTTACTGACATATTCCTTCTACTTTTCATTGTTATTGTGACTTGATTTTTCCCCTTTGTGATAACCACTATGTTTAAACCCCAATATTGCTTTACCTCGGCCAACTTTAACCATGGTCTACCTAGAAAGATCTCATACGAGTAGGTAGATTGAGACATTTGAATTACCATAAAATTGATCGTAAATGACATTCCTACATTGAATATTTGTTGTTGCTTTAGAATTCCCAAAGGTTGAACTCTTGTCCAATTTGCCATCTTAACATGAAAAGGTGCTAGAGATAAAGCCCCATTCCCCATTTCTTTAAAGATATATTCGTGTAATATGTTCACCCCTGAACCACCATCCAACAAAACTTCATCAAACCTTCTCTGCTTATACTGTGCCTGAGTTACTAGTGGTACAAAATCCATATAAGTTGAATCAATATTATTGGATGACATTTAAATTGTAGACCTATCTGCGAGCTCTGATTGTCGCCCAAACAAACTCTTCAACAATTTTTCTTTAAAAGCTGGCACCAAAGATAATAAGTGATCCAAGGATAACTATAAGGGAGAATCAATAATTGCCTCAAACCAATCATTGTCTAGCTCTTGCTTAGTATTCACCCTATCGTCTTTCTTTTGTTTGTAAGTGGGCATTAAGTTATCATCATCTTGTGATAAAATCTCAATTTTATCCTGTTGTTGTTGATCCTACTAGATCTATTTTTGTACTTGGTCCCGGATCTACCTTTGTTCATGCCAATTAATAGGACCCTTATTTTTTGATCTTGTTATTGCCAAGACTTCCACATCCTTTGTCATAACACATTGTCTACAATAGCAATTCCATTGATCCTCATGATCCTTTCTTTGGATTTCTGATGTACTCGCACTCGGACCACTCTGAAGTTCTTGATCTGATAAATCAATTACAATAACATTTGCCTGAGCATCTTACTGGGCATGTTTTTGTTGCTTCCCTTGCTGGTTATTTTGATTATATCGAATGACTGGTATACCTCTTTCCTCTCTATGTGTAACCCATAATGGGCAATTGGGACAACAGAGCAATACCCACATGGCATCACTCTAGTTGTTCATCCTTGTTGATGACCTTGGTGATTCCCTTGCTGATTTTCTTGATCTCTCCATGGAGGTCTCCCTTGTTGCTGCCTTTGAAAACCACCACAACCATGAATCAGAATGGCTTGATTTGCTACAACCTCATTATTGCCCTTATTGTCTTGCCTAGATTGTTGACCTCTATGCTTTGGATTATACCAACATTGGCTTGTGATATGACCTGCTTTCTCACATATCTCACAAAACCATTTTTCCTTAGGTGCAATTATTGAGTACCCATGCTTCTTTAAATGACTAATCAGAGCTTCCTACTTATCATGTATCCCTTTTGATTTACGATGCCTTCGTACATGAACTTCTTCTTCTTCTTCACTTTTTGAATCAGAATCTTTTGTAGCTTTTCTAGAATCGGATTTTATATTAGATTCTTCATTAGAGCTGGAATTGTTATACTTCTTCTTTGTTCTACCAAACCTCTTTTTTACCATGGCAGCTACTACTACCAACACATCAAAGCCATTGGCTATATCAATACTAGCCATGACATGCCTAATACTGCTCCTTAATCCTTTTAGAAAATAACCTACTAAAATCTTATCAGTAGGTCTCTCATTACCTTGTAATCTTTCCGTTGAAATTCTAAATTTTTGAACATGATCTTCTACCAACATATTCTTTCGTCTTATTTCTTTAAGTTTTCTTAAATCATCAGAAGGAGTCTTTTCTCTCCTAAATCTTTCCAAAAATGCATCATAAGTAGCAAAACGAGTAGTACCATATTGGCTAAACCAGCTCATGGCTTTCCTTCTAATGTGGCTACAAATTGTTGTAGTTTAACTACATCATCATACAATGCTGGATAACCATTGGTGGTCCATTTGATTTCAAACTGAGCAGCATGGCAATCTCTATCTTCTTTTGATCCCCCTCAAAAATGTGCTGCTTTAACTTTGGAATTAGGAGCTGGTTGCACCATGGGCAATGGCTGAGGTATACCCCTAGGTCTTTACCTGGTAGACTCTAGAAGCAGGTCGAAATGGATTCGCTTGTTTGAGTTAGACATCTACAGAAGCACACGAACAACACAAGGAAGAAGAAGAAACTTGGAGTAGAACACACAATACTGAATGTTTTACCACTAGCATGTACAAAGATAAGTAGCCCATTAGGGCAATAGGCGAATATACAAGCTGGGGAAAAAAACCTCCTAAAGAGGGAAAAAAGTGCATTGGTGGTCCTAGAGTGTTCACACACATCACTACCTAAATATATCAACAAATCCCCCCCTGGGAGTGATGCGATGAACAAGGAGCTGACACTCATGTATAAGGAAGTGCCAAGCTATGTGGAATCAATCCACAAAAGGAAGTAAGCCCAAAGCTTTGAAAAAAGCTTCAAACTTCTCCCTAGGCAGAGCCTTCGTAAAAAGGTCTGCAATGTTCTCCTCTGTGGGCACATATGCCAAGCTGATCTCCCTAGGAGAGAACCTCTCCCTAACATAATGATAATGCACCTCAATGTGCTTAGTGCGAGCATGGAACACAGGGTTCCTCGCCATTGCCAATTGACTGTCAGTGAAGATGGTGATGATAGAAGACTGATCAACACCCAAATCAGCCATAATCCATCTGAGCCACACACACTCAACAGTTGTTGTGAAAGCTGCCCTATACTCAGCCTCACAACTGGAAGTGGCCATAGTAGGTTGCTTCTTGCTCAACCAAGATATACATGAGCTACCAAGCGTGAAGCAAAAACCATTGGTGGACACACGAGTGTCATAGCAACCAACCCAATAACTATTAGAAAAAGCATGCAAAATTGGTGGTAGTGATCCCCCCTTGGGATAAAGCAAACCAAGTAGTCGAGTACCACTCAAGTAGCGAAAAATGCACTTAACTGCCTACCAATGTTTGACACCTGGGCAATGCATAAACCTGCTCATCTATGAGACAACAAACTGAATATCTGGCCGAGTAATGCATAAGTAAATCAAGCATCCAATATCTTGTTGATAGAGAACATCATCAAATGCATCTTCAGCATCATGAATCAATCATAGACCTATCCCCATAGGAGTGGCAATAGGCTTACAGTCTTCAAGGCCAAAACACTGCAATAATGTGTCAATATATTTCGTTTGACACAAAGCCATTCCACCATGAACTTGCATAAGTTGAATGCCCAAATAGTGATGCAAATGCCCCAAATCAGACATCTCAAATGAGGCATGCAAATCAACCTTAAAATTAGCAATATGCGTGTCATGAGGAATAGTGAGCAACATGTCATCAACATACACCACAATGATCGAAAGCACATCATTAGCACGCTTAACATATAAAGTGATTTCAGTTGGACTGTTCACAAAATCATGTGCAATGAGATAGGCATGTATCTTTCCATACCAAGCACATGGTGCTTGCTTTAAACCATATAATGCCTTCTTTAACTTGCACATCTGGTTTTCATGCCCTTTTTGCACAAAGCCACGGGGCTGAAAAACATACACTTCTTCATGGAATTCATCATTGAGAAATGTTGTTTTAATGTCCAACTGATGTACATTCCAACCACGATGAGCTGCAAGTGCACAGATGCTACGAACAGTAGTCATTCAGCAAGTAGGAGCAAAGGTTTCATCATAATCAATGCCTCTTTCTTGTGCATAACCCTTTGCAACAAGCCTAGCCTTATACCTGTCAACTGCTCCATCAGGTTTATGCTTCAGCTTGTATACCCACTTAGTGCCAATGGACTTCTTGCTAGGAGGCAAGTCACATAAAGACCAGGTACCATTTTTCATCATAGCGTGATGTCACTCTAGCACAATGGAAAGTACCAACGTGAGGAGCTTCACCTCATACTTGTCAATCCGCGGAGAGTTTAGGCTGATATGAAGATCAAGAGCGAATGATATGTATGAAGAAGATGGTGAGAAATGCAAGAGCATACACACACATGCATACACACACACTAGGAAAGTCGTGATGGAGATCAATGGGAGGCAAGAAAAGAACTCTTAATCATATTCATCATCATCATCTAGTTACAATAGCTCTTCTAGCTCTAGTTCATAGGTTCAATCATAAACTAACAACAACCTCAAAATGAGCTCTCTAGCTCTATTTATATTTTTTGCCTAGTTTTGACCGGTTTCACATTTAGTGATTGGCATAGTTAAAAAATAGGTTCTACCTCTAATTTGAACTATCTAGCAGCTTCCAAAAATTACAAAAATTGATGTGAGCTTTCTACCTAGACTCCTCAAGCTTGAGGACTCATCGGTTGCAGAAAATGGAGTCGCATTCATGATAATCGGATGTATATACATATAATACATTGGTTTAGTGATAAAAATCATTGTTGTCTTAATGAAATCTTCTTAGTAGTTTTAAGTGCTTCCTCTTCTTCTATATGAGAACTAGTACTCAAACCTTTGCCTTGAACACTCCCCTCCTCCTCGTTTCCGTCATCCCTGACAGAACATGATTTCGCATGAGTAATGTAGTTGGTGAGCAGGTCTGTCGCCAAGGTGTGTTCTATGATGCAAAGTCCCCAGATAAGATCACGTTCAAGTTTCTCCCAATCAATGGGCTGGGGTTCATCTGGAGGTGGGCGCATATAATGTTCTGAATACATGATTCTTTCACAAGCAAACAGATGTAGCAAATGAATTGGACGACTGATAAACACTTCTGAGTGATATTCCTAGAAGCGGGTGGTGAACATTTCTTCAAACATCTGCTTGTAGCAGGCAGGCATATACTTCAATCTGCAGTGCCAAGCATAGCATATCTTGAGAGAAGGTTTCATGCTCATGTCGTACACTAAGTCCAAATTCCCATATTCAAAGCTTAGTGTATTTACAATGGGAACCTTGACACGGTGAAAGGTCTTGAATACGATCTGCATCATATCGGAAATCTTTACAGTCATTTGAGCGGCAATATCGGTCATCGGGTGTAGACATGGTAACCAATGGCAAATGGTGGCCCTCATATAGCCGACAAGCAGAGTATTATTTGTGGGAGGTGCAAGATAGGGATGATTGAGCCAATCCTTGCATTAACGATTATTTTGAACCTTAATAGCGAATGCCTTCTAAGTACGTCTGTGCGGAATTGGTCCATAACAGGGTTTGTACTTGAAGTGTGTCGATATGCGCATCCATGTATGCATCATTTCCACGTACTTTTGTAGTAAGTCTGTGCACCAGGTGGGTTGATAGATGCGACCTCGCTCTGCTTTTGGTGGAACATCTTCAAGCTCGAATTGTGTGGTGTATGTGGGGCGCTTTTGAGTCTCACTCTCAACTTGAAAATTATATTCCTCTAGCAAAAGGAAATATGGCTTATACTATAATTCATTGGACATTATATGTCTACGAGGGGCCATAACGGCAAAATAAGGCGACTTCAAAATAACTTCTTTGAGGTTTTCCATCGCGTGGAGTTGTGCATCTACGCGAGCAAAGTGTGTCTTACCCAATTCTTTGATGGTTTTTAACCAAGTTGGTGGAGGTAATTCGTAGGTGTCCTATCCTTCAGGGGATGAGTAGCCACCAACAACAGGTAAGGGTACATATTCTTCTTCGAATGTTTCCTCGATAGGGATAGGTATCGTCTCCTCTGGTTTCGATAGATCAGGTGGTGACTCTGGTCGAGGGGGTTCCATCATATTAGATACTTGAATCTGTAACTCTTGTACTTTCATACGTAGCATAGTCAATTATTCCAAGAGAGACGGTGGTGCCACTTCCTGTACAATAGTTGGGCCCAAAGAATCTTTAAGCAACAGGGTTTTATTGGTGTCCTTGAGGGTTCGGCATTCTTCGTGTAAAAGTTCATAGTCCTCAAGCACACGTGCATGGTCTTCCAAGAGAATCTACATCGATTCGGGGGGAACAGCTTGAAAGCGGGACGGACTAAGAGGTGTATCCGGATTGTCCAAGGTGGCTTCAAAATTTTCACAATTCTGTTGTTGCAGATGTTGATTGACCTCCTTTGCAGCGTTGAGATGTCGGCGAAGAAGCGCCATGTTGCAGGACAGTTGGGGATTTTGCATCAAATAAACATCTAATTGTGATTCAACCTCCTTGACCCATTTCTGAACTTGAGCTTCAAAATTTTGTTGTTGCCTCTGATGTTTGGTTTCCAAGTTTTAATATTTTTGGTTAAGCTCCTCATTCTGCAGGGTGAGTGCATCTAAGCGTACATGTAAATCTTGTGTAGTCCATTGTAGGGCAGAATGCTATTGCCTGAGCGATGAATATTCTACACTAATTTGTTGCAGACACTGTATCATTTGCTGGATAGCAGCATCAATAGTGGATGACGAAGATGATGCAAGGGTGGGGAATGTGACATGCAGGGTGGTTTGTAATGCAATGGGAGTGGGAGTAGGGGTAGGGATAGTGGATGCAGTCGCAAGCGACGGGAGTGAGGTGTGTTTGGCAAAGCTCCTGAGAAGGTCTTACAAACGAAAAAGGTGTAGAGTGGGACTGCAAAAAGGAAGTGAAAGAAGTATAGAAGGTAGCTAGTTGTGTGGAGATGGGAAAGGAGTAGAGCGGATTAGTGGTATATGAGGGGAAATGCGGAGGAGGGGAAATGATGGGTGGTGTCATGATAGGTGGAATGGAAACTGAGGGAATGGGAGCAGTAGTCGGAATGGGGCTAGATTCAGGGGGCCAAATAGAAATGGGAAACTGAATACGAACCTCGGGGCTATCTACAACATCAGGGGAGGTCAAGGTTGGGACCGAGTGAGAAGGGAGGGTTTCGCTAAGGGTATATACAAGGGAAGTGTCTTCCTCATCAAGTCGATTCTGGAGGAACCCATAGGGGGTGCTGATGTGATGGGACCAGTAGGAACTCAAATGTATGTACCTGGGCGTTTAAGAATACGAACCCCTCGAGGGTCGAACTTGGGTAAGGGCTTCCTTAGCAAATAGCACAAGCCTTCCGGTGCACCGACAGATTTAACCAACTCATGCATAGCATAGATAAAGTTTCTTCTAAGCTGCCACTGACCAGTTCCTATTGTAAGATGGCTTTGCTTTGTTCTTCTATTAAGCTCCTTCGGGCCCAAACTTTATGCATGTTATTGTAGAGTCGTCAGATGGCGATGGTGTAAGTTGCTGCTTCAGCCATTTCTTCTTCATACGTGCTAGCTTCTCCTGAAACTTCAGCATGTGCTTCCGATTGGTGTATTTCTTCCTCGCTAGCCTCAGTATCAATGCCGCCTTCGTTAGTCACTATGCGTTCGTCGTCTTCCTCTTCAGAATCAACATTCGCTCCCTCTGGTGGTGTAGTGGATTCTTGATAGATGACATGGGTATCTTAAAATCAAACATAGTATTGATATCCTCAGTGCCCAAGCTTGTAACTCCGAAGGTGAAGGAATCATAGACGAATGTAGAAGTTGCTACGGGAGCTTCTACAGTCGAGGTGGCCATAGTCGTAATGGTAGTAGGCACGGTGCTCTCTGCCTGTGAAATTTCACGGAGTGTGGCAGAGCGGCTCAGGTGAACACGGAGAGGGGGAATCATTGGTTGTGGTTGAACCGGAGATTGTTGGGGCGAGGTATCAGGTGTGGGCTGAGGTGATGGTGACATGGACACTTGTAGGCATGGAATGGTGCCACGCATGTGGTTGACTCGGTGGGGTTTAGGGGGTCTCGTGGTCTTCTTGGAGCCTTTATATTGTTTCAATTGCTCAATTGGTAGGGCTCTCTCTATAGTAATATCATAGGCCAGACACATGTATATGATGTGTGTGAGAGCACAACATCTATGAATGACCTTCTTCTTCTCCCATCGATGTCCGACCAATAAAAGTTGACCCTGAATATAGGCGGCAATGTCAATTGTCTGAGGCCCTGTGGTGGCCAAATACAACCCAAACCAAAGATGCTTGTGTGGGATCGTGAATTGTTCCTGTGCAGGGAAGGCAAAGTGTTGTAGACAGATTCTAAGCAGAGTGGTTAACTAAGGGGTGATTGTGGAGATGGCGGGCCATTTATCAACATTGCTTTGCTTCTTTGGTTTTGGGATGAGATGCTCCTTCTCTGTGGGCGCATGAGTGCCGTGAATCTTAAGCACAGTCCTGACCAAGTCCAGAGACAATGTAAACTTCTTGAAAGGTGGGTCATTCACCAAGGATGGTAATATAAAGAGAGGATCCAATTCCTTGTGCTCCTGCTCTCTAATAGAAGCTACTAAATAATAACACCGATAAAAGCCCAGTTTTGGGAGTTCCGCACTGAAATAATTTGCAAATCCTGCCCTCTGCCATATAGGTTGGAGATCTTTGCTATTCTGGAGAGTCTCGAACTCTTGTGAGAAGAATTGGTAGCATCTCCACATGTTTGCACCGTATGTTAGATTAGCTTCATATATGAATTCTGCATCTCCCAGGGGCCCTACAAGCCCTTGGAACTAGTGTGCCTTGTTGCTTACCCTTTCTATATGACCTTGAGGAGGGTCTTCAATGGGCATTGGCCGAGTAAAACCATGGAACTCCGTCGGGATAGCCTTGGGCAAGCTCTCAAATGGAAGAGCTGAGAAATCCACGACAAGTCGCCCGAGTGTTGCGCTTGTTGAACCTTCCACTTGCATGATGGAAAGTTGGTGTTGCGGAACTAAGCTGAAGTGAAGAGGAAAACACATTAGTCATGGAAAATAATTAAGATCCCAAGAAGATGAGACCTCCATTCCTTTCAACCACCAACATACTTCCTGTGCAGTGTGTGATTTTAATGATGTGAGAAGTGAATTGTGAGAAGTGTGTGCTTGGCTATGAGTGGGAGTGGGTGAGGTGTGTGGCTTTACAATTGATTTCGAATGAGTACTACCTATAGAGTTAGTGGATGTTACAAGGAGAGTGGTGATATGAAGTTGTCTAATTGGTTCTGCATGCAGTGGTTGATAAGAGTGTTAGTTTCACTAAGTCGATGGTCAGGATGAGCTAGGTCGAGAGTTGTCGTGATTACAGAAGGCTTAGGGATCCATTTCTGTGTCACACGGGGGGTTAGAAGAGGTGAAGTGTAATTTACAAAGGAAGGTGTCTAGGGTTTCCTAGTAGTCTCAAAAAAGGTCTTCTTAGAGTTGACTAAGGTTGAAGCATAAACTAAACACTTTTTGGGTACCCAGAGTTGTCAAGACTTGGACTGAGCTATCACCATAGACTTGGGCACCCAAATTTGCCGAATTTGTTGCCTCAATCAAAATTGAGAGGGCTACCAAAGATCTGGAGTGTTTGACTTATTGGGTACAGTCGCCTTGTGTATCCACCTCGGTTGAGGCTACGCCTGAGTGGATTATCTAACGAACCATTCTGATGTGCTATGCCAATGAGTATGTGGATGCTTGTCGAGGGTGAGATATCGTATCCACACGCTCTTTTGGAAAAGAAGGGAGATCCACTGTACTCTTCCCTAGAAATGGTGATTGTTGACATTCATCTAAGGATTGAGTCTTACGTCACCATACTTGTCAGATTCCTATCTGTCTATCCAATTTTCACTCCTGGATGGGTGGTAATTCCTATGTGGGTTCGATAGGGTGTGCTAATGTGCACAAGGTTGAGGGAACTTCTATCACATCCAACACCTCTCTGTGTCGAATTTGGAGGGGCAGTCCATGATACTGTCTTGCAAGTTCCAACTGAAGCACACCTTTGCAAAGATTTAAACTCACTGAGTAATGATATAACCAGTCTTGGCCTAGGATCATAGGTTCTATTAGATCTTCTTCATGAAAAACTAACAATTTTACCATCAAGGTCACATTTTCTAAGGAGAGGGGTAGCTCGACCTCGCCAATGCAAGGGGTTTCTAATCCACCTAGTCCAATGAGATAGGCTTCAAGAGGCTTAATTTCATATTCCCTACAAAGAGAGAGTCAAATTGCATTCGTGGCTGCACCTGAGTCAATTAGAGCCTTACACTACGTGTGCATGGGTTCCTATCCTAGGGTGATATTAATGAAAGGTCTCCTATCAATGATACTAGGGACATCTCTTCCTCCAAGTTGGCACATAGCTACAAGGTATCATGGGGCATCCACCAATTGAGGTTCTCTATCTAGTCCTTTCCTTCATAGTCTCATTTGCTTAATGCGTACCAACACTTTTGCTTGGGCTTCAGCTCTGATTCGTTCCGCTTCTTCCTTGTCAAGAGTTAGTCGTTTAAGCATGTCTGCGTTTAAATGTTCCTGATATAGCTTAACTCGACATCTACTAATATAATTAGGCAATACTCCTCCTTCAAGGGTTGCTAACTGAACTGCACCACTAGTCGATATCCTATTGATGATCATGGGTCTCCAACCTCGTTTCTCTAACTTGCGAGGATGTTGTTTCAAGGTGTAAACTAGCACCAAATCTCCTACTCATAATCTCTTGTCTTTAATATGAGCATCATAGTAGGCTTTTTGTCTCTTGTTAGCGGCATAAATTCCTATTGTTGCTCGCAGTCTTGTCTCTCCCAAACGTTCTAAGTCAAGTATTCTTGAGGAAAACTCATGACCTGTCCATTCGTACCCCTAAGCAATCTTGAGTGTGGGTATCAAAAAGTCTAAAGGCAACATCGCATTCTAACCAAACACCATTTGGAATGGTGTAGCATTAAGCATTGTTTTATAGGCTACATGATAAGCCCATAAAGCGTGGTGTAATTGTTGATCCCAATCCAAACGTTGATTGTTCACAATTTTGGTGAGAATGGTGCACAAAATCTTATTAGTACTCTCAGCCTGTCTTGTGGATGGTATGGTGCTGATTTCTTATGTACAACCGTAAAGTCTTGTAATAAATATTCAATAACCTCATTTAAGAAGTGAGTACCCCTATCACTTACAAGCTCAATAGAAAGTCCATATCTTGTGAAGACATTCTCAAACAAAAATTTAGTAGTGGTGCGTGCATCGTTTTCCTTGTAGCCTTGGCTTCTACCCATTTAGTAAGATAGTCAGTGGCAACTATGATGTACTCACCATGGGAATTCCTTGCAGGGTGTTTAATAGGTCCCACGAAATCTATTCCCCATTTTGAGAATGCACACCCTCCCATCATGGGCCATAGGGGCATCTCATCCTTGCATATGGGATACTGAGTCCTTTGACATACATCACATCGTTTGACATAGGTGTGGGCATCCATATGCAGAGTGAGCCACCATAATCCTGAAAATAATATGGCCTTCATAACATGATTAGGCCCAAAATGGCCTCCTGCTGCACCCTGGTGTGCAGCTTCCAATAGGTTAAGATATTCGCTTTCGTGCACACATATCCTCAGATAACTGTCTCATTCTCGCTTATACAAGCTATCACCAATGAGTTTGTATTCTAAGGCCTCTTGTTCCAAGCTGCATCTACGGGCTAGAGTCATGTCCTCTGGAAAGGTATGTGTCCTTAGGTAAGTAACTAAAGGTTCACTCCAATCTGGCATTAGGTTCACCTGGTATAAAGTCACATGTTCTATTGGGAGTCTATTACCACACTTAGGACATTCATCACATAGTCGTCGAACATCTTTTTCCATTGACGGCCAATACACACGTAACCTTTTTAAGTTTGATAGCACCGCTTGTCTAGAATGGTGTTGCTCTAATGCACCTACATGTGATAATTGCAACCAATTGGTATACTCTTGTTCTTCTACATAACAGGCAAGGATATTGTGATGATCTTGCCTATAAATAATTCCTACAAGAAGTTGATATCTCTACGCTCTCACTACCTCTTTCTCTTGTGTTTTTACTCGAGGGTTCTTAGGTCTGTACATGAGTACTGGAACTAATGGCTTGGCCCATTCATGGACAATCTCAATATTGAAGAGATATGCATATGGTAGCTCATCTGCTACCCTAGTAGCTGCTTCTCTTGATTATCCTAGAGAGGTGGTCCGCTCTTAAGTGTGATTTCCCCTTTTTGACTACAAGTTCAAAAACATACTCCATCAAGAGTAAAAACCAACATATCATTCTACCGGTGTTGCATGGTTTGTTGACCAAATATAAAAGAGCCTGGTGGTCAGTAAAGAATTTAAACTTATTTGCCAATAAATAATGGTGAAACTTCTTTATTGCATAGACCATTCCTAGTCCTTCTCTCTCTATAGTGGTGTAATTTCTTCTCTGTAATGTTCAACTACCCCTTGGCATATGCAATGGGTAAATCTATATTTCTCTCCTCTGTGGGTTGTGCCAACACACACCCTATGGCATGATTGTAGGCATCTACATGTAGATAAAAAGGTTTGTTCCAATTAGGTACTGCTAGAATAGGTGCAAAACACAATCATCGTTTAAGCTCACTAAAGGAACTCTCACATTCTTTTGTCCACTCAAAATTGGTTAGCAGGTTGTAGAGTAGTTTAGCAATGATTGCATACATATGTATGAATCGTCGATAATAACCGGAATGGCCCATAAATGCTTGTACTTCTTTGATGTTCTTTGCCGTGGGTAATTCATTGATTACTCGTACCTTATCTTCATTCGTGGAGATTCCATTTTTGAGACTATATGGCCGAGTATCTTGCCTTGTTGGAGCATAAAGACACACTTCTCTGGGTTTAAATAGACTTGACATTCCATACACTTTTTGAAGATGCATTCAAGCTCAAAGATATGATGTGGTCTAAGTACTGAGTGAGCATACATGTCATCCACATACACTTCTAAGTTCTTTCTTAAAAACTCTTTGAACACATGGCATATCAACCTTAGGAAAGTTTTAGGTGCATTCGTTAGCCTAAAAGGCATTACACAAAATGCAAAGATACCCCACTCAATGGCAAATTCCATCTTGTGTTGGTCCTAGGGGGCAATAGCAACTTGATTATAGCCTGAGAAACTGTCAAGGAAGCTATACACTTCCTTGCCTATGACTCTTTCCAACAGGTGTTCTGTAATGGGTAGAGGGTAACTGTTGAGAGCAGTATGGGCACCCAAGGACTGACTAGACAAGGAAGCCAGCGGAGAGAGTCAGAGTGAGGTGAAGGATTAAGTAGACAAAGCAGTCGACGCAAGTCTGGCAGATAGGCCCTTCAAATTTTTCCAAATCAACATCTTTATAATAGTGATTCTTATCAGTAACAATCATTGTACATACCATTTCCTATTTTTGTAGCTCCATTTTGTGCAAGCCAAGGAGTCCTTGAGCTTGAGGAGCCTTAGAAGTACCTACATATCAATTTTCCTATTTTTTAGACTCCGTTTAAGCCATCAAATTGGCCCTGGAACCTAATTTTTAACTAGGCCGGACACTAGGTCTGGACAGGGCCAAAACGTAGTCAAAAACTATAAATAGAGCTATAGAGCTCATTTTTGAGGTTAGATTGTAATTGATATGAACTTGTAAGAGCTTTTTGAAAGTAATCTAAGAACTCCATTGCTTCTCACTCTTTGTCTTGCTGTGTGTGCGCGTGTGTGTGTATGTGTGTGCATGTTAGTGTGCTTCTCACTCACGCACTTGTGCCTTCACTTGCTCGAGGTCATCATACCATCCTCACGTCTTCCCGGATTGACATTAAAGGAGGTGCTACTCATCACTGAGCTACACCAAATTTTGGTGACGTTGCCGGGGATCGAGCTTTGAGGACGAGCGTGTGATGGTAAGACGTAGATTTGAGACGTTGGCGTTGTAGGTAATTTCTTTACTCTTCTTATTTTTCTCTTCCTTACCTCACCACCATCATGACTATCATCATCATCATCTTCCACCTCCATCTCCATCATCGCAAAAATTTCAGCTTTTTTACTATATCTCCTTCCTCCTTTCATTTCCCTCATTTCACTTGTGAGAGAGAGCGAGAGAGCGATCTTGTGTGCACTGTTTTTGCATGTTTTTTGAGTTTGCTTGCAGGTATTGGCCATCCCATCATCTCCAGCACGTCGCGCAGGTACGGAAATGTGCAGAACTGTCTATGTGTCGCAAGCTTTTGTCCATCGCGATTGACAGAAAATTTCATCTATTGGTAAAATTAAGTGCACCACAGTAGACTATAGACCTTGCACATCACAAATCCATAAAAAATTTTGGAAAATTTGCATCTTTTTAGTCCATCGCAATTGATAGCATCAATCGCGATTGACACTGTCCGCGACGGACAGCCAGTCCATCGCGATTGACAGACCCCGATGGACACGTGTCCATCGCGACGGACACCCGTGTCCATCACGACCGACAGAAAATCACGATTGACACCAGTCCATCGCGATTGATACCAGTCCATCGCGATTGACACCAGTCCATCGCGATTGACACCTGTCCATCGCGATTGACACCTGTCCATCGCGATTGACACCTGTCCATCGCGATTGACACCAGTCCATCGCGATTGATACCAATCCATCGCGATTGACACCTGTCCATCGCGATTGACAGCCCAGTCGATCGCGATTGACAGCCAATTTCGGCCAATTTTTTAGGGTTTTTTAATTTGAAGATTTTGGCTAATTTTGGACATGGATCATGGACTCTAGAGCACATAAGGAGGCTATAGGCAAATAACCCGAGGAAAACCTGTTGCCATGTTGGCCTGTTTGAACCCTGTTTTAATCCCTGAAGCCTGAACTGACATAACTTCCTCATACGAAATCCGTTTGCAGTGATTCTTGTTTTGTTGGAAAGCTCGTGGGGAGTACAACCAAAACTTCCACTGGTTATGTGAAAATTAATATTAGGATTATTAGATAGGGTTTTTTGAAGTTGACCATACCCCAAGGTAGGAAAACTGAGGGATCCTTGGGATTGTTTTCCATAAAAAGCAAAGGATAATTTGGTTTGTGAGTTACATGCATGAAAGTGGTCTATTGTGTCACTTGAATCTAAGTCTTGAGCTAACCGTGGGACTTTTACAGGTCCAGCAAGAGCACTTAAGGGCATTCTAAGCAAGAGTAAGTGCAAGCTTGGGAACACGCGTCCTGGGCACACCAGGGCAACAACACAAAGAAGGAAACTCAAGGTTGGAAAATCCTCAACACCCTCTATCAATTCCTAGCTTAGGCTAAGAACGACTAGTGTTAGGAGTAAGTCAGGGCAACGATAGGCATCAATCAAGTTGAAGACTACGTATGCACTCAAGTTTAAGATTAAATATAATCTCTTCGTGATGCGGTGACCTTAAAGGAAAGAATCTAACGTGGAACGATCAACTTACAGTGCGAAAATTAACTCAAATATTCCTGACGACGTGATTTCTGACAAGAGCATAAACACGGTAACCACTAAAAAGAATCAAGTGACTGATACAAAAGAACTTAGCAACGAGGTTGTACTTGGGCAAATTTGGGCTATTCAATTAGGCTTATGAACCTTAGATCAAGGCGACATCTAGGGAGAGATAGACAAAGTCTTAGGTCTTCAGAGGCTAGTGTCAACCACACTGCTAGGTCTTGGGCCCAGCAGTTGAGCCACCACTCATACTACCCTAGCTCTGAGACCAGTGAATCAGAGATGTTGTAGCTCAATGATGAGTAGCACCTCCTTTAATGTCAATCCGGGAAGACGTGAGGATGGTATGAAGACCTCGAGCAAGTGGCGGCACAAGTGCGTGAGTGAGAAGCACACTAGCATGCACACACATACACACACACGCGCACACACGGTAAGACAAAGAGTGAGAATCAATGGAGCTTTTAGATTACTTTCAAAATGCTCTTACAAGTTCGTTTCAATTACAATCTAACCCCAAAAATGAGCTCTCTAGCTCTTTTTATAGTTTTTGACTAGCTTTTGGCCCTGTCCAGACCTAGTGTCCGGCCTAGTTAAAAATTAGGTTCCAGGGCTTATTTGGAGGCTCAAACGAGATCTAAAAAATACGAAAATTGGTACGCAACTACTTCTAAGGCTCCTCAAGCTCAAGGACTCCTTGGCTTGCACAAAATGGAGCTACAAAAATGTGAAATGATATTTACAATGATTGTTAGTGATAAAAATCACTGTTGTTGTAGGGATTTCTTCTAGTGATCTGCCATACATATCTTCAAGCTCCCTACTTGCTCTTCCTCCCTGCATGTCCATCTCTTTGATTTGCATTAATGTCTTGAAAAAATATTGGCCTACTTGCCAGATCTTCTTTGACTGCCCTGTTTGCTTGTGCTGTCCCTTCGCTCTGACTCCCTTCTTTGACTTTCACGTCTTGTAAGTCCTGGTGTACCAAGGCTACTGCCAACACCCCCCCCACTCTCGCGTGTGTCGCCCCTGACAGACCCTTGTCTAGCTGCTTTTTGGACGTAATATTGGACAACATCCGCGGCGAGGTGGTGTTCTTCTAGCCTGAGTCCCCTTGCTAGATCTGTCAGCAATGCATCCCAATTGACTGGCCCTGGGACATCTGGATGTGGCACCCGTAACTGCTCTGAGTGAATGGTTCGCTCCACAGCAAATAAATGGAGGAGATGTGAGGGTCTGGGTACAAATATTTCTGAGTGGTATTCCCAGAATCCTGTTATGAACATCTCCTCGAATGTTTGTTTAAAGCAGGCTGGGAGGTATTTTATTCTGGCGTGCCAAGCATATATCACCTCTATGGAAGGGGTGGTGCTCATGTCATAAACTAAATCTTGGTTTCCTGTAAGGAATCCGACGCCTAAGAAGTGTGGGTCCTTGATATTCTTGAATGTCCTGAATGTAATAAGCATTAACTCAAAAATTTTCATGCACATCTGGGCCATTACATCAGGGGTATTCCTTAATCGGATGCTCCAGTGCCGTATAGTGGAAATCATATAATTGACGGTGGGAGGCCCTTGAGGGGGTGCTAGATAGACGTAGTTTAACCATTTGGCGCATCCCTTGATATTCTTGACTGCAATGGTAAACTCTGGCCATGTGCGTCTGCGGAGTACAGGAACATAACAAGGGTTATATTTAATAAAAAGAGGCATATTCGTCCAGGTGCGAACCATCTCCGGGTAGGTTTCGAGGAGTCGGATCCTCCACGTGGGTTGATGAATGGATCCTTTTTGAGCACTCTCTGGGATGTCATCTGGCCCAAATTGTGTAGCAAACGTTGGAGGTTTGCCACATCTTTGTTGGATTTCTGCATTGTAGTCCGCCAGGAGTATACAATATGGCACGTATTGATCATCATTGGTTCCTATCCATCTATGGTGGGACATGCTGCGGAAGTATTATGATTTAATAATAGTGTCCTCTATCTTTGCCATAGATTGGATTTGAACTGCCACTCGATCTTCATGAGTTGATGCTATTTTCTCTAGTGTTTGGAGCCACTCAGGTACTTCAATTTCTAACGTATCCATTCCTTCTGCGGTTTGCTCACCACCGGGCATTGGCATAGGAACGTATGGTTCCTCATACGTCTCATCTACCTCGATGGGTACCAAATCCTCGGGTTCTGGTTCGACAACTGGAGAGGGCTGCCTTTCGTGTGTGAGTAATCTTGCCTGTAATTCGGCCACCTGCTCTTTCAATGCCTTGACTTCCTCTGAAGTCGTGGTCGTTTCTGTGACTTTGGGTGCTGTCTGTTGCTCTTGGAGTTGATTGCGCAGCGCATCACGTTCCCTTTCCAAGTCATCATGAGCTTCTAATAGATCTGCATAGCTGTCCAAGATGGTCTTCATTGTCTCTGAGGGCACAGCTTTAAACTGCTCTGGATCAATTTCGTGGGGAGAGCCTTCCATTGCTGCTTCTAGATTTGCTTCATTTTGCTGCTGCAGTCTCTTGTTCTCTTCAAGGGCGGCCGCCATGTGTTTTCTGAGTAGTGCCAGGTTACGCCGGACTTTGAGATTATCGGCTTGGTATACTTCGAGCAAAGCTTCTAGTTGTTTGACACCTGATTCTGTCGATGGTTGGGGTGCTTCCAATAATGTTTGGTGAGCCTGCTCAAGCGTCGTGTAGCGTTGATTCAGTTCTGCATTTTCTGTTTGTAGAATGTGAAATTGTCTTTGTAAGTTCTGATGGTGCGTTGCCAGTTGTTGATACCGGTTGTCCAGAGCTTTGTACTCATTCTGGAGCTGGTATACACATTGGTTTAATGCTAAAAATATGTTATTTACATTAAATAATGCTGGGAGGGGTGAAGATGCAGGGGGAATGGGGGCGGGAATGGGAGAGGTGAATGATGTGGATGTAAGTGGAGATGTGGGTGGAGTGGGTATGGGTGATGAAGGTGGCATGGGGGGAGGGAGCGGTGCTGTGGCAGGTGATGTTTCCATCGTGTCAACTGTTTGAGTGACGGTGTAGATGGGAATCGTGGGTGGAGTGGATGTGACATCGGTGAACAGGGTGGTGAAGGTGGGCATGGTGACTCCCCCGAATTGGATTCCCGGAGAGAGTGGAATGCCCATGACAATGGTAGTGGTAGTGGACGTGGTAGTGCTAGTGTCCTGTGGTGGGGTAAATTGGGTAGTGTGAGGTGGGGATGGTGGTGACAACGGTGCTTCCTGATATTCTTCTGCTTGCGCTGCCTCGCCTGGTGCTGATGTATTGATGTGAATTTGCTTCCCGGACCTCCTGGGACGAACGGGAACCCTTTTCTCAAACCTGTGAATGTAGGCCACTGCCTCATGAATGGCCTCGTCCAGTCCTACGGCGTCGGCATGAAGGTTCATGGACTCAATGAACAACTCGTCCACACCTTCCTCAGCTAGCAAGTCGTTCATGAGTCTTTTGCCCTGTTCTAGAGACATCTGATGCTGTTCCTGAACAAGTCGCATGGTTCGATATAGTCTCTTGATTTGTGCCGAATATGCTGGGGCACTTGCTAACTCGGAGAGTTCGTCATATTCTTGATGTTGTTCTTCGTCGGCTTCTTCTTCGTCTCCTCCTGCCTCTTGTTCATCTACATCGACTTCTACAACTTGTGGTTGGGTGGGGGCCGATGTTGTTTGGGGTTGTGGTTCCTGAGCTCGCGCTGCTTCAGCTTCGAGGTTAGAGTCATAGATTAATCTGGCAATTTCTTCATCCGTGAGGTCCTCAAGAGTAAATCCCTGCGGAAATTCCAAATCGGATGGAATGGGTGGAAACACCAGATTAGGCCCCTCTATGCTTGGTCTTGGTAGCCGGATTGTGAATGGCCTAACTCGTCGTGTCTGGGGAGGGGTGATTTCTGGTGTAGCGGTAGCTCCCCTTGGTTGGGCACAGGGTAGTTGGACTCCCCCCCTCATCTTCTTTGATGGGGGACCTGCTGCTGATAGTCTTCTCTGGAATTCTTGGACTCGGGACCATACGAGTGCCCGCTGAACAGGCACGTCATAAGCCAAGCATCTATAGATCGCTACCATGTCCTTCAACTTATTAAGATCTTTGTGCTTCATTCGACCTGGAACCATGGTTTCCTTTTCTGTTGGGATGTGCATGCCATACATGCCCAATGCTTCTCTTACCAGATTGAGGTTCAACTTGAACCTTTTAAGCTCATTACCTGGCAGCAGTGATGGCAACACAAAGGTGCTGTCGCCTCCCTTGGCCCTGCTTGGCGTGATGGTACTGATCAGATATGAACATCGTAAAAAATCCGGCTTTGGTAAGTGAGTCCTGAAATAACTTTCCACACCCGCTTTGATCCAAACTGATCTCATGACTTCGGCATTTTGATAGCTTTCAAACTCGCGTGTGAAAAAGTGGTATCGACCCCATTTGCCATTGAACTCCAATTCTGCTTCCCAGAAATAGGTTCCATCGCCCAGTGGTCCAGCAACATCACTGAACCAATGCGCATGCTTACCTACTTGAGAAGTGTGTCCTTGAGGAGGATCCTGGATGGGGAGCACATGCACTGCTTGAAGCTCTTGCGGTCTTGCGGTGAGACGTGGCTCAAGGAGAAGTGTTTCTATGTCCACAATCTGGGCACCAGATCCGGCTTGAGAACTGGTACCTGCTTCTGCCATGGCCCTGTTTGCTGGTTGGTTCTGTGAGAATATAGAACCAAGTGTTAACATCGTAATGGACAGAATGAATTTGTGTTGTCCCCGTTACAACATTAACATGAGGTGGATGGTGAGTTAGTGGTTAGTAAGTGCATGAAGACAGTGTGTGTAGTTAGTGCTTGTGTTCTCCTAGGAGACTACTGCAGTTAGTAAGTGGGCATGAATTTACAAATTGGGATCGGGGGGTTTATTACAGGCCCTAGGCTGCCAAATGCAGTGAATGGGCTTTGTTTTCGGTTTCGGAGAGTCTCTAGAGAGCTTCCTCGGTGTCGTGGTTTGAAAACGAGGCCTTTTTGGGACCCATTTACAATTGATTACATGCACGCTCTTGGGTCTTGGTGTGTTCATGAGCGTTGAGAACGAGTGAATACTGGCAGTATGCGTAGCTGCGTTATGCTGTTTAGGTTGTGGCCTCAGCGTAGCGACTTGTGCCATCAAGCAAGCCTTAGGCACCCAAATTTGTCTTGATTGTGGGCTTGCCTTCATCGACTTCTTGGGCACCCAAATAGATTTTACTTTAGCAGAAGAATTTCTGAAAGACTTCTTATTAGCGTCGTGTTGTTGGTCACTAATAAGAGGCTTTGCCCCTGTAGTTGGCGGTGGTGCAACCGGTTGTTCGCCTTCACGCACCCACACCTGGTTTATTTTCTGGGCCATTCTGCTGCGCAGGTACTTTTGATCTCGGACATAGGTAGTACTCTGCTTCTTCTGCCTTTGATCCACCTTGGGTTGCTGCCTCCTTCTAGCCTTAGGAAAAGAAGGGAGTTCCGTTGCATTCCTGACTCCTTTTTTGCGAATATCATTCCTCTGCAACACATAGTTTTGGACAAGAATAGCATGGTCATCTTCATGTGTACTCCTGGAAGGACCAGGAGTCTGTGCCTTTCCTAGTTCCTTGAGTGCTTCATTGTCTAATTCTACTGTAACTCGACTATGATTGATCCAAACCTGGAGAAGTCCACTTCTTAGGTTTAAATTGACTGCTTGGCCATAGATCCAATCTTGACCCAAGATAAGAGGTTCAGTGAGATCCTCATCCTGACACACCATTACTTTAACTGTCATTGCTTCATCATGAATGTAGAGGGGAAGTTCCACCTCGCCCATACAAGGGGTTTCCACGCCTCCCAATCCTATAAGATATGCCTCCACAGGATTGACAGTTAACTGTAACTCTTGACAGTAAGACATTCTAACAGCACTAGTGGCTGCACCTGAGTCAATCAAGGCTCTTACAGTCCTTGCACTTTTTCCTTGTCCTATATCTAGGGTTACGAAAGGACGTCGATCAGTTATCCTAGGTGAGCTGGTTCCTGCGACTTCACACATTGCCATATGATATCCTTGATCTGCATAGTCATTTGTCCTAGGCTGCTCTCTACCTTGCCTACGTAATTTCATCCTTCTAATGCGTTCTAAAGCTTCTGCTTGAGCTTCTTCTCGCACTCGCTTTTCTTCCTCTTTGCGTTTCTTAGCAGTGTTGAGTCGGCTAAGCATTTCCTCCGTGAGGGGTTCCTGATACAACTTGACTCTGCAACCGCTAATATAATTTGGGAGAACATCACCCTCTAATGTGGCCAATTGTACTGCTCCGCTTGTGGAGATCCTATTGATGATCATAGGTCCGTAGCCTCTCTTTTCTAGCTTCCTCGCGTGTTGTTTGAGTGTATAGACTAGGACTAGATCTCCTGCTTTCAAGCCTTTATCCTTCACATGGGCATCAAAATATGCCTTCTGTCTCTTCTTGGCTGCATATATCCCTGCGGTGGCTCTCAGTCTTGTTTCCCCTAATCGTTCAAGGTCAAAGATCCTAGAGGAGAGCTCATGACCTGTCCATTCGTGCTCTTGTGCTACTTTCAATGTAGGAATCAAGAAGTCCAAAGGTAACACAGCGTTTTGACCGAATACCATCTGAAAGGGGGTGGCTTGGAGTACCGTTTTGTAGGCAACTCGGTATGCCCAAACAGCATGGTGCAGCTGTTTGTCCCAATCAGAGCGTTTTGTGTTCACCAATTTTGTCAGTACATTGCATAAGATCTTATTAGTACTCTCCGCTTGTCCATTAGCTTGAGGGTGATAAGGGGCAGACTTCTTGTGTATTACCAAGAATTCTTGGAGGAGATTTTCAATCACTTCGTTCAAGAAATGAGCGCCTCTATCACTTACAAGCTCTATAGGTAGCCCATATCTCGTGAATACATTCTCAAACAAGAATTTGGCAGTTGTTTGAGCATCGTTCTTTGTCGTAGCCTTTACCTCTACCCACTTGGTGAGATAATCTGTCGCAACAATGATGTATTCCGCATGAGAACCCTTGGCTGGGGGATTAATAGGACCTACGAAGTCTATTCCCCACTTAGAAAATGCACGTCCACCCATCATAGGTTTCAGTGGCATCTCATCTTTGCGTATAGGATACTGAGTCCTCTGACAGACATCACACCGTTTCACATAGGTATGTGCATCCATGTGAAGGGTGGGCCACCAGAAGCCCGCAAATAGTATAGCCTTGATCACCCGATCTGGTCCAAAGTGTCCTCCTGCTACACCTTGGTGAGCAGTTTCTAAGATCTTAAGATACTCACTTTCATGGACACATAGCCTCAGGTAACCATCTTTACCACGCTTATATAGATTATCACCAACGAGTGAATAATCCTGGGCTTCTTGTTGTAAACTCCTTTTTCTAGCTAGAGTCATGTCTGGAGGGAATGTGTTTGTCCTCAGGAATGATACTAGTGGTTCGCTCCAATCTGGCACAATGGATACTTGATAAAGAGTGGCGTGTTCCACTGGTGGTTTAGTGCAACAGATTGAGCATTCCTTGCACAACTTTTGGACATCAGCTTCCATAGTTGGCCAATGCACTCCGAGTCTCCTTAGAGTCTGTAACGTTCGTTGCTTTGAATGATGTTGCTCTAGTGCACCTACATGTGCTAATTGCAACCATTTAGTGTACTCATCCTCTTCTACGCAACAAGCCAAGATCCCTTGATCTGTGTGCTTGTACATGCTTCCTGCCATGATGTGGTACTTTTGGGCTTTTACAACCTCTCTATTCCGTGTGTTTACCACTGGATGGTTAGGCCCGTACGTCAATACTGGCACCAATGGCTTAGCCCACTGCGGTATAACTTCCAAATTAAACAAGTAAGCATCAGGAAGGTCATCTGGCACTCCTTGTGGTGCTTCTCCCAATGTGAGCCTAGAGAGATGATCTGCTCTCAAGTGAGTCCTACCTTTTCTTACCACAACCTCAAAGTCATATTCCATTAGCAAGAGAAACCATCTTACTAATCTACCTGTATTGCATGGTTGTTTACTAGGTACAACAATGCCTGATGATCAGTAAAAAATTTAAACTTATTTGCAAGCAAATAGTGTCTAAATTTCTTAACTGCATATACCATGCCTAATCCTTCTCGTTCGGTAGTGGTGTAATTCCGTTCAGCCGCATTCAACTGTCTACTGGCATAGGCAATTGGAAGATCCATATTACCTTCACCAGTAGGTTGTGCAAGCACACATCCAATAGCATAATTGGATGCATCCACATGAACATGGAATGGTTTATTCCAATCTGGTGTGGTCAAGATTGGTGCTGAACATAATCTTCGTTTAAGCTCTTGGAAGGAATTCTCACATTCATCCGTCCACTCAAAGTTAGTCAGAAGTCCGTACATGGGCTTTGCAATGACAGCATACATGTGTATAAATCGTCGATAATAACCACAATGCCCCATGAAAGCTTGTACTTCCTTGACATTCTTGGGCCTAGGTAGCTCTGCTATGGCCCTCACTTTTTCTTCGTCGGTAGATATGCCATTTTTTGACACTATATGTCCTAGAATCTTTCCTTGCCTGACCATAAAAACACACTTTTCTGGGTTCAGGCAGACCTGATATTCTCTACATTTGTCAAAGATTTGTCTGAGTTCAGGAATATGGGTTTGTCTAACATTGGAATGAGCACAGAGATCATCCACGTAGACTTCTAAACTCTTCCTCAGAAACTCCTTAAACACATGGCACATCAGCCTCTAGAAGGTAGCTGGTGCATTGGTAAGCCCAAATGGCATTACTCTAAAAGCAAAAATGCCCCATTCTGTGGCAAAGGCTGTCTTATGCTGATCCTCTGGAGCTATGGCTACTTGATTGTAGCACGAAAATCCATCAAGGAAGCTGTACACTTCCTTGCCTGCCACTCTTTCTAAGAGATGTTCTGTGATGGGAAGCGGATAGTTATCTCGAATCGTGGCGGCATTAACCTTTTTCAAGTTAATGCACACACGTAGCTTGCCATTCTTCTTGGACACCACTACGATGGGGGATACCCATTCAGTGTGCTCAATTTCATAGATAAATCCAGCTTCGACGAGTCTATCTATCTCTTCCTTGATCTTAGCAGCGTAATTATCGTTATATGTATAAGGCTTTTGCTTAGAGGGTTTGGCATCTGAGGTCATGGGGATGGTGTGTGAGCATATGTCCGGGTCAACACCTTTCAAATCCTTGTAACTCCAAGCGAATACATCTCTATATTCTCTTAGCAAGGCAATCAATTCGTGCTCTTCTTCCGCTGTTAGGTCATGACCTATGTACGTACATCTCTCCTCTCCTTCTTCTAGGGCCACTACTATTTTCTTGGTGGTTTCTTTGTTATCATAGGCCTCTCCTGATTGTGCTTCTCGTTTAGGCATTCTTATCATGACTCTCCTGTCATCTATCTCATACTTCTTAAAATTTTCTGGGGCCTCAAACAAAGATTCTTCCTCTTCTGGTAAGGCTTCTCTCTTCTTTCGTTTCTTTCCTTCTTCCTTAGGGGTCATATGCGTTGCTAATCTTACATCATTTGTAACCTCTCCATGCCTCTGGGGTTGAAATTCTATTTCCTGGAAGTATTCTTCATCTGATGCAAATGGTGGGTCCATAATGATTGACTCTAGATCGGAGTCACTTGCATCCTCAAATGCATCAAGGCTAGGTTCGCATTCTTCTAAAACTGCCTCTCCCATGATTGGCTCTATGGAGAAGACTGAAATGTCATAGCCATCCTCATCACAGTGAGGTGTCCATTGTTCTTCATTGATGGCTACGTCCATTGTTGCTAAGATTTCTGCCCAACCGTGAGGTTCAAATTCTTCGTCTGGAAAAACTATGGGTGCATAGGCTGGGTCTTGAACGGGTCTATGAGTTTCGTTTGCACCTATTTCTCTGGCCTTTTCTCTCTTCTCTTCCTCTACTGCTACTTTGCACATCCATAAGTGGGTGTCTTCATGCATCCATGAGGATCCAGACCCTATGGAATGCACCGATTCTGTATCATCTTTGGCTCTATGGATGGGATTCCATTGGATAGGAGGGACATCTCGATGAGAATAATCCTTGAGATTGACTTTGGTCGTAACACCCAAGTGTTGCAAATACAAGGAGTTGGTTCCCCAATCCTGTACCACTTGCAATTGTCGCATAAATGGTCTTCCCAAAATCATCTCATAGGCATGATTTTTGCTGAAGTCACATATAGCAAAGCTATGCTCAAACTCGACACCACAAGTGGTGAGAGTTATTCCTTCTAGCAATCCTAGGGGCCTCTCTATGTGACCATCGGCCATTTGCAATTTCATTCTCGTTGGCCTGAGTGCTGGCTTGCCCCAACGCTTCCATAGGGAAGTAGTGGCAATTGCAACTCCTGCACCTGAGTCCAAAATTGCCTTGGTGGTGTACTCCTGGTAGGTGATGGGAAGATAGGTGTTCCCTTCTTCACCTTCACACATATCTCCTATCTTGTCCAAGGGAATTTCTGGCACTGTCCTATGGGATCCTACCTTGGAACAAGGTTTTGCAGCTTCAGTTACCTGACTGGCTTCATATTTTCGAGCTTCTGATCTATCCTTAGTCGGTTCTCCCAAAGTGGGATCGCGCTGCACGTTGGTGTTCTTTACTACCTCCGTGTTCCTTGATATGACTGAGTCATCGTTCCTTACCATGACTGTGGGTGCTCTCATACATGTGGACTTTGCTTCCCATGGGCCTGTGAAGTGGGGTAGCTCCTGTATGGAATTAGACTCAAAGTCCAATCTCTCGTGAAACTGAGCACTCTCATGTTCCCCGTAAATTGATGGGATGTCTTGTGGGAATTGGTCGTGTGCATCGTCCACAAGTTCAAAAGGAGGGGCGACCTCGCTTTCGTTATCCCATTTGTCTTCTTGAATCTCTCGTAGGAAGTCTGGTGCAAACCGATTCATAGAAGAAGAAGTGTCCGGCTCCGTAGAATTGGGCACATAAGCAACGTGGGAAGGAGGGCTTATTCTATTGTTGGCTCTTTCCTCGTTCTCATAGATAGCTGGGGCACAAGCTTCTTGGGGAGGATTACTTATGCTATTACTTTTCCGAACAGGCTCATACGCTCTCTGGGAAGGAATGAGGGTTACCTGTGGAGGTACATAAGCTTTCGAGGGAGGCTCCTGTGATCTTTGGGGGGGAAGATAAGTTTCTTGGAAAGGCACGTGGGCTTCCTGAAGAGGCTTGCTTTTCCGTTCTCTTGCCTTTTCCTTTCCTTGAGGGGTAGGTTCCTTTTCTGATGGTGCGATTAGCCTCTCTATTCTTTCTAAGGAGGGGAAGTTGTCTGGTTTAGTGGAAGTCGCCACATACACTTCCGATGAATGATTCATGTTTTTGCTTGCTTTATCTTTTTCTTGAATTTTTTCTTCCTTGGCAGATCTTGCAATTATTTCCTCTAACTTCTCTAGGAATCCATCCAAGTGTAATTGCGTTTTGGCTGAGCCCGAGTAATTGAAAAGGCGACTGGCTTCAAACATAGTCTGAGCCAATGCGACCATTTTCGCGCACAGTTTGGTTCTTTCTATCTCTAAGTCAGCTCTAGGATAGCACTTGGCATGATCCGTGACGTTTGGCCCTTCTTGTATTCTGGCCTGATATGCTTTGAGCATCATGTCTATGTCTTCAGGAGTGGGATCAGCTAACACTGATCCTACCCTAGGAGGTGGTGGAATCGTATGACGTGGTGGGGAAGGTGGTGGGTCAGATGGAGATGGTAGGGGTGGCGGCGGGGTATTGTGAGAGGGGATTTGAGAGGTGATTTCAGTTATCCTAGCTTTGGTTTCTCTTATGCTTTCCTCAAGTTCACTCATCTTTTTAGCCCATTGTCTTTTCATTCTTTCCCGACTATCTTTCCATGCTCTAGTCCTTTTCTTTGTTATGCTCTCGGTTTCACTAGCCTCTGGGCCCTTTTCCTGGCTTGTCTCTTGGTTTTGCTGCAATGCCTGAGCTCTAGTGACTACCTGCACTGGTGCAGTGGAAGTGACGCTTCCTGTGGAATCTACCACTAACCCAATAACGTTGATCGGAGTGATTTTTGGCATATTATTAGGATTCTTAGGGCAATCTCGTAAGAGATGTTCTTTTCCACAATCTTGGCAAAAACCTTGGATTGTCATTGACTGGGGTTGTGTAGGTGGAGGCAAGGGACAATCACGAATGAGGTGATCTCCTTGACACCGGTAGCATGGACCTCTAGGGAATGGTGGTCGTACCTGCCTAGGTTGAGGCCTGGGGTTGGGGTTTGCATACATGACGTTCGTGTAATCTAACTCCCAACTAGGTTCACTTGGTTCTTCACTATAGTAAGACTCACCATGTTCTGGAGACTGCATGTAGTAAGCCTAGGGACTGTCGACATGTGTAGAATCAAAGCTATGGTCACTTGGGTCACTTTCTGAGATCAATGGGGTTACTGGTACTATGGCCCTATTCAGGTTTTCTTCTGCAACAGCATACTTTACTGGAATCACGTTAGCGGGGTTTGGAGGCTGTTGAGCTAGCACCGGTTGGGGTCTCTGTTGGGCCTGATATTGTGGTTGGTAGGTTTGTTGGGGTCTAGCATATTGTGGTGGTGGATTTTGGTTCTGGTATCGGCCTTGTTGGTAGGGCTGCGGATAGGGTTGCCTAACTGTCTGCTTGTTGTATGGGCAATCTTGTGCGGTGTGATTGGTGTATCTCCGTTCTATGGTGCAGTACTGGCTACTAGGGTTTACTTGGGGTTGAGCCATAATAGGGCAGACATTCGCCATATGGTCACCACCGCATGTATAGCATCTTTTCACAGGGGCAAACCTTGGGATTTGTTTGCTCGATACACCTAATTTCTGAGCTACCTTTTCGGCAAGTTCCTCAATTGATGTGGACTGCGTGGAAGAGTGACTAGATGCACTATCTGAATCTTTGTAGATTTTGGAAAGCTCTAGTTCTTCCCCTAGGTTATCTTCAATGTCAATGCACATGCGTACACACTCTTCTATAGTCCTAGGGTCCTTCAGATACACATAGGATCTCAATTTCATACTCAGCAATCCATCAAGGAATAAGGCTACTTGTTTAGCAGATGTGGGTAACTCCGAAATAGGGCACCTTTCCAGATATTGTCTAAATCTTCTTCCGGCCAATCTGACAGTCTCTTGGGGGGTCTGTTTGAAGCTGTGAATCAATGAGGATGTATTGTGTCTTATGCCGCTCTTAGAGAACTCTACAATGAATGCCTCTAGGAGTTGATCTATGCTCCTGAACTGACGCTCATCTAATGGCTGAAACCATGTAAGTGCCATGTTCCTAAGGGTTAGACCGAAGGCATTGTACTGCGTGAACAGATCTTCCACTTGTTCAGCTCTCAAGACTTGCTTGAACTCCGCCACATGATCATAGGGATCTCCTGTGCCGTCAAAGTAATTCTTCATGGACTTAACTAGCTGGGTGGGTCTCAAAGTTCTTGTGTGCTCTCTAGGTCTCGGCAGAGGGTATCCATCTACATTTCTTTGGTTCCTGTGGGCTCTATGCATCTCAGGTTCTACCCTATTCGTCTCTGTTCTCGTTCTTTCTCTGCCCACTGGGTTGGCAAAACTTACTTCTGGTCTATCCCTACTTCTGTCTCTTTGCGTACCATGAGCTTGGGAAGTTCCAGCCCCAGGGTGACCATAGGATACATTTGATCTTGGTTGGGGGAAAATAAATTCACCCTTCCAAGTGTAGGCATGCCTATCATTTTCTGTCACCACGAAGATCCGTTCTGAAGCATGATCTAAGTAGGTCACCCTGCCTCGGCTATCCGGATCCTTAAACTCATAGATCATGATATTTCCTATGTCTGTTGGCTGATTAGACTTATACCTCCAAAAGGCTTCATCAGTTTCTCGATTGAGGAGCAACTCTATGCTCTTGTTGTCTTGGGGGACCCATTCAGGCGTGATAATCCTAGTGAGAACTAATTTACCTCGAGGGGTTCTAGGTTCCGCACCCATGTTCCCTTGTTCCAGGTCACCTAAGTCCGCTTCTGAGATTACATTCCCAAAGTCATCTGTCCTATCAGGGTGACTAGTGACTACATATATAGTTCCTTCTTTGTCCAGGTATGCACCATTTTCAAACTTGACAGCTGGGTGTTCTAGTCCAATGGATTGATCAGGGTTTTTAATCTGGACCACAGATCTTCCTAAGCCGTCCTCATAGATGCTAGCACCTAGTCGGTTGGTCCTAAGATATTCCAGCTGTGTTTTGTAAGGGCCTTCTACCCTGTACAAATAAGGTACTCCTGAACTTCCCGTAGGTCTGTCCATGCCTTGAGACATTTCTGACTCACTGGTCTCAGAGCTAGGGTAGTATGAGTGGTGGCTCAACTGCTGGGCCCAAGACCTAGCAGTGTGATTGACACTAGCCTCTGAAGACCTAAGGCTTTGTCTTTCCCTTGCTAAATGTCGTCCTGATCTAAGGTTCATATGCCTATCTAAGTAGCCCAATTCTTTGCCCAGAGTACAACCTCGTTGCCGCTCAATTGGTATCAGTCACTCGATTATTTTTAGTTATTTCTCGTGTTTAAGGTCTTATCTGATATTTCGTCGTCAGGAATACTTGAATGTTCTTCGTACTTTCAGGTTGATCATCCCAAGTTAGGTTCTTTCCCTTATGTTGTCGACAGTACAGAGATTAAGTTTTTAGCTTGAACTTGAGTTTTTAGGTAGTCTTCAACTTGATAGTGGCCTATCGTAGCCCTGACTTACTCCTACTTCTACTCGTTCTTAGCTTGAGCTAGGAAATGACAGAGGGAGTTGAGAATATTCCAACCTTACTTGTTGATCCCTTGCTTTATGGTGCTCAAGAACCCGGTTCTCAAGCTTGCAAAGAAACCTTGCTTGTACGCTCTCAGTTGCTCTCAATGAACCTATAAAAGTCCCACGGTTAGCTCGATGCTTATATTCAAAGGACAAAACCAACCATTTTCATTCATGTGACACACACACACATCTGTATTGTGACTTTTAGGAAAATAATTCTAAAGACCCCTGACTTTGATCCCCCTGGGTATGGTCAACTTCAAAATACCCTCTCTGAAAATCAACGCATTATCTTTATAAAAACAGTTGAGGGCGTGTAGTATATGCCACGAGCTTTCCAACAAGCCCAAGAGCTCAAAAATTGGGTTTCGTATGAAAAAGTTAGGACTGTTCAGGGTTTAGGGAGTTAAATCAGGATTCAAAACGAGCTAACAGTCAAACAGGATTACTCAAGTAACTTGTGGCACGGCCTCGCGATGCAATACCACCCCCTAATGTTTGTCCCACACTTAATCACAATTTAGACCAATAATTTTGCCTTAGAAATTTGACCTAATTTGCCCTTCTAACGCGTTCGCAAAGTCTGTCGGTCGCGATTGACAGGTCAGTCGCGATCGACGTGTCGATCGCGATTGACAGGTCCGTCGTGGCTGTCAGTCGCGATTGACTGGTCAGTCGCGATTGACACGTGGCCGAAAAGTCAATCAATCGTGGTCAAGGCGTCGTTGACTCTGTCGGTCGCGATTGATGAGTCGATCGCGATTGACAGGTCGGTCGCGAGGGTCTGTCGATCGTGGTCAAACAGTCGTTGACTGTGTCGGTCGCGATTGATGACTCGATCGCGATTGACACGTGTCACGCGTATGGTCAGTCGGTCGTGGTCAATCGGTCGTTGACTCTGTCGGTCGCGATTGACAGAGCCGTCGTGGGCTGTCGGTCGCGATTGACGTGTCGATCGCGATTGACAGATCTGTCCGTCGCGGTTTGTCGATCGCGATTGACAGAGCGATCGCGATTGACAGAAATCTGTGGAATTTCAAAAAACTAAACACATTTTTGGGAAGCTCTAGGCCTGTAGGTCATGGATATGCACTTTGTTTAGCAATTAGAGCAATTTTTCAGTCGGTCGCGATTGACAGAGCTCGGCGACACACAGACAGTTACTCAGATTTCCGTACCTGCGCAGGGTGCTGGGGATGATGATGCGGCCTGTACCTGCAGAATGCTCACAAAACATGCAAAAAATAGCACATGCAAATTCGCTCTCTCGCTCTCTCTCACAAGTGAAATGAGGGAAATGAGGTGGAGATGGGAATATAGTCAAAAAACTGAAATTTTCGCGATGATGGAGATGGACGTGGGAGATGGTGATGATGATGATGATGATGAAGATGGTGAAGAAAGTAAAAGAAAATCGATGAGAGTGAAGAAAATACCTACAACTCCAACGCGCCAACTCTACGTCTTACCATCACACGCTCGTCCTCAAAGCTCGATCCCCGGCAACGGCGCCAAAATTTGGTGTAGCTCAATTATGAGTAGCACCTCCTTTAATGTCAATCCGGGAAGACGTGAGGATGGTATGAAGACCTCGAGCAAGTGGCGGCACAAGTGCGTGAGTGAGAAGCACACTAGCATGCACACACATACACACACACGCGCACACACGGTAAGACAAAGAGTGAGAATCAATGGAGCTTTTAGATTACTTTCAAAATGCTCTTACAAGTTCGTTTCAATTACAATCTAACCCCAAAAATGAGCTCTCTAGCTCTTTTTATAGTTTTTGACTAGCTTTTGGCCCTGTCCAGACCTAGTGTCCGGCCTAGTTAAAAATTAGGTTCCAGGGCTTATTTGGAGGCTCAAACGAGATCTAAAAAATACGAAAATTGGTACGCAACTACTTCTAAGGCTCCTCAAGCTCAAGGACTCCTTGGCTTGCACAAAATGGAGCTACAAAAATGTGAAATGATATTTACAATGATTGTTAGTGATAAAAATCACTGTTGTTGTAGGGATTTCTTCTAGTGATCTGCCATACATATCTTCAAGCTCCCTACTTGCTCTTCCTCCCTGCATGTCCATCTCTTTGATTTGCATTAATGTCTTGAAAAAATATTGGCCTACTTGCCAGATCTTCTTTGACTGCCCTGTTTGCTTGTGATGTCCCTTCGCTCTGACTCCCTTCTTTGACTTTCACGTCTTGTAAGTCCTGGTGTACCAAGGCTACTGCCAACAGATGTCTCAAGGCATGGACCGACCTACGGGAAGTTCAGGAGTGCCATACTTGCACAGGGTAGAAGGCCCGTACAAGACGCAGCTGGAATACCTTAGGACCAACCGATTAGGTGCTAGCATCTATGAGGATGGTCTAGGAAGATCCGTGGTCCAGATTAAAAACCCTGACCAATCCATAGGACTAGAGCACCCAGCTATCAAGTTTGAAAACGGAGCATACCTAGACAAGGAAGGGACAATATATGTAGTCACCAGTCACCCATATAGGACAGATGAATTCGGGAATGTGATCCCTGAGACGGACATAGATGACCTAGAACAAGGAAACATGGGTGCAGAGCCCAGGACCCCTCGAGGGAAATATGTTCTTACTAGAATCCTCAATCCCGAGTGGGTTCCCCAAGACAAAAAGAGTATAGATATGCTTTTGAACCGAGAGACTGACGAAGCCTTTTGGAGGTATAAATCTGATCGTCCAAATGACATAGGAACAATCATGATCTATGAGTTCAAAGATCATGATAGCCCAGGCAGAGTGACCTACTTAGTGATGGAGAGTGTTAATCTCCAAAAGAACAACCTACTCTTGAGTTTAGAACACCTCTATGTCAAGAGTAAGTCAAAACCTTCACTAAATTATAGGTCCAATCTCCAAATTATCAAAATTAAGAAAATCTGTGAAGAAAGTGAAACACATAAAAGTCTGCTGCAGAATTTCTTCACATTGACTTATCAAACGTGTAAAGTTTTTGATGAAACTTTGTACGAATCATCTCCTAGGGATTGCGCATCACCTCCAAGTTGAATCACTTGAAAAACTTTAGTATAACTTGAGAAATTGTTTTCACAAGTTACCTATGTCAGAATCTGTTACTCAGAACAGTCGATTCTATACCCCTAACTTCTTAACTTTGGTTCTCACAATATCTAATCCGTTTTGCCAAATGCTTTTAGCCACGAGTAGATCACCTTCCAACTTAAAGATTAAGTGCTTGCTTGCACAAAACTTTAAACTATGGAGTGAGCACTGATCAAAAGATTAAACACGAAATTTACGCCTGTTTCAGAGAACTGTAGACACTCAACACATATGAATGTTCCTACTAACAATTCTCCTAACCTGATTACAATTAGACTCTGAAATTCAGGTCACAGGCTCATTAACTAACAACTTAGATATCCTCAAAAGGATTTCACAAATGATCAAACACAGAAGGAGCAGACACGAAAAGATCGGGCGCAAACTTTCTTCATTAACTCAGAAACTTACAACTGAGTGATGAGAGCTAACTCAAACTAACTTTTCTCTATTTCTTGGCTCCTAACTTCCTCAATCTTGGTTTCTACATATGCTCTCATAAGCTCTCATACATGCCCCGACTTTTCTCAAAGTATTTATAGACATCTATGTACAAACTCTCATCAAAACATAAGTATATGTAATCTGTGTTATAACTAATGTACATATGTGTACATGTCCTTCATTCTTGTGAATATATCCATTTTCTTCATTCCAAATCTTCAATTGGTGATTGATATGCACCAACAGCTCCCCCTCAATCATCAATTGAGGTTTCTCCTTTCTTCTTTATACCTGCCATGTCCTTAAACTTCTGTAGCTTTGGTCCATCCAAGCTCTTTGTAAGCATATCAGCTATCTGATCCTTTGTTGAAGTATGTATGACTTCAATCTCCTTATCCATCACTTTCTCTCTTAGAAAGTGATACTGAATCTCAATGTGTTTGGTCCTGGCATGAAAAACAGGATTAGCAGCTAAATACAATGAACTCATGTTATCTCCATATATGATTGGTATCCCATGCATAATATCAAGACTCTTCATCAATGTCTTGACCCAAATTACTTCCTTTGCAGCTTCAACCATGCCTTTATACTCTGCTTCTGTAGAAGATAAAGCAACTGTATGTTGCTTCTTGGAACACCATGAGATAAGTTTATCTCCCACATAACACATGTATCCAAATGTAGATCTTCTATCATCTGGATTACCTGCCCAATCTGCATCACTATAAATTTTGATATTTGTATCTGAGGTAAACCCATAATACAAACCTTCATTGAGTGTACCCTTAATGTACCTCAACACCCTTTGTCCTGCAATCCAATGTTCTTTCCTTGGGCAATGCATAAATTGAGACAAAACCCCTACTGCATATGATAAATCAGGTCTAGTTAGAGTAGCATAGATAAGGCTACCAACCAAACTCTGATATTGTCTCATGTCTTTGAATTCTTCACCTCCATACTTACTCAATTTGTGATTCACCTCCATTGGTGTAGGTGCTACCCTGCAATCATCCATTTTAAACTTGATTAACAAGTTCTTCAAATACCTTTCTTGGGTCACAAATACTCCATGTTGAGTATATGTTATCTCCATGCCCAAGAAGTATGACAAGTCTCCCAAGTCACTTATCTTGAACTCCTTTTCCATTTGCCTCTTAAGCCTTTGTATTCCTTCTTCATCTGTACCTGTAAGAATTATATCATCAACATATATGCACATGTATATGAAACCATTTTCACTTGCCTTGACAAGCAAGCTACTATCTGCTTTAGACACCTGAAATCCAAGTTCTTTTAGGAACTTCACAAGTCTATAGTTCCATGCCCTTGGAGCTTGCTTCAAGCCATACAAAGCTCTCTTGAGCTTGCACACATAATCTGGATACCTTTTATCTTTGAACCCTTGAGGTTGCTCCATGAATACATCATCTGAAATATAACCATTTAAAAAAGCATTCTTCACATCAAGTTGACATAGCTTCCAACCTTTACATGCAGCAATAGCAATAAGTGTCCTTATGGTTGTCATCTTTGCCACAGGACTATAGGTCTCATCATAATCAATACCATATGTTTGAGCAAAACCTTTGACCACAAGTCTAGCTTTGTACCTAGACACACTTCCATCTGCAAACCTTTTTGTCTTGTAGACCCATTTGCTTCCAATAATCTTCTGACTATTTGGTTTAGGAACCAAATCCCAAGTTTGATTCTCCAATAGTGCATCATATTCTTCCTGCATAGCACTCTCCCATTTTTCCTTACCTTTTGCCTCTTCATAAGTAGAAGGGTCTTCATCTGTATTCACCATGTAAGCATAATCTTTTGTGGCTAGAAATGAAGTATCATAACTATACCTTGTAGGTTGCCACCTATTTCTTGTTGACCTTCTGAGTTCTCCATTCCTTGAGGTTTCTGGCTCTTCACATTCAGGATCAAATCTTGGTGTCTCTTCCACCTCAACCTGCACTTCATTATTCTCTTGCTCATCAAATATTTGAACTTTTGATTTACCTTTTCTTTGACTCACCTCTTCTTCATCATCTGTATTGATTTTGATTGTACCTGCATACCAAGTGCTTTGTTCATCAAATGTAACATCTTTAGAAACCATAAATTGTTTTGTTGATGGACTCCACAACCTATAGCCCATCTGCTTGTCATCATAGCCAATGAAAACATACTTTTCAGCTTTGGGTTCCAATTTGTGTCTTAATTGTGATGGCACATATGCATATGCCACACACCCAAAAACTCTGCAATGATCTAAGGTAGGTCTCTTACCCCACCAAGCCTCATATGGTGTCATACCCTGCAAGGCTTTACATGGTAACCTATTGACCAAATAAGTGGCTGTATTTACAGCCTCAGCCCACAAATAATTAGGGCAATTTTTCTCCTTCATCATGGATCTTGCAAACTCAACAAGAGTTCTATTTCTCCTTTCTGCAACACCATTTTGTTGAGGAGAGTACCTGCAAGTAATTTCCCTTTTTATACCTGCATTCCATAAGTAATCACTGAACTCATTTGAGAAATACTCTCCCCCTCCATCTGACCTTAGTCTCTTCAACTTATGACCTGTAATTCTTTCTGCATATGCATGATAGTGTTTAAATGTATTAAACACTTCTGACTTATCTTTGATCACATAAATAGTGATCCACCTAGTAGCATCATCAACATAAATCACATAATACCTTGATCCATTTATACTGAAATCTTTTGATGGTCCCCACACATCTGTGTGTACCAACTCAAGCTTCTCTGAGTGCATAAAACCATGTTTGGAATAGGAATGTTTATGAGCCTTACCTAATTGACATGCCTCACATTTGTATGTCATATGTTGACCTGCAACATTAGGCAATCCAAGCACTGAACCATTGTTAACCATATCTTTAATACCTCTTTCATTGAAATGTCCAAGCCTCTTGTGCCAAAGATCTAACTCAGAGATCTTATGTCCTCCATATGTGAACATAGCATGACCAATGTTACCTTGAATCTTCAATGTAAATAGTCTTCCTTCTTTTTTTCCTGAAACAATCTGTTTATACCCTTGGCTAGGGTCTTCCACATATACTCCATCATTAGTAAACCTTACTTCATATCCCTTTTCAACAATTTGACCTACACTTATCAAATTCTTAGGGATTGTAGGAACATACAAGACCTTACTCAATAAGGTGCTTCCATCCTTGGCCTTCACTGATCCTATTGACTTCACATTGTGCTTTGTGTTGTCACCTGTTTGGACAACATGATTAAAAACTTTACTTTCCAAATCAGTCATCAAAGATATGTTACCACTCAGGTGATTGCTACACCCTGAGTCAATGTAGAAGACTCTTTGATCTTCACTCTGCCTTTCACAAGTTGCATTCATTATCAATGTTGAATCTTCCTTTTGATCTGAAGCATAATTGTAGTAGGTGTTATTGTATTGTTGACTTTGGAATCCTCTACCTGCATTTCTTCCAAAGTAATTCCTTCCACCTCTACCTCTGTAATTACCTCTTTGATTTCTGCCACCTCTTCCTCTTGCATTATAATTTTGATTATATCCATTATTATTCTGAGTATTGTGCCAACAATCATTAGCTAAGTGATTTGTCTTACCACAAATCCAGCAAGCTTTGCCTCCATCTTTATTGTTCCTGCCTCTTCCTCTACCTTTGCCACCTCCTCTTCCTCTTAGGAAGTTGGCTTGAGTAGTTGTTCCTTCATCTTCACTTGCTTGTTGTTTTCCTTTGCTATTCTTCTTCTTGTCCTTTGAGTACATTGCATGACCTGTACTCTTGTCACCATCTCCTTTAACATCCTGCTCAAATGTTAGCATATGACCTAACAATTGATTTAAGTCAGGAGTGAAATGGTCAAGTGATAGTTCTGTAGACAAAATAAATGGCTTCCATTTGTCATCACCTCTCAACCCTGTAAGAATTTGCCTTACCAATTTATCTTCCTCAATGTCTTCATCAACAGCTCCTAAAGCATCTGCAATATCTTTCATCCTTGTCACATAATCTGAGATGGACTGAGAAGCCTTCTTCTTGAAGGTAGTAAACTCTGCCCATAAGGATGCCTTCCTTGACTTTGTAGTGTTCTGAAAATGCTCCTCCAAAGCATTCCATATGTCAGTAGCACTTTCAAGACCTCTAATGTGAGGTAACAAGTAATCATTGACTCCCATGTAGATAATGCTCCTAGCTTGAGCATCTTTCTTCATCCAATTTTTAAGATCTGCTAACTCTTCCCTAGTTGGAACACTAGGATCTCTGAACTCTGGCTTCTCTTCTTCTCCTGTGATGTAACCAATCAAATCTTTGCTCATAAGATGAGCTTCCATTCTCATTGACCATGCAGGATAGTTTTCCCTATCCAATTTCTCTATCTGTAGAGCATCTCCCATCTTGTGTCCACCTGTGTATTGAAAACTTCAAGCTTTACAAGCAATGTATGTACCTTTACTTCGAATTAGGCTTCTTTTGCCTTTCTTGATGTCGAGTAGACTTCTCCTCAGCCTTTTGACTCCAAGCTTTCACTTCTTAGTTCTTCAAATGTTGAACTTCTTGAATCTGCAGCAGTCGGGACCTTCCTTTCCTTGATTTGATGTCTCCTGCTCTGATACCACTGATGGAGAGTGTTAATCTCCAAAAGAACAACCTACTCTTGAGTTTAGAACACCTCTATGTCAAGAGTAAGTCAAAACCTTCACTAAATTATAGGTCCAATCTCCAAATTATCAAAATTAAGAAAATCTGTGAAGAAAGTGAAACACATAAAAGTCTGCTGCAGAATTTCTTCACATTGACTTATCAAACGTGTAAAGTTTTTGATGAAACTTTGTACGAATCATCTCCTAGGGATTGCGCATCACCTCCAAGTTGAATCACTTGAAAAACTTTAGTATAACTTGAGAAATTGTTTTCACAAGTTACCTATGTCAGAATCTGTTACTCAGAACAGTCGATTCTATACCCCTAACTTCTTAACTTTGGTTCTCACAATATCTAATCCGTTTTGCCAAATGCTTTTAGCCACGAGTAGATCACCTTCCAACTTAAAGATTAAGTGCTTGCTTGCACAAAACTTTAAACTATGGAGTGAGCACTGATCAAAAGATTAAACACGAAATTTACGCCTGTTTCAGAGAACTGTAGACACTCAACACATATGAATGTTCCTACTAACAATTCTCCTAACCTGATTACAATTAGACTCTGAAATTCAGGTCACAGGCTCATTAACTAACAACTTAGATATCCTCAAAAGGATTTCACAAATGATCAAACACAGAAGGAGCAGACACGAAAAGATCGGGCGCAAACTTTCTTCATTAACTCAGAAACTTACAACTGAGTGATGAGAGCTAACTCAAACTAACTTTTCTCTATTTCTTGGCTCCTAACTTCCTCAATCTTGGTTTCTACATATGCTCTCATAAGCTCTCATACATGCCCCGACTTTTCTCAAAGTATTTATAGACATCTATGTACAAACTCTCATCAAAACATAAGTATATGTAATCTGTGTTATAACTAATGTACATATGTGTACATGTCCTTCATTCTTGTGAATATATCCATTTTCTTCATTCCAAATCTTCAATTGGTGATTGATATGCACCAACACTTAGATCACGCTTCAGAGAGGATCTTTGTGGTTACAGAAAATGATAGGCATGCTTACACTTGGAAAGGTGAATTCATTTTCCCCCAACCAAGATCGAACGTGTCCTATGGCCACCCGGGAGCTGGAACGTCCCATGTTCATGGAGCTCAAAGAGACAGACATAGAGATAGACCTGAGATAAGCTTTGCCAACCCAGGGGGCAAAGAAAGAACGAGGACGGAAACAAATAGAGTAGAACCTGAGGTACTTAGAGCTCCCAGGAATCAAAGACATGCGGATGAATTCCCTCTACCAAGACCAAGAGAGCACACGAGGACCGTGAGACCGACCCAACTAGTTAAGTCCATGAAAAACTACTTCGATGGCACCGGAGATCCCTACGATCATGTGGCTGAGTTCAGGCAAATCTTGAGAGCTGAACAAGTGGAGGATCTATTCACGCAGTACAATGCCTTTGGTCTAACCCTTAGGAACAATGCCCTGACATGGTTTCAGCCACTAAACGAGAGGCAGTTCAGGAGTATAGACCAACTCCTAGAGGCTTTCATTATTGACTTCTCTAAGAGTGGCATAAGACATAATACCTCCTCACTGATTCACAGCTTCAAGCAAACCCCTCAAGAGACTGTGAGACTTGCAGGAAGAAGATTTAGGCAATATCTAGAGAGATGTCCCATCCCTGAGTTACCCACACCTGCCAAACAAGTGGCTTTGTTCCTGGATGGATTGCTAAGTACCAAATTGAGGTCATATGTGTACTTGAAGGACCCCATGACCATTGAAGAGTGTGTACGCATGTGCATTGACATCGAGGATAACCTAGGGGAGGAGTTAGAGCTTTCCAAGATATACAAAGATTCAGATAGTGCCTCTAGCCTCTCTTCCACGCAATCCACATCAATTGAGGAACTTGCAGAGAAAGTAGCTCAGAAATTAGGTGTCACTAGCAAACAGATCCCAAGGTTTGCCCCTGTGAAAAGATGCTATACTTGTGGTGGCGACCACATGGCGAATGTATGTCCCATTATGGCTCAACCCCAAGTAAATCCTAGTAGCCAATACTGCACCATAGAACGGAGGTACACCAATCACACCGCGCAAGATTGCCCCTACAATAAGCAAACCGTTAGGCAGACGTACCACAACCATACCCTCAACAAGGAAGATACCAGAACCAGTACCCACCTCAGCAGTATGCGAGGCCTCAACAAACCTACCAACCCTACCAAAACCAACAAAGGCCTCAGCCTGTGCTAGCACAACAACCCCCTGCTCCAGCTAATGTGATTCCGGTAAAGTATGCTACTGCAGAAGAAAACCTGAATAGAGCTATAGTCCCTGTAACACCAGTGCTTTCAGAAAGTGATCCCAATGACCATAGTTTCGATTCTACACATGTTGATAGCCCCCAGGCCTACTACATGCAGTCTCCTGAACATGGTGAGTCCTACGCCAAATGAACCTAGTTGGGAGTCAGATTACACAAACGTCATGTACGCAAACCCCAACCCTAGACCTCAACCTAGGCAAGTAAGACCTCCATTCCCTAGAGGACCATGCTACAGATGTCAAGGAGATCATCTCATTCGTGATTGTCCCGTGCCTCCACCTACACAACCCCAGTCAGTGACGATCCAGGGCTTTTGCCAAGACTGTGGAAAGGAGCATCTCTTACGAGATTGCCCAAAGAACCCCAATAATATGCCAAAAATCACTCCTATCAACGTTATTGGGTTAGTTGTAGACTCCACAGGGAGTGTGACTTCCACTGCACCAGTACAAGTAATCACTAGAGCCCAAGCCTTGCAACAGAACCAAAGCGTAGGCCAGGAAAAGAGCCCAGATGTTAGTGAAACGGAGAGCATGACAAAGAAGAGGACTAGAGCTTGGAGAGATAGTCGTGAAAGAATGAAAAGGCAATGGGCAAAAAAGATGAGTGAACTCGAGGAAAGCCTCAGAGAAACAAAGGCCAAGATAACTGAACTCACATCTCAAACTCCATCTCACACTGCCCCACCTCCATCACCTCCACCATTCCCATCTCCATCCGACCCGCCACCTTCCAACCCACCTCACCTAATCCCACCACCCCCTAGAGTAGGATCAGTCCTAGCAGATCCCACTCCCGAGGACCTTAATATGATGCTTTAAGCATATCAGGCCAGAATCCAAGAAGGGCCAAACGTAACTGATCATGAAAAGTGTTACCCTAGAGCAGAACTAGAGCTAGAACAAACCAAAATTTGTGCTAAGATGGTGAATCGGCTCAGACCATGTTTGAGGCCAGTCGCCTATTTAACATCTCTAGTTCAATGAAGACATAGTTGCACTTTGATGGACTGTTAGAAAGAATAGAGAAGCTGATTGCACAATCAGAAAAGGAACCCGCCTCTCAACACAAGGACAAGGCAAGTGAAAGAGTAAGCATTCCTGCCAAGGAAGCTTATGTGCCTGAAGCCTATGTGCCTGAAGCCTATGTGCCTAACTCTACGGAGCCAGACACATCATCTTCTATGAATCGGTTCACACCAGAATTCCTACGCGAGATTCAAGAAGACAAATGGGCTAAAGAGAGTGAAGTCCCACCTCCTATTGAACTTGTGGATGATACACACAACCAATTCCCACAAGACATCCCATCCATTTATGAGGAGCAGGAGAGCACCCAATCTCAAGAAAGATTCGACTTTGAGTCTAACTCTTTGCAAGAATTACCCCACTTCACAGGCCCATGGGAAGCTAAGTCTACTTGTATGAGAGCACCCACGGTCATGGTACGAAATGAGGACTTAGTCATACCTAGGAACACAGAGGTAGTGAAAAACACTAAAGTACAATGCAACCTCACCTTAGAAGAGCTACTCAAAGTAAGGCCAGAGCTATGGAAACATGTAGCCAAACAAGTACCAGAGATAGCAAAACCTCGTTCCCAGGTAGGATCCCAGAGAACAGTGCCAGAAATACCATTGGACAAGATAGGAGACATGAGTGAGGGCGAAGAGGGAAACACATATCTTCCTATCACCCATCAAGGATACACCACCAAGGCCATTCTAGACTCAGGTGCAGGTTTTGCAATTGCTACCACTTCCCTATGGCAGCGTTGGGGCAAGCCAGCACTCAGGCCCACGAGGATGAAACTGCAAATGGCCGATGGTCACATAGAGAGACCCTTAGGGCTGTTAGAAGGAATAACTCTCACCACATGTGGTGTTGAGTTCGAGCATACATTTGCTATATGTGATTTTAGCAAAAATCATGCCTATGAGATGATTTTGGGAAGACCCTTTATGCGACAGTTGCAAGTGGTACAGGACTGGGGAACCAATTCCTTGTACCTGCAACATTTAGGTGTTACAACCAAAGTGAATCTCAAAGATTACTCTCATAGAGATGTCCCTCCTATCCAATGGAATCCCATCCATAGAACCAAAGATGATACGGAATCGGTGCATTCCATAGGATCAGGATCCTCATGGATGCATGAAGACACCCACTTATGGATGTGCAAAGTAGCAGTAGAAGAAGAGAAGAGAGAAAAAGCTAGAGAGGTAGGTGCAAACGAAACACATAGATCAATTCAAGACCCATCCTATGCACCGGTAGTCTTTCCTGACGAGGAATTTGAACCCCACGGCTGGGTAGAAATCCTAGCAACAATGGATGTAGCCATCAATGAAGAACAATGGACACCTCACTGTGATGAAGATGGCTATGACATTTCAGTCTTCTCCATAGAGCCAATCATGGGAGAGGCAGTGTTAGAAGAGTGTGAACCTAGCCCTGATGCATTTGAGGATGCAAGTGACTCTGATCTAGAGTCAATCATTATGGACCCACCTTTTGCATCAGATGGAGAATATTTCTATGAAGTAGAATTTCAAACCCAGAGGTATGGAGAGCTTACAAATGATGTAATACTAGCCACACATGTGACCCCAAAGGAAGAAGGAAAGAAAAGAAAGAAGAGAGAAGTCACACCAGAAGAGGAAGAATCTTTGTTTGAGGTCCCGGAAAATTTTAAGAAGTATGAGATAGATGACAGGAGAGTCATGATCAGAATGCCTAAACGAGAGGTGCAATCAGGGGAGGCCTATGATAACAAAGAGACCACCAAGAAAATAGTAGTAGCCCTAGAAGAAGGAGAAGAGAGATGCACATACATAGGCCATGACCTGACAGAAGAGGAAGAACAAGAGCTAATAGCCTTGCGAAGAGAATACAGAGATGTATTCGCTTGGAGTTACAAGGATTTGAAAGGTGTTGACCCAGATATATGCTCACACACAATTCCCATGACCTCAAACGCCAAACCCTCTAAGCAGAAGCCATACACATACAATGATAATTATGCGGCTAAGATCAAAGAGGAGAATAGATAGACTGGTAGAAGCTGGATTCATCTATGAAATTGAGCACACTGAGTGGGTATCCCCCATTGTAGTGGTGCCCAAGAAAAATGGGAAGTTGCGTGTATGCATTAACTTGAAGAAGGTCAATGCAGCCACAATTCGAGATAACTATCCGCTTCCTATCACAGAACATCTCTTAGCAAGAGTAGCAGGCAAGGAAGTGTACAGCTTCCTTGATGGATTTTTGGGCTACAATCAAGTAGCCATAGCTCCAGAAGATCAGCATAAGACGGCTTTTGCCACTGAATGGGGCATTTTTGCCTTTAGAGTAATGCCATTCGGGCTTACTAGTGCACCTGCTACCTTTCAAAGATTGATGTGTCACGTGTTTAAAGAGTTCCTGAGGAAGAACTTAGAAGTCTATGTTGATGATCTTTGTGCTCATTCCAACATCAGGCAAACCCATATTCCTGAACTCAGACAAATCTTTGACAAATGTAGAGAATATCAAGTCTGCCTAAACCCAGAAAAGTGCGTTTTTATGGTCAGGCAAGGCAAGATTCTAGAGCACATAGTGTCAAAGAATGGCATATCCACTGATGAAGAAAAAGTGAGAGCTATAGCCGAGTTACCTAGGCCTAAGAATGTCAAGGAAGTACAAGCTTTCATGGGGCATTGTGGTTATTACCGACGGTTCATTCACATGTATGTTGTCATTGCAAAGCCCATGTACGGACTTCTGACTAACTTTGAGTGGACTGATGAATGTGAGAATTCCTTCAATGAGCTTAAACGGCGATTATGTTCAGCACCAATCTTAACCACACCAGATTGGAATGAGCCTTTCCATGTTCATGTGGATGCATCCAATTATGCTATTGGGTGTGTACCCGCGCAACCTACTGGTGAAGGTAATATGGATCTTCCAATTGCCTATGCTAGTAGACAATTGAATGCAGTTGAACGAAATTATACAACCACCGAACGAGAAGGATTAGGCATGGTATATGCAGTTAAAAAGTTTAGACATTATTTGCTTGCAAATAAGTTTAAATTTTTTACTGACCATCAGGCACTGCTATATCTCGTGAACAAGCCATGCAATACAGGTAGATTAGTAAGATGGTTTCTCTTACTAATGGAATACGACTTCGAGGTTGTGTTAAGGAAAGGTAGGACTCATTTGAGAGCAGACCATCTCTCTAGGCTCACATATGGAGAAGCTCCACAAGGAGTGTCAGATGACCTTCCTGATGCTTACTTGTTTAATTTGGAAGTGGTGCCACAGTGGGCTAAGCCATTAGTGCCAGTATTGACATACGGGCCTAATCACCCAATAATAAACACACAGGATAAAGAGGTAGTAAAAGCCCAAAAGTATCACATAATGGCAGGTAGTATGTACAAGCACACAGATCAAGGGATCTTGGCTTGTTGTGTGGAAGAGGATGAGTACGCTAAATGGTTGCAATTAGCACATGTAGGTGCATTAGAGCAACACTACTCAAAGCAACGAACCCTGCAGACACTAAGGAGACTCGGAGTACATTGGCCTACTATGGAGGCTGATGTCCAAAAGTTGTGCAAGGAATGCCCAATCTGCTGCACTAAACCACCTGTGGAACATGCCACTCTTTATCAAGTGTCCATAGTGCCAGATTGGAGTGAACCACTAGTATCCTTCCTGAGGATGAAAACATTCCCCCCAGACATGACTCTGGCCAGGAAAAGGAGTTTTGAACAAGAATCCCAGGATTACTCACTCATTGGTGATAATCTATACAAACGTGGTAAAGATGGTTACTTGAGACTATGTGTCCACGAGAGTGAATATCTCAAGATCTTGGAAACTGCTCACCAAGGTGTAGCAGGAGGACACTTTGGACCAGATCGGGTGATCAAGGCAATACTATTTGCGGGCTTTTGGTGGCGGACCCTTCACATGGATGCACATACCTATGTGAAACGGTGTGATGTTTGTCAGAGAACTCAGTATCCTATACGCAAAGATGAGATGCCACTGAAACCCATGATGGGAGGACGAGCATTCTCTAAGTGGGGAATAGACTTTGTAGGTCCTATTAATCCCCCAGATAAGGGTTCTCATGCTGAGTATATTATTGTTGCCACGGATTATCTAACCAAGTGGGTAGAGGTAAAAGCCACAACAAAGAACGATGCTCAGACAACTGCTAAATTCTTGTTTGAGAATGTGTTCACCAGATACGGGCTACCTATAGAGCTAGTCAGTGATAGGGGCACTCACTTCTTGAATGAACTTATTGAAAATCTGCTCCAAGAATTCTTCGTAGTACATAAGAAGTCTGCCCCCTACCACCCACAAGCTAATGGGCAAGCCGAAGGCACAAACAAGATTCTGTGCAATGTGTTGACCAAGCTAGTGAATAATAAACGCTCTGATTGGGACAAACAGCTACACCATGCTGTTTGGGCATACCGAGTCGCCTACAAAACGGTACTCCAAGCCACCCCCTTTCAGATGGTATTTGGCCAAAACGCTCTGCTACCATTGAACTTCTTAATACCTACATTGAAAGTAGCAAAAGAGCATGAATGGACGGGTCATGAACTCTCCTCTAGACTTTTTGACCTTGAACGATTAGGGGAAACAAGACTGAGAGCGGCTGCAGGGATATATGCAGCTAAGAAACGACAGAAGGCCTACTTTGATGCCCACGTTAATGATAAAGGTTTGAAGGCAGGCGACGTAGTACTAGTATACACTTTGAAACAACACGCGAGAAAACTAGAGAAAAGAGGCTACGGACCCATGATCATTAATAGGATCTCAACCAGTGGAGCAGTTCAACTCGCTACCCTCGAAGGTGATGTTCTTCCTAGCTATATAAGCGGGTGCAGAGTCAAGTTATATCAGGAACCTCTGACAGAAGAGATGCTATGTCGACTCAACATTGCTAAGAAACGCAAAGAAGAAGAAAAACGAATTCGAGAAGAAGCTCAAGCAGAAGCTTTAGAGCGCATACGGAGAATGAAATTAAGAAGACAAGGCAGGGAGCAACCTGTGCCAGATGCATATGCAGATCAAGGATATCACGTGGCTATGTGTGAAGTTTCAGGTGTCAGCTCTCATAGGATAATTGATCAACGTCCTTTTACAACCTTAGATATAGGACAAGGAAAGGATGCAAGGACTGTAAGAGCCTTGATTGACTCAGGTGCAACCACTAGTGCTGTTAAATTGTCTTACTGTCAAGAGTTGAAATTAACTGTTAATCCTATAGAAGCATATCTCATAGGATTGGGAGGTGTGGAAACCCCTTGCATGGGCGAGGTGGAACTTCCCCTCTATATTCGAGACGAAGTAATGACAGTCAAAGTACTAGTGTGTCAAGATGAGGACCTCACTGAGCCTCTTGTCTTGGGTCAGGACTGGATCTATGATCATGCGGTCAACCTAAACCTAAGAAGTGGACTTCTTCAGGTATGGGTAAATCATAGTCGAATTATAGTTGAATTGGATGAGGCACTCAAGGAACTAGGTAAGGCACGAACTCCTGGTCCTTCCAGGGGTGCACATGAAGTTGACAATGCTATTCTTGTCCAAAAATGTATGATGCAGAAAGAGGATTGTCTCAACAACGGAGTCAAGGATAAGAAGGCACTCCCTTCTGTTCCAAAGGCCAGAGGGATGCAGAAACCAAAGGCAGATCGAATACAAAAGAAGCAGAACACTACCTATACGGGAGGCCAAAAAAAGGAGCAAAGCAGATTGTTTCAGCCGATGAAACAAGTATGGACGTGAAAAGGCGAACACCCTGTTCCGACCAGGCCAACACCACGGCCAAAACCTCTTATTAGTAATCAACAACACAACACTAATAAGAAGTCCTTCATAAATTCTTCTGCAAAAGTGAAGTCTATTTGGGTACCCAAGAAGTCAATGAAGGCCAGCCCACAATCACGACAAATCTGGGTGCCTAAGGCTTGCTTGCGGGCTCAAATAGCTACACCAAGGCCAAACCCTGTACAACATGTTTCACTCATGCAAACATCTGAGGCCCAGTCTTACACATCACGCACTAACACGTATTCTTCCATGAGCACAAGTAGAATCACTTGTAAATGGGTCCCTAAAAAGCCCCATTTTTCAAGTAAATACCCTATCACACTCTCCAGAGCCTCCACAAAGTCAAAATCAAAACCTATCCATTGCATTTGGCAACCTAAAACTTGTAATAAACCCCCGGACCCCAATTATAAATCCATGTCCACCTACTAACTACTTCACTCTCACACCACATCATTCCGCTTAGCTCTTAGGTCTACCCAATTCCTAACTACACACACAAGCACCGAGCACTTACTAACCCCCTAACCTCTCCCAAACCTCATGTTAATGTTGTAACAGGGGACACAGTGTCTTTTTTGTGTCCATTGCAATGTTAACATTTATTCATATATTCTCACAGAACCAGCTGCGAAGTTTTCAACATGGCTGAGGCAGCAGGAACTAGCTCTCAAACAGAAACGAGCCAGCAAGTGGTGGACTTAGACAGTTTACCCGTTTTGCCTCAGACAAATGAAAGACCAGAAGAATTGCAGGCCATCAAAATCATACCTATAGCGGACCCTCCCAGTGGCCATACCATGCCCGTAGGAAAAACTTCCCACTGGTTTAGTGAAGTGGCAGGACCCTTGGGAGAGGGAACGTACCTATGGGAATCAGAGTTGGACTTCAATGGGAAGCAAGGTAAATACCATTTCTTTACAAGAGAATTTGAGAAGTTACAAAATGCAGAAGGTCTACGTTCGATATGGGAGAAGGCAGGATTGGATGCATATTTCAGTGCACGGCTCCCAAAGCCTGACTTCATGCGATGCTACTATCTCATCAACACCTTGACTCCAAACAAGAACCCAAAAGGTGCAAGCTCATTTGTGATTCCATCTCTGACAAAGGGGAATGAGCTCAAGAGGTTCAGGCTATCAAACAACTTGGTGAGAGAGGCCCTAGATATGCGTGGAATGCATATTCCTATAGAGAAGGAAACCCTAGTGCCAGATTACATGAAGAATTGAAGCCTCACCAAACTCAAGGACATGGTGTCCATGACGCCTAATATTGCAATACACCTTCGCATGTGCATGCAACACTTTGCTTTTCCTGCACAAGATAGATTCACCATGCCGCCCAAAAAGATTTGGTTTAGTTTGTATCTGGAAGAGACACAGAGCCTCACCATCAACTTACCCCACTGGATAATTGATTAGATACACCTGGCTCACAAACAATGGCCGCGGAAACAGGTTTTATATGGATGTTGTGCTCTGACGAGAATAATTTATAGGTGTTTGGCTTATGACATCCCTATTCAACGGGCCCTAATGTGGAATCGTGTAGAGCAGTTTAGAGGCAGGACATCCACTGGACCCCCTTCTAAGAAGATGAGAGGCACTGTCCAAGTCCCATGTGCTCAACCACGTGGAGCCACCCTAACACCAGACGTCACCCCTCCACCCCGAAGAGTCCGACCATTCACACTCCAACTTCCAAGACGCAGCACCAATGGTCCTAACTTGATATTCCCCCCCATCCCAACCGATCTTGAATTTCCCAGTGGTGCACCTTTGGAAGAACTCACGAATGAAGAATTTGAACAATTACTACAAGATGTAGAGTTGGAGGCAGAAGAGGCACAACAAGTGGAGAATTTGCAAACGCAGCCAACAACCTCCCAAGTACCTGTCACCACAGTTGAAGTGGATGAAGAGGATGATGAAGATGAAGAACAGGAGGAAGATGAGGAGGATTATGATCAAGAGCATCAAGATGAGCAACAAGAAGTGCTAGAACTTGTAGGTGCACCAGCATATACAGCTCAACAACAAAGGTTATACGACACAATCAAAGCAGTACAAGAAAGGCATCAACTCTCTCTTGTGTCAGGTCAAGCTTTGATGCAAGAAATGCTATCAGATGATGGGGTGGATCAACATTTCATTGACACCCTCAAATTAGTCTCAGAATCTTTAGGAGTTCCAGAGGTTGTCCACACAGCAGTCCACCAGTCCGTGAGGTATGACAAACGCAGAGTTGACACATTACCACGCGCAGGTAAGACTATCAAGATACCCGTCAGAGAACAAGAAGTACCCATTGAAACCACAGCTACCCCCACCACCACCATTGACCTCTCTGCTGAAACCTTCGTTCAGACATCACCCATCTCACCCCAGCATCCCCCATCACCACCTTCTCCACCCCCACCACCACCTCCCACCATGGAAGAAACGACAGTCATCACCTAAACCTTCACTTATAACCCATCCTCATTCACATCATTCTCATTTCGAGAACCCACCTCACAAGACACCCTCTTCTCTTTTGTCACCAATCCCTTGTACACTTCAACCCTTCTATCCTCCGAACCCATAACTGGCCATCCCATAATCCCAAGTGTGGTTGGAAACCCAGCACCCACAGAAGGCACCCTGTGTTTCCCAGCCTATCCCCCAATACGGGTACCTCCATTCCATGACGCTCACTTCCCATCTGGCCCCTACACCTCTTTCAACCTGACCTCACCACCCCAATACCCGTCCTTTGTGGAGGAGTTCATCCGCTCTCCAATGTTTCAGAGGCACATTTCCCCGATGTTCGCAACGACATCAATTTACACAAACACCACACTCACTTCACCTACCATACCCACCTACATGGTAGCCCCTGTACACAGCACTCTATCTGACCCAATGGATATTTCACCCACCACAGCACCTCTCCCCACAATTCCACCCTCTTCCCCTCCACTACCCCCCACCTCACCACTCACCACATCATTGGCACACACAGCATTCACTACCCCCCTCCCCAATCCCACCTCCCCTGCATTTCAAACTTTTCCCCTTGCATCTCATAATGTAAATAGCACGTTCAATACATTACTTCAGTGTGCACATCAACTACAACAAGAATACCATCAATTGGAAGAACGCACCGCTGCCCTCCAGGCAGAATCTCAGCGTCTGCAAGCTAGAGTCAACACTCTTGAAGCTGATTACCAAACGCTCCTAACCGAGCATACCACCTTACAGCAGGCTCACTCCGAATTGGAATCAAAGACATCGACAGTAGATGATCAAGCAGTCAAGGAACTAGAAACAGTGCTCTAAGCGCAAATGATATCTAATGCTACACTCAGATGCAACCTTGGGCTATTAAGGAAGCATATGGCAGCAGCACTAGAAGAGAACAAGAGGCTTCAACAACAAAACCAAGACAACTTTGAAGCGGCTATGGAAGGAACTGCAGGAGCAACCATTAGCCCTACCAAGTATAGAGTAGTCCCATCGGAAGACATTCGTATCTCACTTGAGGGGCATGCAAATTTCTTTGAGTCATATGAAAAGTTAGAGACTGAATGTGAAGACCTAAAGAAACAGATAGTCAGTGCCCCCACAGCTCAACAGGAGCCGATAATCTTGCAACATTCTACAGAAGAAGTAGAGACCCTCCGAAAACAGGTGGCAGAACTCCAAGCACGCCTCTTACCATATGAAAGGCCACCCTCACCCAATGAAGAACCAGAACCTGAAATAGTAGTGGAAATCCCCGTCGATGACAGCTATGAAGAGCCGTACGAGCCAATGCCAACACCCGGTGGTCGGACTACAGAGGAAGGACAGGACACTTTAGAAATTCAAGTTCCAGATTGGGTCAAAAGGGTCGAGAAAGTGGGTAAGACACATGATGATCGCGTTGCCGTGCAAATGCAATCTCTCACAAATCTGGAAGAAACTGTCCTTCGGTCTTCTTACTTTCAGAACCTATCCCACCAATGGTTAATCACAACATCAGAGTCGCAATACATGCCTTATTTTGTCTTGCTACATGATTATAATGCAGAAGTTAAAAGACATGCAGGGAAGGAGCCCACATTTGCCACTCAATTTGAGCTAGAGGACTTACCGACAGATGCGCGTGCTGGCTCGATCTTCCAGCCTAATTGGCGTGCACGTCTACTAACCGATTACCCTGAGATGATGAGCACCTGGGCAACCATGCCACTGTATATCAAGTATAATCCATGTTATTGCCCAATGGTACGTCGCAGATCATGGCAAGCATTTGCGATCAAGGTACGCAACAATAAAGAATGCTCGGCTTGGGTTAACTATCCATATTTTGCTCCACCTCGAGGGACCCCAACCGTAGCTTATATGATATCAACGATTCGGCACTGGTCTACACGTCTAAATAATGTACCGGACATAGCAGCGAAAATGTGTATGAAAATATTTGAGCTCATGACCATTGTCTTCAAAACCTTTCGGATGGTACAAGCTCCATACATCTCTGCCCCTGGATTCTCTCAAGGTAACAAGGATTTAGTCTACGACATGAGCCAGACTCCCTCAGTCACTATAATCTTTGCCTGGCATGCACGAATAAAGTACTTACCTGCATGCTTCAAGCAGACATTTGAGGAAATGTTCTCTACGGGATTCTGGGAATATCATTCAGAAATTTTCATTTCCAGACCCACCCATTTGCTACATCTATTCGTAGTAGAACAAGCGATCCATGCAGATCAGTTATGTCTGCCACATCCGGACATTCCAGGACCAATTGATTGGGATCGTATGATGACACACTTGGCCAGAGCACTACGCATACAAGAACATCAGCTTGCCACTCAGGTTGTGGAATATTACATCCAACACTCCCAGCAACAAGGGTCTGTCAGGGACGACAGACGCGAGAGAGGGGGGGGTGTTGAGAGCAGTATGGGCACCCAAGGACTGACTAGACAAGGAAGCCAGCGGAGAGAGTCAGAGCGAGGTGAAGGATTAAGTAGGCAAAGCAGTCGACGCAAATTTGGCAGATAGGCCCTTCAAATTTTTCCAAATCAACATCTTTATAATAGTGGTTCTTATCACTAACAATCATTGTACATACCATTTCCTATTTTTGTAGCTCCATTTTGTGCAAGCCAAGGAGTCCTTGAGCTTGAGGAGCCTTAGAAGTACCTACATATCAATTTTCCTATTTTTTAGACTCCGTTTAAGCCATCAAATTGGCCGTGGAACCTAATTTTTAACTAGGTCGGACACTAGGTCTGGACAGGGCCAAAACCTAGTCAAAAGCTATAAATAGATCTAGAGAGCTCATTTTTGAGGTTAGCTTGTAATTGATATGAACTTGTAAGAGCTTTTTGAAAGTAATTTAAGAACTCCATTGCTTCTCACTCTTTGTCTTGCTGTGTGTGCGCGTGTGTGTGTATGTGTGTGCATGTTAGTGTGCTTCTCACTCACGCACTTGTGCCTTCACTTGCTCGAGGTCATCATACCATCCTCACGTCTTCCCGGATTGACATTAAAGGAGGTGCTACTCATCACTGAGCTACAGTAACTATCCCTAATCTTGGTAGCATTGACCTTCTTGAAGTTAATGCACACTCTTAGCTTACCATTTTTCTTAGGCACGACCATGATGGGTGAGACCCATTCGGTGTGTTCTATTTCCTAGATGAATTTGGCTTCTATCAATCTGTCTATTTCTTCCTTGATTTTCAATGCATAATTGTCATTATCTGTATAGGGCTTTTGCTTAGTGGGTCTTGCCTCGGTCGTCATGGATATCCTATGGGAACATATGTCAGGATCTACCCCTTTCAAATCTATGTAACTCTATGCAAACACATCCGTATACCGCTTCAATAGAGCAATCAAACTTTCTTCCTCCTCGATAGTTAAATCATGCCCTATGTACGTGCATCGTTCTTCTCCTTCCTCGATTGTCACTATGACTTTCTTCGTGGTTTCCTTATTTTCATAAGCTTCTCCCAAACTTTTGTCTCTTTTGGGCATTTGGATCATGATTTTTTGAACTTCCACCGCATATTTCCTAAAGTTTTCTTGCACTTCTATCATGGGTTCTTCCTCCTCAGTTTTCACACTCTTTTTCTTCCTCACATTTTGATCTCCTTAACTCGGACTTGAATTTTCTTAGGGCTAGTGAGTTATGCAGACATGGCTTCTACCCAGCCTAGAAATTCCTCTTCTGATGAACATTCAGGTATGTCCGAATCAACTTCCCATTCCACGTCATTCACTTGCTTACTACAATCCAAGATTTCTTCTTTAGGATTATCCTCTTTTGTTTTCTCTCTTACTAGGCTTACAGTGAAGATGGATATATCATAACCATCTTCCTCACAATGGGGGGTCCATTGTTCTTCGTTCATTGCAATATGCATAGTCGCTAAGATCTCTGCCCAGCCATGGGGTTTGAATTCCTCATCTGGAAATACTACGAGGACATATGTTGGATGCTAAATGGGTTTGGAAGTGTATCCTACTCCTGACATCCTTGTTGTAGCATGCTCCTCTTCCTTGGTTGCCATTTTACACATCCAAAAGTGTGTATCCTCATGTAACCAAGATGGATCTAATGTTAAGGAATGTACCGATTCCTTCTTCTCTTCCTTCCTATGTATTGTATTCCACTGCAAAGGTGGTACATCCCTATGTGAATATTCTGTGAGGTTCACTTTTGTGGTTACTCCTAGGTGTTGTAGGTACAAAGAGTTGGTTCCCTAATCTTGTACAACCTGCAACTATGGCATACCTAAGAGCATCTCGTATACTTTATTCTTCCCAAAATCTCATATTGCAAAGGTGTGATCAAATTCTACTCTACAAGTGGATAGGGTAATTCCTTCCAACAGTCCTAAGGGTCTTTCAATGTGGCCATCTACCAGCTACAGCTTCATCCTAGTGGGTCTAAGGGCTGGTTTTCCCCAACATTTCCACAGTGAAGTGGTCACGATGGCTACTCCTGCACGTGTATCTAGAATGGCTTTGGTAGTGTGACCCTTGTACGTAATGGGCAAATAAGCGTTACCTTCCTTGCCTTCACTCGCATCACCCACTTTATCTAGGGGTATCTCAGGGACCTTTCCCCATGCACTTGGTCTAGCAGAGGTTGTGGCTATTTGTGAGAATTGGTTTGCTACATGTTTCCAAAATTCAAGTTTGATCTTCAACAACTCGTCTAGAGTTAAATGGCATTAAACTTTAGTGTTCCTAATAGCTTCGGTATTTCTAGGAAGAACTAAGTTTTCTCCCCTTACTCAAATAGTGGGGGCTTTCACTTGAACTGAACAGTCTTCCCAATGGCCCGTAAAGTGAGGCAACTCTTGCAAAGAGTTAGATTCAAAACTAGTGTGCTCACTTGGTCAATCATCCACTTGATCTCCATAGATAGATGGGATGTCTGCAGGGAACTGTTCTCCTGAGTCATCAATCTCGAGTATGGGTGGTCGAGATTCTTGTTCCTATTTCTATCTTTCTTCCTGAATCTCTTTCAAGATGGCATGTGAATCCATATAACCCGTTTGATGATTTTCTAGGTTCGACCAAGCCGGTTCGAATGGAGTGGTCTTCACGAGTTCCATTGAGCTAGTTTGTGTGCTAGAGCTGACTTTTGTAGGGTTAGATACGACTTGCCCTAGTTTCTTTAGGAGTCCTTGAAAATGTAGCTCAGGCTTGGCCATAATTTCCCAATTGAGGTATTGTGATGCCTCAAACATTGCTTGGGCTAATTCCACCATTTTCATGCACAGTTTGGTTCTCTCAATTTCTAAGTCAGCTCAAGGGTAATTCTTGCTAGATTCTCCCACTTGGGGTCCTTCTTGTATTCTTGTGTGATAGGCTTTGAACATCATATCAAGGTTTTCTGGGGTGGGGTTTGCTAGTACTGATCTTGGTTTAGAGGTGATTATTCGTGGTTCAGCCTCCTGTGATGTCATTTCTAAGATCTTAGCTCTGGTTTCCCTTAGGCTTTCCTCTAACTCACTGATCTTTTTTCCCCATTTCCTATTGTGTTGCTCTCATGACTCTTTCCAAGGTCTAGTTTTCTTTTCTATTGATTCTCCTACTTCACTGGCTTCAGCTATCTTTCCTGGGCTTTTTGGTTGTGTTTGTCTGTGTGTTTGGGCTCTAGTAACTGCCTATATGGGTATGTATTGAGGTATGGAACCTTCAAAATGCTACACTATGCCTATCACATTGATGGGTGTCACTTTCATAGAGGTGTTCGCAGGGTTCTTGGGGTAATCTCTTATGAAGTGATCCTTTCCACATTCAAGGCAAAGGCCTTGAATATTGAAGTAGTGCGACTGCACTGCAGTTGGTGTGTGTGGGCAATCTCATATGAAGTGGTCTCCTTGGCATTTATAACATGGTCCTTTGGGTGCTTGTGGTCTTAGTTGTCTAGCCTGCGATCTCGAGTTGGGGTTTGTGTACATGACCTGAGCATAATCCGGTTCCCAATTTTGCTCATATACAGGGTTCTCATAGTAAGGGTCTGAGTTTTTCGATGACTCCGTATAGTATGCTGGTCGGCTATCCACATGAGTGGAGTCAAAAAGATTTGCATTAGGTTCATTATCCATGATTAAAGGGGTCGTGGGTACTAATGCCATGTTGAATTCTCCTTTGGTGTAGCATACTTTACTCAAACTACATTAGCAGGGGGTGGAGGTTGTTGTCCTAGGACAGGTTGTGGTCTTGGTTGTGCTTGATATGGCACTTGATACTGAGGGGGGGGGGGGCTCGCTAATACGGTTGTGGCTAGTACTGCCCTTGGTATCTACCTGGCTGATATTCCTAAGGGTAGTTCTGCCTAACCACTTGTTTGTTATATGGACAATCCTAAGTAGTGTGGTTTGTGTATCTTCGCACTATAGTACAATATGTTCCGTTGGAGTTTCCCATGGGTTGCAATGCATGTGGACACATGTTTGCCATATGGTCGCCTCCACAAGTATAAAACCTTTGAGGGGGGGCTAATTTGATGCTTGGTTTACTAGACACTCCCAATCATTTGGCCACTTGTTGTGCTAAGTCCTCAATTGGATTGGAATGTCTGGATGAAGTTTCTGTGGTGCTATCTGAGTCTTTGCAAACCTTAGGAAGTTCTAGTTCATCTCCTAAGTTATCTTCTATGTCTATACAGATCCCTAAGCATTGATCCAAGGTTCTTGGCTCCTTCAAGAAGACGTATGATCTCAGCTTAGCACTCAAAAGGCCATCTATGAACAAAGCTATCAATTTAGCTTGAGTGGGTACTTCCAATGGGGGACATCTTTCTATGTACTATCTAAATCTTTGACCGGCCATCCTCACTGTCTCTTGAGGGGTTTGTTTGAATGTGTGTATCAAAGAGGACATATTGTGTTTGATTCCACTCTTGTAAAAGTCCGTAATAAAGGACTCCATCATGTGGTGGATGTCTCTAAATTGATGTTGGTGCAATGGTCAAAACCAATCCAAAGCATCACCCTTTAGAGTGAGCCCAAAGGCATTAAATTGTGTAAACATGTCTTCAAATTGTTTGGCCTATAGCACTTGCTTGAATTCTGCTACGTGCTCATAAGGATCTCCCAATCCGTCAAAACAATTCTTCATAGCCTTCACTAATTGAGTAGGCATCAAGGTTCTAGGGTGGTCTCTTGGTCTAGGTAGGGGAAATACGTCCCCACCCCTATGCTCCCTATGCTCCCTGAGAGGTTCTCATTCAACCCTTCCACTTTTGGTGGGGATCCTCTCCCTTTCTGTGTGATCGATGAAACTACTCTCTGCTCCTTCCTTGTTCTTCTCTCTGTGTCCTTGAGATGTGCCAACACCCAAACTATCCTTAAGTGCCTGCGATCTTACTAAAGGAAAAATTAATTCTCCTCCCCATGTGTATGCATGTCATCCATGTTTTGTGACCTTATACATTCGCTCTCAGGTGTGATCTAAGTATAATACCTTTCCTGGAATCTCTGGGTCTTTTAGTTCATAAATGGTGTTTGTTCCTACCGTAGTAGGATGCTCTGGCCTATATCTCCAAAAGGCTTCATCAGTCTCCTTATTCCAGAACAATTCTATACTCTTATTGTCTTGGGTCATCCACTTAGGAGTTATCACCCTTGTCAGTACAGATTTTCCTCTTGGTGTTCTGATCAGGATTATGTCGTTGAATCACTGACCTGTGAAGGCCATCCTCAACGATAACCCTAGTCTACCCATGTTGAAAGACATATCCGAGTCACTTATATCTGAACTGACCTCGTATGGATAGCTGCCTAGGTATTGTGCCCACGATCCTGCTGTAATTCTTATGCTAGCCTCGAAAGATCGGACACTCCATTTATCACCTTTCCCTAATTATTTTCTAGACCTCAGGTTCATTAATCCTAATCTCACCTTGTCATGCTCACCCCTTTAATTTGTTCAATCACTTAGTTCTTTTTGAATTTTCTTTGGAGCTTCTTGTCTTGTTTACATTTCTCACAAGGAATCGTTTTGATGTGTTCTGATTTTGCTTCTTTTGAGTGTTGTGTATTCAATACACAAAAAATTCCTTTAGGCTTGGTCCCTTCTCCCACTTACATCTTCTCTTGTCAGGTACTTACCACTCAATGGGCTAGGGCAATATCGGGATACACTAGGCATCCTAAGACACTCCATTGGTCACAAAATAACTTTACTCAAAGAAGTCATCAATTCAAGAAATGGAAATTCTACTTACAGAGTTTTCCTAGGCTTAAAAAGCACCTGTTTTGACTTTGCCTGAGAACTCAAAGTACTTGCCCGCTTCCTTTGCTCTATGCCACATACAAGAGTTCACAATTAATGTCCAAGAATTGACCCAAAAAATTTGAAAATTTGTGCAAAAAACCCTAATTTTGTGTTTGGTCTGATAGTCGTGATGGTCAGACACAATCGTGATGGTGTGTCACCATTGCGATGGTGTGTCACCATCGCGATGGTGTGACACCCACGATCTTCAGAAGTCATGATGGTCAAGCCTTATGATGGTCAGTCACAATCGCAATTGTCAATTCACAACGATCACTCAAGATCGCGACTATCAAGTCATGGCACACAATGGTCAAGCGATGACGGTCAGGGTCATGACAATCAGGCACAATTGATGGAGCCTACCCATATCTTAGTTTAGAATTGCAAAGGTCAAGTTTGACATTATTTTTATTCCATTGAATTGCCTTCAAGGCAGCATCTATTGGGATCATAGGCATCTCCTTCACATATTCTTCACAAGCAACCAAGCATGTAGTCAAGCAATATGGGGCCATCAAAGAAACTTATGTGAAAGGCTTCTTCGTACATTCGAAGATATTAAATTTGTAAGTACTTCAAATGATCAAAATATGCTTAAAGGAAAAAATTGTACAATAGATTCCGAGGGAGCGGGCGAGGAAACCCTGGCTCTGTTGTATTGTGATTGTTCACTCCACGCGAAAGGAGTGCCATGGTCTCTGAGGGTTGAGGCACATCAGACTCTATTGTGAGAGATACATGATACAAAGTGGCATGTTCCACTGGGGGTTTTTCACAATAGATAGGGCATTCTTTACATAGCCTATAGACATCTGCTTCCATAGATGGCCAATATGCTCCTAGTCTGTGCAAAGTCTGCAGTGTATGATGTTTCAAATGATGTTGCTTCAATGCACTTACATGTGCTAATTGCAACTAATTCTCATGTTTTGATTCGTCTATGCAACAAGCAATACTTTTTTTTATTATCTTGTTTATATATGCTAGTATGTGGTATCTTTGAGATTTGGTAATCTCTCCTTCTTTGATCCTGATCCTAGGATGCTTGGGTCCAAGTGTGAGAATAGGGACAATGGGTTTGGTCCATTCAGGTACTATCTCAAGGTTAAACAGGTATGCATCTGGTATTTCATCCGCTATTCCTTGAGGGGCTTCTCTCGTGGTTAATCTTAAAAGGTGGTCTGCTCTAAGGTGGGTCTTTCCCTTCCTGACAACCACTTCAAAGTCATACTCCATTATTAATAGAAACCATCATATCAATCATCCTGTGTTACAAGGCTTATTGACTAAGTATAACAATGACTGATGATCTGTGAAGAACTTGAACTTATTCGCCAATAAGTAATGCCTCAATTTCTTTTCCGCATAAATCATTCCTAATCCTTCACGCTCCATCGTGGTGTGATTTCGTTCTGCTGCATATAGTTGTTTGCTTGCGTAAGCTATGGGAAGATCCTTATTACCTTCATTTGTAGGTTGTTCCAACACATATCCTATGGCCTGGTTGGATGCATCCACGTGAACATGGAAAGGCTTACTCCAATCAGGTGTAGTTAGTATAGGTGTTGAACACAAGCGTTGTTTAAGTTCCGTCAACCATTTGCAACTTCATTCTTGTGGGTCTTAGTGCAGGCTTACCCCAATGTTTCCATAAAGCAGTGGTGGTGATGGATACTCTTGCTCTTGAATCTAGGATGGCTTTGATGGTGTAGCCGTTGTGGGTTATTGGAAGATAGGTATTACCTTCCTCTCCCTCTCTGATATCTCCAATTCTTTCCACATGTATTTTTGGTACCTTCTTGTGTGAACCTTCTTGAGAATGAGTGGAAGCAGCCTCTGGGAAATGGTTTGCTATGTGCTTCCACAACTATGGCTTAATTTTCAACAATTCTTCTAAAGTGAGATGACACTGCACTTTAGTGTTCTTTATCACTTCCGTGTTTTGAGGAATTACTGATTCTTCATTTCTAATTATTATGGCGGGTGCTCTCATACTAATAGACTTAGCTTCCCATGGTCCTGTGAATTGGGGTAATTCTTGTAAGGATTTAGATTCAAACCCCATTTGTTCATTAAGTTTCTCTTCCTCTACATCATCATAGATAGAGGGTATGTCTTGGGGAAATTGTTCCTGTAAGTCGTCTATCTCTTGAATAGGGGGATTAGTTTCTTGCTCTCGTCTCCACTTTTCTTTTTGGATTTCTCTCAGAAACCTTGGTGAGTACTTATGTATGGAAGAATAATTCTCCCACTCTGTCATGTTTGGTACTTGAGATAAAGATGGTGTGTTATCTCCTAGTGTCTCTGGGACGGTAGGACTCTTCTGCATATTCTTCTTCTCATTGCTAGCAATCAAGTATTCTAGCCTTTCTAGTAATCCTTGAAAGTAGAACTCTAGTTTTGCTATATTACTCCAATTGATATATTGGGAGGCTTCAAACATGGTTTGGGTTAATTCAACCATCTTCATGCAAATCTTAGTTCTCTCAATTTCTTAACCTAGTCTGGTATGCTCGAAACATCGTATCTAGATCCTCTGATGTGGGTTCAGCTAGAACTGATCCTGATCTCTGAGTTGGGTTCTCTTGGTTTGACTCTGGTGAAGTTAATTCTAAGATTTTGGCTCTAATTTCCTTTAGGCTTCCTTCCAACTCACTTATTTTCTTACTCCATTTTCTCTTGATTCTCTCTCAAGAGTCCTTCCAAGATTTCATCTTTCTACCACTAGCTTCTCCAACTTCACTACTCTCGGCTACTTTTTCAAGATTAGAATGTTGATTTTGCAACATTGTCTGGGCTCTTGTTATAGCTTGGATGGGTACATATGTTGGATTAGCTCCATCTAAATTGTGCACAATACCTATCACGTTAATGGGCATCACTTTTGAGGCGTTAGCGAATGTTATAATATTATGACAGTCCTGTTATCGGAGGATGTGGGCAATCCTTTATGAAGTGATCTTCTTGGCACCTAAAGCATGATCCCTTAGGGCCCTGTGGTCTTGGCTATCTCAACTAGGGCCGTGGGTTAGGGTTGGTATACATTGCATTGGCATAATCGGGTTCCCAATTGGGTTCTAATGATGGACTATCATATTGATATGTTTCCAAGTCTTCTATTGACTCAGTGTAGTATGTTGGTGGGCAATCTACATGGGTTGAATCAAAATTGTTTGAACTAGGATCACTTTCAGTAATCAGGGGTGAAGAAGGCACTAAAGACCTACTGAGCTTCTCTTTTACAGCAGCATATTTGACTAGAATTACATTAGTTGGAGGAGGTGGCTATTGAGCTAAAATGGGTTGTGGTCTCTATTGAGTTTGATAAGGGTAGTTCTATGGGGGCCTGTAGTAATGAGGCTACACATTGTACTGACCTTGATATCTACCCGATTGAGGGTATGCTTGGGGGTAGTTATGTCGGACTACTTGTTTGTTGTATGGGCAATATTGTGTTGTGTGATTCGTTACCGCCTTTCAATTGTGTAGTATTGGCCACTAGGGTTGGCTTGAGGTTGTGTTATGTTAGGAAACACTATTGATATATTTAGGTAGTGATGTGTGTGAACACACTAGGACCGCCGAGGCACTTTTTTCCCTCTTTAGGAGGTTGTTTTCCCCCAGCTTGTATATACGCCTATTGCCCTAATGGGCTACTTATCTTTGTACATTCTATAGTAATACATTTAGTATTGTGTGTTGTGCTCCAAGCTTCTTCTTCTTCCTTGTGTTGTTTGCATGCTTCCGCAGACTTCTATCTCCAACAATTGGTATCAGAGCAGGTCGTCGCTTCATCTATGGCACTGTCGACACTCCTCCAGTTGCAGTCTCATAATCGCACGAATTTTGGTGAGCATACTCAACGTGTTTTCGGCCTCGAATGCACTATTGCAGTGCTTGTGCAGGCTATTTCGTCTTTTTGTGCCAAAGGTATATATCAATTTTTGTTCGCCAATATAAGCGTCTCGAAGCCTGCTACAAGTCTAGCAGAATTCGTCTGCGCAGTTCTGTTCAACTTTATGAGATATAGTCAATTTTCTGCATCAAGGTATTTTAGTCACCGGCCATGGCTGAAAGCAGTGATGTATTCCGTATGTTGGCTGTAAGTTGGATGGTACCAACTACTCGTTATGGGCTTATATGATGCGACATGTGTTGGTTGCAAAAGGACTATGGAACATTGTGCAGGGTGTTGAAAAACATCCTATCACACTTGCAACTGTTACAACTGCAAGTACGAAAGAAGATGTAGAAGGTGTCGAAGATGATGATATTCTCCATATTCTTGTTCGTGCTGCGGTTTCTGCTGCACCTACTGTAGAGCAGATTTGTTGGGATGGCAGAGATGCTTAAGCACATGCATTGATATCTTTGTCTATCAAACGTGCCATTATTCCTCATATACACTCTTGCACAATAGCTAAGGATGCTTGGGATACACTTACCACATTGTACCAAGCTAGGAATGAGGCTCGTATTGCTTACCTCCAAAAACCGTTGGAGAGTGAGCACATGACTGAAGGTGATTCTATGGACAAATTCCTAACAAAGATCAAAGACTTGAAGGAACAGTTGATTTCTGCTGATGAGGTTATACTAGATAGCTCACTTGTGCAGACCGTTCTGAATGGTCTTCCTGATTCATATCAGAGTTTTGCTTCTACTCTTTGGTTGATGATGAAAGGCAATCCAAATGCCTTGTCATTTGAAGTTTTGTGGAAGATCAGTCCAGGTAGAACAGGTCCATTATGCGAGTTGCAGATCAAGCTTTCCTGGCTAGTCAGAAGGCAAAGGAAAATGGAGCTCTTCAGCTAGTAAGCAGAAATCTACTAATTCTGCATATTCGAAGAAGGAAGATAAAGATGAGAAGAAATCAGAAAAGAAAAAATTGTTTTGTAAGTACTGTAAAGGGAATGACCATATCATAAAGAACTGTCCAAAACTGGGTGCTAAAGAGGCAAAGAAGAAAGAGGCTGGAATGGTTGTTGCAGAGGCCTCTACACCAAAAACAAAGTATGCTAATCTTGTGTAGGAAGAAGAATGGGCGTTTACTACTGTCTATAGTTTTGACCCATCTTCTCATGATCAGTGCATGTCTACAATAGACTCAGATGTTTGGTATTTTCACAGTGGGGCGACCAAACATATTACCTTGCAGCATAGTTTCTTCTCTTCACTCGAGCCTACCCCTACAGGGAATACTGTAACATGCACCAACAACTCCTCTTATCCTATTATGGGAGTTGGTAAGATCATTTTGACTACTGTTGATGGTAGTTCTTTCACTTTGTCAGATGCTTTATTTGTGCCAGGGATCAAGAAGAACCTGTTATCGGTTTTTGCATTAGCCAAGATTGGCTTGGTTGTGAAATTTGTTGATGACAGGTGTATAGTTCATGGTCTGTCAAATGGCGATGTGATTATTGCTTCTGGCATTTTATGTCGTGGGCTGTATAAGCTCATATACTATGAAAGATCTGTAAATGATTTGGCATGTGCAGTAAATGATTCTCAGGCTATGTCAGATGCAAAGTTTTGGCATGCACACTTTGGTCATCTGAATTTTGCTAGTTTGCTATGCCTGCAGAAATCTGAAATGGTGTCCTCTTTGCCCAAACTTGAGGCACCTGGAAAACATGTTTGTGAAGGCTGCATTTTGGGCAAAATGCAACGTTCGTCCTTTCTAAAAGATGGTTCAGTTCGGGCTACTCAGAAATTGCAGCTTGTACATAGTGATGTCTGTGGTCCTATGCAGACACCTTCTTTTGGGAATTATCTTTACTTCATGACTTTCATCGATGATTTTTCCAGGCATGCATGGGTATATCCATTGAAGGAAAAGTCCGAAGTATTCATTTTCTTCAAACAGTTTTTTGTTTTGGTTGAAAATCTGTCAGCATGTAAAATGGGCACCGTCTGTTCTGATCGAGGGGGGGAATATATGTCTTCTGATTTTTATGCATTTCTGGCTGAACGTGGGATAAAACACCAGTGTATAGTGCCGTATACACCTCAACAGAATGGAGTTGTTGAACAAAAGAATAGGTCACTCATGGAGATGCCGAGGTGCATGGTCAAGAGTCGAGCTTTACCACATAGTTTCTGGATCGAGGCTGTCATGTGTGCAGCATATGTACTGAACAGATGTCCCACTAAAGCGCTGCAGTCTATCACTCCATGTGAGGCTTGGCCTGATTGCAAGCCATCTGTTGCACATCTACGTGTTTTTGGTTGTTTGGCATATGCATTAGTGCCTGAACAACATCGCAGAAAATTGGATGATAAAGCAGTAAAATGTATTTTTGTTGCGTACAGTTCTGAAAGTAAAGGCTATCGTCTGTATCATCCACAAACTAAATGCATTCTGGTTAGCCGTGATGTTGTTTTTGTGGAAGATGCTATTCAGCCATTGCTTTCATGTACTAAGGAGACATCTGTTAGCTCCAAAGACATGTATGATACTTTGCTGCCTCTTTTTACAGGTGGACAGTCTAGTGTTGGTCCTAATGAGGCAACGTCTCAGCCTTTGGAGGTTTCATGTGATGATGTAGATAATTCCATTTCTGATGCAGATGTACAGATGCACTTATTGATGAGAGAGTTGATATTGAGCAGGCAAGAACTATGCCAAAATGGCTGGTGCAGACCTTGCGTGATAGCAAATTAGATGCACCTTTGTCATATCATACTCGTTCAGGCTCTCATAGTGCCTCTTTTGCATCAGATTGCTATGTTATGGCTGCATCTAGTCTCTATGATGAGAATGAGCCTGTTTTGTTTGATGAAGCACAAAATTCAGAAAATTGGATGGCTGCTATGCAATCTGAATATGATTCTATAATGAAGAATGGTACTTGGCCTTTATGTGACTTGCCTCCTGGCAAGAAGGCCATTGGCACTAAGTGGGTATACAAGCTTAAGCATAAACCGGATGGTACAGTTGACAGGTATAAGGCTAGGCTTGTTGCAAGAGAGACCTTTGCACCTACATGCCGTATGACTACTGTTCGGAGCATCTGTGCACTTGCAGCTCATCATGGTTGGAATGTACATCAGTTGGACATTTTTTATTCTGAATGGTGAATTGCATGAAGAAGTGTATGTTTTTCAGCCCCGTGGCTTTGTGCAAAAAGGGCATGAAAACCAGGTGTGCAGGTCAAAGAAGGCATTATATGGTTTAAAGCAAGCACCATGTGCTTGGTATGAGAAGATACATGCCTATCTGATTGCACATGGTTTTGAGAACAGTCCAACTGAAAGCACCATATATGTTAAGCGTGCTAATGATGTGCTTCTGATCATTGTTGTCTATGTTGACGACATGCTGCTCACTAGTCCTATTGAGAAGCATATTGCTGATTTTAAGGCTGATTTGCATGCCTCATTTGAGATGTCTAATTTGGGGCATTTGCATCACTATTTGGGCATTCAGTTTATGCAAGTTGATGGTGGAATGGCTTTGTGCCAAACGAAATATATTGACACATTATTGCAGTGGTTTGGCCTTGAAGTCTGTAACCCTATTGCCACTCCTATGGAGATAGGTTTACGATTGAGTCTTCATGATGTTGGAGATGCATTTGATGTTGTTCTCTATCAGCAGGTTGTTGGATGCTTGATTTACTTATGCATTACTCGGCGAGATATTCAATTTGTTGTCTCACAGATGAGCAGGTTTATGCATTACCTAGGAGTCAAGCATTGGCAGACAGTTAAGCGCATATTTCGCTATTTGAGTGGTACTCGGCTACTTGGGTTGTTTTATCCCAAGGGGGGATCACTACCGCCAGATTTGCATGCTTTTTCTGACTCTGATTGGGTTGGTTGCTATGACACTCCTGTGTCCACTAGTGGCTTTTGCTTCATGCTTGGTAGCTCATGTATATCTTGGTTGAGCATGAAGCAGCCTACTGTGGCCACTTCCAGTTGTGAGGATGAGTATAGGGAAGCTTTCATAGCGACTGTTGAGTGTGTGGGGCTTAGATGCCTTATGTCTGATTTGGGTGTTGGTCAGATTTCTACCACCACCATCTTCACTGATAGTCAGAGCACATTGGCAGTTGCGAGGAACCCTGTGTTCCATGCTCCCACTAAGCACATTGAGGTGCATTATCACTATGTCAGGGAGAGGTTCTCTGCTCGAGAGATTAGCTTGGCATATGTGCCCACACAGGAGAACATTGCAGAACTTTTCACAAAGGCTCTGCCTAGGGAGAAGTTTGAAGCTTTCCGCAAAGCTTTGGGCTTACTTCCTTTTGTGGAGTTATTTCCACATAGCTTGGCACTCCCTTATACATGAGTGCCAGCTCCTTGTTCACCGCATCACTCCCAGGGGGGATTTGTTGACATATTTAGGTAGTGATGTGTGTGAACACACTAGGACCGCCTTGGGACCTCTTTAAGAGGTTTTTTTCACCCGGCTTGTATATACGCCTATTGCCCTAATGGGCTACGTATCTTTGTACAGTCTCTAATAATACATTCAGTATTGTGTGTTGTGCTCCAAGCTTATTCTTCTTCCTTGTGCTATTTGCGTGCTTCTGCAAACTTCTATCTCCAACAAACACATCTGCCATGTGATCACCACCACAGGTATAGCATCATTTTATGGGTGTTAACCTGGGCATCTATTTGCTAGAAACTCCTAGGTTTGGGCCACCTTTTTTGCTAGGTTTTCAATCGAGCTAGAATGTTTTGAGGATGATTGGGGGGATTTATCCGAGTCTTTGTAGACCTTTGAAAGTTCCAATTCATCTCCTAAATTATCCTCAATGTCTATACATATCCGTACACATTGCTCTAGGCTTCTAGGTTCCTTCAAATAGATGTAAGATCATAGTTTAGAGCTCAAAAGGCCGTCCAAAAACAAAGAGACTTGCTTAACCTGTGAGGGTAGTTATGGCATTGGGAACCTCTCGATATACTGACTAAACCTATGTCCTGCAAGTCTAATTGTTTCCTGAGGGGTCTGTTTGAAGCTATGAATCAACAAAGAAGTGTTATGCCTAATTCCACTTTTAGAGAATTCAGTGACGAATGACTCTAAAAAATGATGAATATCCCTAAATTTCCTTTGTTGCAATGGTTGGAACTAGGATAAGGCCGTGTTCTTCAGTGTGAGTCCAAATGCATTGTACTCTGTGAACATGTCTTCTACCTGCTCTGCTCGCAACACTTGCTTAAACTCTACAACATGGTCATAGGGATCTATAGTCCCATCAAAGTAATTTTTCATTGACTTCACTAATTGGGTAGGTCTCAATATTCTTGGATGTTCATGGGTTCTAGGTAGAGGAAAGTCATCTTTACCACCTGGCATTCTTGGTTCTCTTGGTCTTTCCACTCTATCAGTGTCCATGGTTGATCTATCCCTCCCTGTGGGATGAGTGAAACTCACTTTTGGCTTCTCTTTGTTCTTATCTCTTTGGGAACCATGTGCTGAGGATGTCCCAGCATCTTGATGGCTAATGTTCACATTTGCTCGTGATGGGGGGAACACCAGTTTGCCTCTCCATGTATAAGCATGTCTTGCATGATCTAACACCACAAACACTCACTCTGAAGTGTTGTTTAGATATACTACCTTTCTAGGTGTATTAGGGTCCTTGAATTCATAGATGGTGATGGATCCTACTTCACTTGGTTGTTCCATTCTCTATCTCCAAAACACTTCATCAGTGTCCTTATTCAAGAATAATTCAATGCTTCTATTATCCTAAGGGATCCATTTTTGGTTTAGTATTCTTGTTAGTATTGATTTCCCTCTAGATGTCCTAGGTTTGTCTCCTAATGGTTGTTTTCCTTGGGTTCCTACTTTCATCTCAAGAATTACTACACCAAACTCATTAGTGATATTAGGTTGATTTGTTATGACATACATTGTTCCTTCTTTATCTAGGTATGTGTTTCTCTCAAATTTCACCACTGGATGTTCCAATCCAATGGGCTGGTCAGGGTTGTGCAATTGAACCACCGATCTTCTCAAACCATCCTAATAGATGCAAGCACCTAAGTGGTTGGTTTGGACGTATTCTAATTTGGTCATGTAGGTTCCTTTGGGTCTTTCTAGGTAAGCTATGTTTAACCCTCCTTCTAGTCTCTCCATGTTATAGGCCATTTCTGACTCACTAGTCTTTGAACTCAAGTCGTAAGGATAACTATTCAATTGCTGTTCCCAGGAATGTGTAGTAGTCCCCACACTTGCTTCTAAAGACCTAAGCCTTCATCGATTTGACTTACCTATGTGCTTTCATGACTTGAGGTTCATGAACCTATTCCCTTGATCACTTAATACACGTTCTGATCACCAATACTTCTTTGTTCTCAGTTACTTATTTAGTTTTTAATTCTTTTAAACTCTTGTCGTGTCTCAATGTACACATCAAGAATCAACATTTTAGTTCTTTCCTTTAGATTTTTCGTATCGCAGTCTCTTATCTTACTCTTGGACTTGAGAAATTAATGCACTTGCAACTGGATCGTTCCTATTGCAGTCCTATTTCAAACAACAATGCTAAGTGCACTTAACCTAAGCTAAGAATTGAAGAAGGGTGTTGAGTATTCATCCAACCTCGAGTTAGCTTTGTTGAGTGCTCAGGTGCCCAAGAATTTGTGCTTCCCAAGCCTTGCTTAAGCTTCACCATTCGCCTTGCTTTGGATGCCCTTGGATGACCACTTGTAGACATGCAACAATCCAAGGTTTAGACCAACTTTTAACTTTAATGTATAGGCACTTTGATTGATACATTAGTTTAGGGCCCCTTTAATGTATAGGAACTTTAATGTATAGGCCCCCTTAGTTTCCTAATCCCATAGAGGGGTCAACTTCAATTTATCCTATCTCAATATCAACACGAGCTTTCCAACAAGCTATGGAGCTCAAAAAACGGATTCTGTATGAAAAAATTATGGACATTCACGCTCTCGGGGGTTAAAATAGGTAGATAGGCTTTTTTCCAAATATGGGACAAGGGCCTTAAATATGCACTAACCACTCAAAAATCCAGTCAAATTGGCCTTGAAATTGCCCAAAAAATCAAAAACCTAAATTGGCATGTGAGGATTGAATGTACACATGCTTTTCATACTCACTTTTTTATGTTTTCATGAGACAAGATTAAGCTCAATAAGCTTCTTAAAAAATGCCAGGTTCCTCATTACTTCATCAAAGATCTTCATGCTTCACATTCTCCTTCAAGATTATACATTTGTCTCCTCTCGCACATATATAAGTACAATTTACACATATGTGTGCATATACGTGAGCAAACATATGGAGTTTATATACAAAAGTATACATTAATATGGAGTGTGGAAGGCTATGCTCAACTTGGAAATCATGATATATAGCCTTATCAATTCATACTCTTATTTATACATGGTGAAAAACATGATGCAAAAGACAAGGTAATTGACTTTTGTTGAAGAAGCTTCTATGCTCACTCACATATATATCATGTGCTTATAAAAAATTCCTTTCCATCACTCATAGTGGATAGTAAAGCTGAAAATGTGCCTTGATGCAAGATCGCGTAGTGAGACCCTACCATGCATAATTTATGTGCATATTCAAACAAGCATGGTGCATATGAAGGCATATGGTTGTTATCGATGAGGTTTATGAATGTCAAAAAATAAATAATTTTTTTTGATAATGCTATGTACAAGTGAAAATAAACATGTAACTATAGGCAACAAAGACATGTCTACGCACATCGTTTCATGCATACTCTAAGTGCAATAATTAGTCAACATGATGCAAAACTTGAAATAAAGGTTGAAAGGAAATCTAAGAATCATTTTCATGCTCAACGCTCTCATCTCTCTCATCACTCAATCACTCTCAATGGAAAATCATCATCTAGTTCATAAAATTTCTAAATACATTGAGATCACACATTAAATCTCATCCATACTGTTGATACTCAAGGTTAAGGACAAAGCATAGAAGCACATCAAGGAAGTGGACACACAAGAAGAAGGAGCATGTAGGGAGCTCCAAGAAGCACATGTCAAATTTTCAAAAGAAGTCCCTATAAAAATAGTGATTTTTATCACTAAAAATCATTGTAAATACTATTTTCCATTTTTGAATTCTATTTTGTTCAATCCGAGGAGTCCTCGAGCTTGAGGAGTATTAGAAGCATCACCCTGCTGTTTCATAATTTTTAGATTCCGTTTGAGCCCCCAAATAAGCCTTGGAACCTAATTTTTAACTAGGTCGAACACTAGGTCTGAACAAGGCCAAAACCACTCAAAAACTATAAAAAGGGCTAGAGAGCTCATTTTTGGAACAGCTTGTTGTAGATTTGAGCTTTGTAATAGATTTCTTTTGTAACCGAAGTCCTTCCATTATTCCACTCTTTGCTCTTACCTTGTGCACGTGTGTGTGTATGTGTGTGCATGTTTGTGTGCTTTTACTCATGCACTTGTGCAATCACTTGCTCTCGGTCTTCATACCAATCCTTAGGTCTCCGTGGATTGACATTTATGAAGTGTATCTTCTCACATTGGTACTTGCCATTGTGCTAGACTGACACCAAATTTGGCATCATTGCCGGGGAGAGAGCTTGGAGGACGAGCATGTGATGGTAAGACGTAGAGTAGCGACATTGGAAGGTAAAAAAATCACCATTTTCAATTCAGTTTTTGAGTTTTTCTTCACCTTCATCGATGATCATCATCACCACCATCTCCTCCCATCTTCACCTTCTCAGTTTTTTTTTCACTTTTTGATTGTACATTCCCTATTTTCCCCTCTTTTTCTTCATTCTTGGATGTGTGAGGAGTTCAAAGAGAGCTTAGATCTCAAATGTGGATGAAAGATAGAGATTTGTGCCACTAAAACATCAAAAATCTAAGTGGCAGTATCGTAGAGTGACAAGACCTGCATCTTGTATCGCGAGTGTCATATCTCGAGTTTGGTGAGTGACCTTGCATCTACAAGCACATAGGAATGACAAGGAGAACCTAAGGTACACATATTTGCAAAAACTTTTGAATTTGGGTGTCAAAAACTCCAAGTATCAGAACTCCCATGTATCGCGATACTTGTCGAGTATCGTATCGCGTCCTTGAGGTATCATGATACCATCAAGGTATCATATTGTCAAGTTTTGATGTCGTGATCGCAGTCCTCAAGTGGTGCCGTGTCGTGGACCACCTGGTATCGTATCGTGTTGGTCACGGTATCATATCGTCGATCAAGCGGTATCGTATCGCAATGCAAAGTTGGTATTGTATCACCGACTCAGTATCATATCGTGTCGTGTTTTGGTATTGTATCGTGTGTAAGGTGGTATCATGTCGCCCATGTGTTATCATATCGCCCCTTACCCTGGTATTGTATCGTGTGATTTCTGGTATCGTATCCTCAGCAGATCAAGTATCGTATCATCAATTGTTTTGGTATCGTATCATGAGTTTGGTATCATATCGTGCCTTAGATCCCCTGGTATCGTATCATCTTGCTAGCAGTATTGTATTGTCTGATATAGCAGTATCGTATCGTGGAAGTTGGTATCGCCTTGGTGGTATCGTATTGTCTGAGGTCGTATCATCCATGGTAGTATCGGGTATCGTGGAAAAAGAGGTATTGTATCACCTGTTTTGAGGTACTCCCAGAGAGATCCTGTTTCCCTGTTTTAACCCCCTGAACTAACATAACTTTCTCATACGAAATTTATTTGGAGTGATTTTGGGTTTGTTGGAGAGCGCGTGGGAAGTATTACAAAACATTGGATGGTTATGGTAAAGCTAATACATGCATTCTTCGATATAGTATTTTGAAGTTGACCCTCAAGTTGGTCTAGGAAGCAAGGGGTTCCACAAGATTTGGAGCAATACAAAGGACAATTTTGGACATGTAGACAAGGCATATGAACCTGAGATCAAGTAGAAACCTAGAAAGAGATAGATAAAGTATCAAATCTTCTAAGGCTAGTGTCAACCATACAACCAAGTCGTGGGCTCACAACTCAGTGGTTATCATTACATGCTGAATTCACAAACGAGTGAGCCATAAATTTCTAGGGAAGGTTTTATGTCTACTGTGGAAGGGGAATATCGGATGTCTCTTCAATATGTATCCACTAATTTGCAAGGGATACCCATCTACCTCGATGGTCTACATAGGTTAGTAGCAAGAATGATAAACAGTACAAAATTAAAAATAGTTCCAAGACCAGCTATCAAGTACGAAGGTGGAGTTTACATGGACAAGATGGGCCCGATCTATGCAATAACTGAAAACCCTGATCAGATTACCAATAGAGGTGAGTTAAAGGGATGAGGAACTTTTGGGAGAACCAACGATGGAGATACGGTGACTACCCCTAGGGGAAAGCCAGTAATGACTCAAGTATTGCAAGGGAACAGGATATCCCAAGATGACTATTTGATGGATGTGTACTTGGTACATGGATCAAACCTAATCCTACAAACTGATTCACTAACACAAGGAGAAGGCATCAGCCCAACAACTATATACGAGTTAAGGGATCCCAAAAATCCATCTAGAATCACATACCTAGATCAAAATCAAAGTATATATTGGCCTATAGATGAAGTGGATAGGTCTAAACTAAAGTACATGGGTCTGCCTATATTCCCTCCCCAAGATTAGGCAACTATCTCACAAAACCCATTCAAGACCCCAACAAAGAACGAAAAATGTGATGTTAGGACAAACGAGCCAAGGTAGTATACCCAAAAGACCACAGGTACAATTCACCATGCCAGGAATTAATCCCCACAACCAAAGTAGCCAAGGAATGGGAAACATGAATAGAACCACCTATAGGGCAGAACCACCCCAAGGTGTAGGAGCTAGAATGCACCCAGTAAAATTCGCTACTCCCATCAGAATTCGATCCCTAGAGCCAGACAAAAGATTGAGACCAATCTAAGTGGCCAAATGTATGCGAAATCATTACGACGGCACAAGAGAGCCATATGACCACATTGCAGAATTCAAGCAAGTGTTGCGAGCATAGCAAGTGGATGACTGTTTCGTGCAATATGAATCCTTTGGGCTAACCCTCATGGGAATCGCCTTAAGTTGGTTTCAATCCTTGGATCTAAGTTGCTTTGGCCATATCAAATAGTTCTTCCAAGAAGTTATTGGGGATAGTTTCAAACAAGCTCCTAATGAGACAATAAAAAATGTAGCAAGAAGATTTAGTCAATATGTAGATTGATGCCCGGTGACAGAGAGACCTTCTCAGCAAAAAATGATATCCCTATTTCTGGAAGGTCTAATCAATGAAACATTGAGAATCTTAGTATATGTAAAACGATTGCAAACCCTGAGTGAGTGTCTTCAAGAGTGCATAGATTTGGAAGACAACTCAGCTGGGGATCTCAAAACCACACAAGATCCTACCAAATCAGAGGATACAAGGAGCAATGAGACTTCTAGTTCGAGTTATGTAGAGGAAGTAGCAGAGTTAGTGGCCAAGAAATTAGGAGTACAAGGACAAAGGAACTACCAGAACTCCTCCTTGAGAGTGCCAATGTTAGCAAGTTTCACACTTTGTGGTGGAGATCGTCCATCTCATGTCTGCACCAAAGAAGGATTAGGTTTATCACAACCTTACCCTTACAATAGACAACCAACTCAGGAGCCTAACATGTAGTCTTATAGTGAGCAAAAGTACCCCAACCACAATATCGAAAACTATCCAATGAACAGATAGCACCACCCCAATGTAGACCATACTGGTACCCTCCTAGAGAACAAGGCAAAGAAGTTCCTAGGTATAACCCATGTCCAAGACCACGAGGATCAATTAGACCGTATGAACATGGAGGATATGGCCAACCTCAACTTGTACTAGAACAACAACCACCCCACCCACAGAATGTTGTTCTAGTAAGGTATGCCTAACTGGAAGGGAGCCTAGAAAAAGTCCTAGTACCAATGACACCTTTGATCAATTCCGAAACATCAAATCAAGGTTTTGATTAGACCCAAGCAGAGTCTCCTTGTTATGAGGCAAGACTGATGGAATATGACCAGAGCTGCAAGAAGCAATACTGCAATAATGAGGGACATGAAAATCATTATGGACCAAACTATGCTAATCTCATTTATACAAATCATAATCCTTGGCCCCAAGTGAAACAAACAAGACCACAAGCCCCTAGAGGACCATGTTCTAGATATCAGGGCAACCACGTCATTAGCGAATGTCCTCACCCACCAGCTCCAAGACAAGGGCAAAACATCACAATACAAGGCTTTTGTCTTGAGTGTGGCAAGGAACAGCTTCCAAGAGATTGTCCCGGGAGTCCCTCTAGTGCACCAAAGGTTACACCGTTAACGTAGTAGGCTTAATAGGGGATTCAAGTTCCAGTAGCAGTAATGTGGCTCCTATACATGCAGTTACCAGGGCACAAGCCTTACAACAAGCTAAACCAGCTGAGCAATAGAGCCAACTGAGTCAGGTAAGCCTAGTAAGAGAAAAACAAGAACATGGAAGGATACTAGAGAGAAGGCCAATCGTAAGTGGACCAAAAAGTTATCCAAACTAGAAGAAAGCCTAAAAGATGCAAAAACAAAAATAGAAGATATTTCCTCTCAAAACCCCTCGCATGTCAAAACTCCATCCACACCAGCTCATCCCCAACCTCATCTCCACCCACCAACCATTGTAAATAGACCACAACCAGGGTTTGTTCTTGTAGATCCAACCCCAGAAGACTTGGACATGATGTTCAATGCATACCAGGCTAGACTTCAAGAAGGGCCAACACCCGCAAACCTAGACAAGAGCTACCCTTTACTTAAAATTGTGTGTTCACGAATCAGACTATTTGAAAATCTTAGAAACTGCACCTAGTAGTGTTGCAAGTGGTCACTTTGGTCTTAAGCGAGTAATTAAGACCATTCTATTCTCAAGACTTTGGTGGCCCACTCTTCATATGGATGCACATACCTATGTGAAGAAATGTGACACATGCCAACGTGCACAATATCCGATTAGAAAAGACCAGATGCCTTTGAGGCCAATGATGGGAGGACGTGCATTTTCAAAGTGGGGTATAGACTTTGTAGGTCCCATTAACCCCCCAACGAGAAACTCCCATGCAGAGTGCATTATTGTAGCCATGGATTACCTTACCAAGTGGGTAGAAGTCAAAGCCACGACAAAGAATGATGTTCAAACTATGGCTAAATTTTTATTTGAGAATGTGTTCACTAGGTACGGGCTACCAATAGAGTTAGTAAGTGATAGAGGCATGCACTTCTTGAAAGTATTCATTGCAAATCTTCTCCAAGAATTCTTAGTGATACATAAGAAGTATGTCCCCTATCATCCATAGGCTAATGGACAAGCCGAGAGCACAAACAAGATCCTATGTAATGTATTAACAAAATTGGTAAATTATGGAGAGTGTTAATCTCCAAAAGAACAAGTTATCCTTGAAGTTAGGTGCCCCACTATCAAAGTAACAAACATCTGAGTCTATTGTTGCAGACATACACTATTCATGAGAAGATGGGACATAACTACAAACAGTAATAAATACCCCTTCTTCATTCTGCACAAGATTAGCATATTTTGTTTTAAGTGTAGAGGCCTCTATAACAACCATTCGAGCCTCTTTTTTCTTTGCCTCTTTTGCAGCTAGTTTTGGTAATTCTTTATAAAATGATATTTTCTTTACAGTATTTGCAAAATAATTTTTACTTTTCTGTTTTCTTCTCATCGTTGTCTTTCTTCACTTGTGCAACACTACCACATTTCTGCTTACTAGTAAATGAGCTCCATTTATCTTTGCCCTTCTAATTAAATAGGAAAGCTTGATCTGCAACATGCGAAATGGACCTGTTCTGTTTGGATTGATGTTCCTACAACAAAACAGAGACTAACTCCTCAAATATAAGGTTATTTGGGTTACCTTTCATCATCAATGGAAGAGTAGAAGCTAAACTCTGATATGAATCTAGAAGTCCATTAAGAACACTCTACGCAAGTGAACTATCCGGCAAGATTTTATCAGTAAAAATCAACTGCTCCTTCAAATCTTTAATCGTTGTAAAAAACTTGTCCATAGAATCTCCTTTATTCATATGCTCACTCTCCAACTATTTTTGGAGATAAGCAACACAAGCCTCATTTCTTGCTTGGTATAAAGTGGTAAGTGTATCCCAAGCATCCTTTGTTGTTTTATAGAAGCGAATGTGAGGGATAATGGTAAGTTATTATAGACAAAGCTATCAATGCATGTGTATGAGCATCTTTTCCATCCCAATGATGTTGCTCTACAGTAGGCGTAGCAAGAACCCCAACATGAATAGGAACTTGAAGATCTTCATCTTCAACTCCATCTACATCACCTTCAATAGTTGTATTTCTAGGTGTAATAGGACATTTTTCCATAACCTACACAATATTCCACAATCCTTTTGCTACCAATACATGACACATCATATATGCTCATAATGGGTAATTGGTACAATCCAACTTGTCCCCAATAGCTAACATATGGAATACATCATTGGTTTCAGCCATGGCCACTGACTAAAATACCCTAATGTAGAAAAATAAGTGTATCTCAAAAAGCTGAACAGAACTACCCTATCAAGATCTGTTAAATGTGTAACATACTTAAAGGCACTTGTACTAGCGAATCAAAACTTGTATATATGTTTGGCACAAAAGGACGAAATTGCTTGTATAAGCATTGCTATAGTGCATTTGAAGGCCGAAACAAGCTCAGATTGAAATTTTGATCCTACATAATGAAGCTATTTTAACTCCTAATCTATGAGACATTTATCCACAGAGATCATGGACTGATCCCTGTGGATCAACGTCTGACAGTCAAACATTGATCCACAGGGATCATGACATTGATCCATAGGGATCAGTCCATGTGTGTGAGGGACAAGGGCCAGCTAGCCAAGGTCCCAAGCTCAGGGGATACCCTAAGGTATTCGGTAGTAATGGGAATAAGTGTTGCATGATGTACACATGCAGTACTAGACTATTACATATCATTGTTATTTTTAGAGTACAAGAGGGTATATATGGATGGGAGGAGAGTCACACACACATCATTCAAACCCTTTTCTGACATAATTGCCCTGAGTATGCTCGTCAATTTTCATGTGATTATGAGACCGTGATTGGAGAGATGTTGAAGACACCCTAGATGAAGCGGCAACCTACTTTGATACCTATTGTTGGAGTTTGAGGTGTGCAAAAGCACACAAACAACACAAGGAAGAACAAGAAGCTTGGGGCACAACACACAATACTAAATGTATTACCAAGTGAATGTACAAAGTTAAGTAACTTGTTAGGGTTATAGGCATATATATAAGCTACGGAAACAACCTCCTAAAGAGGGAAAAAAGTGCCTGGGTGGTGCTAAGCGTGTTTTCACACATCACTACTGAAATATATCAACAAAAAACCCACTAGAGTTAGAGTTTTGGCATAAAATTTTGGCTCACATTGGAAAGAGGACCTTTAAACAAATTAGTAGAGATCAAACTAGACTTGGAAACCAATATTTGAAAGCAACTTATAGTTTACAAATGCAGTGCATGTGAATTAGGCAAATCTCACAGGCCACCATTCACAAAGAAGGAATACATACATGCAGCCAACTTGGAGGTTGTACACACTAATGTTTTGGGATCAAGAATGAAACCTTCTATGTGTGGCTCAGTATTATGTGTCTTTCATTGATCATTGTAGCAAATGGACCATACTTTATTTTGTGAAGCATAAAGATGAAAATTTTTGTTGTTTCAAAAAGTATCTAGCACTAGTAGAGAATCAAACATGTAGAGCATTGAGGAGGCTAAGATCTGATGGAGGAGGAAAGTATTTTGGAACAACAAAATACTTGATACTTAGTTTCAAAGACATCAACCATGAAGTTCACTAGATCCAGATGGATCTATATGGTAAAAAAAACTCTAATGGAACCATAAATAGGTACAAGGCTAGGCTCGTGGCCAAGGGATATGCTCGGACCCAAGGCATTGATTATGAGGAGGTTTTTTCTCTCGTAGCAAAGATGCCTACAATTAGATTACTCATGAGAGTACTATTGATATATTTAGGTAGTGATGTGTGTGAACACACTAGGACCACCGGGGCACCTTTTTCCCTCTTTAGAAGGTTTTTTTCCCCTAGCTTGTATATATGCTTATATCCCTAATGGGTTACTTATCTTTGTACATTCTAGTGGTAATACATTTAGTATCGTGTGTTGTGCTCCAAGCTTCTCCTTCTTCCTTGTGTTGTTCACGTGCTTCCATAGACATCTAACTCCAACAATTGGTATCAAAGCAAGTTTCTGCTTCATCTAGGGCATCGTCGACACTCCTTTGGTCACAGTCTTAGAATCGCATGAAATTTGGTGTGCATAACTCAAAGTGATTAGGAGATCAAACTCGCTTCGCTGTGTGGTGCCAAAATCGCAATCTGACCTCATTTCGGCCTCCAAACGCACTATCACAGTGCTTATGCAGGCAATTTGTCTTTTTATGCCAAAGATATATAGAGGTTTTGATTCACCAGTATAAGCATCTCAAAGTCTGCTATAGGTCTAGGAGAGCTTGTTCGGGTAGTTCTATTCAACTTTTTCATATACAATCATTTTTTTGCATCAAGGTATTTTATACAGTGGCCATGACTAAAAGCAGTGATGTATTCCGTATGTTGGCTATTCAGGATAAGTTGGATGGTACCAATTATCCATTGTGGACTTACATGATGCATCATGTATTGTTCACAAAAGGACTATGGAATATTGTGCAGGGTGTTGAAAAACGTCCTATTACACTTGCGAATACAGGTACTGAAGCTGATGTTGATGGCATCAAAGATGGTGATGTTTTGCAGATTCCTGTTCGCGCTGCGGTTCCTGTTGCACCTACTACAAAGCAAATTCGTTGGGATGGCATAGATGCTTAGGCACATGCATTGATAGCCTTTTCTGTCAAATGTGCCATTATTCCTCACATTTGCTCTTATAGAATAGCTAAGGATGCTTGGGATACACTTATCACATTGTACTAGGCTAGGAATGAGGCTCGTGTTGCTTACCTTTGAAAACAGCTGAAGAGTGAGCACATGAATGAACGTGATTCTATGGACAGTTTTCCGACAAAGATCAAGGATTTGAAGGAACATTTGATTTTTGCTAATGAATTCCTTCCTGAGAGTTCACTTGTGCAAAATATTTTGAATGGTCTTCCCGACTCATATCTGAGTTTTGCTTATACTCTTCATTTGATGATGAAAGGCAATCCAAATGCCTTAACATTTGAAGAGGTAGTTTCTGTTTTTTTGCAGGAAGATTAGTCTAGGTAGAACAGGTCTATTATGTGTGTTGCAAATTAAGCTTTCCTAGCTAATCAGAAGGGAAAAGGTAAATGGAGCTCATCTACTAGTAAGCAGAAATCTGCAAATGCTGCACATTCGAAGAAGGAAGACAAAGATGAGAAGAAATCAGAAAAGCAAAAATTGTTTTGCAAATACTGTAAAGCAAATGATCATGTCATTAAGAGCTATCCAAAACTGGCTGCTAAAGAGGCAAAGAAGAAAGAGGCCAGAATGGTTGTTGCAGAGGCCTCTACACCAAAAACAGATTCTGCTAATCTTGTGTAGAATGAAGAATGGGCATTTACTATTGTTTGCATTTTTGACCCATCTTCTCATGAGCAGTGTATGTCTATAGTAGACTTAGATGTTTGATATTTTGATAGTGGGGAAACCAAACATATTACTCTGCGGTGCACTTTCTTCACTTCACTCGAACCTACCCCTACAAGGAATACTGTCACATGTGCCAACAACTCCTCTTATCTTGTCAAAGGAGTTGGTAAGATCATTCTGACTACTACTAATGGTAGTTCTTTCACTTTGTCAGATGCTTTATTTGTGCTAGGGATCGTAAAGAATCAATTATCAGTTTTAGCTTTAGCCAAGATTGGCTTGGTTGTGAAATTTGTTGATGATAGGTGTACAGTTCATGATTTCTCAAACTTCGATGTGATTATTGCTTCATGCATTTTATGTCGTGGGTTGTATGAGCTCATAGACTATGAAAAATCTGTGAATGATTCAGCATGTGTAGTACATGATTCTCAAGCTATGTCAGATGCAAAGATTTGGCATGCACGCTTTCGTCATTTGAATTTTGCTAGTTTGCTACGCCTGCAAAATTATGAAATGTTGTCCTCTTTGCCCAAACTTGAGGCACCCGGTAAATGTGTTTGTGAAGGCTGTATTTTGGGCAAAATGGAGTGTTCCTCCTTTCCAAAAGATGGTTCAATTTGAGCTACTTAGAAATATTGAAGTCTGTTCATGGTTTGTGGTCCTATGCAAACACCCTCTTTTGGAAACTATCTTTACTTACTAACTTTCATCGATGATTTTCCTAGGCATGCATGGGTATATCCATTGAAGGAAAAGTCCAAAGTGTTTATGTGCTTCAAACAGTTTTTAGTTTTCGTTGAAAATCTGTTAGCATGTAAAATGGGCACCCTCTGTTCTAATCGGGGGGATTAATATATGTCTTCTAATTTTAATGCATTTCTAGTTGAATGTGGGATAAACCATCGTGTACAGTGCCATATACACCTCAACAGAATGGATGTTGATATATTTAGGTAGTGATGTGTATGAACACACTATGACCACCAGGGCACTTTTTTCCCTCTTTAGGAGGTTTTTTTCCCCCGGCTTGTATATACACCTATTGCCCTAATGGGCTACTTATCTTTGTACATTCTCTACTAATATATTTAGTATTGTGTGTTGTGCTCCAAGCTTCTTTTTCTTCCTTGTGCTGTTCACGTGCTTCCGCAGACGTCTAACTCCAACAATTGGTATCAGAGCAAGTCGTCGCTTCATCTAGGGTGCCATCGACACTCCTCCGTTTGCAGTCTCAAAATCGCACAAATTTTGGTGAGCATACTCAGCATGTTTCGGCCTCCGAACGCACTATCGCAGTGCTTGTGCAGGCTATTTTATTTTTTTGTGCCAAAGGTATATACCAATTTCTGTTCCCGAGTATAAGTGTCTCAAAGTCTGCTATAGGTCTAGTAGAATCCGTCTGGGCAGTTCTGTTCAACTTTTTGAGATACAGTCAATTTTTTGCATCAAGGTACTTTAGTCATCGGCCATGGCTGAAAGCACTTATGTATTCCGTATGTTGGCTATTGAGGATAAGTTGGATGGTACCAACTACCCGTTATGGGCTTATATGATGCGACATGTGTTGGTTGCAAAAGGACTGTGGAACATTGTGCAAGGTGTCGAAAAACGTCCTATCACACCTGCAACTGTTACAACTGCAGGTACTGAAGCTGATGCAGAAGGTGTCGAAGATGGTGATATTCTGCATATTCCTGTTCGTGCTAAGGTTTTTGTTGCACCTATTGCAGAGCAGATTCGTTGGGATGGTAGAGATGCCCCAGCATATGCATTGATAGATTTGTCTGTCAAACATGCCATTATTCCTCATATTCGCTCTTACAGGATAGCTAAGGATGCTTGGGATACACTTGCCACATTGTACCAAGCTAGGAATGAGGCTCGTGTTGCTTACCTCCAAAAATATCTGGAGAGTGAGCACATCAATGAAGGTGATTCTATGGACAGTTTCCTAACAAAGATCAAAGACTTGAAGGAACAGTTGATTTCTGCTGATGAGGTTATACCAGATAGCTCACTTGTGCAGACCGTTCTGAACGGTCTTCCTAATTCATATCAGAGTTTTGCTTCTACTCTTTGGTTGATGATGAAAGGCAATCCAAATGCCTTGTCATTTGAGAAGTTAGTCTCTGTTCTGTTGTAGGAAGATCAGTCTAGGCAAAACAGATCCATTATGCGTGTTGCAAATCAAGCTTTCTTGGCTAGTCAGAAGGGCAAAGGAAAATGGAGCTCCTCTACTAGTAAGCAAAAATCTGCAAATGCTGCACATTCGAAGAACCAAGACAAAGATGAGAAAAAAATCAGAAAAGCAAAAATTGTTTTGTAAATACTGTAAAGGGGATGATCATATCATAAATAACTGTTCAAAACTGGGTGCAAAAGAGGCAAAGAAGAAAGAGACTTGAATGGTTGTTGCAGAATCCTCTACACCAAAAACGGAGTCTGCTAATCTTGTGCAAGAAGAAGAATGGGCATTTACTACTGTTTGCAGTTTTGACCCATCTTCTCATGAGTGCATGTCTACAATAGACTCAGATGTTTGGTACTTTGACAGTGGGGCGACCAAACATATTACCTCGCAATGCAGTTTCTTCTCTTCAATCGAGCCTGCCCCTACAGGGAATACTGTTACATATGCCAACAACTCCTCTTATCCTATTATGGGAGTTGCTAAGATCATTTTGACTATTGCTGATGGTAGTTCTTTCACTTTGTCAGATGCTTTATTTGTGTCAGGGATCAAGAAGAACCTGTTATCAATTTCTACATTAGCCAAGATTGGCTTGGTTGTGAAATTTGTTGATGACAAGTGTAAAGTTCATGATCTGTCAAATGGCGATGTGATTATTGCTTCTGGTATTTTATGTCGTGGACTGTATAATCTCATAGACTATGAAAGATCTGTAAATCATTTGGCATCTGTAGTTAATGATTCTCAGGCTATGTCAGATGCAAAGTTTTGGCATGCACGCTTTGGTCATCTGAATTTTGCTAGTTTGCTACGCCTGCAGAAATCTGGAATGGTGTCCTCTTTGCCCAAACTTGAGGCACCTAGAAAACATGTTTGTGAAGGCTGTATTTTGGGCAAAATGCACCATTCATCCTTTCCAAAAGATGGTTCATTTCAGGCTACTCAGAAATTGCAGCTTATGCATAGTGATGTCTGTGGTTCTATGCAGACACCTTCTTTTGGGAATTATCTTTACTTCGTGACTTTCATCGATGATTTTTCCAGGCATGCATGGGTATCCATTGAAGGAAACGTCCGAAGTGTTCATATGCTTCAAACAGTTTTTGGTTTTGGTTGAAAATCTGTCAGCATGTAAAATGGGCACCCTCCGTTCTGATTTAGGGGGGGAATATATGTCTTCTAATTTTAATGCATTTCTGGCTGAACGTGGGATAAAACACCAGTGTACAGTGCCGTATACACCTCAACAGAATGGAGTTGCTGAATGAAAGAACAGGTCACTCATGGAGATGGCGAGGTGTATGGTCAAGAGTCAGGCTTTACCACATAGTTTCTGACTGCATGATCGCAAGCCATCTGTTGCTCATCTACGTGTTTTTGGTCGTTTGGCATATGCATTAGTGCCTGAACAACATTGAAGAAAATTGGATGATGAAGCAGTAGAATGTATTTTTGTTGGGTACAGTTCTGAAAGTAAAGGCTATCGTCTGTATCATCCACAGATTAAACGCATTTTGGTTAGTTGTGATGTTGTTTTTGTGGAAGATGCTATTCAGCCATTGCTTTCATGTAGTAAGGAGACATATGTTAGCTCCAAAGACATGTATGATACTTTGCTACCTCTTTTTACAGGTGGGCAGTCTAGTGCTGGTCCCAATGAGGCAACTTCTCATCCTTTGCAGGTCTCATGTGATGATGCAGATTATTCCATTTCTGATGCAGATTTACATGATACATTAGTTGATGAGAGAGTTGATATTGAACAAGCAAAAACTATGCCAAAATAGCAGGTGCAAACTTTGTGTGACAACAAATTAGATGCACCTCTGTCATATTGTACTCGTTCAGGCTCTCATAGCGCCTCTTTTGCATCAGATTGCTATGCTATGGCTGCATCTAGTCTCTATGATGAGAATGAGCCTGTTTCGTTTGATGAAGCACAAAATTCAGAAAATTGGATGGCTGCTATGCAATCTGAATATAATGCTATAATGAAGAATGGTACTTGGCCTTTATGTGACTTGCCTCCTCGCAAGAAGGCCATTGGCACTAAGTAGGTATACAAGCTGAAGCGTAAATCGGATGGAACAGTTGACAAGTATAAGGCTAGGCTTGTTGCAAAGGGTTATGCACAGGAAAGAGGCATTCATTTTGATGAGACCTTTGCACCTACATGTCGTATGACTACTGTTCGGAGCATTTGTGCACTTGCACCTCATCATGGTTGGACTGTACATCAGTTGGACATTAAAATAGCATTTCTGAATGGTGACTTGCATGAAGAAGTGTATGTTTTTCAGCCCCGTGGCTTTGTGCAAAAAGGGCATGAAAACCAAGTGTGTAGGGTAAAGAAGGCATTATATGGTTTAAAGCGAGAAGATACATGCCTATCTGATTGCACATGGTTTTAAGAACAGTCCAACTGAAAGCACCTTATATGTTAAGCGTGCTAATGATGTGCTTCTGATCATTGTTGTCTATGTTGACGGCATGCTGCTCACTGGTCCTATTGAGAAGCATATTGCTAATTTTAAGGCTGATTTGCATGCCTCATTTGAGATGTCTGATTTGGGGCATTTGCATCACTATTTGGGCATTCAGTTTATGCAAGTTGATGGTGGAATGGCTTTCTGTCAAACGAAATATATTGACACATTATTGCAGCCTTTTGGCCTTGAAGACTGTAAGCCTATTGCCACTCATATGGAGACAGGTTTACGATTGAGTCTTCATGATGCTCGAGATGCATTTGATGTTGTTCTCTATCAGCAGGCTGTTGAATGCTTGATTTACTTATGCATTACTCGGCCAGATATTCAATTTGTTGTCTCACAGATCAGCAGGTTTATGCATTGCCCAGGAGTCAAGCATTGGCAGGCAGTTAAGTGCATCTTTTGCTATTTCAGTGGTACTCGGCTACTTGGGTTGTTTTATGCCAAGGGGGGATCACTACCGCCATATTTGCATGCTTTTTTTGACTTTGATTGGGCTAGTTGATATGACACTCGTGTGTCCACTAGTGGCTTTTGCTTCATGCTTGGTAGCTCATGTATATCTTGGTTGAGCAAGAAGCAGCTTACTGTGGCCACTTCCAGTTGTCAGGGTGAGTATAGGGTAGCTTTCACAGCTGTTGTTGAGCGTGTGTGGCTCAGACGCATTATGGCTTATTTGGGTGTTGGTCAGACTTCTGCCACCACCATCTTCACTGACAGTCACATTGCATTGGCAGTGGCGAGGAAACCTGTGTTCCATGCTCGCACTAAGCACATTGAGGTGCATTATCACTATGTCAGGGAGAGGTTCTCTGCTGGGGAGATCAGCTTGGCATATGTGCCCATGCAGGAGAACATTGCAGACCTTTTCACGAAGGCTCTGCCTAGGGAGAAGTTTGAAGCTTTCCGCAAAGCTTTGGGCTTACTTCCTTTTGTGGATTGATTTCCACATAGCTTGGCAGTTCCTTATACATGAGTGCCAACTCCTTGTTCACCGCATCACTCCCAGGGGGGATTTGTTGATATATTTAGGTAGTGATGTGTGTGAACACACTAGGACTGCCGGGGCATTTTTCTCCCTCTTTAGGAGGTTTTTTTCCGCCAGCTTGTATATATGCCTATTGCCCTGATGGGGTACTTATCTTTGTACATTCTCTAGTAATATATTCAGTATTGTGTGTTGTGCTCCAAGCTTCTTCTTCTTCCTTGTGTTGTTCGCGTGCTTGCGCAAATGTATAACTCCAACAATGGAGTTGTTGAATGGAAGAATAGGTCACTCATGGAGACGGTGAGGTGTATGGTCAAGATTTTGGCTTTACCACATAGTTTCTGGCTTGAGGTTGTCATTGTGCAGCATATGTACTTAATAGGTGTGCCACTAAAGCACTGCAGTCTATCACTCCATATGAGGCTTGGCATGGTCGCAAGCCATCTGTTGCTCATCTGTGTGTTTTTGGTTGTTTGGCATATGCATTAGTGCCTGAACAACATCGCAAGAAATCGGATGATAAAGCAATAAAATGTATTTTTGTTGGGTACAGTTCTGAAAGCAAAGGCTATCATCTGTATCATCCACATACTAAACATATTTTGGTTAGGCGTGATGTTGTTTTTGTGGAAGATGCTATTCAGCCTTTACTTTCATGTACCAAGGAGACATCTGCTACAAAGACATGTATGATACTTCATTGCCTCTTTTTACAGGTGGATAGTCTAGTGCAGGTCCTAATGAGGCAACTTCTTAGCCTTTGTAGGTTTCATGTGATGATGCAAATCATTCCATTTCTAATGCAGATTTACATGATGCACTTGTTGATGAGAGGGATGATATTGAGGAGGCAAAAACTGCCAAAATGGTTGGTGTAGACTTTGCGTGACAGCAAATTAGATGCACCTTTGTCATATCATACTCGGTCATGCTCTCATAGTGCCTCTTTTGCATTAGATTGCTATGCTTTGGTTGTGTCTAGTCTCTGTGATGAGAATGAGCCTGTTTCGTTTGATGAAGCAAAAAATTCAGAAAATTGGATGGCTATTATGCAATCTGAATATGATGCTATAATGAAGAATGGTACCTGCTCTTTATGTGACTTGCCTCTTGGCAAGAAGTCCATCGGCACTAAGTGGGTATACAAGCTTAAGCGCAAGCTTGATGGAACAGTTGACAGGTATAAGGCTTGGCTTGTTGCAAACGGTTACACAGAGGAAAGAGGCATTGATTTTGATGAGACCTTTGCACCTACATGTCGAATGACTACTGTTTGTAGCATCTATGCACTTGTATCTCATCATGGTTGGAATGTACATCATGGTTGGACATTGAAACAACATTTCTGAATAGTGACTTGCATGAAAAAGTGTATGTTTTTCAGCCCAGAGGCTTTGTGCAGAAAGGGCATGAAAACCAGGTGTGCAGGTTAAAGAAGGCATAAGATGGTTTAAAGCAAGCACCACGTGCTTGGTATGAAAAGATACATACCTATCTGATTGCAGATGGTTTTGAGAACATTCCAACTAAGAGCACCTTATATGTTAAGCCTGGTAATGATGTGCTTCGGGTCATTGTTGTGTATGTTGATGACATGCTACTCACTCGTCCTCATGACAAGCATATTATTGATTTTAAGGCTGATTTGCATGCCTCATTTGAGATGTCTGATTTGGGGCATTTGCATCATTATTTGGGCATTCAGTTTATGCAAGTTGATGATGAAATGGCTTTGTGTCAAACAAAATATATTGACACATTATTGCAGTGTTTTTCTCTTGAAGACTATAAGCCCATTGCCACTCCTATGGAGACAAGTTTATGATTGAGTCTTCATGATGCTGGAGATGCATTTGATGCTATTCTCTATCAACAAGTTATTGGATGGTTGATTTACTTATGCATTACTTGACCAAATATTCAGTTTGATGTCTCATAGATGAGCAGGTTTATGCATTGCCTTGGTGTCAAGCATTGGCAGGAAGTTAAATGCATATTTTGCTACTTGCATGGTACCCGACTACTTGGATTGTTTAATCGCAAGGGGGGATCACTACTGCTAGATTTGCATGTTTTTTCTGACATTGATTGGGCTGGCTGATATGACACTTGCATGTCCACTAGTGGCTTTTGCTTCATGCTTGGTATCTCATGTATATCTTGGTTGAGCAAGAAGTAGCCTACTATGGCCACTTCCAGTTGTGAGGCTGAGTATAGGGAAGCTTTCACAGTGACTGTTGAGTGTGTGTGGCTTAGATGCCTTATGGCTGATTTGGGTGTTGGTCAGTCTTCTGCCACCACCATCTTCACTGACAGTCAGAGCACATTGGCAGTTGTGAGGAACCCTATGTTCCATGCTCACACTAAGCACATTGAAGTGCATTATCATTATGCCAGGGAGAGGTGTTGTGCTGGAGAGATCAGCTTGGTATATGTGCCCACGCAGGAGAACATTGCACACCTTTTCATGAAGGCTCTGCCTAGGGAGAAGTTTGAAGCTTTTCGCAAAGCTTTGGGCTTCCTTTTGTGGATTGATTCCACATAGCTTCACACTTCCTTATACAGGAGTGCCAACTCCTTTTTCATCGCATCACTCCTAGGCGGGATTTGTTGATATATTTAGATAGTGATGTGTGTGAACACACTAGGACCGGCAGGGCACTTTTGTGGCTCTTCAAGAGGTTTTTTCCCTGACTTGTATATACGCCTATAGCCCTAATGGATTACTTATCTTTGTACATTCTAGAGGTAATACATTCAGTATTGTGTGTTGTGCTCCAAGTTTCTCCTTCTTCCTTGTGTTGTCCGTGTGCTTCTACAGATGTCTAACTCCAACAAGTACTCATGAGTATTGCAGACCCCAAGATTTGGAAGATATTTGAGGTGGATGTGAAGAATGTCTTTCTCAATTGGATCTCAAAAGATCTATACATGGATCAACCCCCTAGTTTTCAAGGCTCACAACATCTTTAATATGTTTGTAGGTTAAGAAGAACATGGGCTAAACAAAGCTCCAAGAGCTTGGAATCATAGACTAAATACTTGCTTACATGACAAAGGATTTATGGTGAGCAAGGCAGATCCCTCTCTATTCAATAAAAGATCATATGGAGAAGTCATATATCTCTATGTATATGTGGATGTCATTATAGTAACATGTAATAATGTGAATTCATTAGAAAAATCAAAAGTCAAATAAAGGAAGAGTTAAACATAAGTGAGCTAAGGTAGCTCACATAATTCCTTGGATTGGAAGTATTATATATAGAGCATGGTATTTACCTTGCTCCAAAGAAATACATCAAAGATATTTTTCCAAAGTTCAAGATGGAAAATGTTAAGTTTGCAAGTACACCTTTGGAAGTAAATTCAATGTTGAGTGCTCATGAAGGAGAGCTTGTTGAAGATGTGACAAGCTATCAAAGCTTAGTGGGGAGTCTCAATTATGCTACTCTCACAAGAGTAGACATCATCTATAGTGTGTGTTCTAAGTTAGTTCATGCACTCACCTAGGAAGCCACATATGGAGGAAGGCAAAAAGATCCTCAAGTATCTCAAAGTGACAATAAAAAAAAGCCAATTGTATTTATATACCTCTAGTATAGATATTAAGATTTTTTTGAATGCAGATTCAGCACGATCAAGAGATGATAGAAGAAGTACCTCTTGATATCTTTCATTTTTATGTTCTAAGCTCATTTCTTGGTCATCAAAAAAGCAACCTACCGATGCTCTCTCATCTATAGAGGTTGAATATGGAGGATTGACTAATGCTACTTAAGAAGAAATTTGGATCAAGACACTATACACTGACTAAGGAATGAAGTAATCTACTCACATATTTGGTGATAACATGAGTGCTTTGCATCTTGCAGCTGTTACACTTATGTATTCCTCAAGTAGCTTTGATGTGAACCTTTTCCCTGTACATGGGCACTTTTTACTCTAGTGTTGGCTAGAGGTTTTTTCACCATGTTACCACATACTTGATACTCTCATATGTGGTGGTACTTTGTACTTAGGGATATCATTCAGCTCTTACTTCAGTTCAGTTCATCGTCAATAGAGAGAGCTATTCCAGCCATCGTCTTCTCCGTGTGTATTGCTGCGTTTGTGCTATTTTTGTGTGCTTCTCGTGTGTCTCTCACACTTCTACACACACCCAACAGTGGTATCAGAGCAGGTTCAGCTTCTTCTCAAGTTTCGGTTTTTCGCGTCGCAGCGCGCGTGCACTTTAACAGTGCAAATCGACTTCGGAGCATAAAACTGTGAATTTTAGCAGCCCAGAAACATTTCCACCAGGTGTGCTGGGGTTTTACCCCCATTTCGAAGCCATTTATGCATTCAGAATTGCCATCAGAGTGACAGTTTGTGAGGTGAAATTTCAGCACTCATTTCAGTTTTCGTCGAAGTGAAGATTTTGTCACATTCTTGTTCCTTAGTGAAATGGCGGGCAACAATGACTTGTTTGGCATGCTTCAAGCTGAAGATAAGCTTGAAGGGACCAACTACCCGATGTGGTTTTACATGATGAAGCATGTTCTTGTTGCAAAACAACTTTGGAACATAGTGGCAGATGTAGATCGAAGACTGGCAGGTGCTTCTACTTCACAGTCTACTGTCACAGATGGAGCTTCTTCTTCGAGTACAGTGGTTTCTCCTTCTCCACCTACACAGGAGCAGCTTAGATGGGATGGAAAAGATGCTCAAGCTCATGCTTTGATTGCGCTTTCAGTGAAGCGTCATATAGTTCCACACATTCGATCATGTTCTACATCGAGACAGGCATGGGACACTTGCTTCTTTGTATGTCGTGCGTAATGAAGCACGTGTTGCATACTTGAGGAAGCAACTTGAGGATGTATGTATAGTTGAAAATGAGTCGGTGGATGTGTATGTGACACGCCTCAAGGACTTGAAAGAGCAATTGGAAAACATAGATGAGATCATTCCGGATGCATCACTCATTTCTACATTGTTGAAAGGATTACCAAAATCTTTTCAAAGCTTTGCTACTACGCAAATATTGCCGGAAGGTTGGTCATACTATTGATGAGTGTAGAAAGCTTGCTAAACGCAATGAAAAGAAGAAGGAATCGGGCATGTCTATTGCTAAAAATTCAGCAAATGCAAAGAATGATGAAGCTAACATGGCTCAAGATTTTTGGGCATGTGTTGTTACATGTCATTATGATGCTTCTTTACATTCTAAATTTATGGTTGTGAGTGAGGCTGATTCAGATTGGTTCTTTGATAGTGGTGCTTCAAAGCACATAACATCATGCAAAAGATTTTTTGCCTCTTTGAAAGATGCACCTAAAGGAGGACATGTGGTGTGTGCAAACAATGCCTCTTATCCTATCATTGGAGTAGGAGAAATTGAGCTTACAGCTGCAAATGGAGGTGTGATTCTCTTGAAAAATGCATTGTATGTGCCCGGTATCAAGAAGAACTTAATTTCAGTTCCGTTGATTGCCAAAGTTGGACTTCATGTACACTTTGTTGATGATAAGTGTATGGTTCATGATTTCAGCAATGGTGATGTTATTGTGATATCCGGACATTATGTAATGGTTTGTATCGCATGGATACATACAAGAGGGCTGCCTCGAATGCCTTAGTTGCTCATACTTCTTCCATGGCTGAAATGGAGCTTTGGCATGCTCGTTTTGGTCATTTAAACTTCAATAGTTTGCTCTATGTAGCTCAGTGATGAGTAGCACCTCCTTGAATGTCAATCCGGGAAGACGAGAGGATGGTATGATGACCGTGAGCAAGTAAAGGCACAAGTGCGTGAGTGAGAAGCACACAAACATGCACACACATACACACACACGCGCACACAAGGCAAGACAAAGAGTGAGAAGCAATGGAGTTCTTAGATTACTTTCAAAAATCTCTTACAAATTCAAATCAATTACAAGCTAACCTCAAAAATGAGCTCTCTAGCTCTATTTATAGTTTTTGACTAGGTTTTGGCCTTGTCCAGACCTAGTGTCCGGCCTAGTTAAAAATTAGGTTCTCTATCCTATTTGGAGGTTCAAACGGAGTCTAAAAAATGTGAAAACTGATAGGTAGGTACTTCTAAAGTCCTCAAGCTCAAGGACTCCTTGGCTTGCACAAAATGGAGCTACAAAAATATGAAATGGTATTTACAATGGTTTTTAGTGATGAAAATCACTATTTTTGTAGGGATTTCTTCTAACATTTTGACATACATTTCCTGGAGCTCCCTACTTGCTCCTTCTTCTTGTGTGCCCAACTCTTTGATGCTTGAAAAATTTAAATGGCCTACTTGCCAGATCTTCTTTGACTATTGTGCCTGCTTGTGTTGTCTCTTCCCTCTGACTCCCTTCGTAGGCTTCCTTGTCTTGTGACTCCTTCGGTTCCTTGACTACTGCCAACACCCCCCCCCTCTCTCGCGTCTTTCGTCTCTGACAGATCCTTGTCTAGCTGTGCGTTGGACATAATATTGAACAACATCGACGGCGAGGTGGTGTTCTTCTAATCGTAGCCCCCGTGCTAGATCTGTTAACAATGCATCCCAATTCACTGGTCCTGGTACGTCCGAATGTGGCACCCGCAGTTGTTCTGAATGGATGGTTCTCTCCACAGCAAATAAGTGGAGGAGATGTGAGGGCCAAGGTACAAATATTTCTGAGTGATATTCCCATAATCCTGTTATGAACATCTCCTCGAATGTCTGTTTAAAGCAAGCTGGGAGGTACTTTATTCTGGCGTGCCAAGCATATATTACCTCTATTGATGCGGTGGTGCTCATGTCGTATACCAGATCTTGGTTTCCTGTAAGAAATCCGACACCTGAGAAGTGGGGGTCTTTAATATTCTTGAATGTCCTGAATGTGATTAGCATTAGTTCAAAGATTTTCATGCACATTTGGGCCATCACATCGGGGGTATTCCATAGTCGAGTGCTCCACTGATGGATGGTAGAAATCATATAATTCACAGTGGGAGGGCCTTGTGGAGGTGCTAGATAAACATAGTTTAACCACTTTGCACAACCTTTGATGTTCTTGACGGCAATTGTAAGCTCTGGCCAGGTGCGCCTGCGGAAGACTGGAACATAACAAGGATTGTATTTAATAAAAAGTGGCATGTTATTCCAAGTACAAACCATCTCTAGGTAGGTCTCGAGAAGACGGATTCTCCAGGTGGGTTGATGAATGGATCCTTTCTTAGCACTTTCTGGGATATCATCGGGCCCAAATTATGTGGCGAAAGTTGGAGGTTTGCCACATCTGCGTTGAATCTCTGCGTTGTAATCTGCAAGGAGTACACAATATGGCACATATTGATCGTCGTTGGTGCCGATCCATCTATGATGAGACATGCTGCGGAAATATTTTGACTTTATGATGGTGTCTTCTAACTTTGCCATTGATTGGATTTGAATTGCCACTCGATCTTCATGGGTTGTTGCTGTTTTCTCTAGTGTCTGGAGCCATTCAAGTACTTCAACTTCTAAGGTGTCCATTCCTTCTGAGGTTTGTGCACCACCTGGCATCGGCATAGGAACATATGGTTCCTCATACGTTTCGTCCACCTCAATGGGTACTAATTCCTCAGGCTCTGGTTCTACAAATGGAGAGGGCTGCCTTTCATATTCCAGTAACTTTTTTTGTAGCTCCGCCACCTGCTCTGTCAATGCCTTTACTTCCTCTGAAGTCGAGGTTATTTCTATGACTTTGGGGTGAGCCTCCTGTTCCCTGAGCTGGCTACGTAGTTCATCCCGTTCCCTTTCCAAATCATCATGTGCTTCTAATAAATCCGCATAGCTTTCCAAGATTGTTTTCATGGTTTCTGAGGGAATTGCTTTGAATTGTTCTGGGTCGATTTCATGGGGAGAGCCTTCCATGGCAGCTTCCAGGTTTTCTTCGTTTTGTTTCTGCAAACGTTTATTTTCTTCAAGGGCTGTAGCCATGTGTTTTCGGAGTAGAGTTAAATTTTGTCGGACTCTCAGGTTATCTGTTTGGTAAACCTCCAGTAAGGCTTCGAGTTGTTTGACACCTGACTCTTGTGATGGTTTGGGTGTCTCCAGGAGGGTTTGATGAGCTTGCTCGAGAGTGGTGTAGCATTGGCTGAGGTCTGCATTTTCTTCTTCTATACTTGTAAGCCGTCTTTGTAGTTGTTGATGATTCGTCGTCAGCTGATGATGACGGTCTTCTAAAGCCTGGTACTCACTCTGAAGTTGATACACGCATTGATGTAATGCTATGAATATACTATTTACATTAAACGATGCAGGGAAAGATGAAGATGCAGGGGGGATGGGGAAGGGGAAGGGAGTTGTGAATGCTGTGGAGTCAAGTGGTGAGGTAGGTGGAGGGGGTATGGGAGATTGAGGTTGTGTGGGGGATGGGAGTGGTGTTGTGGTTGGTGATGTCTCCATTGTGTCGAATGTGTGTGTGACTGTAAAGATGGGAACAGTGGGTGGGGTGGATGTGATATTTGTGAAGAGTGTTGTGTAGGTGGGCATGGTAACTCCTCCAACTTGGATCCCAGGAGAGAGAGGAATTCCCATGATGACTGTGGTAATGGCAAAAATGGGTGTGGTAGTGCCAGGTGGTGAGGTGACATGTGTATTGAGAGGTGAGGTGGGTGGTGAGAGTGGTTCCTCCTGGTGTTCTTCTGTTTGTGTGTTGCCTCCTGGTTCTGATACATTGATGTGTATTTGTTTGCGCATGGGACGGGTAGGTACACGTTTCTCAAATCGATTAATATAAGTCATGGCTGCATGAACAGCCTCATCTAAGCCCACTGCGTCAGCGTGCAAGTTCATTGATTCGATGAACATGTCATCCACACCTTCCTCAGCTAACATTTGACTCATGATCATCTTTCCTGTTTCGAGCGACAGTTTGTGTTGCTCTTGGACCCGCTTCATAGTTTCATATAATCTTTTTATTTGGGCTGAGTATGCCGGGGCACTTGCTAGTTCTGAAAGTTCTTCATATTCTTGATCATATTCTTCGTGTGCCTCTTGTTCTTCTGTCTCTTCTTCATCGTCTTCTACTTCTACTACTCCCGGTTGGGTCGGGGCTAAAGTGGTAGTCGTGGGTTGTTGTCCTTGGGTCTGCTCTGCTTCTGTCTCCAGGTTAGATTCATTGATCAATCGGGCGATTTCTTCATCTGCATTAGGAAAAAAGGTGAGCCCTGCATGGGCCTTGTAAGGATCCCTAATTTTTAGGGATTAAAAAGCTTAATCCAAGAGTTTCAAAACCACCAGTGGTATTGTGGATTAAAATAATGTACATAAAATAATCTACTTTTTCTATAGAACATGACCATTTGTGAGCCTTTAGATTGATCAAATCAAGGGCTTAAATTGAATTTCGATTGAAGCTAGAGAGAGAATTCGTGGGAGTGGGGACCAATGTCTGAGCACTCTCTGCAATAAACTAGACCATTAGATCTTTGAAGATCCAACGGATCCCCGCAACGGCCGCTGATCTCCTTTTCGCGATGCGTGCACGCCGTCGGATCGATGGTATATCTAGCGGCTGCATTTAAATAGCACCCTCTTCAGGTGGGGGATCAATCATGGCTGTCCATTCTTGCCCAGATCTGAAGGCTACAAATGTGAGCGCCGAAAACTCCTGCAATTCAAGCGTGGCCGTTCGATCGTGCACCTAAATCAATGACTCTCAACAAAAGGCGCTTCTAGTCATGATTGCTTTGATCTCATCCTTTAGATCTCAAGCTAATCCAAGGGTCCAAGTTTCCAGTTTCCTTGACTTTTGGTAGTTAACCTTGGCCCTTAGATCTTTGATCAATCCAATGGTTCCAAATGAATTTCGAGGTATTCAAAACCATTCTCTAAAGAAAACCACCAACTCTAGATGGTTTTAAGCTCTTTGACCAGACAAAAACAAGGGAACCCTATGCCTACTCTATGTGTTTAAGGGACTAGAGTGTGGCCACCACCCTCTTCTCATTGGTCCATCACTAATCACTCCTTTAGCTAAAAGGCCCATGCAAGGTTCACCTTTTTTCCTAATGGTTAGGTCAGCAAGGGTGTAGCCTTGAGGGAACTCCAAGTCTGAAGGAATAGGAGGGAACACCAGGTTGGGTCCTTCTGCACTTGGTCTGGGTAGGCGAATGGTGAATGGTCGGACACGCCTCGTTTGTGGAGGAGTCACCTCGGGTGTGGTAGTGGCTCCCCTTGGTTGAGCGCATGGTAATTGAATTCCCCCTCTCATCTTTTTCGAGGGAGGGCCCGCCGCTGATAGTCGTCTTTGGAACTCTTGGGCCCTGGACCATACTAGTGCTCTTTGAATGGGCACGTCGTACGCTAAGCACCTATAAATTATTCTTGTGAGAGCACAGCATCCATGCAGGACATTTTTCTGTTTCTTATTCCACCGTTGATGGGCTAGATGTATTTGATCGATGATCCAGTGCGGTATGTTGATGGTGAGATTCTCTGTCTCCGCCAAGTACAAGCTGAACCATATCTTTTTTGGTGGCATAGTGAATCGTTCTTGTGCGGGAAAAGCAAAATGTTGCATAATAGTTCGTAAGTGGAGAGCAATGGTAGGTATAATTGCCACCATGTCCTTCAATTTGTTGAGATCCTTATGCTTCATCCTGCCTGGAACCATTAGTTCTTTCTCAGTGGGAATATGCATTCCTTGCATGTTCAAGCTGCTCATACCAAATTGAGGGTCAGTTTGAATCTCTTGAGTTCGTGGCCTGGCAATAGTGAGGGTAGCACAAAAGTACTATCGCCTCCCTTGGCCCTGCTAGGAGTGATGGTACTCATAAAGTAGGAGCAGCGAAGAAAATCTGTCTTAGGCAAATGTGCTCTGAAGTAGCTATCCAATCCCGCTTTGGTCCAAACCGATCGCATTACTTCTGCATTCTGATAGTTTTCAAATTCGCGAGTGAAGAAATGGTAACGTCCCCATCTGCCGTTGAATTCAATTTCTGCTTCCCAGAAGTAGGTGCCATCACCCAATGGCCCTACGACATCACTAAACCAATGAGCGTGTTTCCCCACTTGAGAAGTGTGTCCCTGAGGAGGGTCCTGAATCGGGAGAACATGCACCGCCTGAAGTTCTTGAGGCCTTTCGATGAGTGGTGGTTCCAGGAGGAGGGTTTCAATGTCCACAATCTGTGCGCTAGACCCTGCCTGGGAACTGGTGCCTCCTGCTTCTGCCATTGTTATTACTTGCTTGCTGGTTCTGTGAGAATATAGATCATGCGTTAATACTGTAATGGACAAGATAGAACACTTTTTTTTTGTCCCCATTACAACATTATCATGAAGTGAGTAATGGGTTAGTGGGTCAGTGAGTGCTCGATGACTGTGTGTGTAGTTAATGCATGGATAGTCCTAGGAGCTAGATGGAAAGATGCAGTGCATGAGTGATGTAGTTAGCAAGTGGAGATGAATTTACAAATGGGAGTCGAGGGGTTTATTACAAGTCTTAGGTTGCCAAACACAATGGATGGCTTTCGGTTTTGGTTTTGTGGAGACTTTGGAGGGTTTTATGAGTAACTCTGCTTGGGGATGATGTGTTTTTGGGACCCATTTACAAGTGAGTCTGTGCGTGCTTCTGGGCGACTGTGTGTTCGTGCGTATTAAACAAGAGTGGGTAACGGCTTCTTGAGTGAGTGAACCCTGTCGTGTATGATGTGATTCGTGCGGGACTAGTTGAGCCCGCAAGCAAGCCTTAGGCACCCAAATTTGTCTTGATTGTGGGCCAGCCTTCCTCGACTTCTTGGGTACCTTGATAGTTTTCACTTTCTCAAAAGAATTTTTGGAAGTCCTCTTATTAGTGTCATGTCGTTGATTACTAATAGGAAGTTGAGGCAGTTGTCGTGACTTGACTGCAGTAGACAGCTCGCCTTTTCGCACCCACAATTGTTTCAATGGCTGAGTCCTTCTGTTTTGCGCGTTCTTTTGGCCTCCCGCATAGGTAGTCTTCAGTAATTGGTCTGCCTTTGGTTGCTGCCTCCCTCTGGCCTTTGGAAAAGAAGGGAGTTCCGTCGAGGTCTTGACTTCTTTATTGAGATCTCCATTCCTCTGCATCACATAGCTTTGGACAAGAACAGCATGGTCAACTTCATGTGTACCCCTGGAAGGACCAGAAGTCTGTGCCTTTTCTAGTTCCTTGAGTGCTCCATTATCTAACTCAACTGTAATTCGACTCTGATTCACCCATACCTGAAGAAGTCCACTTCTTAGGTTTAAGTTGACTGCATGGTCATAGATCCAGTCTTGACCCAAGACCAGAGGCTCAGTGAGATCCTCATCTTGACACACTAGTACCTTAACTGTCATTGGAGTATCTTGAATGGCACCTCGCCCATGCAAGGGGTTTCCACACCTCCCAATCCTATTAGATATGCTTCTATAGGATTGACTTTTAATTTCAATTCTCGACAGTAAGAAAGTCTCACAGCACTAGTGGCTGTACCTGAATCAATTAATGATCGCACTGTTTTTGCACTAACTCCTTGTCCTATCTCTAAAGTCACAAAAGGACGTCGATCTATTATTCTTTGGGGACTTATTCCTGAGACTTCACACATTGCCACATGATATCCTGGATCCTCATAGGCACCTGTCCTAGGTTGATCCCTACCCTGCCGTCTCAACTTCATCTTTCTGATGCGTTCTAAAGCTTCTGCTTGAGCTTCTTCTCGAACTCGTTTTTCTTCTCCTTTGCATTTCTTAGCAGTGTTGAGTCGACTGAGCATTTCTTCTGTAGGAGGTTCCTGATACAGCTTGACTCTGCACCCGCTGATGTAGCTAGGGAGAATATCGCCTTCTAAAGTGGCCAGTTGTATTGCTCCACTAGTCAAAATCCTGTTTATGATCATGGGTCCATAACCACGTTTTTCTAGCTTCCTCGCATGTTGTTTCAGAGTATATACCAACACTAAGTCTCCGGCCTTTAATCCTTTATCCTTAACATGGGCATCAAAGTACGCCTTCTGTCGTTTCTTGGCTGCATATATTCCGGCTGCAGCTCTTAGTCTGGTCTCACCTAATCGTTCAAGGTCAAAAATTCTCGAAGAGAGTTCATGGTCCGTCCACTCATGCTCCTGTGCTACTCTCAATGTGGAAATCAAGAAGTCCAAAGGTAGCACCGCATTTTGGCCAAATACCATCTGAAAGGGGGTGTGCCTTGGAGTACCGTTTTATAGGCCACTCGGTATGCCCAAACAGCATGGTGTAGCTGTTTGTCCCAATCAGAGCGTTTATTATTTACCAATTTGTTAAGCACATTGCATAGAATCTTGTTTGTGCTTTCGGCCTGGCCATTAGCTTGTGGGTGATAGGGGGCAGACTTCTTATGTACTACCAAGAATTCTTGGAGCAGATTTTCAATAAATTCATTCAAGAAGTGAGTGCCTCTATCACTTACCAGCTCTATAGGTAGCCCGTATCTAGTGAACACATTCTCAAATAGGAACTTAGCAGTTGTCTGAGGATCGTTCTTTGTCGTAGCTTTTACCTCTACCCACTTTGTTAGATAGTCTGTGGCCACGATGATGTATTCAGCATGTGAACCCTTGGCTGGGGGATTAATAGGACCTACAAAGTCTATTCCCCACTTAGAGAATGCACGTCCACCCATTATAGGTTTTAGTGGCATTTCATCTTTGCATATAGGATACTGAGTTCTTTGGCAAACATCACACTGTTTCACATATGTATGTGCATCCATGTGAAGGGTCGGCCACCAGAGGCCCACAAATAGTATTGCCTTGATCACCCAATCTGGTCCAAAGTGTCCTCCTGCTACACCTTGGTGAGCAATTTCCAAGATCTTGAGATATTCACTCTCATGGACACATAGTCTTAGGTAACCATCTTTACCACGCTTGTAGAGATTATCACCAATGAGTGAGTACTCTAGGGCTTCTTGTTCTAGACTTCTTTGTCTCGTCAGCGTCATGTCTGGAGGGAATGTTTTCGTCCTCAGGAAGGATACTAGTGGTTCACTCCAATCTGGCACTATGGACACTTGATAAAGAGTGGCATGTTCCACAGGTGGTTTAGTGCAACAGATTGGGCATTCTTTACACATTTTCTGTACATCAGCTTCCATAGTAGGCCAATGCACTCCGAGTCTCCTTAGTGTCTGTAGGGTTTGTTGTTTTGAATAGTGTTGCTCTAATGCACCTACATGTGCCAATTGCAACCATTTAGCATACTCATCCTCTTCCACACAACAAGCCAATATCCCTTGGTCTGTCTGTTGGTACATGCTTCCTGCCATGATATGGTACTTCTGGGCTCTTACTACCTCTCTACCTTGAGTATTTATGACTGGGTGGTTAGGCCCATATGTCAATACTGGCACTAATGGCTTAGCCCACTGAGGTACCACTTCCAAATTAAACAAGTAAGCATCAGGAAGGTCATCTGACACTCTTTGTGGGGCCTCTCCAGATGTTAGCCTAGAGAGATGGTCTGCTCTTAAGTGAGTCTTCCCTTTCCTTACCACAACCTCAAAATTGTATTCCATTAGTAAGAGAAACCATCTTACTAATCTACCTGTATTGCACGGCTTGTTTACCAAGTACAACAGTGCTTGATGATCAGTAAAAAATTTAAACCTATTTGCAAGCAAATAATGCCTAAACTTTTTAAGTGCATATACCATGCCTAATCCTTCTCTCTCCGTAGAGGTATAATTTCGTTCAGCTGCATTCAATTGTCTACTAGCATAGGCAATTGGAAGATCCATATTACCTTCACCGGTAGGCTGCGCGAGTACACACCCAATAGCATAATTGGATGCATCAACATGAACACGGAAAGGCTTATTCCAATCTGGTGTGGTCAAGATTGGTGCTGAGCATAATCGCCGTTTAAGCTCATTGAAGGAATGCTCACATTCATCAGTCCACTCAAAGTTAGTCAAAAGTCCATATAGAGGCTTTGCTATGATGGCATACATGTGTATAAACCGTCAGTAATAACCACAATGCCCCATGAAAGCTTGTACTTCCTTGACATTCTTTGGCCTAGGTAACTCTGCTATGGCTCTTACTTTCTCTTCATCAGTGGATATGCCATTCTTTGACACTATGTTTCCTAGAATCTTGCCTTGCCTAACCATGAAAACACACTTTTCTGGGTTCAAGCAGACTTGATATTCTCTGCATTTGTCAAAGATTTGTCTGAGTTTAGGTATATGGGTCTGTCTAATGTTGGAATGAGCGCAGACGTCATCAACATAGACTTCCAAATTCTTCCTCAAGAACTCTTTAAACACATGGCACATCAGTCTCTGAAAGGTTGCAGGAGCATTGGTAAGCCCGAATGGCATCACCCAAAAGGCAAATATGCCCCACTCTGTGGCAAAAGTCGTCTTGTGCTGATCTTCTGGTGCAATGGCTACCTGATTGTAGCCCGAAAATCCATCAAGGAAGCTATACACTTCCTTGCCTGCTACTCTTTCTAAGAGATGTTCGGTGATAGGAAGCGGATAGTTATCTCTAATAGTGGCTGCATTAACCTTCTTCAAGTTAATGCATACACGCAGCTTGCCATTCTTCTTGGGCACCACAACAATGGGGGATACCCATTCAGTGTGCTCAATTTCATAGATAAATCCAGCTTCTACCAGGCGATCTATCTCCTCTTTGATCTTAGCAGCGTAGTTATCATTATATGTGTATGGCTTTTGCTTGGAGGGTTTGGCATCTGAGGTCATGGGGATAGTGTGTGAGCATATGTCTGGATCAACACCCTTCAAATCCTTGTAACTCCAAGCGAATACATCTCTGTATTCTCTTAGCAAGGCTATAAACGCATGCTCTTCTTCCTCGGTTAGGTCATGGCCTATGTACGTGCATCTCTCCTCTCCTTCTTCTAGGGCCACTACTATTTTCTTGGTGGTTTCTTTGTTATCATAGGCTTCTCCTGATTGTGCCTCTCATTTAGGCATTCTTATCATGACTCTCCTGTCATCTATCTCATACTTTTTAAAGTTTTCAGGGACCTCAAACAAGGATTCTTCTTCTTCTGGTGTGACTTCTCTCTTCTTTCTTTTCTTTCCTTCTTCCTTCGGGGTCACATGTGTGGCTAGCCTTACATCATTTGTAAGCTCTCCATACCTCTGGGGTTGGAATTGTACTTCATAGAAGTATTCTTCATCTGATGCAAAAGGTGGGTCCATGATGATTGACTCTAGATCGGAGTCACTTGCATCCTCCAATGCATCAGGGCTAGGTTCACACTCTTCTAACACTGCCTCTCCCATGATCGGCTCTATGGAGAAGACTGAAATGTCATAGCCATCTTCATCACAGTGAGGTGTCCATTGTTCTTCATTGATGGCTACATCCATTGTTGCTAGGATTTCTGCCCAGCCGTGGGGTTCAAATTCTTCATCAAGAAATACTACAGGTGCATAGGTTGGGTCTTGGATGGATCTATGTGTTTCGTTTGCACCTATTTCTCTAGCTTTTTCTCTCTTCTCTTCTTCTACTGCTACTTTGCACATCCATAAGTGAGTGTCTTCATGTATCCATGAGGATCCTGATCCTATGGAGTGCGCAGACTCTGTATCACCTTTAGCTCTATGGATGGGATTCCATTGGATAGGAGGGACATCTCTATGAGAGTAATCTTTGAGATTGACTTTGGTCGTAACACCTAAGTGTTGCAAATACAAGGAATTGGTTCCCCAATCCTGGACCACTTGCAACTGTCGCATAAATGGTCTTCCCAAAATCATTTCGTATGCATGATTCTTGCTAAAATCACAGATAGCAAACGTGTGCTCAAACTCTACACCACATGTAGTGAGAGTTATTCCTTCAAGTAGTCCTAAAGGCCTCTCTATGTGGCCATCAGCCATTTGCAATTTCATCCTCGTGGGCCTGAGTGCTGGCTTGCCCCACCGCTTCCATAGGGAAGTGGTAGCAATAGCAACTCCTGCACCTGAGTCCAGAATTGCCTTGGTTGTGTACCCCTGATGGGTAATGGTTTCCTTCTTCACCTTCACTCATATCTCCTATCTTGTCTAGAGGAATTTCTGGCACTGTCCTCTGAGAACCTACCTGGGAACAAGGTTTTGCTATCTCTGGTACTTGTTTGGCTACATGTTTCCATAACTTTGGCCTAACTTTGAGTAGCTCTTCTAAAGTGAGGTTGCACTGCACTTTAGTGTTTTTCACTACTTCCGTATTCCTAGGTATGTCTGAGTCTTCGTTTCTTACCATGACGGTGGGTGCTCTCATACAGGTCGACTTGGCTTCCCATGGGCCTGTGAAATCGGGTAATTCCTGTAAAGAATTAGACTCAAAGTCTAATCTCTCTTGAGACTGGGTGCTCTCCTGCTCTCCATAAATGGATGGGATATCTTGTGGGAATTGATCCTACGTGTCATCCACAAGTTCAATGGGAGGAGGGACTTCACTTTCTTTAGCCCATTTGTCTTCTTGAATCTCTCGTAGGAATTCTGGAGTGAACCTATTCATAGAAGAGGAGGTGTCTGGTTCAGTGGAATTGAGCACATAAGCTTCCTGTGGGGGATGTCTTATGTTTTTGCTTGCCTCATCTCTTTCTTGATTTTTTTCTTCCTTGGCAGATCTTGCAATTATACTCTCTAACTTCTCCAGGAGTCCATCCAAGTGCAATTGTGTCTTAGCTGAGCCTGAGTAGTTGAAAAGGCGACTGGCTTCAAACATGGTCTGAGCCAATGCGACCATTTTCGCACATAGCTTGGTTCTCTCTATCTCTAGGTCAGCTCTAGGGTAGCACTTGTCATGATCCGTCACATTTGGCCCTTCTTGGATTCTGGCCTGATATGCCTTAAGCATCATGTCTATGTCTTCAGGAGTGGGATCAGCTAACACTGATCCTACTCTAGGGGGTGGTGGGATGGTCTTAGGTAGGTGGACAGATGGTGGGTTAGATGGTGATGGAAGTGAGGGTGGTGGTGGTATGTGAGAGTTTGTTTGAGAGGTGAGTTCAACAATTTTGGCTTTTGTTTCTCTTATGCTTTCTTCTAAGTCGCTCATCTTTTTAGACCATTGTCTTTTCATTCTTTCTCAACTATCCCTCCAGGCTCTCGACCGTTTCTTGGCTATGCTCTCAATTTCACTAACCTCTGCACTCTTCTCTTGACCTATTCCTGGGTTCTGTTGCAAAGCCTGGGCTCTAGTGACCACCTGTACTGGTGCAATGGAAGTGACGCTTCCTGTTGAGTCTACAACTAAGCCAATAACGTTAATTGGAGTTATTTTTGGCATATTATTAGGATTCTTAGGGCAATCTTGTAAGAGATGCTCCTTTCCACAAACTTGGCAAAAGCCTTGAATTGTCACTGACTGGGGTTGTGTAGGTGGAGGTAAGGGGCAATCACGAATGAGGTGATCTCCCTGACATTTGTAACATGGTCCTCTAGGAAATGGGGGTCTTACCTGCCTAGGTTGGGGCCTAGCGTTAGGGTTTGTGTACATTACATTGGTGTACTCTGGCTCCCAACTAGGTTCATTTGGCTCTTCACTATAGTAGGACTCACCATGTTCAGGAGACTGCATGTAGTAGGCCTGGGGGCTATCAACATGTGTAGAATCGAAACTATGGTCACTGGGGTCACTCTCTGATAGCATTGGGGTTACTGGCACTATGGCCCTATTCAGGTTTTCTTCTGCAGCAGCATACTTTACCGGAATCACATTAGTAGGAGCAGGTGGTTGCTGTGCTAGCATTGGCTGAGGTCTCAGTTGGGCCTGATATTGAGGTTGGTAATTTTGTTGAGGCCTAGTATACTCTTGTGGTGGGTATTGACTCTCGTATCTGCCTTGTTGAGGGTATGGCTGAGGGTAGGTTTGCCTAACCGCTTGCTTATTGTACGAGCAATCTTGTGCTGTGTGATTTGTGTATCTCCGTTCTATGGTGCAATATTGGCTGCTAGGATTCACTTGGGGTTGAGCCATTATGGGACATGCGTTCGCCATATGGTCACCACCGCAAGTATAGCACCTTTTTACTGGGGCAAATCTAGGAATTTGTTTACTAGAGACACCTAGTTTTTGAGCTACTTTCTCCGCAAGTTCCTCAATAGATGTGGATTGCGAGGAAGAGAGGCTAGAGGCACTATCTGAATCTTTGTAGATTTTGGAAAGCTCTAACTCCTCCCCTAGGTTATCCTCAATGTCGATGCACATGCGTACACACTCTTCTATGGTCCTAGGGTCCTTCAAGTACACATAAGATCTCAATTTGGTACTTAGCAATCCATCCAAGAATAAAGCCACTTGCTTAGCTGGTGTGGGTAGCTCCGAAACAGGGCATCTTTCAAGATATTGCCTAAATCTTCTTCCTGCAAGTCTCACGATCTCTTGAGGGGTTTGCTTGAAGCTGTTGATGGAGAGTGTTAATCTCCAAAAGAACAACCTACTCTTGTGATTAGAGCACCTCTATACCAAGAGTAAGTCAAAAACTTCCACTAATTTAGAGGATCTTCTGATTTCCACTCAGATGGTTGCTGCACCCTGAGTCAATATAAAACACTCTTTGATCTTCTCCCATTGATTCATGAGTTGCATTCAAGATAAGAGTCATGTCATCCTTCTGATCTGATGCATAATTGTAATAATTATTGTTGTAGGACTGAGATTGGAAATTTCTTCCACCTCCTCTACCATATGATATCCTACCTCCTCTTCCTCTGAAATTGCCTCTTTGGTTTCTGCCTCCTCTACCTCTTTGATTATAATTCTGATTATTGCTTCCACCATTTTGATTGTTATACCAACAATCATTTGCCAAATGATTTGTTCTGCCACAAATCCAACAAGCTTTAGCATTATCTTTGTTCTTACCTCCTCTTCCTTTACCTCTGAAATTCATCTTTCCTTTTGTGAAGTTAGCTTGATTTGAATTCCCTTCATCATCATTTGATTGCTTTCCCTTGCCATGCTTTTCTTGTCCTTGGAGTACATAGCTTGACTTGTACTTCTATCATTGTCTCCTTTAAGATCCTGCTCAAAGGTTAGCATGTGTCCTAGCAATTGATTAAGATCAGGAGTAAAGTGATCAAGTGACAATTCTATGGACAATATAAAAGGCTTCCACTTCTCATCTCCTCTCAAACCTGTAAGTATTTGTCTTACCAACTTTTCCTCTTCAATGTCTTCATCCACTGCTCCCAAGCTATCTGCAATATCTTTCATTCTTGCCACATAATCTGAAATTGATTGTGAGCTCTTCTTCTTGAAGGTTGTGAACTCAGCCCATAGTGAGGACTTCCTTGACTTAGTTGTATTTTGGAAATGCTCTTCCAAGGCATTCCAAACATCTGTAGCACTTTCTAAACCTCTAATGTGAGGTAGAAGGTAATCATTTACAGCCATGTAGATGATACTCCTTGCTTGAGCATCCTTTCTCATCCAAGTCTTCAACATTGCAAGCTCTTCCCTAGTAGGAATACTAGGATCTGCAAACTCAGGTTTTTCTTCATCTCCTGTAATAAATGATATAAGATCTTTGCTCATGAGGTGTGCTTCCATCCTCATGGACCATGCTGGATAGTTCTCCCTATCTAGCTTATCAATCTGCAAACTTTCTCCCATCTTGTGTCCACCTGTGTATTGAAATCTTCAAGCTTTACAAACAATGTATGTACCTTTACTTCGAATTAGACTCCTTTTGCCTTTCTTGATGTCAAATAGTCTTCTCCTCAAGCTTTGACTCCAAGCTTTCACTTCTTAGTCCTTCAAGTGTTGAATTTCTTGAATCTGCAGCAGTCGGGATCCTCCTTTCCTTAATTTGATGTCTCCTGCTCTGATACCACTGATGGAGAGTGTTAATCTCCAAAAGAACAACCTACTCTTGTGATTAGAGCACCTCTATACCAAGAGTAAGTCAAAAACTTCCACTAATTTAGAGGATCAATTACTAACTATCAAAGGATTAACAAATCTGTGAAGAAGATGAAACACAGAAAAGTCTGCTGCACTATTTCTCCACATTGACCTATCAAACATGTAAAGTTTTTTATGAAACTTTGTACGAAGTATCTCCTAGAGATTGCGCACCTCCTCCAAGTTGAATTACTTCAAAAGCTTTAGTATAACTTGAGAAATCAACTTCACAAGTTACCTATGTCAGAAACTGTCATTCAGAACAGTCGATTTTACACCTGCAACTTTTAAGACTTGGTTCTCCTTGAATAGAACCCGTTTAAGCAAATGCTTTTAGCCATGAGTAGCTTATCTTTCAACTTAAAGATTAAGTCCTTACTCATGCAAAACTTTAAACTGTGCTTGGAGAAATGATCAAAACATTAAGTTCGAAATCTGCGCCTGTTTTAGGAACCTGTGAATACACTTCACATATGAATGTTCCTACACTTAATTCTCTAAGCCTGATTACAATTGGAAGCTAAAACTTTGTACAGAGGTCAAGCAAAGTCAAGCAACTCTAGACTTAGACTTGTACAAAAGCATTTCACAATTGATCTACTGTAGAAGGAGAAGACTCAGAAACATCGGGCGCAATATTTTTGATTACTCAGAAAAATTTACAGTTGAGTGATGAGAGAAAACTCAACTAATTTTTTCTCTATCTCATGACATCTAACTTCCTCATTCTTGACTTCTAACTATTGTCACAGATGCTCTCATACTTGCCCCGACTTTTCTCAAAGTATTTATAGATAAATTTGTACATGATTCTTACTAAACAAAAGATCTAAGTCAACTATGACTATACTAATGTACATTTGTGTACACTTCTCTTATCCTCTGAATGTAATCTTCTTCCAAACTTTAAGAATTGATTCTTCCTTCATCCTTTAATCTTCCAAGCCTTCAATTGGTGATTGATCTGCACCAACAGCTCCCCCTCAATCATCAATTGAGGTTTTCTCTGTCTTCTTTATACCTGCCATGTCTTTGAACCTTTGCAACTTAGGTCCATCCAAGCTCTTTGTCATCATATCTGCCACTTGTCAAGGTAGCATAGATTAAACTACCTACCAAACTCTGATATTTCTTCATATCATTGAACTCTTCACCTCCATACCTGCTTAATTTATGATTTACCTCCAATGGTGTAATTGAGGTCTTGCAATCTTCCATGTTAAACTTAACTAGAAGATTCTTCAAGTATCTCTCTTGTGAAACATATACTCCATGTTGAGTATACACAATCTGCATTCCTAGAAAATAAGATAAGTTTCCCAAATCACTTATCTTAAACTCCTTCTCTATTTGTCTTTTGAGTTCATTGATTCCTTGAGCATCTGTTCCTGTAACAATAATATCATCAACATAAATGCACATGTAAATGTATCCATTTTCACTTGCCTTCACTAGCAAGCTACTATCTGCCTTTGATGCTTGAAATCCACATTCATTCAAGAACTTGACCAATCTGTAATTCCAAGCTCTTGGGGCTTGCTTCAATCCATACAAAGCTCTCTTGAGCTTACACACATAATCTGATCCAATTGATTCCATGAAGCCTTCTGGTTGCTCCATATATACTTCATCTGCAATGTATCCATTTAGAAATGCATTTTTCACATCCAATTGTGATAATTTCCATCCTTTACAAGCAGCAATAGCAATCAATGTCCTAATTGTAGACATCTTAGCAACAGGACTAAAGGTTTCATCATAATCTACCCCATAAGTTTGGGCATAACCTTTGACCACAAGTCTAGCCTTATATCTAGACACCTTACCATCTGCAAACCTCTTTGTTTTATATACCCACTTACATCCAATGACCTTCTGATTCTTTGGTCTTGGTACTAGTTCCCAAGTTTCATTTTCAAGTAGAGCATCATACTCTTCCTGCATTGCCTTCTCCCAATTCTGTTTACCTTTGGCTTCTTCATAAGTGGTTGGATCTTCTTCTGTTTTCACAATGTAGGCATAATCTTTTGTTGTTAGGAAAGATGTATCATAACTATACCTTATAGGTTCTTTCCTTTCTCTTGTAGATCTTCTGATTTCTGCACTTCTCGAAGTTTCAGCCTCATTTGATTCTGGATCAAATCTTGGCCCTTCTTCTACATGATCCTGCACTCTACTTCTAGAGTCAACTTCATCAACAATTTCTTCACATACTTTTACCTTTGCCTTTCCTTTCCTTTGAATTTCTTCAACACCTGCAAACTCATTTGGTGATCCTGTATACCATATATTTTGCTCATCAAATGTCACATCTTTAGTAACAAGAAATTTCTTTGTGGATGGACTCCACAACCTGTAACCCATCTGTCTATCATCATATCCAATAAACACATACTTCTCTGCTTTTGGTTCTAGCTTATGTCTTAATTGTGAAGGAACATAAGCATATGCAATACATCCAAATACTTTACAATGATCAAGAGTAGGCTTCTTACCCCACCATGCTTCATAAGGGGTTCCTCCATCCAAAGCTTTGCAAGGCAACCTATTCACAAGATATGTTGCAGTGTTAATGGCTTCTGCCCATAAGTAATTTGGACAATTCTTTTCCTTCATCATGGCTCTTGCAAACTCTACAAGAGTCCTATTCCTCCTTTCTGCTACTCCATTCTGTTGAGGGGAGTACCTGCAAGTTACTTCTCTTTTGATACCTGCATTCCACAAATAATCATCAAACTCTTTAGAGAAACACTCTCCCCCTCCATCTGATCTTAATCTCTTGAGCTTTTGCCCTGTGATCCTTTCTGCATAGGCATGAAAATGTTTGAATGTCTTGAAAACTTCTGATTTATCCTTGATTACATACAAAGTAATCCACCTGGTTGCATCATCAACAAACAACACATAAAATCTGGATCCATTTATGCTATAGTCCCTTGAGGGACCCCATACATCTGTATGAACCAATTCAAGCATATTTGAATGCTTGTACCCTGATTTGTTATAAGAACTCTTATGTGCTTTACCTAATTGACAAGCTTCACACTTGTACACCATATGTTGCCCTTCAATATTTGGCAATCCAAGCACCATCTGATTCTTTGACATCTCCTTTATAGCTCTCTCATTGAAATGACCTAGCCTTTTATGCCATAGGTCTAATTCAGATACCTTTTGACTTCCATAGGTAAATAATGCATGTCCCACATTACCTTGGACTTTGAGAGTGAACAACCTTCCTTCCTTTTTACCTGCAATTATGTTTCTATATCCCTGATTTGGATCTTGTACATAAACACCATCATTTGTGAATCTTACCTCATATCCTTTCTCCACAATTTGCCCTACACTTATCAAATTTTTAGGAATAGTAGGAACATAAAGTACCTTGCTCAGAAGTGTACTTCCACTCTTTGTCTTCACTGATCCAATGCTCTCCACTTTATGTTTGGTATTGTCACCTGTCTGAACTGTATGTCCATTCACCCTTGCTTCCATATCAGTCATCAAAGATAGATTTCCACTCAGATGGTTGCTGCACCCTGAGTCAATATAAAACACTCTTTGATCTTCTCCCATTGATTCATGAGTTGCATTCAAGATAAGAGTCATGTCATCCTTCTGATCTGATGCATAATTGTAATAATTATTGTTGTAGGACTGAGATTGGAAATTTCTTCCACCTCCTCTACCATATGATATCCTACCTCCTCTTCCTCTGAAATTGCCTCTTTGGTTTCTGCCTCCTCTACCTCTTTGATTATAATTCTGATTATTGCTTCCACCATTTTGATTGTTATACCAACAATCATTTGCCAAATGATTTGTTCTGCCACAAATCCAACAAGCTTTAGCATTATCTTTGTTCTTACCTCCTCTTCCTTTACCTCTGAAATTCATCTTTCCTTTTGTGAAGTTAGCTTGATTTGAATTCCCTTCATCATCATTTGATTGCTTTCCCTTGCCATTCTTTTCTTGTCCTTGGAGTACATAGCTTGACTTGTACTTCTATCATTGTCTCCTTTAAGATCCTGCTCAAAGGTTAGCATGTGTCCTAGCAATTGATTAAGATCAGGAGTAAAGTGATCAAGTGACAATTCTATGGACAATATAAAAGGCTTCCACTTCTCATCTCCTCTCAAACCTGTAAGTATTTGTCTTACCAACTTTTCCTCTTCAATGTCTTCATCCACTGCTCCCAAGCTATCTGCAATATCTTTCATTCTTGCCACATAATCTGAAATTGATTGTGAGCTCTTCTTCTTGAAGGTTGTGAACTCAGCCCATAGTGAGGACTTCCTTGACTTAGTTGTATTTTGGAAATGCTCTTCCAAGGCATTCCAAACATCTGTAGCACTTTCTAAACCTCTAATGTGAGGTAGAAGGTAATCATTTACAGCCATGTAGATGATACTCCTTGCTTGAGCATCCTTTCTCATCCAAGTCTTCAACATTGCAAGCTCTTCCCTAGTAGGAATACTAGGATCTGCAAACTCAGGTTTTTCTTCATCTCCTGTAATAAATGATATAAGATCTTTGCTCATGAGGTGTGCTTCCATCCTCATGGACCATGCTGGATAGTTCTCCCTATCTAGCTTATCAATCTGCAAACTTTCTCCCATCTTGTGTCCACCTGTGTATTGAAATCTTCAAGCTTTACAAACAATGTATGTACCTTTACTTCGAATTAGACTCCTTTTGCCTTTCTTGATGTCAAATAGTCTTCTCCTCAAGCTTTGACTCCAAGCTTTCACTTCTTAGTCCTTCAAGTGTTGAATTTCTTGAATCTGCAGCAGTCGGGATCCTCCTTTCCTTAATTTGATGTCTCCTGCTCTGATACCACTGATGGAGAGTGTTAATCTCCAAAAGAACAACCTACTCTTGTGATTAGAGCACCTCTATACCAAGAGTAAGTCAAAAACTTCCCCTAATTTAGAGGATCAATTACTAACTATCAAAGGATTAACAAATCTGTGAAGAAGATGAAACACAGAAAAGTCTGCTGCACTATTTCTCCACATTGACCTATCAAACATGTAAAGTTTTTTATGAAACTTTGTACGAAGTATCTCCTAGAGATTGCGCACCTCCTCCAAGTTGAATTACTTCAAAAGCTTTAGTATAACTTGAGAAATCAACTTCACAAGTTACCTATGTCAGAAACTGTCATTCAGAACAGTCGATTTTACACCTGCAACTTTTAAGACTTGGTTCTCCTTGAATAGAACCCGTTTAAGCAAATGCTTTTAGCCATGCGTAGCTTATCTTTCAACTTAAAGATTAAGTCCTTACTCATGCAAAACTTTAAACTGTGCTTGGAGAAATGATCAAAACATTAAGTTCGAAATCTGCGCCTGTTTTAGGAACCTGTGAATACACTTCACATATGAATGTTCCTACACTTAATTCTCTAAGCCTGATTACAATTGGAAGCTAAAACTTTGTACAGAGGTCAAGCAACTCTAGACTTAGACTTGTACAAAAGCATTTCACAATTGATCTACTGTAGAAGGAGAAGACTCAGAAACATCGAGCGCAATATTTTTGATTACTCAGAAAAATTTACAGTTGAGTGATGAGAGAAAACTCAACTAATTTTTTCTCTATCTCATGACATCTAACTTCCTCATTCTTGACTTCTAACTATTGTCACATATGCTCTCATACTTGCCCCGACTTTTCTCAAAGTATTTATAGATAAATTTGTACATGATTCTTACTAAACAAAAGATCTAAGTCAACTATGACTATACTAATGTACATTTGTGTACACTTCTCTTATCCTCTGAATGTAATCTTCTTCCAAACTTTAAGAATTGATTCTTCCTTCATCCTTTAATCTTCCAAGCCTTCAATTGGTGATTGATCTGCACCAACAGCTGTGAATCAATGAGGAGGTATTATGCCTTATGCCACTCTTAGAGAATTCAATAATGAAAGCCTCTAGGAGTTGGTCTATGCTCCTGAATTGTCTCTCATTCAATGGTTGAAACCACGTAAGGGCTGTGTTCCTAAGGGTTAGACCAAAGGCATTGTACTGCGTGAATAGATCCTCCACTTGTTCAGCTCTCAAGACTTGCCTGAACTCAGCCACATGATCGTAGGGATCTCCAGTGCCATCGAAGTAGTTCTTCATGGACTTAACTAGCTGAGTCGGTCTCAAAGTCCTTGCGTGCTCTCTAGGTCTTGGTAGAGGGAACTCATCCGTATTTCTTTGATTCCTTGGATCTCTAAGTACCTCAGGTTCCACTCTATTTGTTTCCGTTCTCGTTCTGTCTCTTCCCACTGGGTTGGCAAAGCTTACCTCCGGTCTATCTCTATGTCTGTCTCTTTGAGTTCCATGAGTGTGGGAGGTTCTAGCTCCTTGGTGACCAAATGACACATTCGATCTTGGTTGGGGGAAAATGAATTCACCTTTCCAAGTGTAAGCATGCCTATCATTTTCTGTAACCGCAAAGATCCTCTCTGAAGCGTGATCTAAGTAGGTTACTCTACCTGGGCTATCAGGATCTTTGAAATCATATATCATGAATGTCCCTACCTCACTCGGCTGATTAGGTCTATATCTCCAAAAGGCTTCATCAGTCTCTCCGTTCAGGAGTAGATCTATGCTCTTATTGTCTTGGGGAATCCACTCTGGTGTGATAATCCTAGTGAGAACAGATTTGCCTCGGGGGGTTCTAGGTTCTACACCCATGTTTCCTTGCTCTAGGTCACCTAAGTCCGTTTCCAAGACCACATTCCCAAATTCATCAATCCTATCTGGATGACTAGTGACTACGTATATGGTTCCTTCTTTATCTAGGTATGCTCCATTTTCAAACTTGACAGCTGGATGTTCTAGTCCAATGGATTGGTCAGGGTTTTTAATCTGTACTACAGATCTTCTTAGGCCGTCCTCATAGATGCTAGCACCCAATCGGTTGGTCTTAAGGTATTCGAGTTGCGTCCTATAAGGGCCTTCTACCCTATGTAAATATGGCACTCCGGAGCTTCCTGTAGGTCTCTCTATACCGTGCGACATCTCAATCTCGCTCGTCTCAGAGCTAGGGTAATACGAGTGATGGCTCAACTGCTGGGCCCAAGACCTAGCAGTATGATTGACGCTAGCATCTGACGATCTAAGACTTTGTCTATCTCTCCCTATGTGTCGACCTGATCTAAGGTTCATAAGCCCAATTGAATAATCCCAATTTTTCCAAGTTTTCACTTTGCGTTGCTGAGTTCTTTGGTATCAGTCACTTGTTCTTTTTTTAATTGCTCTTAGGGTGTCACTTCTTGTCCAATTAATCTTCGTCGCAAGGAACACTTAAGTTTTTATCATACTTTGAGTGCGGTCGCTCAATTCAATTTCTTTTCCTTAAGTTGTTTTGCAATTGTAATCTCTTAGCACTTGCACTTGAGTGATTAGAGTTCTTGGACTTGGTTGTTCTTAACGTGCTCCTAATTATTCAAAGCCTCTATCCGTACTTAGCCTATGCTAGGGATTGAGAGAGGGTGTTGAGAAGTTCCAACCTTAAGTTTCTTCCCTTGGTTGCCCTTGTATGCCCAGGAAGCGTGTTCCCAAGCCCGCACTTACTCTTGCTTTGAGTACCCTTAGATGCTTTCAAGTTACCTGAAAAAGTCCACAATTAGCTCAAGAATTGAATTTAGATGACAGACAGATCACTTTCATGCATGTAATTCACAGACCCAATTGCCTTTTGCCTCTATAGAAATCAATCCCAAGGGACCCTCAATTTTTCCTACCCCGGGATATGGTCAACTTCAAATTATCCTATCTAATAATCTTGATATTAATTCTACCGTAACCAGTCGAAGTTTTGGTTGTATTCCCCACGAGCTTTCCAACAAAACAAAAATCACCGCAATCAGATTTCGTATGAGGAAGTTATGTCCACTCAGGGTTTTGGGGCCAAATCAGGATTTTAAACAGGTTAGCAGGCAAACAGGACTTCTCGAAATACTTTGTGTAATGGCCTCACAATGCAATGATGAACCCTAGTATTTGTCCCACAATTTGTCAAAAATAGACCACTATTTTTTTGCCCTAAAAAATTGGCCAAATTTGCCCTTCAATCGCGTTCGCAAGCTCTGTCAATCGCGATTGATAGGTCAATCGCAATCGACGTGTCGGTCGCGATTGACAGGTCCGTCGTGGCTATCAGTCGCGATTGATGGGTCAATCGCGATTGACATGTGGCTCGGATTTTCAGTCGGTCGTGGTCAAAGGGTCGTTGACTCTGTCAGTCGCGATTGATGGGTCGATTGCGATTGACAGGTCCTTCGCAAGGGTCTGTCCGTCGTGGTCAAGCAATCGTTGACTGTATCGGTCGCGATTGACAGGTCCGTCGGGGCTGTCAGTCGCGATTGACTGGTCGATCGCGATTGATGGCTCGATCGCGATTGACACGTATCACGCGTAGGTTCTGTCAGTCGTGGTCAGTCGGTCGTTGACTCAGTCGGTCGCGATTGACGTGTCGGTGGCGATTGACAGAGCCGTCGGCATGTGTCCGTCGTGGTTTGTCGATCGCGATTGATAAAGCGATCGCGATTGACAGAAATCTGAGGAATTTTAAAATTTCAAGCACACATTTGGGAAGCCCTAGGCATGTAGATCATGATTATGTACTTTGTTTAGCAAAAAGACCATTTTTTTTTTTCGATCGCGATTGACAGAGGTCAACGCCTCGGGACCTGCACAGTCAAATTTTTTACCTGCTGGAGCTGGTGCAGCTGCTGGGGATGTTGATTCCTGCAGAAAATCACAAGCACACAAACGCTCTCTCGCTCTCTCTCGCAAGTGAAATGAGGGGAATGGTATGGGTGGGGTGATATGACCAAAAACTGAAATTTTTCGCGATGATGGAGATGGATGTGGGAGATGGTGAGAATGATGATGGTGATGAGAAAACCAAAAGAAAATAGATAAATGTGAAGAAAATACCTATGACTCCAACACGTCAACTCTACGTCTTACCATCACACGCTCGTCCTCAAAGCTCGATCCCCGACAACGGCGCCAAAATTTGGTGTAGCTCAGTGATGAGTAGCACCTCCTTTAATGTCAATCTGGGAAGACGAGAGGATGGTATGATGGCCGTGAGCAAGTGAAGGCACAAGTGCGTGAGTGAGAAGCACACAAACATGCACACACATACACACACACGCACACAAGGCAAGACAAAGAGTGAGAAGCAATGGAGTTCTTAGATTACTTTCAAAAAGCTCTTACAAGTTCAAATCAATTACAAGCTAACCTCAAAAATGAGCTCTCTAGCTCTGTTTATAGTTTTTTACTAGGTTTTGGCCTTGTCCAAACCTAGTGTCCGGCCTAGTTAAAAATTAGGTTCTCTATCCTATTTGGAGGTTCCAACGGAGTCTAAAAAATGTGAAAACTGATAGGTAGGTACTTCTAAAGCTCCTCAAGCTCAAGGACTCCTTGGCTTGCACAAAATGGAGCTACAAAAATATGAGATGGTATTTACAATGGTTTTTAGTGATAAAAAACACTATTTTTGTAGGGATTTCTTCTAACATTTTGACATACATTTCCTGGAGCTCCCTACTTGCTCCTTCTTCTTGTGTGCCCAACTCTTTGATGCCTGAAAAATTTAAATGGCCTACTTGCCAGATCTTCTTTGACTACTGTGCCTGCTTGTGCTGTCTCTTCGCTTCGACTCCCTTCATAGGCTTCCTTGTCTTGTGACTCCTTCGGTTCCTTGACTACTACCAACACTCTACTTGCAAAAGAAGGACATGGTTATTGGCTTGCCTACACTTGAGTCCATTGAAAAGCATGCATGTGAAGGTTGCATTCTTGGAAAAATGCATTGTGCTTCTTTTCCAAAAGATAGTCACATACACACTACAAGAAAATTGCAACTTGTTCATAGTGATGTATGTGGTCCGGTCAAGACTCCATCTTTTGGGAAGCATGTATATTTTGTTACCTTCATTGATGATGCTACTCGCCATACATGGGTGTATCCTATGAAAGCAAAGAATGAGGTATTTTCTTGCTTCAAATCATTTTTAGCTATGGCTGAAAATTTTTCTTCACAAAAGCTTTTGACTCTACGCACGGATCGTGGTGGTGAATACATGTCACATGAGTTTAATGCTTTTCTTCTTGAAAGAGGTATTTCACACCAATGTACGGTGCCATATACACCTCAACAAAATGGTGTTGCGGAGCGTAAAAATAGAACTCTACTTGAAATGGTACGATGTATGGTTAAAGGAAAGCATCTTCCTCATAAGTTTTGGATGGAAGCAGTCATGTGTGCAAATTATGTGTTGAATTGCTGCCCTACAAAAGCATTGAGAGTCATCACTCCTTATGAGGCTTGGAATGGTCATAAGCCTATGGTTAGTCATATGCGTGTGTTTGGTTGTTTGGCATATGCTCTTGTGCCATCACAACAACGTCACAAACTTGATGACAAGGCAAAGAAATGTATATTTGTTGGTTATAGTGCTGAAAGTAAGGGATATCGGTTGTACCATCCATTGACAAACACAATTATTGTGAGTCGAGATGTAGTATTTACTGAAAATTCAGTTTTCCCTCTACTTGAATGCAAAAAACTGCCAACAGTTAGCTCACAAGATGTGCTCGATACACTCATGCCTTTGTTCCAAAATGGTGCGCTTGACTATGGCCATGTCGACTAGCCAACTGAGGTTCAAAGGGCTGAAAAATTCCAGCCAAATCGGGCTGAAAAAGCAGAGAACTTCCAGCCAAACATGGCTGAAAAAATTCCGCTAAAAATTGTCAAAACTGTTGGAAATTTCCAGCCACATATGGCTGAACATTTGCATCAAAATATGGCTGAAACTGAGCATGAAATTCATCCCACACATGATGTACACATTGAAGATGTTTTACATAATGAACGCATGTCTATCAAGAGTGCACAATCTATGCCAAAGTGGCTGAAACAAACTTTGCAGGATAGCAAATTGAGTGCACCTTTACTTGGTAGAACAAGATCAAGCTCTCACCATGCATCAAGTAATTTTGTGGATTATTCTCTTATTGCTACAGCATGTAATGAAGAACCACGTTCTTTTGAAGATGCATATGACGATCCACAATGGATGAGTGCTATGCAATCAGAAATGGATTCCATACATAGGAATGGTACTTGGGAGTTATGTGAATTGCCAAAAGGAAAGAATGCCATTGGTACAAAGTGGGTTTACAAGATTAAGAGAAAATCTTATGGTAGCATTGATCGCTACAAAGCTAGATTGGTTGCCAAAGGATATGCACAACAATATGGCATTGACTATGAGGAAACTTTTGCACCTACTTCACGCATGACTACCATTCGTACCATGGTTGCATTGGCTGCCCATCGAGGTTGGAAAGTGCATCAATTGGACATAAAAACAGCCTTCTTGAATGGAGATTTGCAAGAAGAGGCCTATGTGAAGCAACCTCCTGGATTTTCTATGAAAGGGAAAGAGCATATGGTTTGTTGCTTGCATAAAGCCTTGTATAGTCTCAAGCAAGCTCCACGTGCATGGTATGACAAAATACATAAGCACTTGATTGCTCTTGGCTTCACATGTAGTCCGATTGAAAGCACACTCTATGTATGCAAAAATGGGGCTGATCTTATGCTTCTTGTTCTTTATGTCGATGACATACTCTTGCCTGGGTCACGTGATGCAAAACTTGACATTCTTATGGCTGATTTGCAGCATACTTTGATGTCACTTATCTTGGTCTTTTGAGCTACTATCTTGGCATCCAGTTTGTATCCGTTGAGGGGGGAATTGTTATGCATCAAGCCAAGTATGTTGAGAAACTACTTCAGCATTTTGACTTTGAGGATTGTAAGCCAGTTTCCACACCAGTTGAGACAAGATTCAGGTTCTCAGTTGAGGATTCCAGTGATGCATTTGACACAACTCTTTATCAACAAGCTGTGGGATGTCTTATATATGCATGCAACACAAGGCCGGATATACAGTATGCAGTTTCCCAGTTGAGTCGATTCATGCATAGCCCTGGCACTAAGCATTGGCAAGCGGTGAAACGTGTGTTTAGATACCTTCGAGGCACTTTGAGCTTAGGTCTCTTTTATGGCAGAGATGTTCAGCCATGCTTGCATGCTTTTACAGATAGTGATTGGGCTGGTTGTTATGATACTCACTAGTGGTAATAACTTTTTCCTTGGAGACTCATGCATATCTTGGTTGAGTAAGAAGCAACCTACAGTGGCGACATCGAGTTGTGAAGCTGAGTACAGGGCAGTTTTCACAGCGACAGTGGAGTGTATATGGCTGAGACACCTATTGATGGATCTTTGCATGGAGATTGATGCTGCTACGCATATTCTCATAGATAGTCAGAGTGCTTTGGTTGTTGCACGAAACCCAATGTTTCATACACGGACCAAACATATTGAGATGCATTATCACTATGTGAGAGAGCACCTTCATGCAGGAGATATTGATTTGGTATATGTGCCTACACAAGATAATGTGGCAGACATATTCACCAAAGCTCTTCCACGGGAAAAGTTTGAAGCTTTTTGCAAAGCTTTAGGCTTGTTACCTTGTGGGGGCTAATCTGTCACTCCCTATATGTGTTCACATCATTCGCTCCAGGGGGGTTTGTTACACTTATGTGTTCCTCGAGTAGCTTTGATGTGAACCTTTTCACTATACATGGGCACTTTTTACTCTAGTGCTGGCTAGAGGTTTTCTCCCCAAGTTACCACATACTTGATACTCTCATATGTGGTGGTACTTTGTACTTAGGGATACCATTCAGCTCTTGAGTTGAGTTCATCGTCAATAGAGAGAGCTATTCCAGCCATCGTCTTCTCCGTGTGTCTTGCTGCGTTTGTGCTCTTTGTGTGTGCTTCTCGTGTGTCTCTCGCACTTCTACACACACCCAACAGCAACAAACCCTATTTATCATGCAACGACCAAACACATTGAGTTCCATTATCACTTTGTTAGGAAGAAGATTATAAGCAAGGAGATTGAGCTTTCATAAATCTTAAATCAACAACAATGTGAAGATATGATGACTAAGGCTTTGGATGTAGTGAAGCTTAAGAGGTTCAAATCAACAATTGAACTTCAAGAGATTGCAAAGGAATGAAAACTCAAGCATCTTAGGCTTGAGGAGGAGCTATTATTACATATGGCAAGCCTAAGTACTTCATCATATCCATGGATTACATTGAGCTATGAAAAGCAATATGTACACACATAAACCCTTAATTCATTTCTAAGGATAAATTTTCACTTCTCTTTTTATCTAGTATAAAAGACCCTTTGAGGATAGATATTTGAATTGAAATTCAATTATAAACTTAAAAGTGAGAGGAATTTTTAGGTAGAATCAATCAACTATCATCTTCTAAAATCAAGGGGAAAAGTATACATATACCTCATTAGAATAGTCGCATGTAATAGCTAGCTTCTCACACACTTTGTGACTGTTGATTGTACTCACCTGATAGTCCTTGGAGTCCTCGGACTCCTCTATGTACTATATTTTACATTTCAAAACTTACACTTAAAGTTTTTATCATCATCTTCATCTACTGTTCATTACTGCTATGTATAACTCAAGTCTATCAACTTCAAAGAGTCATTGAAGACACAGTCTCATTACTTTATCTAATGGTTGGATCACAAACATAACACCCTTATGGTGTGTGTATGAAATATTTTAGTCATTGGAGTTCTGTGTGTAGAGATATGAATGGATCACTATGAGTATGTATAAGCATTGTCTGCTCCTTGAAAGTCGAGATCATACCTATGACTTCTTAAGCATATTGCTCACTCTATAGTCACTCTAAATTCTTGAAATAACTTGTGTTAGCTCACTTATCTTCCCATTTGAAGTTGTGCAAAAGGATATTGATCAACTCACAGCAAGTTCTGAGCAATGACCATTTTCGTGAGAAGTTTCTTCCATAAATAGAAGGTTTTGTTTTGTAGACTAAAATATTACTATGATATTTGCAATTAATGCTCAAAAGTACTATGGTCATATTTATGCATCATCTGATAGCATGGAGAGTCTATTAAAGTATCCAACCAAGAATTAGGTTGATCTAGAGCAGGTTTTTGCAAAGACTCTCACCTCTATAATCTACTGTCACCTCCTTACAATGTCAGTCCAGGTATCCATACCTTCAGACTGGGACCTCTTGTATGAGTTGCATATTCTTGTTATTTTTTGTGTGGATGATCTTGTAATCAAAAGTATAGCTTTGAAATCTTATCTAGTCCGTTCGATGGGCACAATCTAGTGCTCACTTGACACTAAGAACCCTATTCCACTCAACATTCCGAATTTCACATGTAGTGCAATATGCATGTTTCCTAGATATTCACTAACTAGAAGCATAACAAACACAACACACAGAAACCTTACGTACAAAAATAGGAATACACTTATTCCACATGCACACATACTCTCTTCTACATGCTTAAACAAGAGACTTGCAAGGCAATCATACATAAAACAAGAATGCACTTCCTTTCAAAATGAGTGGATGGAGTACAATTTTTTGCTCAATTATATAGCCACAAACTTTTTCAACAACCTAAAGATCAAGGTACTCTCTTCACAAGCATCAACTAGTAGGGACTTTTTGGATTAAGTAGTCTGTTGGCACAATGAGTAGAGTGCACGACAAACATTGCACAAGGATATAAGTGCCTAAGCATGTGAATATATATAAATATATATATATATATATATATATATATATATATATATATATATATATATATATATATATATATATATATATATATATATATATATATATATATATATATATATGTGTGTGTGTGTGTGTGTGTGTGTGTGTGTGTGTGTGTGTATGTATGTATGTATGTATGTATGTATGTATGTATGTATGTATGTATGTATGTATGTATTTATGTACGTATATATATCATTTGCTTGGGTAGAATTCTTATATAACCTTTGGTTTGAAATGGAGGGCCATATATATGGGCATCTCCTTGTCCAACCTCAACCTCATTGGTCAAGAGATGGGTGGTGGCTTAGATGTCGCAATAACATTGGTATTGTTGTGGTATCCTTGGTGATTGCCTAAAAGTTGGTGATCCATCCTCATTTTGCATAATTTTTATCTTTACTTCACCTTTCTAATAATTTTAATCTTTACTTCATCTTTTTTGACATTTTTGCATTGATTCCTTCTTTATAGTTGGATGTGTGTAGAAGTATGAGACACACACAAGAAGCACACACAAGGAGCATAAATGCAACAACACATACGGAGAAGATGGATAGCTATTCTTGATGTCATGGACAAGGAAACCACCTCAACCTTAGATTCCATATGAATTTCTCTATCTCATGTTTGGTTCAAAATTTCGAGAACCTCATGCTTCCATCACATCCAAAACATGCCAAAACCTCAAGACCCTCTATCTATTTGCCTGATTCTGACACTCGGCGGTCTTGCTTTGAGTTGATGAAATCATCCATAAGAAGCCAAGTCCAAGAGCTAGAACTGTTGAATAATCAAGACACTATTCCTTAAGAATCCGAATCAAGAATCTTTGAATCCCAAGAAGTGATTACAAATGATATGGAGTATATATATTATGAAGATAACAAGGAGGTAAAGGACAAGGAGGAGTTCATGTTCAATCAAGGTGTGCTTACTCAAGGCTCTCCATCGAAGATCTTGGAAACACCACAACATACCATTAGAAGCTCAAAGGATCTATCCCATGAAGAACCCAAGGAAGCTCAAGAGAGACCCAAACCTTCACCACCTATCAAGATTGAGGATCATAAACAATTCAAGGTTGAGCATGTCTTAGATTCAAGAATCATCCAAGGAAGGTTGGAATACTTTATTCATTGGAAAGGGTATGATGTCAATGATCGTACTTTGGAAATTACACAAAATCTTCAGAGAGCAACAATCGAGGTTCGTGAATTCCATAGGAAGAACCCAATGAGACCCAAGCTAGAGAACATGGTTGTGAAGAGATGGATAGGTATGTGTTGAAGATGAAGAGGTGTTGCAAAATCTTTGCTCTACACCAGCCAAATGAACTCCAGGAGTAGATGGTGGGCCCTTTTAGCTTGCCAATGGATGTATTAGACACCCTATGTACCTTGGAAGATCACTCTCAAAAAGATAGATCAAAACAGATAAGTTGGAGTTAGCTCAGAGGTGAAAACTTGCTATTCTTGGTTGATACACCTGTCCAGTGTTTTACATAATTCTCTGAGCACAGCAGCAATTAGATTAATTCCTCTTGGGGAAGGCTAGGTAGCTTAAAGAGCTAACTTTAGAGAGTAATCTCATCAAAAATAACAAACCACACACTGAGAATGACTTTTAACAAGTGATGACATCATCCCGATTTTCACGGGCTGCTACAGAAATAGACCAGTGAGCAGAAAAAGTAACATAACTCAAGATGTAAGAATCCAATGATCATGAAAATTTGTATGCTTATACTAGACAGTAAGCTGAATCCAACAAGCTTTAAATCACTGAATTTGGATGAGTAACCACTGAGAAATGACTCTGACAAGATGACTGAAAAAGTCGGGTACCTGACAGAGAAGTGAAGATGAACATACCCTGTTGACTTCAAATGAACATAACTGAAGATTCCAACATCCAAATGACATGAAAATTGGTGAGCATATAGTAGACTTATAGAGCTAACTTTACCAAGTTAAATCACTGAAAATGATGAACCAAGTGCAGAGGAACAATCTCTGCAAGCTGACTGAGAAAAACTGAAGTAATGGCAGTGAGTAGTACACATCACAAGAACATGGAAAGATGACCTCAAATAATCATAAAAATGAAACTATATTGCTTGTACAATACAATGACTTACTGATACATATGTGTGCCTTGTAATCACACCTTGATATGGCATAAAGCTCAGCTCTTGGAGGTCTTCACATAGGTCTCTCTAACCACGACTAAAACTGCCATCTATTTATAGTTGAGTTTGGGAGGCTAACTTCCCTCAATCACTCTCCAATCAATCAATGATTGATTTGATTCTCTACCTACCACAAATCACGAATTCGTGGCTCCTCTTTCCATTCTTGATCATGTGGGCTCAACCACTTAAGATTCTCTTACTTTTACATTAAGTAAACTCTTCAAAAGTTACAAGAGGTAGTTCACAAGTGAACTTTACATAGTCTTCATTTTGAAGCTTCTTTAATGACTTTGTGAGACTCAAGCCAATACTTAGGCTTGTCATAGACTTGCTCCAACAGCTCCCCCTCAAGCCAAGTATGCTTGAGGTCTTCAATCTTCCAAGATTACCTGCAAACCAATCATAGCCTTGAATTTGCAAAGCTTTGTACCATCCAATGCTTTAGTTAGAATATCTGCACATTGTTGATGAGTGGACACATATGATATTTGAATCTCCTTGCTTAGGATCTTCTCTCGTACATAATGATAATGAACTTCAATATGTTTAGTCCTTGCATGAAAAATAGGATTAGCAGCCAAGTGAATAGAACTCATATTGTCACCAAAAATAGTTGGAGTTCCAAACTCCAATCCAAGATCTTTGAACAATGTCTTCATCCACATAGCTTCCTGTGTAGCTATGGCAAGACCTCTATATTCAGCTTCAGTAGAAGAGAGAGCAACTGTGGGTTGCTTCTTGGATGACCATGAAATAAGCTTTGAACCTGCAAAGGTAAGATAACCTGAAGTGCTCCTTCTATCTTCCTTGGAGCCAGCCCAATCTGCATCAGAAAATAGCTTCAAACCTAAATCAGATACATAAGGATAGTAAAGTCCTTCATTTATGGTTCCTTTGAGATATTTGAGTATCCTTTTGGCAGCATCCATATGTGGTTTCCTTGGTGTGTGCATAAATTGGCTTAGCACACTCACACTGTAACATATATCTACTCTTGTCAATGTGGCATAGTTGAGACTACCCACTAGACTTTGATATGATGTGATGTCCTCTATGAGTTCACCTTCATGTGAGCTCAATTTGTGATTAACCTCCATTGGAGTACCTGCAATCTTACAATCTTGCATCTTGAATTTTGCCAACATGTCCTTAATGTACTTTCTTTGAGTGAGAAACAAACCATGATCTTTGTAGACAACTTCCAAACCTAGGAAGTAGGTAAGTGAACCCAAATCACTTATCTTGAACTCTTCTCTCATCTGATCTTTGATCTTCTTCATACCATCTGCATCATTTCCTGTCAATATAATATCATCTACATATACACATAGGTAGATGACCTCGGAATTACTCTTTTTAATAAAGAGTGAAGGATCTGCTTTGCTTGGTTGAAAGCCTTTGTCCTGCAAGAATGAAACAAGCCTGAAATTCCAAGCTCTTGGAGCTTGCTTGAGACCATACAATGCTTTGTTAAGTTTACACACATAATCAGGATAAACTTGACTCTCAAAACCAGGTGGTTGTGCCATATATACCTCTTCTGTTATCCAACCATTCAAGAATGCATTCTTCACATCTAGTTGAAGTATCTTCCAATTCTTGGAAGAGGCAATACTAAGCAAAACCCTAATAGTAGGCATCTTTGCCACAGGAGAGAATGTCTCCTCATAATCAATTCCCTGAGTTTGTGCAAAGCCTTTTGCTACAAGCCTTGCCTTATACCTGTTAATGGAACCATCAGAATTCTTCTTGAGTTTATAGACCCATCTTGAGCCTATTACCTTCATGGATGAAGTCTTGGGCACCAAATCCCAAGTGTTGTTTTCCTCAAGTGCTTCAATCTCTTCCTTCATTGCATGCTTCCATTCTGTTTTTGCTTTGGCCTCTTCAAATGATGATGGCTCCTCTTGGTTTATGTCCTGTGCTATGTAGATAGAATGTTTAGTTACTAATGAGGTGTCAAACCCATACCTTTCTGGTTTTTTCTTTTCCCTCATAGATCTTCTTAGGCCATGATGTGATGATTCTGCCTCATGTCCAAGTTCCTGCAATTTTGCTTTACCTTTAGACTTCCATGCTTTGATCTTTTCCATCTGACATTCTTCATCATCCTTTGAGGTGTCTTGTTCTTCAATCTTTGATTGTTCTCTACCAAGCTTTGGAAAATCTTCTTCAAGATCATATGGTAAATTGATCTTCCTGCATGAATCTTCATACCATGAATTGTTCTCATCAAAAACTACATCTCTGCTTACCAAGAATCCTTTGTTGGTAGGGTTGTATAACCTGTAGCCCTTTTGATTGTTGTCATATCCAATAAATACACACCTTTCTGCTTTTGGATCCATCTTGCCTCTAACCTGTGAAGGAACATGAGCAAAAGCAATACATCCAAAAATTTTACAATGATCTAAACTTGGTCTTCTTCCATTCCAAGCCTCATATGGAGTCATCCCATCAAGGGATTTTGAAGGCAACCTGTTAATCAAGTAAGTAGCTGTAGATACAGCCTCAGCCCATAAGTAATTAGGTAAATGCTTTTCATTTAACATAGACCTTGCAGCTTCAACAATTGTCCTATTCCTCCTTTCTGCCACTCCATTTTGCTCAGGAGTGTACCTTGTAGTTACCTCTCTTTTGATTCCTCTTTCTTGAAGAAAAGAATCAAACTCATGGGAGAAGTATTCTCCCCCTCCATCTGACCTTAGCCTTTTTAGTGATTTACCTGTTTGATTCTCCACAAGAGCCAAATATCTTTTGAAACATGAAAAAACTTCATCTTTGTGTTTCATAAAGAATAGGATAGTCCATCTGCTGCAATCATCAATAAAGGAAACATAATACCTTGATCCTGATATTGAAGCTTCCTTGCTTGGTCCCCATACATCTGTATGAACCAACTCCAAGAGATCTCCATGCATATAACCTTTCTTCATGAATGGTAACCTGTGAGACTTTCCAAACTGACATGCACTACACTTATAAATCATATGTTGTTTTGACAAGTTAGGGAGTCCAAGTACACTTTGGTCCCTGCAAATTTGCTTTAATGACCTTTCACCAATATGTGCTAACCTTTTGTGCCATACTTCCAATTCTGTGAGTGTCTGACTGCCATAATTAAAGAGAGCAATGTTTCTAGTGTCCTGTAATTCAAATGTGAACAATCTACCTGTCTTTTCACCTTTTGCAATTCTTCTGAATCCTTGACTTGGATCTTCAACAAATGCTCCTGCCTTTGTGAACCTGACTTGCAACCCTTTCTCTACTATCTGCCCAACACTTATCAAATTCTTTGTAATGGTAGGGACATAGAGTACCTTACTGAGTAGGTTGATGTTTCCATCAGGTGCTTTGACATTGCCTATTTTCTCCACAGGATGTTTTGTATCATCTCCTGTTTGTACCTCATGCTTATTCCTTGGATCTTCTAAATCTGATAGGAGTGCCACATTTCCTGCCACATGATTTGAACAACCTGAATCTATGTAGAAAATATGCTCATCAGATTTACCTTGTGGCATAGCCATGTTCATGATCAATAATGAATCCTCTTTGTTTGAGTCTTCTGTGTAGTTATTGTAGTCTCTCCTTCCTTTGTAGCCTCCTTGATAGTTTGAATGATTGTAGTTGTTGTAGTTGCCATGGTAGTTGTTGAACCTTCCTCTTGAGTAGCCATAACTTCCTCTATTGTATCCTCTGCCTCTTTGATTCCTGGAATTCCTAAAGCAATTTTCAGTTGTATGATTAGTTAATCCACAAATAGAACATGAGTTGGAGTCTTGGGATCTCCCCCTGCCTTGTCTACCTCCTCTTCCTCTACCTCTGCCATGTCTTCCTCTACCTGCATAGTTAGCTTGATATGTACCTGCTTCATCATCCACTTTCTTTGCCTTTCCTTTGTTATCTTTAGACTTGCTTTTATCCGTGTATAAAGCTGAAGATTGATTACCTTTAGAGCTTTCTCCATTTTTGATAAGCTTTGCCTCTTGAGTAAGTAATTGTCCAATGAGTGTGTTGAAATCAGGTACATGCATGTCCATGTACAAATCCATAGCTGTGGTGAATGCTTCCCACTTGTCATCTGCCTTCAAGCCATTGATGACCTGCCTTACAATTTGCTCTTCATCTATTACCTCTCCAATGCTTCCCAACTGATCTGCTATGTCCTTGAGCTTTGTGACAAAATCAGTCACATTTTGTTTGGGAGCCTTCTTGAGAGTTGTGAAATCCAGCCATAGTTGATGCTTCCTAGCTTTAGTACTTGAAGCAAAAAAAGCTTCAAGTTCATCCCACACTTCCTGAGATGTCTTACAACTTCTAATGTGAGGCAACAAAAAATCTGAGATAGAGTTGAGGAGATAAGACCTTGCAAGTGCATCCTTGGAGCACCATGTGCTCAATCTTTCTTGCTCTTCTTGTGTTGGTTGACTTTTGTTCCTGAAACTTGGCATAACTTCATCTCCAGCCACATAACCATATAAACTTCTACCTTGGAGATAAGCTTCCATTCTTAATGACCAAGCTGAGTAGTTACCTCTGTCCAATTTGTCAATTGATGAAGGAAATCCATCTGCCATGTTGTCCAACCTTGCTCTGATACCACTGTGAAGAGATGGATAGGTATGTGTTGAAGATGAAGAGGTGTTGCAAAATCTTTGCTCTACACCAGCCAAATGAACTCCAGGAGTAGATGGTGGGCCCTTTTAGCTTGCCAATGGATGTATTAGACACCCTATGTACCTTGGAAGATCACTCTCAAAAAGATAGATCAAAACAGATAAGTTGGAGTTAGCTCAGAGGTGAAAACTTGCTATTCTTGGTTGATACACCTGTCCAGTGTTTTACATAATTCTCTGAGCACAGCAGCAATTAGATTAATTCCTCTTGGGGAAGGCTAGGTAGCTTAAAGAGCTAACTTTAGAGAGTAATCTCATCAAAAATAACAAACCACACACTGAGAATGACTTTTAACAAGTGATGACATCATCCCGATTTTCACGGGCTGCTACAGAAATAGACCAGTGAGCAGAAAAAGTAACATAACTCAAGATGTAAGAATCCAATGATCATGAAAATTTGTATGCTTATACTAGACAGTAAGCTGAATCCAACAAGCTTTAAATCACTGAATTTGGATGAGTAACCACTGAGAAATGACTCTGACAAGATGACTGAAAAAGTCGGGTACCTGACAGAGAAGTGAAGATGAACATACCCTGTTGACTTCAAATGAACATAACTGAAGATTCCAACATCCAAATGACATGAAAATTGGTGAGCATATAGTAGACTTATAGAGCTAACTTTACCAAGTTAAATCACTGAAAATGATGAACCAAGTGCAGAGGAACAATCTCTGCAAGCTGACTGAGAAAAACTGAAGTAATGGCAGTGAGTAGTACACATCACAAGAACATGGAAAGATGACCTCAAATAATCATAAAAATGAAACTATATTGCTTGTACAATACAATGACTTACTGATACATATGTGTGCCTTGTAATCACACCTTGATATGGCATAAAGCTCAGCTCTTGGAGGTCTTCACATAGGTCTCTCTAACCACGACTAAAACTGCCATCTATTTATAGTTGAGTTTGGGAGGCTAACTTCCCTCAATCACTCTCCAATCAATCAATGATTGATTTGATTCTCTACCTACCACAAATCACGAATTCGTGGCTCCTCTTTCCATTCTTGATCATGTGGGCTCAACCACTTAAGATTCTCTTACTTTTACATTAAGTAAACTCTTCAAAAGTTACAAGAGGTAGTTCACAAGTGAACTTTACATAGTCTTCATTTTGAAGCTTCTTTAATGACTTTGTGAGACTCAAGCCAATACTTAGGCTTGTCATAGACTTGCTCCAACAATGGTTGCTCCTTGTGGAACTCGTTGCTTGAGGAGGAGGTGATGTCATGGATAAGGAAACCACCCTGAACCTTAGATTCCATGTGATTTTCTATACATCATGTTTCATTCAGAATTTAGAGAACCTAATGCTTCGATCGCATTCAAAACATGCCAAAATCCCAAGATCACCTATCTATTTACTAGAATCTGACACTCGAAAGTCTTGCTTTGAGTTGATGACATCATCAATTTGTAACCGCCCTTGAAAACCTATATAAGGAGGTGTTTTCCACATATATTCTCACTATTGCCAATGCCAATCTTGGGAGCTAAAGAAGCCGTGTTCACCAAGTAAGTACTTTCAAGTTCTAGTTTTGTCCTTTGCTCTAGTCTTGTATCCTAGACATCCTCTCTTGTCCTGTTGTAATCTTGTAGTATGAGATCTTTTCCAAATATTCATTGTACCTAGTTCATCTCCTTCAAGGGAGTTCTTGTAATCCAGAGATCTTGCTTCATATATACGGTCTCGAGTTGTGGAATCTTCTGTATCATCTCTAGTTGAGTTATATATACCTACCAGTCCCAAGTTGTGGGACTTCTTGTATCAGTGATATATTCTTGCGTTATTTCACTACATGGGTGATCTTGTAATCGAAAGTATAATTCCAAAATCTTCTCTAGTCTACTTAGAGGGCACAATCTAGTGCTCCTCTAAAAGAAATAGCTCTCTCTATTGATGATAATATAAACTCAAGTAAGAGCTGAATAATATCCCTAAGTACAAAGTACCACCACATATGAGTGGATCTTGTATATGGTAACATGGGGAAAAAAACTCTAGTCATCACTACAGTAAAAAGTGTCCATGTATAAGGAAAAGGTTCACATCAAAGCTACTCAAGGAACACATAAGTCTTACAAGCCCCCCTGGAGTGAATGATGTGAACACATACAGGGAGTGATAAATCAGCCCATACTATGCAATAAACCTAAATCTTTGCGAAAAGCTTCAAACTTTCCCCATGGAAGAGCTTTGGTGAATATGTCTGCCACATTATCTTGTGTAGGCACATATACCAAATCAATATCCCCTGCATGAAGACACTCTCTTACATAGTGATAATGCACCTCAATAGGTTTGATCCATGCATGGAACATTGGATTTCATGTATCAACCAATGCACTTTAATTATCAATGAGAATATGCATAGCAGCATTAATCTCCATGCAAAGATCCATCAATAAGCATCTCAACCAATGTTATGCATGAATCAACTCAACTGAGAAATTGCATATTGTATATTCGCCATTGTGTTGAATGCATATATAAGACATCCCATAGCTCCATGATAAAGAGAAATGTTAAATGCATCACAAGAATCCTTAACAAAGAACCTAAATCATGTCTCCACTAGAGTGGAAACTAGCTTGCAATCCCCAAAGTCAAAACGCTCAAGTAGTTCAGCCATATTTTGTGGCAAATGTTCAGCTATATGTTGTTGGAAATTTCTAGAAGTTCCAACCATGTTTGGCTAGGAAATTTCATCCATGTTTGGCTAGAAATTCTCTACATTTTCAGCTCTATTTTGCTAGAATTTTTTTGCCCTTTGACCCTCAATTGGCTGATCTACATGCCCACAGTCAACTGCAACACTTTGGAACAAAGGCGTGAGTGCATCAAACACATCTTGTGAGCTAAGTATTGGATATTTTTTGCATTCAAGTAGAAGGAGAACTAAATTTTTAGCAAATACCATATCTAGACTCATAATAATTATGTTCATCAATGAATGGTACAAATGATATCCCTTACTTTTAGGACTATAACCAACAAATATACATTTCTTTGCCTTGTCAAGTTTGTAACATTGTTGTGATGACACAAGAGCATATGCCAAACAACCAAACACACACATATGCTAATCATAGGTTTATGTCCATTTTGAGACTCATAGGGAGTGATCACTCTCAATGCTTTTCTAGGACAATGATTCAACATATAGTTTGCACACATGAAATCTTTCGTCCAAAACTTGTCAGGAAGGTCTTTCCTTTAACCATACATCATTCCATTTCAAAGAGTTCTATTTTTATGCTCGGCAACACCATTTTGATGAGGTGTATACAACACCATAAATTGGTGTGACATTCCTCTTCCACGAAGAAAAGCATTAAACTAATGTGACATGTATTCACCGCCATGATATGTGTGTAGAGTCAAAAGCTTGTTTCCAGATAAATTTTCAGCCCTAACTAAAAATGCTTTGAAGCGAGAAAATATTTCATTATTTGCTTTCATAGGATGCATCTATGTATGGCGAGTAGTATCATCAATGAAGGTAACAAAATATACATGTTTTCCAAAAGATAGTCCTCAAGTGACAACATACATCACTATGAACAAGTTGCAATTAACTTATAGTGTGTGAATGACTATCTTTTGGAAAAGAAGCACAATGCATCTTTTCAAGCACGCAACCTTCACATGCATGCTTTTCAATGGACTCAAATGTTGGAAAACCAATAACCATGTCCTTCTTTTGCAAGTAAAGCAAAGTATTGAATTTCAAGTGACCAAAACGAACATGCAAAAGCTCCATTTCATCCACGATACCAACAGTTGCATAATGTACCGGATATCATGATAATATAATCATTGTTGAAATCATGAACCATATACTTATCATCAACAAAGTATACATGAAGTCCAACTTTGGCAATCAACAGAACTAAAACTAAGTTCTTGATATCGAATACATACAATGCATTTTTCAAGAGAATCACACCTCCATTTGCAGTCGTAAGCTCGAAAAAACCTTTTGCATAAAGTTATGTGCTTTGAAGCACTACTATCAAAGAACCATTCCAGATCTTCCTCACTCACAACCATACATTTAGAATGTAATGATTCATCATAATGACATGTAATAACACATGCCCAAAAATCCTTATTCATGTTTGCTTCATCATTCTTTGCATTAAAAGAATATTCAAAAATAGGCATGCTAGATTCCTTCATCTTTTCATTGCGCTTAGCAATCTTTCCACACTCATCAATAGTATGACTAGCCTTCTGATAATATTTGCATCTCTTCTTCTTTTGCAATTCAACATCATTAGGGGAATGAGTAGAAGAAGAAGATTGAGGTTTTGGTTTTGATGAACCCAAAGTTGAACCATAGTTGCTTTTTCCTTTTTGTGAGATAGCAAGTGCTTATGTTCCCTCAATCAAACCACTCCTATTCACTCTAGATTGCTCTTCTTACAAAAGAAGAGACACAACCTCATCAAATGCATACATATTCGGATTCCCTTTTACAACCAAACAGAGTGTAGTAGCAAAGCTTTGAAAAGATTTCAGTAATCCTTTCAAGAATGTAGATATAAATGATGCACCTGGAATAATCGCATCTATGTTTACCCATTCTCTTTCAAATCATTAATGTGTGTCACATACACATCCAAAGACTCTTCAGCCATATATACACCTTAAGTTGCTTCCTTAAGTATGCAACATGTGCTTCATTATGCATGATATACAAAAAAGCAAGAGTATCCCATGCCTATCTTGATGTAGAACATGACCAAATGTGTAGAACTAAATGACGCTTCACGGAAAGTGCAATCAATGCATGAACTTGAGCATCTTTTTATCCCATCTAAGTTGATTCTATGTAGGTGGAGTAACCACTGCACTTGAAAAAGAAGCTCCATTTGTGACAGTAGACTGTGAAGTAAAAGAACTTGCAGATCTTCGATCTACATCTACCACTATGTTCCAAAGTTGTTTTGCAACAAGAACATGTTTCATCATGTAAGACCACATTGGATAGTTGGTTCCATCGAGCTAAAGGACAAGAATGTAACAAGATCTTTACTCCAATGAAAATTGAAATGAATGCTGAAATTTCAACCCACAATCCGTCACCTAGATGGTGACCCGAGTGCAAGAAGAGCTTCAAAATGCGGGTAGATCCCTAATACAGCTTGTGAAAATGCTTCTTGGCTGCTGAAAATCATTGCTCTATGCTCCGAAGTTGATTTGCACTGTTAAAAGTGCACACACTGCGATGCAAAAAAACCAAAACTTGAGCTGAACATGTTCTAATACCATCCTTGGGTGTGTAGAAGTGCAACAGACATACAAGAAGCACACACAGAGAGCACAAATGCAACAAGACACACGAAGAAGATGAATGGTTGAGTAGCTCTCTCTATTGACAATGAACTGAACTGAAGTAAGAGTTAAATAATATCACTAAGTACAAAGTATCTCTATATATGAGTGAATCATGTATGCAATAACATGGGGAAAAAACCTTTAGCAAGCACTAGAGTAAAAATTGCCCATGTATAAGGAAAAGGTTCACATCAAAGCTACTCGAGAAACAAACAAGTGTAATATATATATATATATATATATATATATATATATATATATATATATATATATATATATATATATATATATATATATATATATATATATATATATATATATATATATATATATATATATATATACAGGTATTATATGTATATGTATACATATATGTATTATGCGTATATGTATACGTATACGTATTATACATGTGTATATGTATTATATGTACACATATACATATAATATGTATGTGTATGATACGTATACACATACATACAAACACACACACGCGCATACATACATACATACATACATACATACATACATGCATGCATGCATGCATATATATAATATATATATATATATATATATGTGTATATGTATTATATGTACACATATACATATAATATGTATGTGTATGATACGTATACACATACATACAAACACACACACGCGCATACATACATACATACATACATACATACATACATACATGCATGCATGCATGCATGCATGCATGCATGCATGCATGCATGCATATATATATATATATATATATATATATATATATATATATATATATATATATATATATATATATATATATATATATATATATATATATATATATATATATATATATATATATATCGCCTTGGGTGTTCACTTGTTCTACTCCAAGAACTGTTAAAAAGTTTTAAAAAAAGAAGACCATGATTCAAAAGTTTCAAATTTTAAAATATTAAAAAGGAAAAAAAAATCCAGCGTTAATCAAGAGATGTTCCTTCATTGGCATTTTTTTCAAAATGAAAAATAAATTTGTTACAAATTGAATGGTAAAATATTAACTTGATTGAGAGAAAATCGCAAGTCAAGAGAGACTTCAGATTTCTTCTTTAATTGCTCTTATGTCTAGAAGTGTAGGGTAGAATCTCTAAGTTGGGTTGAATATATTGAAACACTTGGAACAAAATGATAGTGAAGCACTATCCACTAAACATAAGATGACCCACCAAGATTAGGCCCAAGCAATTGATGTGCTTCTCCACTATATGAATAAGACATGTGGGCTTGGAGAATCACGTAAAAAGACGGTCCTTCTAAAAAGGGGATTATGTAAACAAATCTCTGGAACATTGAGGGAAGAGCAGAATCCTTCTAAAAAGGGGATTATGTGAACAAATCTCTGGTACATTGAGGGAATGCTAACCTTAGAGGAAACTGACCAAAGTCTTACACTGCATTTTGAAGAACAATCTTCTTGAGGAGCAAGTTGACATTTTGCAAACAAGAAGTTCGGCTGCTAAAAGTTATCAACCACTACACAGTGGAACATTGTGGGAAAAGAGTGAAGCTGACGAAGACCCTGAATCTTTAAATGAAAAGCTATCCATATCCATTAAAGCATATAGGTAATGCAGTCTCCCATGGAATAATCAGACCGAAATGAGTCAACCAATGAGCCTTCGGCATCTTGTGAGAGTGAATAAAGAGTTATTACACATATGACTAGCTGTACACAAAAACCCTTGCCCATATGCATGGCTTTTACATACCAAACCGACTGATGCCTTCCCATGAAATCTGTAAGTACCTCTGTCCGAAACCCTGCCAACATCCAAAACTTGCTGAATAGAAAGAGAACAATGAAATACTTCTGCATGAGCATCGCAATTTTCCTGATCATATATTCACTGTGGATAACACTGCATTTTCTATGATATTTCCTTCACATTTCCTCATAATACAATGTGTATATTGGAAACTATTTAGACTGTACATATAGACATTAGGAAACATTGGTTTTACCCCAGGACTCTCATTCTATAGATGGATTGTCTTTAGTATGAGATGTCTGTAGTGTCCGAGTTCTGATCTGATGAAGGAATTTCATCTGATAAATATAGTTTGGTAGCTCATGAGAGACCAACAAAATCAAAATTCTGAAGCGGAATTAACACTGAAAATGAAGCTCTCTTTTGCTGCCAGCACATCTTACCGTAAGTATTGATCCATGCTGCAAAAATGTTTGGATTTGGAGCATAAAGGCTGTAGGTTCATGTAGCCTTGCTCGAAACCGATACAAAGTGGAGCTTGGCTAGCCTGTCTTCGAGATATGTGATCTCATGTGATGCGTTAGCTCCCTAACCTTAAAATTTTGTCAATCTTCTGATCAAATTCTTTTGCTTCTTCATGCATCTTATATACAGATCAAACTTCATTAACATTTTCACCATAAATGCCCTGAACATTTAAACATTTAATAACGTAAATAGTGTATCCTCTTTAGATTGAAATCAATGGTTCCATTTTATAAAACCATTGCAGAAAAGAATAGGTTTCTTTCTAATGGAATCCCAAAGTGGGATTTGCATTGAAATCTGGGAACAGATGTGAAATAATGGGGCAATTTCAGGCACTTGCTATACAAATGGAAAATTCTTCAGAGTTCTTCACCCAAGAATCTAGTAGAATCCAATATAGTGACTCATACTTTGTAAGCCAAATCATTCCACATCATTTAATTCCGTTTTGCATGTTAGTATCTTCCAAAACTGATGATACATTTTCTCCAGGATGGGTGTTGTGAAAGAGGTTTGTCAACTAGAATGCAAGCATGGCAAAGAAAAACACTTATCTTTTGGATGTCCGTAATGCATTCAAGGGCTCAACCATCTCTTGGCCAATGACAACCAATCCTTTTTTTTCTCTATCTGGTCCCATTCTTACGTTTCCCTTCAATCTGACCTTTAGGTTTTTATTTTGATTTTTACTCTTCCTTTGCTTGGCATAGTTCTTCAATTGAGCAGCCAGTAGAGGTGACATATCAGCCTGCATGGCAAAAATATATAATAAAGCTTCTCAATTTCAATTAAAATGAAAAGCATTGAACAGTGGTCATCCAACTTAGAACCCTACAAATCCTCCACATTCTCAAACACAAAATCAGCTCAATGTCTTCTGAAAGAGAAAATTAGGTTACCCACCCCAGTGATAAACCGATGAGAAAAGGACTTGGGCTCCAAAGGCTGCTCTAACATAGCTTTAAGCTCCTGGGAAGACCAGCCATTATTAGAAATTGGCATTCCCAACACTTGCGTAAGAGGAATGTAAACAGCTGAATCATCACCTGGATAAGCCTTTTCATCTCAACTGCTCTCTTCTTTTCCAAAAAATAACAAGGTAGATCATCTTTCTCATTCACGTCCTCATCCTCTATATTAACCTCTAAGGCTTCTGCATTCCTTTTGAGCCAGCTTTTCTTCGCCCTTGTCTGCCTCAAGGAGAATATTGAATAAGAGAGAGAACAAAATGAAATGAAATGCTCTACTAAAATTTTAAAAAATCAAATGGACCAAAAGATTACTTTATGGTAGAGGGATATAATGTCTAGGTAAGACAAACGAAGAAAAAGAAAGGATACAATTATCAACTTGGAAGTGCTAGAAGAATAATTTAAAATGTAGCAGCCTAGAACAGCGTCAGACAAACGAAGAAAAAGAAAGGATACAGTTATCAACTGGAAGTGCTAGAAAAATAATATAGAATGTAGCAGCCTAGAACAGCAAGAAAGCCATTACAACCGGGAGACCTAATCAAAACAATGCAAAGCAGAGGTATGTGCTCGTAAATATATGAAAGGATCGGTACATCAAATGGTACTAAGAAGGGGTACAAATAGCTATACTAGTGAGCCCTCTGGATTTGCTGCATAGTACACTGGTGGTTGACAGATACCAATATCCAGCGAGCACCAGTATCTCAATCAATGTAGCTGGTCACACAATGACAATATACCCCTACTGTAGGAAACATTTGGCAGTTCTATGACTGTGGTCTAAAACATTACACGACTTGGCTTTGCATCTTTGTCCCTGATCTCCTCATAAGACCATCTATACGTCTTCTGAGCTCTAGAAAGAATGAATGATAAATCCAAACACATTTGACTCTAGAAAATAGTCCAACGCTCTTTCTGAATAGGTCAAAAAACTTTGGCAATTTATTTTTGCACTATGCTGGGCAGAGATAATGCAATGCAAGACAGTCTCTGGGTTTGTGGCGCATGGCATACGCTGGCCCTAGCCTGTATTTTATATCTTCCAATCTAAATCTCAAGATGGTGAGCGAATGTGCTAGCAGCAGATCAGGGTGCCATGCTCGGATCGTATGTATACTTGGGAATCACCTTTAAGAGTACAAGGCAGACATGTAGCTTTAAGAAATCACTGTCTTTTGTTGAAAATAAAAGCCTTTTGAATCATTCTCAATTTAAATCTCTCAAATGATTTTTATGCCATTTTCTTTTCTTATTCCAACTTAGAGAAGCCTTGAGATGTGTGCACTTTTAGATGTTTGTGTGTTGGCCATTTGATTTTGATACTGGGTAGGGTTGATATTCTGATTTATGATATTGTATGTATTATTATATATGATGTATATGTGTGATGTACATACACTTCTGTTATAAAAATAAAAATCTCTTCGAAGGGATAGAAACTTTGATTCTATTTCAAGTCAAAACAATTTAAATAATTAAATCTTGATTTAAATCTTTCGTTCATACTATTGGCAAGCACCCATCACCTATCTGTGCTCCAGTTCTGTTATCAAAAAGATTATCAGGACAAACAATCAGTAGCACAAAATATTACCAGAGTAGAACTTGCTACAACCCCTATGCTAGATGAGACTCTTTCAGATGATTGATCCTCAGAGTCCACGATTGACATTCACACAGACTGTCTGATAGAACTTTTGAGGCATCCAGAGCCTTATCAAACTCAGGGGATGTAAGCTCTTGATATAGTCACATAGTGACTTGACTCTCAGAACATGGTTTTGCATCAATATCACATCTACAAGCCATTTATCATGCAGCAAGCAGAATCAAGTGGTGAGCTGAGATATGGCAGAAATTAGGGAGAGATGGAGAAGCCTGTTGGAAACTCTTCCCCTGAAGATGCAGTACTGTCGACAGCACTTCATCCAGATATCAAAACTGAGGTCAATAGACCACCCTAAACACCTCGATGTACGTGCCACACACTTCATGCAGCCATTCAGATCTCAGTCTCCTCACACACGTACACTGCCTAGTAAATGGAGCATTGAAAAACTTGAAATACAAGTAAACAGGCAGCGTACAAGGATTATAAATCTGAAATAACATCACACCTGCATGTTTCTTCTTGACAGATCGTCAATCTTTTGAGCCAACTGAACTCTTTTCATGACTGCAGGCATATAAGCACTGTTGCAAGGGAATGCAGGTAGACCTTTCTGAAAAGATGAATTTTACCATTCTGTAAAGATGCATCAGCCACAAATACTTAAAGAAGGAACATCATAGATCTACCTTCGAAAGAGCATCGCATAGAGAAATGAACTTTCTTTGATCACTCGGGGTAACAAACAAGATACTACAACCATCTTCTGAAGCCCTAGCTGTCCTGCCACTCCTATGTACATAAACCTGCAGTGGACTGTTAGCACTCCTATGCACATAAACCTACAGTGGACTGTTAAAATCACAAACATGATTAAGCACGAATAAAAGTTCAGTTGCAACACCTCTGCAGAATGAGGCAGCTGGTAATGAACAACTGTGCGAACACCAGGAATATCCAGTCCTCTGGCAGCAACATCAGTGGAGATGAGGCATGAGTTCTCTTCACTTTGAAAACGGTCCATATACTGGTAAAAAAGAAGGGTGGGTGAGTTGCATATCCAAAAGGATGCTCACTACACAATCAATCAAGATGCTAAGTAATACCTTCAATCGTTGCCTTTGCTGCATCTGTGCATGCAATGGCCACGCCTTCATCTGCATAAGACCAAGTATAGCAGCTACATGGCGTACTGCTGCAATGGATGTGCAAAAAATTATTGTACGCCCGAGACCATGCAGCTTCAGTAAGTAATACAAGTAGAAGTCTTTCTCCTCCTCCCTGCACCTGAAATAATATCAATCAATAAAAGAAGAGTACAGTGACAGGTAACATCTCTCTAGGAATCTTGGGATGATAGTAGGGCAGTTGAACAAGTTTAAAGAATGCCCCAGATATCCAGCTAGACATCCTAATCAATAAAAGGTGCTCCAACAGGTTTCCCTGAAAACCCAACTTAAATGCTAAGCCATTCCTTACTTTAGAGTTGTTTTTCAACTTACCTTTGCCAATAAACTAGCAGTCGTTGCTGTCTGCCATTGATGATCATACACATAAGCACAAAAGTCACAAGAAACATACTTCATATACGATGGTCATCACACCAACCAGCACATCTATGTCATACATGTTAGCCGAGATAGATGAATAATAGCACGCACAAGAGAATAAACACACACAAACATAACTACAAGAGAACAAATACACAAACATGGTCAAAAGTCATATGCTCCAATTCATGATAATACATATACAAGATGATGATATGCTCCAAATCTAACTACAAAAGTAACACAAGAAATGCTCACAACCCATAAATACCAGAGTGCATGTGAAGGGTATGGGTAATAAGGTATGAAGAGGATTAGATTGTATTATGAGGGAGTACTGGAAAATCAAAGTTTTACCCCCACAAGTTGGATCAAGCCCGCTGAGACTTGCTGACGAAGAGGTTTGTCCAAAACGGGCCCTTTAGCTGTCCCCATGCCCACACACGAAAAGCCTGCCAAAGTATGATAACGCTTTGCCAATGGGAAAGGGACATTGTTTGCAAGACAAGATTTTGTAGAAAGATTGCTTTATTGATAAAACATGCCGAAGCCGATTACAATGTGACTCAACCACCAAGAGCCCAAGATAAGAGGGACTTGCCTTGATGGGAGTTTCATATGCAATCGTGGAGTTCAGAGGGTCACAGGTCTCTTCAAACTTGAAGTTCAAAGGTAGCACGGTATGCTTGATCGCTAACTTCGCTTAGCTTGGATGTTTTACAAGGCCTCCCCTCATAGTTGCACACAACTTGGCGCCTCAAGGAAAACTCTGCAAAGCACCAAGATGTCTCGATACAAGTAAGGGCTTCCATGCCCAAAAAAGGTCAAAGATGCCGAGGATGGGGGATAGAGAGGCATCGGAGGTGGAGAATGGTGTCCCCAACATGCTCACGTAACATGCCCCCCAAGGTCCCCAAAGGTGCCTCGAAGGTCCCAAGGAGATGTCACAACATTCCCCAGCCCAAGGAGTGCCCGCACAAAGGGTCAAGGGTCAGTTGTTCACCGTTTTTTGAGAACCTCAACATCCCCTCCCCTTTTAGAACCTTGACGTCCTCGTTAAGAAAGGAAAAGATGAACTAGAGGTTGACTATACTAGGCAAAAATGAGAAAGAGAACATTACAAAGCTTTTGGCACCAAGATTATGTGCATGAATGGGAGCATAGTACGAACAAGCGATTTAATTCGTGAGAATTAATTCGCGAATTATTCGTTTAATTCGTTTAATACGTTCAGATCGAAAATAAAATTCGGGAATTTTATCCATCAAGAGAGAATTTTAGTTTTTTTCATAAAATATATATAATATATATGATACACATATCCCAAATTCCAATCATATGTAAGACAACATCAGACATCAAAATTCAAATCCTAAATTGACATTAGATAATAATCTAAGACATCATGACTCATGATTTCACCATTTTTCAACCAATAACTAGTCACCATGGTCCATACATAACATATAACTTTATAAGTTACAACTTATAACACATTACATCATAGAAATCATGACTCATGACATTGATTAGTAATCTCCAAACATCATACATGATACATCATACATCACACATCATACATGTAGCTGGCAGCTGCTAGCAAAAAATAATACATGATACATCATGAATCATGATTCATAAGTCAACCATCTATTACTGAGTAGAAAGTGAAGCATATGAAGCATGCTATATTATTTTTATTTTTATTTTTATTTTTTTTTTAAGGTGATAAAATTCGTGCATCACGAATTAAATCATGATGCGAATTTTACGAATTTTATTTCAATCAAAAATTCGTGAATTTTTCCAACACTGAATGGGAGATGTTTAGTAGGAGTTGTGTGAATGGCACTTGAACGAAGATTCCGATGCCAACGAATGTTTAACTTGATAGAAGCCTCCATTCCATTTGTAGTACACCTCGGGCCATTCGTTGTGAGAATATCGATTGAGCCCCGACGTAGGCCAACGACGAGGTGTGACAGCAACATTGAAGGAGGCCACTTCTGCACTCGCGATGTTAATTTGGAGAAGCTTTTCCATCAATGACTCAAGATGTGAAACTCGCTCATCCATCACAAAATCCTCCAAGCTTTTGAAAGGGTTGAGATGTGGTGCTGAAGGGGTAGAGGACGCCTGTATATGCCTCAAAAGTGGAGGCTCTGGGCAGAAATAGAGGTGCAGCTGAGAGAGAGAGAGAGAGAGAGAGAGAGAGAGAGAGAAAGTTTCAATCAGCTTTGGAGAGGCTCACTAAGAATGAGAGAGCCCTAAAGTGTTATTAAGTTATGTTATATATGACCCTTTTAGGGTTGGCCAAGTTCATCTTGAACTTGGCCCAAAAAATAAAGAATAAGTGACTTAGCCTTTATAAATAGGCCTATACACATGTATACATTATGAAGGGGTCATTTAGGGCTTTACCCCAACAACCTCCCACTTAAAGGCATAAATGACGCTTTTAAGCTATGTGGAACTTTTACAAATGGTTGATACTGATAAGTTTACCATTGCGAAAGTTTATTGGATTATGTCAAAAGATATTCAAAAAGTTAAAGCCTCTAATCAATTTTCATTACGAGAAAAAACATAGATTGTATCATTAACACAGAAGAGATGCGCACAAATGCATACTCATTTGCATGGAACAACATTCATTTTGGATGCAGCATTTCAACTCAATGGTCAAGTGTCAAATAAAGAATTCAAGGCAAACTTCAAAAGCACATGCTAGTTATTACTTCCAGGTACAGATGGGTTAGATGCATTCCTTCAAAGAGTAGATTATGTAAATCAAGAAGGATCTTTTGGAGATCTATGGCACATTGAAGCGATTCAAAACCATGCAACTCCTATTTAGTAGAAAGAATACGGAGGTGAAGCAATGGAGTTGCAACATATAGCTATGAGAATGCTTTCAGTAAGAGCTTCAAGTGGTAGTTGTGAACGTAATTGGAGTGCCTATGATTCTCTTCATTCAAACGAAGAAATCGCTTAAGTGTATCACGTGCCAACGAATTGGTATATGTGTTTTGTAATATGCATTTGTTACATGCTCCAACCAAGATAGCTTCTATAGTAGCACAACAAACTTTTGGAGAATTTCAAAATCATGAAAGTTTAACAACTGATTCATGGAGTGATCATAATTTAGATGTAGATCACAATGATGGTTCAGACATGGAAAGAAATAGATGATATGGTACCTATCATAGATGATGATATTACTTTGATTAGCAGCTAGGACTTCATTTTAGTGAATTTGTTTTGACAAGTTCTCTCCTCCCCCCTTCCCCCGCATGTGTGTGTGTGTGAGAGAGAGAGAGAGAGACCATTTAGAGATAGATTTGAATGTATGTCAAGTCATACACCCATCCTTGAGGTTGATGCTCCATGTAAAACATAAGTTTTACAACCATTTGATTTAAGCATCCTCATGTAAACTAGCAGAGAAAACCACTATGAATATATGATATAAAAATCCGTAACAGGCACAAAAATATGGGAGGTTTTGGTTACATCTAAATGGTAAAAATGAACTTACCGAATAAATGACTCCTCTAGCTTAGCTGCAACAATAGTCTGAGATGTTAGATCAATAATTGCGGCATTTGGTCTCACTCCTCCTCTCTCTGCAAGCAAAGCCACTGAATATTCTTCACTCTTTGAAGGCGGTTTTCCATTCAGATGCCCTTTCTTAAGCTTCTTCCGAAATCCCACAGGCAAAGCCAATGTAGCAGAGAAGACAAGAGTTTGTCTCCGATGTATCTGTGGTGCATCCATAACTGAGTTGTCCAGACCCAAGTAATTGTTCTCTTGGTTAGTGACGACCCTTGACTGATTAGCAACTGGAAGCATGTTCATGATTGATTGCAGCTCTTGAAAGTGGCCCTTTTCTATCATGCGATCAGCCTCATCCAACACCAGAAAGGAGAGGTGATTGAGCTGCAGAAATACAGAAATTACAGTTGTCATCTTTGTCTCAATAAAAACGTCTATTGCTGAGAAAAAGGAAACAAGATAACAAGGACAACCATATCCTGGCAAATAAGCCAATGATAAAATAAGAAGAGGCTGCCAGATTAAATTCTTTGTGGGATGATTTAAAGCCTAAAATAATACCTGAAAAGTTAAAGCATAATCTTTATGTATGCCTACTAGCCAATATACCAGAGAATATAAATAGACAGCACCACAAAAGTCAGGTAAATGTTGTGACAAGTGTCTCAGATGTGCACTGAGTTAGGTGTATCAGGCTTCAGCTATGGCCTGAGATTATTGGTCAAAGCATACAACAAACCTTCCGAATTGTCCAAGAGCAAACTAACATGTCGTAATGAGGAATGAAAGCTCAATGACTTTATTTCCATTGACGAAAGGCCGATCTGTAACTAAATAAATTATAAAATTACAAAAGCATTGCAACTATCACCAATGCATAAAAGCAGGTGCACAAGGAAATGTCTGATAGGCAGAGAGAAATCATCAAAAGTATATGAGTTCTGATGACTCTGAATCGTTTCCAAAAAAATATGACCATGCTCATCAGTTTTTGTGTACTATCACCCACACGAAGATATGTGCACTACCACAGGTTACATGAGCAGCTGTCTGGAAACTGTGAGAATTGGAGATTAAACAGCACGTGAGAGAATGCTTACAAGTACATGATTTTGTATGATGAAGATAACAAAACTGAACGTGTAGTCAACATATGCACTGAAGAGCCCACAATCTTTATTGAATTTTTAAACCCAAGGAAAAAAAGCCCCTCCCACCCTCCAACAATTATACTATATCATCACTCTGTAACATACTGGTCGCCTGACTTCACCATGAAAAAAGTCTGGAATGCAAAGTGAAAAGGCTTTATGCTCATGAAAAGAATAAACCAACCTTCTGAAAACAATCACTGCAAAATATTAGAATTATTACCTCTGTTAAATGCTCGTGACCAGCACTCATTAGCTCCCATAATCGGCCTGGAGTTCCCACAATGGCATCTGGCCTTCCCTTCAAAAGTCTCTCTTGTTTTTGAAGAGACATTCCTCCAACAATGGGAACCACTTTGATGCTTGTAAATTTTGCTGCTTCTTTGAAATGCTTACATACCTGTTTCGAGGAAATCCCTAATCATCTTATGTTGCAAGACCAAAAGATAAAAGTATACATGTGTTTTTTTTTTATTGGGGGAGGGGGGAATGTGTCTTGCAGCAAGTTGCTGCAAGGAAAAGGAAGTTGGACAGAACCACTCAACACTGACCTGCAATGCAAGCTCTCTGGTGGGAGTCAGTATTAATGCACGCAAAAGGCCTTGGGATTCCCTTATATTTGATCCCTCATGCATCGAACACTTATACTTCTCTTCTTCATCTAAAAGCCTCTGAAGCACAGGAATGACATATGCAAGAGTCTTGCCAGATCCAGTTTCGGCTGCTCCAATGACATCCTGATAGCTCAAATTAATTGAAAACACCCCCATTTTATTATCTCCCATATGATAACCTTGGAATTGTCGAAAACTTGTTTTTACCAACAATTGTTTTCACACGTGCACAAAACACAAAATACATGCATGATAAACCTATTCTAAAACCCCTTATACACAAAATCTCATTTTATTTTGCTAAAATATTGAAAAATAAAACAAGAAAAAAAAAAGCAATACAGAACAACATTTCTGCAGATTATTCAATATTCATGGATGAGCAATGTGCTGTGTCTTATGTTACTTGTCACACCAAAATATGGAGCAAAGTACTTCTTTCAACGCCCATGCAACCATATCACAACTTTCTCGAGAGAATTACCTTTCCAAGCCAACAAGCGATCAAGTGACAAGATTGAATCACAAAGGGGGACTCATGTGAGCAAAGACAAGAAAATTACTACCAAAAGGATCCATAAGTAAATGTGAAATTGACGAGACAGATACCAGCTAAAAGAACACAATCCATGAAATCAAACCCATAATCAATGTTGTAAAAATCAAGTTTTAAAGTGTGTTCCGAAAATAGCCTTCATAATAACCTTCAATGAAAAGGTTAATTTTGGTATATTCAATCTCGAAAGGTCAAGATGCATTGCATGTAGTGGAAAACATATATGGAACAAAAAAATGGAGTATAACTGATTCATCATGTTCTCTTTGAGTTCAACTGCAGTCCAAACTTACTTTCAGAGAAAGTTATATTTTTAGACAAGTACTGTATCAACACTTCAAGCTCCACTTATAGATCGCCAGATCATTGTAGTTTGTATATGCAGCTTCAACATGGAGACCAGCAGATACCAGTTTCTTTCATCAGCAAATAGGTCGTGGGTGCTCAACACATCATTGTGCTTCTCATCTTGTCAGCTTAGGAGCCTCAACTTTTGCCTTCAGGTCAGCAAGGCTTTGCTTCCGATAAATACCATCTCATCTGTTAATCAAACTAGGCATTTGATGGAAGTTCTTCACATCAAATGTGAATTAGGACCTTAGTTTTATTAAAAAGAGGACTTCGGTCACTTGGCCAAATGTGAATGGGTCAAAGTGACCATAAGTAATAAGAAATCATATAAATACCTATCTCCCCAATCTGGGGATCAAAAAATATAACAAAAATACGCTTAATGAGAGGAAAGATCAAAACGTACAAAAGGAGAGTCCTATGAATGCTTACATCTAATAGTCGTATTTGTCTATATCCACATGAAGAGTCTTCATGTAAAACGAGGAACTAATCAATTAATTTTCACATAGTCTATCAATTTGTATTCATTCATCTTGTAGATCAAGTTAAAGCAGAAATGTCAAAGATTGTTATTTTAAAGTTGGCTCAAAAGTGTGCACCATGAAGGTGAACATTCACTTGAAAGTGGGGAGCTTAAAAAATTATTTAGTCTGATGTGAACTCAAATCTAAAGGTTAACCCACATGCAATATTTGTGAGAAAGAAATCTAGACAATATAAACCATTTCATTACCAATGAATATCTTTCATTTCATCAGAAAAAATTCTCTATTTTCAGATATCTCACTCTCTCAATATCTACAAAGACATACATGTGATGCTGCAATTCTGCTCAGCATACAAGCAGGTCTATCATCTCATGATCAGCCTTTATTCAGCTATCAAGCCCCTTTCACCAGTGTTTTCATCTAGTTCTCCAATCAATTAGTTTTCAACTATTGAGAAAGAACATGTGCTGAACCTGTCTTCTGCACCACTTGCAAGTACATCTTCTTACAGCCATTCTCCTCACAGCCCTCTACTGTTGTTGAAACACCATCGTACTGCATTAAAGATTCTACTTCTGTTCATGCTTCTTCATCTGCTCATGCTGTTGGAGGCCTATAGAAAATCTGCCATGCAAGCTGCTATTCTTCACCATCGGTTAATAGCATTGAGTAATTTCATATTCATGTTCGCAGTTCATTAGGATGAGCTCATTCATGCACTCAGATATTCAATTAATGTATTCCACCCATAGCCTAATGCTTTTCTCACTCCCTTTCGTTTCTAAGATCTTGAATGAACAAAATCCAACGTATTTCTACACAATTATGTTATGGTAGTTGATGGGGGAATTTGTTTGAGTGCTTGTAGATGTACAACTGCTACCTGTAGCTGTACATCTGCTACCTGTAGCTGTGTATCTGCTACTTATGGTCGTGCATTGGATATTGTGGGTATTTCTCAAGTCTGATACTAAATGTACCTAATAGCTGCTGCTGATGTTCACATATTTTAATGCTGCTACAAATATACATCCATTCATGTGCTAGAATCCACAATCTGCTGCTGCTTATCATATTCAATCTCAGCCGATTCTTTCCCAAACATATTCAGTTCATATACGTCAGGATCTAATGAGCTCATTTCCTTTGTAATCAATCATACAATTGTACTAAAACATTTATAATAATCAGAGTTTTGTTTCTTAATCTCCTATGTGCATCTCTATCTTGTTCAATGAAAGATCCTGGGAACACAAAAACAGGCGACTGAAAAGACAGACTTGCAAAGAAACATTCCATTGCAGCATTATAGATGTTCTCCCTCCCTCCCTCCCTCCCTCCCTCCCTCCCTCTCTCTCTCTCTCTCTCTCTCTCTCTCTCTCTCTCTCTCTCTCTCTCTCTCTCTCTCTCTCTCTCTCTCTCTCTCTCTCTCTCTCTCTCTCTCTCTCTCTCTCTCTCTCTCTCTCTCTCTCTCTCTCTCTCTCTCTCTCTCTCTCTCTCTCTCTCTCTCTCTCTCTCTCTCTCTCTCTCTCTCTCTCTCTCTCTCTCTCTCTCTCTCTCTCTCTCTCTCTCTCTCTCTCTCTCTCTCTCTCTCTCCCCATGCCACGTGTCCTCCAGGCCAGACGAGAGGGACATCGTGCCCTCTACAGAGACGGTCGGATCATCATTGATGGACGGCCCATTGACTAGGGATTCGCGGCCTATGAGACAGCACACCAGGAGGTGCACATTGCAGTCTGGAACTGCAATGGATCTTTATGGACACATCCAGGGCGCCTCGAGGAGGTGATGGAGGGCAGAGACATTATCTTCTTGACAGAGACACACGAGAGCCCGGGGAGGAGCCTACCGAGGATTGAGGGCTATATGTGGGAGTCAGCTCACCGCCGCCAGATGAGACAGCACACCACACGGGGATCAGGAGGAGTAGCTGTGCTCTATAGACAGTCGTTACAGCACAGGGTACAGGTGGTAGCCAGAGACCCAGAGGCACGTTTCATGTGGATACGCTTGCAGCTATCAGAGGAGAGAGCAGCGTACTTCGCCGTATGCTATATTGCACCCATTGGTTCACGCTTCACACATTCCCCTGAGCAGCTATCAGGAGGGGAGGGACCAGACACCACATCGCCATATGACTGCCTCAGTGACACGATTATGGAGTATACCGGGATGGGTGAAGTCTTCCTTGTAGGAGACTTCAATGCCCGCACTCAGAGCCACCAGTGTGATATCTACGACTTTGACGACCCTGAGATGCTTCGTACCATAGAGGACATGCCTACACTCAGAGGCTCAGCCGACACCGCCGCACCCACCTTATATGGCCGACACTTACTCCAGATGGGAGCAGCACACCGTCTCGTTATATATAATGGGATGGAGAGCTGGCCCACCTCGCGCGGTCTCACCTGCATTCCACCCACGACACCACAAGGGGGGCAGTGTGGTAGACTATGTTATCGGACCTCCGGAGGCGACACATCTGATCACCTCATTCACTATCCCACCCTTACCGATTGGAGCTGATCACGCATATCTTGCCCTATCCATTCGCGGCTCACCACGCATACCCCAAACCGTCACCATACAGCCACGAGCCCGTACCACCATTCACTTTAGACATGAGCTAGCACATATCTATAGCTCCCATGTTCGAGAGCGTATCTACTCCCTTGATCCCTCTGCCTCCTTGGACACCCTCACCGCCCACTTCTCCTCGATCCTCCATACATCCGCTACTCTCAGCTTCCCATACACCACCCACAGCACTGCACATCCGACACGGCTGGGGCATACACCCCAGAATAGATGGTACGATGAGGAGTGTAGGCGACTATACCGACATCTCAGAGCACAGAGTATCTTGGGATCCATCACAGAGAGGGAGGCACGACGACAGATGCGAGCCCTCACACGCCGGAAGCGGCGAGCTTTCGAGGAGCGAAAGGAGGCAGAGTTGATCGACCTTCTCATGAGTAGGGATTGTGCCACCGCGTGGAGGGCACTACGTGAGCCACGTCCACCTACACCCATAGCAGATCCTTCGACTTGGCACACCTACGCCCAGAGGTTATATGACGTCCAAGGACAGCCACCATTACCGATTCCTTCCACACCGCGTCCGGTGATATCCACCCTCTTCACAGCAGGCATGGTACGACAGGCCATCCATAGGCTACAGCATGGCCGTTCAGCATACCACACGGGGCTACAGGGAGAGCACTTTATATACAAAGCAGATGTAGTTTCCCACTTGATCGCCCATCTCTTCAACCGTGCTTTGGTTGAGGGATTACCCGACTCATGGACTATGCATACCATTACGCCTATCCATAAGTCCGGCGATATGATGGACCCAGGGAACTACAGGACTATTATGATAGGCCATATCCTGGCCAAGATCTATGGGGCAGTACTAGAGGTAGAGCTCAGTACACACGCTGAGGCAGCGGGGATCAGAGCACCCGGCCAGGCAGGCTTCCGCCGCACTTTCTCCACCATCGACCACATCTTCGTGCTTCGTTGCTTGATTGAGAGCGCGAAGGCGAGGAAGCAGAGATTATACTGTTGCTTTGTGGATTTCCGCAAAGCCTTCGACATGGTCCCTCGAGAGAGACTACTACGGAGGCTCCAGGAGTTACAGCTTCCATCAGACATGCTATGGGCCATCCACGCTTTGTATGCACGAGTCACAGGCAGGGTACGCTGCCCCGGCGGTCTATCAGACAGCCTTGTTAGCACCATTGGTGTGAAACAAGGTTGCCCTCTCTCACCCACTCTCTTCGGTCTCTACATCGACGAGATCACGGAGTATATACAGCGAGCAGGAGGGCGAGGAGGAGACCTCGGAGGTACGCCAGTACATATCCTATTATATGCTGATGACAGACCTGCTCTCAAAGTCACAGGAGGGGTTGCAGTCACATTTACAGGCGCTCGATACCTTTTGCATGGAGAGAGGACTCACAGTGAACCTTGGCAAGACCAAGGTCATGATCTTCCATACCTCCCGGACAGTACGCCATCGCGCTTCTTTCACAAAAGCTGGAGGACAGATAGAGGTAGTGGACTCCTACGTCTACCTAGGTATCACCTTCTCGGGCAGCACAGGGGTATTCTACATGGCACAGGCTGCGAGAGATAGATTGACGCGAGGTTATGCGGCACTTGCAGGATTGGAGAGACGCTGCTTTCAGACACATTTTCAGGAGCCCCGGACTAAGGGGTGGCTCTTTGACACTCTAGTGACACCCGCATTGATGTACGCAGCAGCAGTATGGGCAACAGGGATCATAGAGGCGATGTGGACGCAGATTGAGAGGCCCCAGATCACCATGATATCACGCTTGCTGCGCAGCAAGCCCTCCGTTCCACATGACATTATACGAGCTGAGCTTGGCACACCACCGATGCTAGTGGAGGCCCTCTTCCAGTTGGTGACCTTTATTCTGAGAGTCAGAGAGCTCCCCACTAGCCGACTCACCAGGCTTGCATTTGAGAGCTCTAGACATTTGGCAGAGACAGGGCATGAGAGAGTATGGTATGCACAGACTTACAGATGGTTAGCAGACCATGGCATGAGCATTACAGATCTCCCCCCTTTTCAGTATGACCTCTCTTCCCCCCACATTACCCTCTCTCGTTCGGAGAGGAATAGGATCATCCGTCAGGACCTACTACAGATACACGTCAGGGAGACATGGATAGCACCACGGGAGCCTCTTCCCACAAAGAGGCAACACTACAGAGAGCACTTCCTGACTGTGACAGCGGATGGTTTCATTCAGAGACCACGATACATGGATACATATATGGCACCAGCTGAGAGAGTGGCCATTGGGCAGCTCAGAGTATCATCACACCAGCTCGAGATTGATATTGGGCGAGCCACACATACCCCCAGGGATGAGCGATTATGCAGGATATGTAGAGAGGAGGTGGAGGACGAGGAGCACTACACATGTAGATGCCAGGCATATGAGGACATCAGAGACCGCTACCCACAGCTCTTCAGGGGGCCTAGAGAGATCAGGGCTTTATTGGGGACAGAGGACCAGCGCCCTCTAGGTCGTTTCCTAGTAGAGCTCAAGCACCGTCGCGCATCACTCCTCCAGCAGCAGATGGAGATACACCTGACCCCCCCCCCTCAGACTTATATTACAGATTTTTTCAGACCCACATACACTCGAGGGCCCAGCTCGATGCGGGGTGTCACATTACACAGAGCAGAGGAGCTTAGACGACAGCGTCGACGACCGAGACCCCTTGTCCGGAGAGCTCGTCAACATCAGAGAGAGATTCAGGCGATTCACGCACGCCATGACATGGAGATACAGAGACGTCAGCAGCGCACCCCTATCGATTTGGACGCCCAGAGCATTTTGAGGATCGCCATGATGCCTTACCCACCGATGCATTATATCCTACACCCACTCCAGGCATTTAGGGGGTTGTGATACCATCGAGCCTCCCCTCCCTATGCATATCATATTTGTATCTCACCCATTGAGCATATAGAGTGCATACCCATAGCACCCCACACCCTTGATACCAGCTACTATCCCTCCTTTTATACCCGTTTGCAGTACTCGCACTTTATTTTCGTTTTGGATCACAGTGGATTGGATCATACTGATGTATATGTTTTGTCTCATAGGCCGATTTTGGCCTCTAATAGACATTAAAAAGTCTTTCTTCTCTCTCTCTCTCTCTCTCTCTCTCTCTCTCTCTCTCTCTCTCTCTCTCTCTCTCTCTCTCTCTCTCTCTCTCTCTCTCTCTCTCTCTCTCTCTCTCTCTCTCTCTCTCTCTCTCTCTCTCTCTCTCTCTCTCTCTCTCTCTCTCTCTCTCTCTCTCTCTCTCTCTCTCTCTCTCTCTCTCTCTCTCTCTCTCTCTCTCTCTCTCTCTCTCTCTCCCTCCCTCCCTCCCTCTCCCCCCCCCCCCCCTCCCTCCCTCCCTCCCTCCCTCCCTCCCTCCCTCCCTCCCTCCCTCCCTCCCTCCCTCCCTCCCTCCCTCCCTCCCTCCCTCCCTCCCTCCCTCCCTCCCTCCCTCCCTCTCTCTCTCTCTCTCTCTCTCTCTCTCTCTCTCTCTCTCTCTCTCTCTCTCTCTCTCTCTCTCTCTCTCTCTCTCTCTCTCTCTCTCTCTCTCTCTCTCTCTCTCTCCCTCTCTCCCCCCCCCCCTCCCCCTTTCTCCTGCTCTGCATCCCGCCAACCCCTCCGGCTCAGCCCCCCCTGCACCCTACCACCCCCTCCTCGCTTAGCCTTCTTTGCCCCCCCTCGACTCCCTCTGTGCCCCGCCACCCTTTCGATATGCTCCCGCCACCCCACCTGCGCTTTTCCTGCTTTTACTCCTGCCCCCAAACCCCAAAGCGCAGATCGTCCCTCCTATATCTCGAAAACACTTACGGTCCCGTCATATGGCACAAGAAGTCCCGAGATGAGAATGTGCAACAGTAACCCTAGCTTTTAACCCCTGGAACCCTAACTCAAAAATCTAACCCTAAGCCTAAGACAATTTCGAAGACACGATTGTGAAAGCAAGATTCGAAGAGGGGACACATGGCAAAGAGGGCGGATCTACTCAAGTTAGAAGACAAATTCCACAACACCCTCAAGGACAACAAGAAGCTCAAAAGGATACTGAATCACTCCATAAAGAGAAGGAACAATTGAAGAAAGAGAGAGAGGAGTGCGATAAGAGGAGGACAACAGAAAAGAAATTTGGTAAGGGGCACAAAACGAATGGAAAAAAGAACGAGACCATTTGAAGGGACAGATAGCCCTCCTCCAGGGAACACTGGCATTGCTCTCCCTGAGGAGAGTGAGATTCATACCACCACTAAGGAAGCCCTCAAAGAAGAAATCACAAAAGCCTTAACTCAAATGGAGGACAAACTCAAAGCCACCAAAGAGGGCTGAGTGGATTTATTCAAAAGAAACATCAAGAAAGAGGCCCGAGAGGAAACACATAAAGAAGAGACTCTCCTCGTACACAACACCATCAAGGAGGAGAGGATGAGCCAAGCCAGATGCCTCAACGTAGGAGGTGTCACAAGAATTGGGGGGAGAGAATTTTTTTTTTTTTTTGGGTTTTGGGGGGGGGGGGGGGGAGAGAGAGAGAGAGAGAGAGAGAGAGAGAGAGAGAGAGAGAGAGAGAAGGATCCCCTCCGGAGGGGGATGGGAATTTGTTATGCACTAAGCTCGAATACAAGGATGAGGAACCATCTCCTTTCACTAAAGCATGGAGAGCTGGTAAAGATACCACCAAGCACGACCCCTCATCTACCTCGATGATGACCTCACCAAAATGCAAGTCGCACACAAGCGTGCATGTATGTCTAGGGTACACCAAGCACGCAGAGAGGAGAAACGAGCATCCTACAGAAGGAGTCAGGTCATCATAAATGGCAAGGCCATGGCATAGGGACTCGCCCCCTTTGGGACATGAGAAGAGATCTGCTTGGGAGTCTAGAACTACAACGGAGACCTATGGACACACCCAGAGAGACTCGAGGAGGTGATGAGAGGTCAAGACATCATCCTACTTATAGAGACGAGCGACAGCCCAGAGAGAGGATTGCCCCGGATACACGAATTCCTGTGGACGTCTCTACACCGAGGATGCACATGATAACATACATCCTACGGATCAAGAGGGGTAGCCATACTTTTTCAGCAAGGACTAGATAGTAGCTTACAGATTATTGCCAGCGGCCCACAAGTGATACATGTGGACCTGCCTTCAGCTATCACGTGACAGTTTCATCTACATAGCCATATGCCATTCCCCAGAGGCTCTCGTTTCGCCTCCACTGAGCATGACTCTTTATCAGGGGAGACCTCACCTTATGCATGTCTATAAGATGAGATCACGAAGTACTCCACCCTTGGTGAAATCTTCCTCATGGGAGACTTCAACGCTCGCAACATACAGTGAGCAATGCGAGACATGTGACCATGAGGATCCAAAGGCACTACATACCCTACACGAGGAGACTATCATGAGACACTCTGCAGATAGAGCTCAAGTCAGATTCTATGGACATCATCTACTCAGGGTTGGCTCTGAGCACCGTCTCGTCATTTATAACGGGATGGCCCAATGGCCTACTTCAGGAGGCTTGACTTGTATGCCGCATGGGTCTGCAGTTTTCTTTTTTTTGGGGGGGTACTCAGTCGATTATATCTTGGGACCCACGGAGGCCACCCACCTTATTACATCACTCACCATCCCACACATACCCATCGAAGCCGATCAGACATACCTCTCCCTTTCCATCATTGGAGATAGCACCCCTCCTAGACCCATACCATGTACCCCACACCACCATTCATTTCACACTTGAGCTAGCCCCTCTCTACTCATCGAAGGTCGAGCATAGCCTATGCCTACTACACCCATCCACCCCCTCTCACTTCTCACTTCACATATCTCCTCCATCTTACACACCTCAGCTATCAGCTCCTTCCCATACACCACTAACACAAATCGTACCCCCCCTGTTCAGGGCCTTCGAGCATTGGGCCAATGCTCGGTTCAGCCAAGCATTTTCCACTATCGACCATATCTTCATCTTCTGTTGTCTCATTGATGGGGTAAAGGCAAGGAAGAAGAGGCTTTATTGTTGTTTTGTGGATTTCCGCAAGGCTTTTGATATGGTCCCACATGAGAGGCTATTCCAGCGCCTAGTGAGCCTTGGGATCCCGACAAGTTTACTTGGGCCATCTATGCTCTCTACGAGAAGATGTTTGGTCGAGTCCGATGCCCAGGTGGCTTATCAGAGCCCTCTCCTAGCACCATTGGTGTTAAGCAAGGTTGTCCAGTCTCTCCGATACTTTTTGGGCTTTATCTTGATGAGATCTCTGACTACATACTATGAGAAGGCGGGGATGAGCAC